>CM064918.1:56114114-56815983 GCA_032727855.1 Quercus ilex subsp. ballota
GAAGATTACATATCACAGAGTCCCCATTTTTCTTCTACTCTACGTTTTATTTCTCTTGTCACATCTAATGACATGTTGCCAAAATTTATCATGATGGGAGAAATAATTAAAATTCTAAATCAAGCAAGCTTTTCAATAAAAAAAATTTCAGTTCCTTGGTCTAGTTATTAAGATCTATAGGTATCATTCTCATCAAAAGAAAGGTTTTTTCTACCTACAAATTAATAGGAAAACAATATGACCAAAAGTTAATCACCACAAATAAAAAAGAGAAAAAAGAAGACATGTATGGATGAGAACAAAACATATATTAGTTATTATAGTCTATAGCTGGCTCATGTTTGAAATTGCTTTAAATTTCTATTCAAACTTGATTAATTACCTATTGCAGTACAACAACATAAAAAGAAAAAGAAAAAGGGTAAACTTAACGCTCTTCAGGAATGGTTTGTAGTGCAGGACTCCAAGAACTCCGACAGCTTTGCTTCACTGCAATATTGGCTCTAAATTGATGCTTCTTTGACAAAGATTTTAGCCGATGTTCTGCTGCTGATAATGACACCATGTTTGATGGTTGGTGATGAGCGTTGTTCTTGCCACCTCTAATCATTTGTAACATTTGGTTTAAGTCTTCCTTTCTCACAACAATCTTCATCTTCACAGCCCCATTTTCCTCAATATGTGAAACAACACTTCCACCATTTCTTCTTGCTATGGTTTCCAACTGCTTTCTTCTAGCATTTTCTTGGTTCAGCTCCATTTTCTTTGATCTACTTTATTGAATTGATGTTGTGGACTATAAAAGCTTTGTGCGCAGTCTTCATTAATGGAACCTTTAAGACTTTCTGAGAAGTTAGTTGTTAGATTTTAAGTCTATTAATATGGGTAGGGTAGTAAGGTAGCATGCCTTGTGTTCAAAGTTCAAACTACTAGAACAACTTGTACTTTACCATATTTATTACTACTATATATTATCTTTTTATTTATTTTTTAAACAGTTTGTTAAATAAATTAATAGGTAATACTAACGAGTACCCTTATAGTAATGATTAATAATTCATAAATTTTTTTTTAAAAATGAATTGTTAATCATTGTCCTAAAAACATCCGTCAGCATTTCCCTAAGTGAAATACTATTGTTCTTTCAATTCAAGATCAAAGCATGAAATGATGATACACAATATGAATAGTGCATAACACTATATCCTGTTATCTCTAAGCAATCATAGACTGATTGATCACATCGATTTCAAGATCAAAGTATCCGTCAGCATTTTCCTAGGTGAAATATTATTGTTCTTTCAATTCAAGATCAAAGCATGAAATGATTATAAATATGAATAGTGTATCACACTATATCCTATTATCTCTAAGCAATCATAGACTGATTGATCATATCAATTACTTTAAATACAAAACAATAACGACAATAAGTAGTCACAAACAAATTGAGATTGTCATTATTTCTTTTATACTAAACTTTGGAATCGATTATGGGTTTTGCGCAGGCAAATTGAGATTGTTTTCATATATCTTTCTTTGTCATTCTATTGTTATTCAAAATAAAAAATTTTTGTCACCATTTTAATCATATAAAATGTCATTTTGTACTACTTATACTAGCCTTGATCCTTTTCAAATGTATGCATGAATTACAAACGATAAATTAACTCAATTTTACCATATATGTAGTAGTATTAATTGGTTTTATGTGAATCGACTCACTCCGTCAATCAAACTCTTTTATTGCATATTGCATAGAAATCCATAACTAACACCTTGCTAAGGTTGATTGATTCTGCAAGTGTATCATATTTTCAACGTCCCACATTTGCTTTTCATCATGCTTGGAGAGTGGTGGCATGAATAAGGTGCTGGTGGCTTGTTGTAGCATATTTTATAAACATAATAAATCTAGAATTAAATAAGAAGGCCAAGTACCCTGGACAATTATATTCAAAAAAAAATTCCATTAGTGCTATTCTGACCATGTACAATGCGTTTCTGACCATGTAAATGTGTGCAAGATATTTTGGTGACAATGGAAATGAGGTCAAAATTCTTAGTTCTTACTCAGATTCCACACACACACACACTATATATATATATATAATGAGCATTACTTGTGAAAATGTTTGCGACTCCCCTTGCATCACGCCATATTTTTTTTCCCTTCCATATAAAATACTCAAAGATTAGAATAGAAAAAAAAAAATACAAAGTTATGATTGATGAAGCATAAATTGACACACAAAAAAGAGACAAAGGATTTCTATTTAGTAGTTATGTTGCTCGTCAAATAACCTAAAAGAGTTTACACATATAAATTCTAATTAGCTCAATTGATAAAGTCTTTGATAGTTGAATAAGAGATCTGGGGTTCAATCTCTGACTGCACAAAAAATTGATTGGTGTCTTGGTCTAATGATAAAGAATTATCATCAAGAGTAGACGCTATAAGTTGAAACTCTCTATTATGAAAAATTCTATGTTGAACTTATGTGTTATAATTGCTTGGTTACCACTTGAAAAAAATGTTTTAGACCGCCATGTGTTTTAAATAGTACGTGTAATTAATGAATGAGTTATGCTATGTGTGGATGGAAGAACTTCCACTTGATTTAGATGCTATATTCCAAAGAGAACTTTGATACCAATAAAACTTCTCTCACCCCCTTTTTTTTTTTAATAAAATAAAATAAAAATTTTAATGAATGAATGATATTAAAATATTACAAATTTTATAGCATAAGTCTTAAAACTAATGTGTTTAAACATTCATTTATTGTAGTGTTTAAATGGTTTCAATCATGTCCTACCACATCATTTTGTAAGTTTTTTTTGGAATAAAGATCTTTGTCCTATTTTATGTTTTACCAATCACAATTTACTACATATTTTTTTTATTCTTTCCTTGTAAATAATAAAATATTAAAATGAAAAAAAAAAAATCATTCACGTAAAAAGTTATGATTGGTAGAATTAGGACACAAAAGTGGGAAAAGAATTTCTATTCAACGAGTATATTGCTAGTCAACCGTAAAAGGGTCTGCACTTATAAATTCTGTTTAAAAAAGAACGCACAATTTTGGCCTTATGTGTTATAATTGTTTGGATACCACTTAAAAAAAATGTTTGACCCCTCGAGTTTTACCTAACGTAATTAATAGATAAGTGATGTTATGGATATTTTTTTTATTTTTTATTTATTTTGTAGATGTTATGGATACTTTATAAAATAAGTGTCCATTTGGGAAATTTTTTTATATTTTCGATAGCTTATTTGTATGTGAGACAAAAAGATAAAAATTATTCTTTTGTTGAGATAAAAGATTGAAAACTACCTTATTTCTAAAAAACTGAACTTAGATTATTTGAAATAAAGTTAAGACAAATAGTAATATGAGACTTACAAATAATACATAAAATAAGCAAATAATTACCTTATAATCAAATGTTAAATGCACACTAAGTCTTGCAAATTGATGTGTTCAAGCATTTATTTATTCATTTTATTGTAGTGTTGAAATGGCACAAATCATGCCCACTTTATGTAGGAGTGGCAAAATTTGACACAACCTGCGAACCTGACATGACCAATTTATTTGTAAATAGGTCATGGGTTGAGGCTAAATAGATTCGGGTCATACTCAAGTTAACACGATTGACCCATTTAATAAACGGGTTGTTTTTGGGTTCAATATGCGAACTTGTTTAACCTGTTTGACTCATTTAGCTTATAAAGAAATTAGCTTTTATTATTATTATTATTTTGTTATTATTGCTTAATTTATGGTTGTAATCATATGTTTATTACTATATTTATTGTTGTAATTATATTTTAATTTTAGATATATGAGAATTGATAACAGGTTATTTAGGTTAGGTATGACCTATTAACCAAACAAGTTATTAAATGAGTTATTTGTATTGACTTTTACATTACTTGTTAATTAAATGAGTTAAACGTGTCGTGTCAAGCCGATCTGTTTAATAAATAGATTGTGTTAGGGTTGAGGATTTTGACACTTTTACTAAACGGGTCGAGTTCGGGTCAACCTATATAACTGAATACTCATGGCTTGACACGACACGAACCTGACCCGCGAACACGAATTGCCACCCCTATTTGTATGTTCTACCAATCAAAACTTATCATATATTATTTTTTCTTTCTTTTTAAAATAATCAAAGATTAAAATGAAAAAAAATATATATATGCACGAAAAGTTGTGATTAGTGAAGCATAAATTGAGGCACAAAAAGTGGGACAAATAATTTTTATTTCACATGTATATTGCTAGACAACCTTAAAAGGGTTTGCACTTATAAATTCTATTTTGTCATTATGTTTTATAATTGCTTGGATACCACTTGAAAAAACTGTTTTAGACTGCCACGTGTTTTACTTAGCATAATTAATGGATGATTGATGTTAGAGATGTTACAAATTCTATAGAGTATTGCTACAATCACAAACTATTTTATAATATTTTTACAAACTGTTGATGTAGCTAACTTCTTATTGGTTTTCATCTAGACCTACTATTAATATTACTTTTTTATTTACCAATAACCACTTACCACAACAGTAGTTTATAAAATTTTTTGTAAAAAAATTTGTATTCCTAGCATTACTCAATTTTATAACATAAGTCTTACACACTAACATGTTCAAACATTCATTTATAGTGGGGTTTTTTTTTTTTTGGAGAAAGGATTTATAGTGGTGTTTAAGTGATACCAATTATGTTTTTACCACATAAGTTAGTAAATTTTTTTTATAGTAAAATTTGTAATAGTTTTAACATTTTCCTAAATGGATTTATCAATTGATCACACAAAGTTAGATTTAATTCACACATAATTGATCCACAATGAAAAAAAAAAATCACCATGGGGATAATGACATAACTGACCTCATGAATCCTCCCCCTAAAAAATCTAACAAGCCGCCCTAATTAAAAAAAAAAATGTTGGGGTTCAAAACCAAAGCCAAGGCAGGACAACTCGAAAATGAACTAGGAACTTGACAAAATAGCCCGTAACTTTGGGAGAAGGGGTGCCTCCTCACAAAGGGGGTCGCAGTGACTAGAAGGCACCCTGGTGGGATCCTTGTAGACAGAAAAAGAATGATTGGGGAATTCAAGCCTATTATAACGACGTAGAGAGCGGTGAGACTAAAGAAGAAATAAACTTTGCAATAAATGGAGGGTAAAGATGTAAAAGGAAGCCAATCTCATGAATCCTATTGTCCAATCTGAGCATCATGTTAACAAGATTAACTTAAAAAGGAGCGTTGGTCGTTTAGCTCTATTCAAAAGAAGCGTTGGTCATTCAAATGCAATCATCTCTACATTTGTTTCGCCACAACTAATTTATGTAGCATATAATGTGATGTAATCTGCTCCTCATCGGGCATACTAAGGCCACCTGATCGTGCCCTATAGAATGTTGCATCAAAATGATGACAATCACATCATCCCCAAAGTCTTAGATTGGTGGGATATATACAAACAAAAAAAGAGGAATAGAATGACACTTGTAAATAGTCTTCCCACTTTCACATGAAGGGATGACCATAAGAACTCATAATAATAAAGTTGTTACTTTGTTGAACCAGACCCAATCTGACTTTATCATTGAAGTGTCATTAGTGAACACCATGTGATCACAAAGATTTGTGTTAGTGTTTGTGCATATTAGAATTGGCGAACCACGGTCTTTCCATCAAAGCATCCCATCTTCCACACATTCACACACAAACCTGCATAGTTAACCATGTTTGATATGTTCTGATTTTTTTTTTTTTTGGCCAAGAGCTTAGTTGCTCAATTGACACTTCTTGGTATTTTTAACAGAAACGTCCAAGATTTAATTTTCTCTTCCTTATTATAATTATCGAATTATTTATAATAAAGAAACTTTTTTTCTTTATCCTTTTTCCCTAATACATGTACTTAATGATGTGCACCGATACCGGTAGAACTATTCAAAGTGACGTCAATTAATATTAAAGTGAGTTAAAATTGGCAGCACTATACCAGATTTCATTTGAGGACTAGCCATCAAGGAAAATAGCACAAAGTAAAAGTTCCGTGTTTCCATATGTATTTTTAAAAAACCAAAACCAAAACCAAAAAAAAATATAATAATAATAATAATAATAATAATAATAATAATAATAATAATTATTATTATTATAAATAAATAAATAAAAATAAAAAATCAAGAAAGAGAGGATGATTTCAACTTCAAGGAGAGAAACAATATTATGAATGGAACAAAATCTACACATTGACAAGTTAAATAAAATCAACATTGTACACAAAAAGAAATATATATAATTAACCTTGTAGCTCTCTCAAAAAAAGAAGAAGAAAACCAGCTTATAGTTCTTCAGGGATGCTTTGTAGTGCAGGACTCCAAGAACTTGAGCTGCTTTCCTTTGTTGTATTAGCTCTCAAAACATGCTTTTTCTGCAAAAGATTAAGGCGTTGCTCTGCTGACAATGAAGTCATAATTGATGGTTGAAGATGAGCTTTGCTCTTGCCACCACCACCACCCATCACTTCAAGCATTTGTGTTAAATCTTGTTTCTTAACAACAATCTTCATTCTCACAACTCCATCTTTCTCAATACGAGAAACAACTCCTCCACCATTTACATTCACAACTGTTTCCAACATGTTGCTTCTTGAATTTTTTTGATCCTGAGCTCTAAATTGCCGAAACACTCGCTTTGGTGTCACCATTGCACACAATTTCAACTCCATCTTTTGCACGCTACGTGTTTTTGAGATTTACGATTATATATGCTTTATATATAGTGAACCCCAAAAGAGTTTGGTTAATTAAATATTAGCTTTTGGGGCTATAAGTTAAGGACCCAAAATTTAAAACTCGGAAGCATTGACATTGTCTAAAATGTACAGAAATACCCATTCATCTTGCTTGGTCTTTGGTTGGATTTGAGTGTCATATAAGAGAGTCAAAAGGGACTGTTTTGTCTCTTTCCATGAATGGAGGCTAGCTTGTTTGTCAAAGAAAGGTGTTTTTTGGCGAACTCCAAGCTTAGAATCAATATTTCTTTATTGATCAACAACCATATAAGCTGGACATTAGTTTATTCATTTCAAAAACGCAATCACCGACCCTTCACATGCAATTCCTATAGTTACGCTACATGAAATGACGCGTGCACATATGATAGAGAAAGGACCTGTGTAGGCTGCGTTATATTATTCTTGAATTTGCTTGTTAGTGCATATATTAGTCCCTCAAACATTCCTTGAGAACCAAACTATTCATCTATAATAAGAAAAATTGGTCTAAAAACATATATATGTGGTGGCATTCTTCAGGATATTATATGTAATACGGTGCAAATTCTCAATGGTTGAGCTGTGCATGGCTGTCTTTCTAATCATTTGTGTCATTGGCTTATCGTAACCAACATTATAACTACCTCAATCCTATAAATTTTATCTAACAGATTCAGAGATTCTGCCCTGCCAAACACTTTAGAAAATTGCTTATTGAGGAAGAGTTTGGTGGTGTGGTTGGAGTTTTGTAAATCCAGAGCTCACGCCACTCATAAATGGAGCACAAGAGAAGATAAGAATTGCAAAAAAAAAATATATATATATTAAATGAGTTGTGGTGCGAAAATTCTCACTACTTCTATTTAATTCTTCTTATGAGAATCTTGCCAATCATGGCACATCCGTAGCATTGTGGCCAACTTTCTTTTCTATTTTTTTTTTCGCAAAGACCAACCAGTATTTGATGTGATGATACACGTTTTTTTTTATTTGGATGGATAATTCTTGTTCAAATCAAGACCAAAGAGGAAGAATTCATAATAGAATGCAGGACTAAAGACTAAAAAGATGGGAATTCTTCTTTGAAGATTACAAGAAAAGGCCCACTGGGCTAAAAGACAAGTATAGTAAAGGCTTAGTCTTCCTTGTCTACAAACATCCAAATTTTGATGGCCAAGTGAACAGGGGCATTTCCAGTCCTTGGTGCATACATAGAATGAAAAAAAGAGAGAAATTATAAGGAACCAGTTTGTCTTCAATAAGAAGGAGAATAGGCTAGAAGGGTTCAAATTTCAAAAATAGAGCTGCTAAGAGATTCTCACATATTTGGCATCCCCTTTGATGTTTTATGGTTCGTTTGATTGGATGGAAAATAAGAGCATTTCAT
The DNA here is from genome assembly GCA_032727855.1 of Quercus ilex subsp. ballota. Taxonomy (NCBI): domain Eukaryota; kingdom Viridiplantae; phylum Streptophyta; class Magnoliopsida; order Fagales; family Fagaceae; genus Quercus; species Quercus ilex. The sequence goes on from CM064918.1 coordinate 56,122,326, forward strand.
TGTTTGATGTGGTGAAAAGGAGAGAGAATGGAAAAAATGATGGGTGAAGTTTTCCGTAGGACCTACCAAAAACAATAGGAAAAGGTGGAGAGAAATTCTTAAATGGGATTTACTATTTTGTCCCTCATAATTACAATATTTTCTATCATCTTCATCTCGTAAGGTAATAGGGGTATAATAGTAAATTTATTCAAATAGTTTTTCCATCATTTCTATTAAACATACATGAAAAACTAAAGCATTTTCTATCATCTCAACCAAATAGAATGTGCAAACCAGTCTTCTAAATTTCCAATATTAAAACCAAAAAAAGAAAAGGCACATCATCAAGAAAATTTTTATATAAAAAAGTTTTTATGCAAATTTTGATTATTAGCTCTATACTAATTATTATGGAGCACCAACTATCATGCAAGATAAAACACATAGTTTTGTATGATTGAGTTTTGTATGATTGATATACAAGTGTGAGTGGAAATCCCATATGATATGTTAATAAATTCTCAATTGACAGGGCTTTATCTTAAAAAACATTTACTTATAATGATAATTAAAAAAAAGAATCTTAATTAAAATCTCCCTAATAGGAAGCATCAAAGCCAATTGTGGCAAATGTACAAAACCCTTTCAAATAATTTTCAAAAAAATGCTCAACAAAATAGTAATTACACATTATTCGAGATTAAAAAGAAAAAAGAAAAAAGAATGATATAGTGTAAGGTTTCCATAAATGTGAATGTGTAGGAGTCAAATTTTCAATCTTTCAAGTATACAACTAGTGAGTAATAGGGCTCCTTAGATGTATCTCTCTAACTTGTCAATTATTGTTCTTCTTGGCTAAAACATGCACGTCGAGCAATTATAATTCCAATAAAATAAAAGTGGCTAAAATTTATTCAATTAAGTATTAACATCCATTAATCTGTTTATTTAAAAAAACATCCATCAATTTAACTAGAAAAATTTTGCACATTAATCTTTGCTTCTTATTTCTTTGCAATACAAGCCCATGGCCTACTCATGAGACTGGACGCTTGGGCCTATATATATATGTAGGTCGAGCTGTAGTCATTGGAAGGACAATGGCCCAAACTTGACCATTTTCTTGAGTATTGAGCCAAGACAATCCAATAACATACCAGTATTGGGAACAAGTGGTAAAATATCATCTGAAAGAGAGAGCTTTTTTCTTTGAGAAAGATCCGAAAGAGAAAGCTAGCTATGCAAATAAATAGGTATACACGTTTACTAGTATATAACAACAAAAAATGCCAATTAAAGCTAGCTATGCATTAGTGAAGTTATCCTATTTTTCTATCCAAATCAGTAAAAAAATTGACATTTGTTTAGTTCTCCTAAAATCTCTATGTACGTGTCCTATATATATATATATATATATGAATTTCTTGTCTAAAAAACAATATGTGCTCGTTTGGTACAATTTATTTTTTAGCTTTCGAAAATGGACTGTTTTATAAAAAGGTTGTGTACTTAAAAAAGTGACGTTTAGAAAATCTGTACTTTGATGTGGGTGGGTTCAAACAAGTTATTTCTAAATTTATCAACATTCTGTTCCATATATAAAAAAGGGCAAGAAGGTTGATCCAGTAATTAAGTAAATGAAACAAATGGCTCGAGGGAAATTCTTACTTAGTCCCGGACCAAGGTTTTAAAACCCGGACCGTTGATTGAACCGTAAAAGGGAGAGGTTCAAGGTTTTTAAGGTCGAACCGAAGTTGAACCGGGGTCGAACCATATGAAGTCATAATTAATTTAACAATTATTTAAATATAAATAAATATATTAAATTTGTAAATATTAGCAAAATTTACTAAAAATATCTTAAAAATTGAAACAAAATACATAAAATAGTACATTATAAGGTTAATAAAAAATAGTACAACAAAAATAAGCATAAAAAGAAATTTTTATAATAATCCTTTAAGAGAAATCATTTCAATTAACTAAAAAAGACTTTTAAAATAAATTCATAAATTGCATAGGTATTATTCTTAAATAAAAAGTTAATTTAGTAATATTTAATATGTTGAGAAAGATGACATAGAAGTTTAGAAACTATAAATCATGTAAATTTAATATAAATTTAATAATATTGCATATTAGCTCCCAAGAAGAGCACTTGGTCTGTTGGTCATGGCTTTAGTCTTGCTTACAAGGTGTGAGAGCTCGGGTTTGGATCCTGGCAGCCGCATTTTTCTTTAATTTTTCCCTATTCCATGACTGGTTGAACCGGCCTATGGTTCGTCTGGTTTTTCTGGTTGAACCTCGGTTCATTCGGTTCTCTTAGAACTCATGTATACCCGGTTCTCTATGCTTAAAAACTGGATTTCAGTCCGGTTCCTAGTTTTCCCGGTCGGACCGCCCGGTCCGGACTAGGTTTCAAAACCTTGTCCCGGACTACAAGGTTACCTTGCTGACCTTGTAGTCGTAGCCAATAGAAAAACACCACATCATTAAAAATGGATGACATCAACCTAACTGCCATGTCATACCAACACTCCTGCCCATTTTAACACTGTTAGTCTCATCGTTAAACATATCCTGAGGGAATTCAAAATTTCATTTGAAAAGTGGTGGGGTCGACAAAAATTTTTTCTTTCAAAATGTATTCCAAATTCCAATTTCATCATTTTGGAACTCTCTCTGTTGGATTTCCACCCCCATTTCCTCTCTCTCTCTCTCTCTCTCTCACACGGATTTCCCTGATCATCATCACCACCGTTTGGTTGCCTTTTCCTTCCACCAATTTGATTAAATTGTGAAAGCTCGATTATGTGTTAAAACAAAAGAGCTGTTTAGACCCTTATATTAAAGATTACAGCTTGATTGATTTTAATCTTACTTAAACTAAGTGCGGAAAAGAGTAAATGCGAGAGAACAAATAATAAAACTACTCTAAGCCATATTCATCAAATCACAGTAGTAAAATGAAAGCTAAAAAAGTAAGGAAGAATAATGCAAACACAAGATAACACGGCGATATGTTATTGAAGAGGAAACCGAAGTACTTGGCGTAAAACCTCTCCGCAGCCCTCCAAGCGGTAAATCGATCCACTAGACAATCAGTTGGGATACATGAATAGCAAGAGACCCTCCAAGTCTAATCTACTCAATGCACCTAAGCCCTCTAAGCTCCTATTCCAACAAAGCTTCTCGGAACCGTGTCTTGTCTAACTTTCCAGATCCCGCAATACATCTAATTGCATCGGCCAAAACTTGGCTTCTTCCAATGCTTCCCAGCAGCACCGAAACCTTACTTAACACTCAAAATGGGTGTGGTAAATGTTTGGGCTATCAACCTCTCAAGGATATGAAAATGGAAAGGTAGGAGTTGAGGAAAACCACAATGGATTGTGTAGAGAATTGTGGGTATAACAATCTCTCACTCTCAAGGGTTGTGGCTAGGTTTTTCACTCTGAAAAGCAATCATCAACATATGTGGGTAATGGGGGTATATATAGTGTGGGTAGAGATAGGGTGTATCAGATAGGACAAATTGGCAAAACAAAATATTTCGCAGGTATCTTGTGGGAAGGCCTTACCCGCGAGACACTCGCGAAAACCAACTGTCACCATCTTGTCCTGACTCTTTGCATTCCAGTCATGTGCTGAGCACATGCTTCACTTCGCAGGAAGGATACCCACGAGCTACCCGTGAAAACTTCTTTGTCTTCAATATGCCTTGAGTTTTCACACTCTCTCTCACACACAACCCTTACAATGAAATCCCACATAAAATACAGGGTACATAAGATTGAACAAAATTACAATCAAATTTGATACAGAATTAAAGCCAACACAAAATAATCACAACTTTACAAATTGGTTTTCTATAAATTTTTTCCTCATATAAACAATGGAATACACAATAGTTTTCAAAATAATGAGAGGTTAACAATCACAATTTTTTTAATTTCTTTTTTGTTGTTCTTGATCATTCCTTATAAATCCTAGGCTTAGCCTAATTAAGAAAACAATGCAATTTTTTTTTTTTCATTTATTCTGCTATTGACTTTTTTACTACTGAAATTGTAGGTAGTCAACTTGTCATGGTCTGAAATAAGCATGAGATGAGAGATATAGGTGTAAGAGGGGTTATATAGACTTGCTTTAACCTAGTGTTCAGGTCCCTCTTGAACCAAAAAAGAAAAAGAAAGAAAGATGGAGCTCAACCATTGGACTTCTAGCAATACCTATTGAAAATATGAAATTGGTGGAATGTTCACCCATCATCCACTATGTTCCACCCATGAAAAGGTGATGGTCAATTCAGTAAGGCATGCTTAATTGTTAGGTAACAAAATATACATTCCTCATATTTCGTTTGCCTTTTTCAGTAAAAATTGAAGTGCCTTTTGCTTAGACTTAACAATCAATTACCAACTTTTGTGTTTAGAGATTGACCAGTTAAGGAAGGTGTCTTTTTTTCTCCTCTCCCTAGGAGCTCTCTTTCTCACCTACGGTGTCTTCCTTACTTGCTCAAGGGCGGGAACCATGGACTTCGATTTTATAGAGAGGCTTCAAAAAATCTCTTTGACAGCGGAGGAGAAGGGAGCTATAGAGGTTTGGGTGCACCATCGTAAATAAGCTCTCGACAAATGTTCGCTAAGCCTAATGGGTCACTTCCTATCCGACCCGACAAAACCCCTAACCTCAGAGCAGCGAAAAATCTTTTATGCTCAGTATGGAGATTAGGGAACGACCTGAAGATCATAGAGGTGGGAGACGGTTTGCTCCAGTTTAAGTTCTCGCTTGACAGTCAACTGAGATAGGTCATTGAAAATGGCTCGTGGTGTTTTGATAACCAACTACTGATGCTGCAACGATGGGAGAAGGGGATGACGGCGACTAACATTACCTTCCCCAAGATACAACTATGGGTATAGGTATGGGGGCTACCCTTTGATCTAATGAATGAAGAGGTAGGGTTGGAGATCGGTAGGAGCTTGGATGAGGTCTTGAATATGGATGCTAAAGCCATTGCCTCGAAACATGTACAGTTCCTCCGAGTTAGAGTGGACATATCGGTGGACAAACCGTTGCGAATGGGAGCTCCGGTGATCAACCTGGAAGGAGACAAGGCGTGGGTGGCCTTCAAGTACAAGAGAATTGTGGGCCTATGCTACTCGTGTGGTCAACTAGGGCACGAGGTGAAAACATATCCCCACCGTGGCTCAGCTAGTAGTGTGAGTGAGGACGGCAACCTCCCTTTATAGTGACTAGCTGAAAGCGGGGACGAAGCAACGTGGGGATGAAACGTGGATCAATATGACCAGTTAGGTGAGGGACCATAAACACAACAGTAACGGTACACCTGGTGGGACGCATCCAAACTTGGGAAACCCTAGTGGGCTAACTAGGACGGCCGCCATATGCGAGGAAACCACGCCGGATATCAGGGATGAGATTGGGCAAACCAGCGCAATATCAAGGAGAGCTGAGCAGACTAATAGTGTAACGTACTCGGCACAGAAGGAAAAGTAGTTAGTGCAATTAATATGTCGCCTCCGTTGACTTCAGCCTATATTTATGGAAAGATAGGGCATGTGCATGAAACGATTGATGGGACCAATAGGGATGGTGGAGACAAAAATACAAGTGGCCTAATTAACATGGGTAACCATGCTACCCTTACTACTTAGCAACCAACTTGGACTAGGATGAGTAGACCATAGGCCTAGGAAGATATGGATAAGCAGCGTGGGCAGAGATAAATAGTGAGCCTAAAATGGGAGTTCGATGAAAGCAACGTGACCCTGGAACCAGAAAATTTAAGGAATGAAAAAAGGACCAAACCTAGCAAACCAAACTTACCAACGGTGGAGGTTGTGGTGCAACCCCACCGACCATAATGATCATTATAAGTTGGAACTGTCGGGAGCTTAGAAACCAACGAGCAGTGGACATACTCACTAATTTGGTAAGAAGTAAAGGACCCACCGTTTTGTTCCTTATGGAGACAAAGTGGTCCATCTCAAAAATACGAAAACTTTGCTATGATCTAAATTTTCAATTAGTCTTGGTTGTCCCATGTGACAGCCAAAGTGGAGGTTTAGGTTTATTTTGGAAGGCGGAGTGTAACCTTCACATTTAAACGTTCTCTCTTAACCATATTGACGCCCATATCTTATCTGTGGATAAACCACCTTGGAGGTTAACAGGGTTCTACCGAAGACCAGAAGGACATAGAAAGCATGAATCGTGGAGAATCCTTAGACACTTGCATGCTAGAGCCTCTCTACCTTGGGTTTACCTAAGGGACTGCAATGAAATACTGCATTTTGAGGAAAAGCAAAGGGGTAACCCCAAACCCTTGGCTCCCATATTGGACTTTAAGGAGACCCTGTTGCATTGTGGCTTGGAGGACCTAGGTTACCATGGATATCCATTCGTATGGCGCAATGGCCAATCGGGTGAAGCTTTCGTCGAGGTAAGGTTGGATAGGGTTTGTGCTTCCACGAAATGGTAGGGACACTTCCCATCGGCAAAAGTGTTGCACCTGCAGGTATCGTACTCTAAACACAACCCTATTTTATTAGATACTCAATGTTGTGCTTAACATGCAAGGGCGAGACATAAGCGGCTCTATCGATTTGAGGAGAGATGGGCAGTACACCAAGGATGTGAGGAGGTGATCAGGGAAGCGTGGAACTACCACTCACCCAATGGAAGCCCTATGTTTAAGCTATTTGAGAAGATAAAGCGATGCCGTATGAAGCTGGTGGCATGGAGCCGAGAGGTGCTTGGCAACACTAGAATTCGCTTGGAGGATAAACAAGCTGCACTCAAGGCCTTGTCCACCACTAGGTACAAAACCAACCTAGCACAGATTAACTACTTAAGGGATGAAATAAATACTTTGTTACACTAAGAAGAGGTGTTCTAGAGGCAGCGGTCTAGAGCAATATGGCTTCCCATAAGCGATAAAAACACGAAGTTCTTCCATAGATGGGCTAGCCAGCAACGAAAGAAAAATAAAATAGATGGACTGATGGATAGGAATGGGATTTGGAGAACAGATGAGCAAAGCGTTGGGTTAATAGTAGCGGAGTATTTTAACAACATCTTTGCTACGTCCAATCTGAGGAATATGGGGGAGGTTCTAAATGCAGTGGACAAAGTAGTGACGGAGGAAATGAACCAGGCTCTCCTCAGACCTTTTGTAGGTGACGAGGTTTGGCAAGCCCTATTCCAAATGCATCCGTTGAAGTCACTAGGTCCAGACGGTATGTCTCCGTTCTTCTTTCAGAAATATTGGAACGTAATAGGTGGAGATGTAATGGAGGCGGTGCTATGGGTATTAAACTTAGGCCATGTACTAACCAAGATGAACTTTCCCCATATCCTGCTTATCCCGAAAAAGAAAGACCCCCAAGCCATGACGAATTACCGCCCTATTAGCCTTCGTAATGTGGTCAGTAGGATGGTATCAAAGGTGTTAGAAATTAGAGTGAAAGGCATCCTATCGAACATTATTTCAGATGCACAAAGTGCATTTGTCCTTGACAGGTTATCATCGACAACACTGCAGTGGCTTACAAGATGTTGGATAGGCTGAGGAACAGAAGACAAAGGAAAGTAGGTCATATGGTGATCAAGCTAGACATTAGTAAAGCTTACAATCGAGTGAAGTGGGAGTTCCTGCGAAACATAATGTTGAAGATGGGCTTCTCGGGCAAGTGGGTAGACCTAGCTATGCAAGGCGTGTCATTGTCAAGCTACTTGATGCTTATCAATGGCGAACCCAATGGCTTTATCTCCTCATTCTGAGGTATAAAACAGGGCAACCCGTTGTCACCCTACTTGTTCCTGCTCTGTGTGGAGGGCCTATCGGCGCTGCTACAGAAAGCCATTGAAGCAAAACAAGTCCAGGGAACCAACTCCTGCCGCAATGGTGTAAACATTTCACACCTCCTTTTCGCCAACGACAGCCTTTTATATTTTCTAGCCACCCCACTGGAGTGCACCAGCCTTTTGAACATTCTGTCTACGTATGAGTACGCCTCAGGACAAGCTATTAACTGGAAAAAAACAACCCTGTTCTTCAGCCTTAACACAGCACCCGCAGTGAAGGAGGAAATACGTAGAATGTTTGATGCCCAAGTTGTGACAGAATTTGAAAAAAATTTGGGACTGCCGATGGTGGAAGGCAAGAACAAAGTGAGTACCTTCAAAGACCTTCGGGAAAGGATCACTAAGCGAGTCACCAAGTGGAAGGAAAACTTCATCTGGAAAGTGGGAAGGGAGGTCTTGATCAAAACCATAGCACAAGCGATGCCGACATACTCAATGAGTTTATTCCAACTGCCTAAAACGCTTTGCAGCGATATCAACTCTATCATGGCAAAATACTGGTGGGGGTAGACGAGCAACGAGAATAAAATACATTGGATCAACTAGAAGCGGCTGTGTAATCCGAAGAAGAGCGGTGGTATGGGCTTCCGAGACATCCACGCCTTTAACCTGGCAATGTTGGCAAAACAGGCATGGAGGCTAATCGGTCAACAAATCTCGTTGTTCTTTTGAGTTTATGAAGCAAGGTATTTCCCTAATGACTCTTTCTTGGATGTTGGCTTAGGGAGTAACCCGTCTTACATGTGGCGAAGCTTTCTAAAAGCTAGGGACATCATACTAGCAAGGTCAAAGTGGAAAGTGGGAAGTGGGGACCAAATACACATTTTTGATCACCAGTGGTTGCCAAGACCCCCATGCCTCCGTAGAGAAGGACCTGGACCAATGAAAGTAAGGGAGCTGATAGATGTGGAAACGGGACAGTGGGATAGAGCTAAGTTAGCCTACTGGTTTGAACCCCACGCATGCGTTGATATCCTACACCCACCTTTGCCAAATATACAGTCCAATGATGTGTTAGTGTGGAAGGAGAACAAATCCAACTCGTTTTCAGTTAAATCGGCGCACTCAGTAGCATTAAGAATTCTACATCCCTCAACAGGTAATCACTCAAACGATGGTACGGATGGAAAACTATGGAAAAAAGTGTGGTCCCTCAACATCAAAAGTGCATACCTTCCTGTGGAGAGTGTGCTCGAATATCCTACCCACCCGTGACAATCTCCACTTGAAGAGAACGCAAATAGACCCGATATGCACTGTGTGTAACCAGCAGTGTGAAACGGGGGTGCACATCCTTCGGGAGTGCCCTTTCGCATGCAACGTGTAGGCTTTAGTAAAAAGTAAAATTCAAAAGAGCTCTACTGCTGCCTCGAACTTTTTCATGTTAACTCGCACCATGATGCAACGTCTGACTCGGGATGAGTTGGAGCAGTAGGGCATGATAACGGGGGCTATATGGAACGCATGTAAGAGCACTCACAGCAGTGGTGCTAAATAGGTATAATGCTATATTTTTAGCTTAAAATCACAAAAAACATCACACAGCAGTGGAGCTAAATCTAAAAGATTTAGCTCCACAGCTACAATACACATCTATATTTAGATGTGTACTGTAGCACACAGGTAAAAAAAAAATTATTTTTTTATTACATTCCTCTCTCATCTCTCATTTAAATAATCTTTTCTCATTTCTATCTCTCCGGCTTCTCTCTTCCTTCTTCTTCCTCAATTTTTTTCTCTCTAGCAAGCCGGCCACTCCCTCATCCCTCAGATCGCCGGCCACTTCCTCAGCTCGCCGGCCACTCGCCGGCCACTCCGTGCCCCATCGCCGACCCAATCCGTGACCCATCGCCGACCCAATCCGTGCCCCACCAACCAAGCTCGCCGACCCAATCCGTGCCCCATCGCCCAATCCGTGACCCATCGCCCAACCAAGTTCACTCTCACAGCTGACCGACGCCGTCCCAGCCGAAGCTCGATCCACCGCCGTCCTAGCCGCCGATCACCTCAGACCTCGCCGTCCCAGCCGCCCATCTCTCAGACCTCGCCGTCCCAGCCGCCCATCTCTCTCAAACCGCCTCAGACCTCGCCGTCCCAGCCGATCCACTTCAGGTCAGTGAATTTTTTCATCTTTTTTTTTTTTTTTGATGAATTAGTGAATTTTTTCATTTGGGTGTTCGTTGTTGTGGCTTAATTTTTCTGGGTTTGTGTCATCATTTATGGTGTTGTCGGGTCAGTGAATTTTTTTTTTTTTTTTGAGGAATTAGTGAATTTTTTCATTTGGGTGTTCGTTGTTGTGGCTTAATTTTTCTGGGTTTGTGTCATCATTAATGGTGTTATTTTGTGGTGAAAAATGGTGTTGTCGGGTCAGTGATTTTTTTTTTTTTAATGAATTAGTGAATTTTTTGGTGGCAGCGGCGGTGCGGCGGCGGGTGGCAGCGGTGGCGGCGGTAACGGTGGCGGTTGAAGTGGTTGTGATTATTGTTTATTGTATAGGATATATTATTTTATTGTAATAGTTATATTATTTTATTATAGTGTTTATATTATTTTATTGTATTAAAAGTTAAAATAGATCCACTGCTGCAGCACTTGTGTATATAAAATAGATAAAGTGGTTTGTTGTGATGCCAAATAGCTATAATTATTGCTCCACTGCTGTGGATGCTCTAATAAGCAATTCTTTGAGGACATACAAACTCACCCAGAAGTTATTCTACGTAGTGCAAAATCTCTCCTACATGAATACCAAACCCTGATGGCCGACCAGAGGACATGATTACTTTGGCTTTGGCAGCCTTTTCCTGACCATGCCTTCAGTCTTTTATTTATATCTCGTTAAGATTGTAGCATTTTATATTTTGGTAGTGACTAGCTTGTCCTTGTCCTGAAGCCCAGGTAGATGCAGGCCTGTATGGCTCAAGACCCATTTTATACTTTTTTATACTTTTTTGTACTTTGCCTTTATTTAATGCAATTCTACCTTATTCAGTAAAAAATTGCCAACTTTTTTTTTCACTTCTTTTTTTTTTAATAAAAAAGAAAATATTACGCAAAGCAACTCTCTGTTACTAAATATTAATGAGTTTTATTAATTAAATTCATGATATGATCCATCATTTAGTTGAGAGGAGAGACCAAGTTTTCAAAGAATTGAATAATTTACCATTGATTTAGACTTAATCAAGTAAGCCTATTTAAATTCTCTTAAAAATATAGTAAATCTATTTAAAGGGTAATTATTGAGTACTCATGTAGTAGCTATTCTTCGTTTTCACATGAATGGTGAATTCCTTTAATCAAATTTATGATAAGACTCACTATTCATGCAGGAGGAGGGAATACCATTCGAGAAGTATTGAATCATTTTCTTGATTTAAATTAGATTCACGAGGCTTTATGAAAGTTTGAGTTTAATTAAGAGTTGTGTAAAAAATAACCCAGCACTAAACTCATGAGTTGTGTCCCAAAAAAAAAAAAAAAACCCAGCAACAATAAGAAAAATTATGTTACAATATTCATCCAACAACTGCATAACAACAATACTAATTTTTTTAAAAAAAAAAATCTATATATATATCTAAAAGTTTAAGCGTAATATTTATTGTTACCATGTTCCTGCTAAGCCACATTATCCACCTAATTCCACCCATTTTTTTCTTATTTTTGACTCTTCTTCTTCTTATTAATTTTGTACCTTCCATTACACTTCCTCCAACCTTTCACATTCCCTTTTACCTTTTCATCTCTCCGCTACTCTCAATCTTAATGTCACTCTTCCTCTATTCATTCATCTTAATGTGTTTGAGTTTGGTGAGAGAGTGTAATTAAGTATGTGTTTAATAGTTAGTTAGTTTTTCTCCAAAAAAAAAAAAAAATCTTCCATTTATTTTGGTTCTTCTTGTCCCCATCCTATTACTATAAATTTGTTATTCTTTCCTTCATTCTATAGATATTTTCCCACACAAAAAAGGTTATTACTATCTCTGTCTCTGTCTCTGTCTCTCTATCATGGTTTTTTTTATGAATTTATTTATTTTTTGTCTCTCTATTTTAGGTTGATGAATTTATGTGTTCTTTAGAACTATGCTTTAGATTAATGCAATTTGGTTTTGTGTTTTTTAAGTTATTATCTTTTTAATTATCTTTGATTGTTAAATGTTACCCAATTGTATATAACAATAGTGTATAAGCATATAATATTATTTTATTATATAGCATTTCTTGGATAATTTGGCGTTCGAGTCATGACTATATCTTTTATTTTGACTCTTCTTCTTCTTTTTCTCATCTTATTTTATATTTCTCTCCCATAAAAAGTGATTACTCTCTCTCTCTCTCTCTCTCTCTGTATATATATATATATATATATATATATATAATCTATTCTTTCTTGCAAATCTATTTTAGATTGATGAATTATTGTATTTTTCTATAACACTATTTTGGATTGATACGATTAGGTGGTGTGCTTTTTTAGTTTTCCATCAAAAGTCTTCTCTCTCTTTCTTATAAATTTTGTTTGACATAATATTTAGTTATTTTGAAAGTGAAAATTCGAATTTATATCAAAATACAATATGACTATGTATTTGAATGTGCATGTCAACTATTTGAGTAATATCAAGTGTATCTTTGTGATAAGTTTGGATTATCATAATAATCTCTTTTAAGATAATCTATATATATATCTAAAAACTGAAGCGTAACATTTATTTTTGCTATTGTCCTGCTGAGCCACATCATCAACCTTATTCCACTTATTTTTCTCTTATTTTTGACTCTTCTTCTTCTTATTAATTTTGTACCTTACTGTTACACTTCTTCTAACCTTTCACATTTCCTTTTACCTTTTCATCTCTTCACCACTCTCAATCTTTCACATTCCCTTTTACCTTTTCATCTCTTCACTACTCTCAACCTTAATTAATGTCACTTTTCCTCTATTCATTTATTTTCCTTTTATTTTGGCTCTTCTTATCCCCATCCTATTACTATAAATTTTTTATTCTCTCTTCCATTTTATAGATATTTTCCCACACATAAAAGGTAATTACTCTCTCTCTCTCTCTCTCTCTCTCTCATGGTTTTTTTGTGAATTTATTTATTTTTTGTCTCTCTCTTTTAGGTTGATGAATTTATATGTTCTTTAGAACTATACTTTAGGTTGATGCAATTTGGTTTTGTGTTTTTTAAATTATTATCTTTTTTTTTTCTTTGATCGTTAAATGTTACCCGATTGTATATAACAATAAAGTATAAGAATATAATGTTATTTTATTATATAGCATTGCTTGGATAATTTGGTGTTTGAGTCATGACTATATCTTTTATTTTGACTCTTCTTCCTATTCTCATCTAATTTTCTATGTCTCTCCCATAAAAGGTGATTACTCTCTCTCTCTCTCTCTCTCTCTCTCTCTCTATACATATATATACACACACACACACGCACACACACATATAATCTATTCTTTCTTGCAAATCTATTTTAGGTTGATGAATCATTATATTTTTCTATAACACTATTTTGGATTAATACAATTAGGTGGTGTGTTTTTTTATTTTTCCATCACAAGTCTTCTCTCTCCCTCTTATAGATTTTGTTTGACATAATACTTAGTTATTTTGAAAGTGAGAATTTGAATTTATATCAAAATACAATATGGCTATGTATTTGAATGTGCCTATCAACTATTTGAGCAATATCTAGTGTACCTTCGTGATAAGTTTTGATTATCATGATAATCTCTTTTTAGATAATGAGAAATTTGAATAACATATTTGAGACTTAAACAATTTAGTTGTACAAAAAAAGAGAGGAAAATTTAACATACCATAACATAATTTAGAAAAATATGAATCACCTAAAAAGAAATAATATCAATCAAACAAATCTAAATAATAAAATAATGATATATTTTTGAGATAGATAAATGAAAAATAATTTTAGAAAATTTTTAACTTTATGGGAGAACAAATTATTTTCCACAAAATTTAGAGAAAAAATTATATATTATACGGTTATACCATTACTACAAAAATTATTTATTCTCATACATCGCGTGAGTCTACGACTAGTAGAGATAATCATTAAACACATGGGCTAATTTAATAGCGTATTACTAAAGTTTCCTTAAATTAAGTTCAATAAGCAAGCCTAATTTGAAATTAGTTTTGTTATAGCTTATGAAACCTTTAGTTTGGTCCTGACTTGTGCGTCTCTGTTAAAATTCTACTTCCCCCTCCATTACTATTTAGCTTCTTTTTTTGTTAGGACATATGTGTGTTCACTTGTTAAGAACATATGTCACTTGTTTATGTAAATTGGCTAATCCTTTTGACAAAACGCACTCTACTTGTAATTGGGTAGTTCTAGGTGTTTTTAATACTTCAAGAAATAAGGTTTCAAGATCAAGTGTTGAAGTCATCAAGTCTGTCCAAGAAAAAGCAAGCTACTTGTAATTGGGTAGTTCTAGGTGTTTTTAATACTTCAAGAAATAAGGTTTCAAGATCAAGTATTGAAGTCATCAAGTCTGTCCAAGAAAAAGCAAGCTGAAGTGCAAGTTCATTAATTCTTGACACCTGCTCGATAGCTACCTCGACACCTGCTATCTGTCGAGAATTACAAAATCAGTTTTCTGATTTGATATTCTTGGGATCCGTGAATATGCTTTTGGGCATTCTTTTCTTCTAACCCTAAACATATAAAAGGATTGTTTTAAGAGCTGTCAAATAGTACGCAAGTTGCAAAAGCATTGAGCAATCTTTGTTCAAGCAAATTGTGATCAAAAGATGAAGTTCTTAACCTAGTTCATCTTCTCTCAAGAAGTTGCTGTGTATTTGCACCATAGGGTTTTGTAACCAAGCATCTTCCTAATCTTCATTGTGTATGATGAACTGAAGAACTTTGCAGCCAACCTCTCCTTCTTAGTTGGTGTTTGGAGTTGTGTACTGGGATCCGCGCATTGGTTAGTCACGTACTTGGGAGCCGTGCATCAAAGGTGGAAATTGTCACTACAGATCAAGTCTAATTAGGTATTGGGGTAAGGGTTCAACTGTAGGTTGGTAAGGTACTTGGGATTCCTTTACTTGTAACCGCTTGATTTGATAATAGTGGAGTTTCGGGAGTAGTGACCTGAAAATCACCCGGTGGGGTTTTTGCCGTTAGGGTTTTTCCCATTCGTAAACAAATCACCGTGTCATTTATTTTTCGCTGCATATTTAGTTGTTTGGTGATTTGTTTGTGCTTCCATGTATTTGCATGTTAAATTGATTAATTAATAACTTGGCTAATTAGTTAATTGATTTTATCACAAGGGGTCATTCAGTTTGTGGTCTATCAAGTGGTATCAGAGCGGGCACACTCTGATTAGGTTTAATCTTTGCTGTGTTGATCCATTGACCCCTGTTTGTCATGGATAGAGGACAATCTTTAATCATACCTCCTTTATTTGATGTCACTAACTATGCATACTGGAAAGTACGCATGAGAGCTTTCTTGCAGTCTTTAGATGAGAAGGTGTGACAAGCTGTAGAAATTGGCTGGACTAAGCCAAAAGAAGAACCGGCCGATTGGGATGATGCTAAGATCAAGGCGGCTAACTTCAACAGCAGAGCGCTAAATGCCCTATTTAGCGCGGTCACCAATGAGGAGTTCAAGAAGATATCCTCAACTGAAACTGCTAAGGAGGCTTGGACCATCCTCCAGACAACCTATGAAGGAACAAAGGCTGTCAAAGATTCAAAGTTTCAGAGGCTCACTACAAGCTTTGAAGAAATTAAGATGGAGGAGGATGAGTCGTTTGATGAGTTCTATGCCAAGCTCAAGGACATAGTGAACTCAACCTTCAATCTTGGGGAAACCATCCCTGAACCCAAGATTGTAAGGAAGGTGCTCAAATCTCTACCTGAGAGATTTCATGCCAAGATTACGGCAATTAAGGAATTAAAGGATATAGACAAGATTCCTTTGACTGAGCTGGTTGGAAACTTGCAAACCTATGAGATAGGGTTATCTAGGATTGGCAAGTCAAGTAAAGGCAAAAGCATGGCCTTGAAGGCAAAGAACAGTGACACAGATGAGTCTTCTGATGATGAAGATTCCAAGATGAAGTCCTACATTACCCGGCAGTTCAAGAAGTTTATGAAGAATGCCAATGGAAGGAGCTTCGACAAGGACCGCAGGCAGTTTAGTTCTTCTTAGTTTAAAAGCCAAGACAAAGGGAAGAAGGATGCTAAGGAGGACGGTCAGTATACTGTTCCCGCAGGACCAAAGTGCTTTGGGTGTCATGGGTTCGGACACATGAAACATGAGTGTCCTACATATCTCAAGAGCATTGGGAAAAGCAAGGCACTTGCTGTAACCCTAAGTGACACTGAGCCTGAAGATGATTCCGACAATGAGGATGACGGAATCTTAAATGCCTTCACTGCCACAGTCAATCCTACTATAGGGATTGTTGAAGAAGTGGATGAAGAAGAAGAACTGGTGAAGTCCAAATTTGAGAAGATGGATGATCAAGATGATATCCATTCAGCCTATGAGAAGTTTTACAAGCTCTCTGAGAAGCATGAGAAATTATATAGGCTGGCCACCAAGAAGCTCAGTGATGTGGAACTTGATCGTGAAGAGTTGTCCACAAAGTTTGATGAGGCAAATCAAACTATTGGATCACTGAGATTTGAGAACAACTTTTTGGCCGAGAAGACCAAGAAGCTTGAAGCGGAGCTATTTCAAGTCAGAGCTCAACTGGAGAGGACTTCAAGTGCAAAGCTTGATGAGATGCTTAGCATTCAGAAATCTGCTTTGGATCGAACTGGTTTGGGGTATGGTATTTCTTTCTCTAATACTGCTTCTACTAGCAATACTGTTTTTGTTCTTCCTGCTAATGACACTGAAATTGAAAACATTGATGTTAAAACTGAATTAGCTAGTGAGAACTTAGACAAGGGTAAATCTATTTTAGGAGCACCCCCTAAGTAAGATAAGAATACTGCTAAAAATCCTAGGGCTAAGAAGGCTAACTCTCAAAAGCCTAAACAAAAGAAGTAGCATCTCTGTCATTACTGTGGGGCTACTGGTCACACTCGACCAAATTGCTATAAGTGGTCAGCCACTCAACAGAGCAATGGCATGATAGCATCTGGAAAACAAAATCAGCTTCAATCCTCTCTTGTTCCTCTTGGAGATCTTCTAAAAGCCCTCATATTCCTTTCGAACTTGAACGGTTTAAATTCTTCACCCTCACCGCCTGTTCAAGGATTCAATCAAAGGAAAGGTTCTTCCAAGGTGTGGAAGAAAAAGGACTCTAAGTGATTTCATCACTTTCTCTTCCCCTCTTGTTTTTTTTTTGTTTATTGCATTGCTTGTGTGTTTTTCTTTTCTGCTGAGTCAGTCTAGTTTTTGCTTTGCTTTGATAACATGTTTTTGTTTGTTTATTTTTAGTTTTGTTTATTTTATTTTTGATATAAAAAAAAAAATTTTAAAAATACAAAAACAGTGTGTGTTATGTGTACTTTGGTATTTGTGTACCTTGGATGGCCAATGAAACAAAGTTTTTTAAACTTTGTATCTCTTGTAGCTTAGATGAGCATCTCTATGCACAACTAAGCAAGTGAGCTTTGTGGCTCTTGTTTGTGATGAGTAAGATTAAGTTAAGATTAAGTTATCTCTTAAACTTAACACTCATATCACTCTTTTTGACGGGTAGGACTAGAAAATCCTAAGAGAAAGGTATAAATGACCATCTCACCACTGTTGCCCGCCAATCATAGTATGACACTTGTATGCTTCGGCATAGCAAAAGTGCAGTGTCAAAGACATCCGTATGCTTCGGCATAGCAAAAGTGCAATGTCTATGCTTAACATGTTGGGTATTTCTTTTCTCTCTTTCTATGCCCATGCATGATATGCTTAAAAGAAAATATGCAAAGAAAATATAAAGCAAAAAGATTAAAAAAATGCTTTAAACATGATTGCAAGCGTGTTTTCTAGGAGATGTGGGAGTCATAGGATGTACCTTAAAGGTGATAGTCCCCATCAAATAGTTATGATTGTGTGTGAGTTAAAGTTATTTTCTCATATCTCAGATCATCATAACATGTATACATATATGCAATCTTGCGATATTTTTCACACACAACACGCAATATTCTTTGCTACTCTTGATACATGTGTAGGTACAATGTGATTTAGACATCACAAGTGTTTACATGTGCTAATGTATGCCCACTAAACTGTCTTGACTTGTTTTTAAAATATAAAATTGGTTAGACTTGTTTAGTGTGTGTGTGTGTTTTTGAGGATCTATGTGCTTAAATTTTTGTTGAGAGATGATTTTGAGAGCTTTTTATGTTAAGTGGATCTTGGTTGAGGTGTATGTTTGATTGCATTCATGTCTGTGTTTTTCACTTCTCGAAAAACTGCTTTTCACTGATGGCTCGACACCTCCTCGACACCTCCTCGATACCTGGTCATCTGTCGAGCTTCTCATGCCTTTTCTAATCGCAATCTCGACACCTGTCTCGATACCTGTCCCGACACCTAATGGATCGATCGAGAAAGTTTCTGTCTCCTCGATAGCTTCTCGACACCTGGTCGATCGATCGAGCTTCTTATCTCTGAAATTGGTCTTGTACCTCGACACCTCTCCATACCTGAAGCTATCAAAGGCAAAATTCTCGACACCTTTCTTGACACCTTCGTCGATACCTCTCGACACCTCAGCTGTCGAGAATTATTGAAGTGTCTATTTAAGCTCCTGTCGCGATTCTGATCTCATTTCCTCGATCTCTCTCGATCTGTCCAACGACTTTTCACCTCCCAACCACTTTTCTCTCACTCAAATCTTCAAATCTTCATCATTTTTGGTCTTCCCTTGATTTCCATCACCTGGTATGTTCACTTTCCCTTCCTTTTTCATGCATTTCATGTTTTGAAACCTAATTTTTGGGGTTTTTCAAAATTGATGAGTTTTTCTTCAAATTTTGGGTTGGGTTTGCACTTAAATGTTTTCAAAATGTCATACATTGCATTTCATGTGCATTAGAATGGTATTTACATGCATTTAGATGTGTGCTCTATGTTTGTGTGCTGCTAGGATTGGATTGGGCTGAGCCCATGATGTTTTTTCCTCTGTATGTCACATGTTCATGCATTCCCATGCATACGTACTTGTTGTTCAATATATTTGATCTATTTGAACTGTTTTAGGACTTCTCTGATTGTCTCCCTCTCTATCTCTTTCTCATTCTTTTACGTTAGTAGTGTCTATGGCACCCAAACGTAAATCCACTCCTGCTCGGAACCCTCTGCATTCTGGAGCTTCCTCTTCTTCTGACTCTGCTCCTCTTAACCTTCGGTTCTGTGATGTAGAAACCCACAAGGCATTTTCGGAGAACTTTTCTCGACGAGGTGTTCATTCGGAACGCCATGTCATTCTGGCGGACTTCGCCGACATTGACCTTCCCTCTGTCATTCATAGTAGGGGATGGGGTTCACTGTGTGACGTCCTGGTCACTTGCCCTCTCGTGCTGATACAAGAGTTTTACTCCAACATGCACGGGATAGATTGTTCAGTATCTCTCTTTTTCACTCGCGTTTGAGGTATGCTCATTCCTATTACACCGCAGCTAGTTGCGGATGTGCTTAGGGTACCTAGGATAGATTTTCCTGATTACCCTTCCTGTGAGCGTCTGAGGACTGTGTCCAAAGATGAGCTCATCTTTACCTTCTGTCAGCGTCCTGCTGATTGGGGTGAGCATCAGTACACATCATGTAGGCCTTTTGCTAAAGGTCCTAGATTTCTTAACATGGTGATGACCTTTGTACTCCATCCACTCTCTCACTACAACTCCATCACAGAGCCTCGTGCTCGATTTTTGCTATCACTTCTAGAGCATCTTACTATAGATTTTCCTTCTCATTTCATCCTTTCTATTATAGATGTCCATCTAGATTCTGCGTCCCGTGATAAGCTCATCTTTCCTTCCGCTATCGCGAGGATCTTACGCCATTTTTCTATCCCTTTTCCTATGTCCTACCACTTCACTCACATCTGTGCCATAGATGCCGCTACCGTAAAACGTAGTGAGGCTCAGTTTAGGTCGCGACAGACGGATGCCATTCCTCCCTCCCGTTCAGCTCCATCCAGATCTGCTCCATCTACATCTGCTCCTTCTTCCTCTATGGGCGATGTATCTCTTGGAGATATTATGGCGCAGCTGCAGCGCATGGACACTCGCCTTGATACACTCTCTGCTGAGTTGTATCAGGTGAATGTTCGTGTTGGTCGTATTGCATGATGGCAGGCGACCATGGGTGGTTTTGCTCCAGAGGCTACTCCTTCACCACCTACTCCAGCAGCTTTAGATTCTGAGGATGATGAGGATGATGAGGATGATGATGATGATGATGGGGATGCTAGCTCTACTGATGAGATGTCTACATGACACTCTACCCTTTATCACTCGTGACAAAAAGGGGGAGTAGTTTTGGGTTATGAGAGTAGTCATCTTAGGGGGAGAGTTAGTATAGGACATTTTGATAGGGGGAGTGTTGATATTTTTAAGGGATGTAGTGAGGTTTTGATGTATCTTTTCTTTTCTATTCTTTATAGATACATTGATCTTGTATATGAGGTCTTTTGACCAGTTTTACATAGATTGTACTTATTTTCTATATATGTGGATGTATGTTTCTTTCACTTCTCTCTTCGTGTATTGTTTCTTCTCTATCTTTATACACATGTTCTTTATACTTGTATGCAATCTATTTATTTCTGTTTCACACAATATGCCTTGATGAGTTTTGTTTAAAGTGTTTCAGAAATACAGGTTGTCAAAGTTTACTTGCCATAAACTCTCTTCTTGCAAAGTTTTTCAAGAGTTTGTGTTAGGATAGATTTTATTGTATTCAACAAGTGAATATGAGTTGAGTGATTTATGACTTCTCTCATATGCTCATTTGTTTGTTGTGATTTTGTCACGGATTGCCAAAGGGGGAGATTGTTAGGACATATGTGTGTTCACTTGTTAAGAACATATGTCACTTGTTTATGTAAATTGGCTAATCCTTTTGACAAAACGCACTCTACTTGTAATTGGGTAGTTCTAGGTGTTTTTAATACTTCAAGAAACAAGGTTTCAAGATCAAGTGTTGAAGTCATCAAGTCTGTCCAAGAAAAAGCAAGCTAAAGTGCAAGTTCATTAATTTTCGACACCTGCTCGATAGCTATCTCGACACCTGCTATCTGTCGAGAATTACAAAATCAGTTTTTCTGATTTGATTTTCTTGGGATCCATGAATATGCTTTTGGGTCTTCTTTTCTTCTAACCCTAAACATATAAAAGGATTGTTTTAAGAGCCGTCAAATAGTATGCAAGTTGCAAAAGCATTGAGCAATCTTTGTTCAAGCAAATTGTGATCAAAAGACGAAGTTCTTAACCTAGTTCATCTTCTCTCAAGAAGTTGCTGTGTATTTGCACCATAGGGTTTTGTAACCAAGCATCTTTCTGATCTTCATTGTGTATGATGAACTGAAGAACTTTGCAGCCAACCTCTCCTTCTTAGTTGGTGTTTGAAGTCGCGTACTAGGATCCGTGCATTGGTTAGTCACGTACTTGGGAGCCGTGCATCAAAGGTGGAAATTGTCACTACAGATCAAGTCCAATTGAGTATTGGGGTAAAGGTTCAACTGTAGGTTGGTAAGGTACTTGGGATTCCTTTACTTGTAACTGCTTGATTTGATAATAGTGGAGTTTCGGGAGTAGTGACCTGAAAATCACCCGGTGGGGTTTTTGCCGTTAGGGTTTTCCCCATTCGTAAACAAATCACCGTGTCATTTATTTTCCGCTGCATATTTAGTTGTTTGGTGATTTGTTTGTACTTCCACGTATTTGCATATTAAATTGATTAATTAATAACTTGGCTAATTAATTAATTGATTTTATCACAAGGGGTCATTCAGTTTGTGGCCTATCATTTTTCTTTTTTCGTTTTTTCTTTTTTTTTTTAATTAAAAAAAAACAGTTATAAATATCCATCAAACAACCACATCATCAATAATACAAAGCAACAATAGAGATAATCATGACACAAATTAAGCTAATTTATTAGCATAAGGCCAAAACATATACATCTAAATCCAAATCCATCACTCTAACATTTATCACTAATCACTAAATTGTAGCAACATCTTAATTATTTGAAAGCTTACTTGAGTCTTTGTCACGCCTAACTACCAACTAGTGACCTCCCATTTCTTTTATACCCTTTTCCTTTGGTAATGGAGAACATATTTTGTATTTTAATTATGTCCTTAAACCACTTGCTACAAATCTTTCATGAGCCATTGAGCCTAATCAATTCACTATTTTTTTGCTTTGCAAGGATCAGAAGTTTGAGCATGATAGGCCAAGAATGTATTGACCCCTTGTGATGAATTAATTGATTAATTAGCCAAGTTTATTAATTAATTAAATTAACATGCAAAGTGCATGGTAGCATAAACAAATCACCAATTAAACTAAGTATACAGTGAAAAATAAAATGACACAGTAATTTATTTACGAATAGGGAAAACCTACACCCCACTGAGTGATTTTAAGGTCACCACTCCTAAGAATCCACTATTATCACAACAAGCAGTTACAAGTAAAGGAATCCCAGTACCTTATACCAACCTACAGTTGAACCCTTACCCCAATACCTAATTGGACTTGTTCTGTAGTGACAATCTCTCCTTTTTAATGCATGGCTTCCAATATGTGACTAACCAATTGCGTGGATCACAATATGCGAGACTTCAATCACCAACTAGAGAAGGTTGTTGGCTGCAAAGTTCTTCAGTTCATCACACGATGAAGATCAAGAAGCTCTTTGGTCACAAAACCCTACAGTGTACAAACACATCAGCTTCTTCATAAGAAAGATAAACTAGAGCAAATTCTATCTCCGATCACAATTTGCTTGAACAAACTTTACTTAACACTTGTGCAACTTGTGTCACATTTGACGGCCCTTAAAATAATCATTTTATATCTCTAGAATTATGAGAAAAGAAAGCCTAAACATACAATCACGGATTGGATGAAAAACAGATCAGAAATTTTGAGTTTCATAAACCTCGACAGATGCCCTATCTGTCGAGCTGTTATTGAGCCGTGGGCTAGAACAGCTCTTCAAGGCTCGATAGATTGCTAATTGTTGAGCTTTAATGAACAACACTTTCCACACTTGAATCTTGGATAGACTTGCATGACTTGAACTTGAAACAAGGTTTCTTGAAATATTAAACACATCTTAGATCTATCCAATTACAAGTAAAGTGCGTTTTGTCAAAGGACTAGCCAATTACATAAAATAGTGACATATATTCCTAACATGTGAATCACATATGTCCTAATAGAGCAAAAATTAGAATAGAATATCTGTTGCACCTGAAGTTTTAAACAATTAATTAAATGCATTATATGTCAACAAAGATAGGTTGTGGTCTTAATTGATAGTATTTGTCAAGAATAAGATGATAGAATTTTCAATCTTGAATTTATGCTTAATTGAGTTATATTATTGATAATTGTACTGAAATTTCTTTATAACAAAGCCAACGTGCATGAGCCCCCCACTCACACACTCTTTAATGTTTGTCCTGGTGTTGCTCTTGTCAATACTTTACCAAAGTTGAATTCAGTCCATTTAACTTTACACCCACCTATAAAATGTTAGATGACTCTTTCACTTTCTTAGTCATAAATCATAGTATCGGTCGGTTACTCAGAAAAAGACCTAGAATCTAACTTCTTTAATTCTCTCTCTCTCTCTCTCTCTCTCTCTCTCTCTTATGCTAACACTCACACTTGGACACACACACACAAAAGATCTTCTTTGTTAAGTAAAGAAGTAATTTAGGCAAAGAAGTTAAAGCAAGAAAAAGACGCAACATTCTTTTCTCAAGTGAAGAGTTGCCCTTTATTAAGTTTTTTCTTAGAGGACATGTACTATACTACTAGCTAGCTAACAATCAAGCTTTTTTGTAGAGAGAGAGAGAGATGGAGAACTTAACATCTTTGATCCACCTCTTTGTGACAATTGTCCTATCAGGCTTTGCAAATTTCATGGGGGTTCCTACCATTACTGATGTAACCATGTTGGCACTTTGCCTTGGTCAAGATGAGTGCTCGCTAGCCATTTACCTCACTGGTTTTCAACAAGCGGTATGTATATATTGTTTGGTTTTCCCCTTTTTCCTTGTCTATGAATCTTTGTTCTTCTTCATGCTCTTTATTCTTTTTATACAATTTCTTTATTTGGATTACGGATGTACAACTTTGTTCAGAAATACTCTTAAATTTCAGTGCATTTTTTAGTTTTTTTCAGACAAAAGCATGTGCACAAACTACCTTGCCTAGTTTTGATAGAAAGTTAGGTTACTCCATTTCCTTGCATGGTTTTATTGAGAAGAGTCATCATGAGAATTAATCTACAAGGAATTAATACAACTAATTGGAGTGTTTTACTGTTTTGATCATCTTTGTTCTACTTTGTTTTATAATTAATTATAACTCTTTTCAACTTTTGATTTTTTTTTTCTTTTATGTCACTACAAGAAAAAAGACTTAATACAACAAAATAAGTCGTTGCAATAACAACTAATGTCATTGTAATAGGTGTTATTGCAATGATAAAAAAGTCGATGCAAGCCGTTGTAATAAACTCTGAGGCAATAGGTTTATGCAACACTAGATTTTCGTTGCAATAAGTACCATATATTGCAATGATTTATTTTGAAAATCTCGTTGCAATAGGTGTTATTGCAATGACAAAAAAATCGATGTAAGCCGTTGTAATAAACTCTGAGGCAATAAGTTGAAAAAATCTCATTACAATAGGTTGATTTTTTTATCAAAAAAAAATTTGAAATAAATAAATCATTTTCTTGAATAATAATTTTTTCATTAACTTGTTTTGCAATTCAAAAACCATATCTAGGAATTATACTAACAATATAGTTCGATGTGAAATAAAAGATTACCTATTGCAACAACATATCTCAATGTATAAAAAGAGTTACTTATTACAACAACACATTTCGATGTAACATAATAATTATTGCTGCAATCTCATATTGAGGTAATAAATTTAAGTTACTATTACAACAAAAAACAACCTAGAGATGCAATAGTATATATATTACCTTAATTATTATTATTATTATTATTTTGCAATAATACTTGTTGTATTATGTCTTTTTTCTTGTAGTGTGAATTTACCATATTTCCGATGATTCCAAAGATGTATCTTAACGTGCAGGGTGTAATAAGGTCTAAATGTGAACTCGTCGACATATTATGCCTTGATTGTCTATATTCCCAACCTAAAATTCAAACCTATCATCTTCGCTATTCATAGCCATCCAAATTTACCTTGTATGTATATGATCTTTTCTTTTTATGTAATTCACTTATTAGGAACATATGTCACTATTTTATGTAATTGGCTAATCATTTGACAAAACGCACTTTACTTATATTTGGGTAGATCTAGGATGTGTTTAATACTTCAAGAAACTTTGTTTCAAGATCAAGTGTTGAAGACACGCAAGTCTGTCCAAGATTCAAGCTGAAGAAGTGCTTGTCATTAAAGCTAGATAGCTAGCCATCTATCGAGCTTAAGAAGCTGTTCCAGCCCCTTGGCTTGATAGCTGCTCAACAGCAGCTCAACAGATAGGCATTTATCGAGGTTTATGAAAAATAGAATTTCAGATCTGTTTTGACTCTAATCCGTGATTGTATGTTTGAGCTTTCTTTTCTCACAATCCTAGACATATAAAAATATTGTTTTAAGGGCTGTCAAAGAGGACACAAGTTGCACAAGTGTTAAGCAAAGTTTGTTAAAAAAAATTGTGACCGGAGATAGAGTTTTGCCCTAGTTCATCATTCTTGTGAAGAAGTTGCTTTGTTTGTGCACCGTAGGGTTTTGTAACCAAACATCTTCTTGATTTTCATCGTCTGGATAAACTGAAGAACTTTATAGCCAACAACCTTCTCTAGTTGGTAATTGAAGTCACGTACTGGGATCCACACAATTGGTTAGTCACATACTGGGAGCCGTACTTGAAAATGAGAAATTTTTACTACAGAACAAGTCCAATTGGGTATTGGGGTTCAACTATAGGTTGGTATAAGTTACTAGGATTCCTTTACTTGTAACCGCTTGTTGTGATAATAGTGGAATTTCGGGAGTGGTGACCTTAAAATCATCTGGTAGGGTTTTTGCTGTGTAGGTTTTTCCCATTTGTAAAAAAACACTGTGACATTTTATTTTCCGCTGCATACTTTAGTTATTGGTGATTTGTTTGTGCTACCACACATTTGCATGTTAATTTGATTAATTAATAAATTTGGCTAATTAATCAATTAATTCATCACAAAGGGTCAATACGTTTTTGGCCTATCAAGTAGTATCAGAGCAGGCACACTCTGATTAGGGTTAATCTTTGCTGTGTTGATCCATTGACCCCTGTTGTCATGGTTGTAACCGGCTTAAAGAGATCTTTGTTTTCAAATACATCTTGTTTTTCTAATCCTTATTTGTTTAAGTGTCTCAGAAAATACAAGTCTAAAAGTTATTTGAATTCTCTTATGTTGACTATTGGAAAAGATCTCAGTCTGACTAAAAAGAAACTAGACTATTTCAGAACGAAAATGTGCAAAGGAGTTCGTCTGAAAAGAGTAAAAATTAAAGGCTTAGCTCGTAAAATGCAGATGAAAGAAAGCACCATTCCCACTGATCTGTCATCTAAGCATGAAGTGTGTTTTATGATGAAGTCCGCATTTAAAGGTATGGACACGTGTTTGTGGTACCTTGACAGCGGTTGCTCAAGACACATGACTAGAGACCAATCTCTTTTCAAGGTTTTCGAGTCTAAGAAAGGTGGCAATGTCACTTTTGGTGGTAGGAGTAAATCACAGATTAAAGTGAAGGGAATCATTTCTCTACCTGGACTACTGGACATTACAAATGTTCTATATGTAGAAGGTCTGAGGGTGAATCTGTTGAGTATGAGTCAGATATGTGATCAAGACTTCATGGTATTATTCTCAAAGGGAAAATGTCTTGCCATGGATGAGTCTAGAAAGAAACTCATAAGTGGTGTTCGCACTCTCGACAACTGTTATGGATTGATTCCTGATGCTGATATTGTGTGTAATAGCATTCGGTTGCCAAATAAAGACCTACGGCATCAATGGATGGGACATGCTAGTTACAAACATCTTTCTATTGTATCTAAGCATGAATCAATTTTAGAAATACCAAAGCTTAGTAGAATGAGCAATGTAGTGTGTGGACCATGCCAGCTTGGGAAACAAACAAAAGCTAAGAATCAGAGCACTCAGACATCAGCTACATCTAGGCCATTGGAGCTTCTACATTTGGATCTTATGGGTCCAACTAGAACCGAGTCTCTTGGAGGTAAGAGATACATCATGGTTGTGGTAGACGACTTCACTAGGTACACTTGGGTCATTCTCTTACAATCCAAGTTTGATACTCCTGAGCACATTGAAGTTTTGTGTACAAGACTGCAGAACGAAAAGAGCCTGAAGATTGATCGAATTCGAAGTGACCATGGTAAAGAATTCGAGAACTCGTATATGGAGCCGTTTTGCACAAGATTAGGTATATCTTAAGAATTCTCTGCTCCTATTACTCCTCAGTAGAATGGTATAGTAGAAAGAAAGAACAGGGTTATTCAGGAGATGGCCAGAGCTATATTACACAACAAAGATGGCCAGGGTTATTTAGGAGATGGCCAGAACTCGTATATGGAGCCCTTGTAGGGAGAAGCTGTTAATATTGTATGTAATACGGTTAATAGGGTGTACTTTAGACTTGGTACCAAGAAGACTTCATATGAGTTATGGAAAGGAAGGAAGCCGAATGTGAAGTATTTTAGAATCTTTGGACGTACTTGTTTCATCCTCAAGGATAGAGAGAATGTGGGAAAGTTTGACTCCCGGAGCGATGAAGGTATATTTCTGGGCTACTCCTCTACAAGCAAGGCTTATCGGGTATACAACAAAAGAACTATGAAGGTAATGGAGACAGTGAATGTTGTTATTTATGAGTCTTCAGATTCCGGTTCAGTGTTGAGGAATTCCCCAAAGAAATTCTTCCTCTTGAGCCAAAGGAAGTTCAAGAAATTGTTAAACAAGACCCTATATCTCCAAGCACTCTTGATACTCCCCGTGTTGTGGAAGATTCTGTAAATATGCCCACTTCACCAGATTCTGAATCTCATGAAGAGAAGGGACCTTCCTCCACAATTAAATTAAATAATCCTCCAGAAGTCATTGTAGGAAACATGAATGAACTCATATTAAGGAAACGTACAGTTGATAAATGTGTTGCTAACTTTGTGTCTTATTCTTATTATTTGTCACAAGTTGAACCCACAAAAGTTGAGGAAGCTCTTCAAGATGAAAGTTGGGTCGAAGCAATGCATGATGAACTGCTTCAGTTTCAGAGGAATAATGTCTGGACTTTAGTACCTAGACCGAAGGGTGAGCACATCATCGGCACAAAGTGGATATTCCGCAACAAGACTGATGAGGAGGGCAATGTGATCTGCAACAAGACTCGGCTAGTAGCTCAAGGATACTCATAAATGGAAGGAGTAGACTATGATGAAACATTTTCCCCAGTTGCCCGTATGGAGTCTATCAAAATTCTCCTTGCCCTAGCATGTGATCTGAAGTTCAAACGTTATCAGATGGATGTAAAGACTGCTTTCTTGAATGGGCTACTTAAAGAAGATGGCTAGTTGTACCTCAAGAAGGCACTTTATGGGTTGAAGCAAGCCCCTAGAGCTGGGTATGATAGGCTCACACAATATCCGGTGTTACATGGGTTCACAAAAGGAAAGGCTGATCAAACTCTCTTCATCAAAAAGGAAGATGGCTAGTTGAAAGTTGCTCAAGTCTATGTTGATGATATCATCTTTGGATCGACTAAGGATGAACTTGCTCATGGCTTTTCAAAACTCATGCAAGCCGAGTTCAAGATGAGCATGATTGGAGAGCTGACTCACTTCTTTGGATTGCAGGTTCGTCAACAAGATTCAGATATATTCTTATCTCAATCTAAATATGCTAAGAATCTTGTGAAAAATTTTGGTTTAGAATTTGCTAATTCTGTTAAAACCCTTATGAGCCCAAATGTCAAACTCACTATGGACTTGTTAGGCAAAAGTGTAGATTCATCTCTATATAGAAGCATGATAGGTAGTCTTCTTTATCTTACTGCTAATAGACCTAACATTAGTTACAGTGTTGGAGTGTGTTCTAGATACCAGGCTAATCCCAAAGAATCTCATATGACTGCTTTAAAAAGAATTATAAAGTATATCAAAACCACAGCTGAGTTCGGTGTATGGTACATCAAGGACACAAATGATGTCTTAGCTAGGTATTCTGATGCTGATTGGGCTGGGAATGTTGATGATAGAAAGAGTACTTCGGGGGGTTTTTTTATGTGGGTAACAATCTTATCTCTTGGATGAACAAAAAGCAGAACTCCATCTCTTTATCCACTACAGAAGCTGAATACATCGCTACCGGTAACTGTTGCACCCAACTCCTATGGATGCAAAAACCCCTCCATGATTATGGTATTTGTCAAGAGCATCTCACCATCTATTGTGACAATACCAGTACCATCGACATCTCTAAGAATCCGGTTCAACATTCTTGAACCAAACACATAGAGATTCAACATCACTTCATTAGGGAGCTTGTCGAAGATGGTATTCTCACGCTTGAGTTTATTCACACTGATGATCAGAAGGCTGACTTGTTCACCAAACCTCTTGACAGCAAATGTTTTGAATTCCTTCATCAAAACATTGGTGTTATTTCCATGGATTGATCTCTTTATCTCCTCCTTCTTCCTCATGCATTTGCATCTAGTTTTATGCTTTACTTTGTTTAACATGTTTTTGTTTGTTTTTTTTTTTCAGTTTTATTTATTTTGTTTTTCATATAAATTTTTTTTTGAAAAATTAGAAAAATACAAAAATAGTGTGTTTTGTGTACATTGGTACTTGTGTACCTTAGATGGCCATTGAAATAAAATTTTCTAAACTTTGTATCTTTTGTAACTTAGATGAGCATCTCTATGCACAACTAAGCAAGTGAGCTTTGTGGCTCTTATTTGTGATGAGTAAGATTAAGTTATCACTCTTTTTGACGGGAAGGACTAGAAAATTCTAAGAGAAAGGCATAAATAACTATCTCACCACTGTCGCCCGTCAATCATGAAATGACATCTGTATACTTCAGCATAGCAAAAGTGCAATATCAATAACATTTGTATGCCTCGGCATAGCAAAATTGGAATGTCAAATGCTTAACATCATTGGGTATTTCTTTTCTATCTCTTATATACCCATGCATGATTCGCTTAAAAAGAAAAATATGCAAAGAAAAATCAAAAGCAAAATGAATAAAAATGCTTTAAATATGATTGTAAGCGTGTATTCTAGGAGATGTGGGAGTTATAGGATGTACTTCGAAAGTGATAGTCCTCATCATACAATTATGATTGTGTGTGAGTTAAAATGAGTTTCTATATCTCAAATCGTCATAACATGTATACATTTATGCAATCTTGCGATATTTTTTTTAACACACAACACGCAATATTCTTTGCTACTCTTGATACATGTGCAGGTACAATGTGATTTGGCCATCACAAGGTTTTACATGTGTTAATGTATGCTCACTAAACTGTCTTGACTTGTTTTTGAAATATAAAATTGGTTAGACTTGTTTAGTATGTGTGTGTGTGTGTTTTTGGGATCTATGCGCTTAAAATTGTTGTTGAGAGATGACCTTGAGAGCTTCAAATGTTGATTGGATTATTGGTTGAGTTGCATGCTTGATTGCATTCATATCTGTGTTTTTCCCTTCTTGAAAAACTGGTCTTTAGCTATCTCGATAGATCCTCGACACCTCCTCGTTACCTGGCTATCTGTCAAGCTCTTAAGTTGTTTCTTATCGCAATCTCGACACCTTTTCAACAGTTGGTGGGTCGATCGAGAAAGCTTCTGTCTCCTCGATAGCTTCTCGACACCTGGTGGATCGATCGAGCTTCCTTTTAGCTTTCTGTGGATTTGTCCCTCGACATATCCTCGATAGCTGCATCTGTTGATATTTTGTTTTTGTAAAGTTGTGATTTACAACTAAGTTTTTTATTGGGTTTATTCCATGACAAAATGTGTTGTAATTACTTTATTTCATTTCCTTGTATTTTGTGGGATTTAATTGTATTGGATTTAGTATCAAGTTGGTGAAGACTCAAGCTTTATTG
Source organism: Quercus ilex subsp. ballota (assembly GCA_032727855.1). Lineage (NCBI taxonomy): Eukaryota > Viridiplantae > Streptophyta > Magnoliopsida > Fagales > Fagaceae > Quercus > Quercus ilex. The sequence continues at coordinate 56,153,575 of CM064918.1, forward strand.
AAGATCAGTAGATCTCGCGGGTGTGTCGCTGGAAGCTAAGCCGCGAAAGAGCCATGTGAGAGGCACATGACTGGAAGCTGAAGAGTCATGCCAGGCTATCGTTTTCGCGAGTGTCTCGCAGGTAAGGCCTTCCCGCGAGATAGTCGCGAAACATTCTGCCTGGAGGATTTTAATGAGTGACTTTCTTACCCTTCACCCATACTATATATACCCTCATTACCCACAAATGTATGAGAGGCTATTCAGAGAGAAAAACCCTAGATAGGTTTTCTACAACACACACACCCTCTTTTGAGAGAGAGCTACTCCTCCTTAGTGAGAAATTATTGTAGCCTCTTCTCCATCCCTCTCCCATTATCATACCTTGAGAGGAGATTTGTACCTAAACACAACCCACGCCTATTCAGAGTGTAGAGAGTGCTTTGGAGTTGCTGGGAAGCATTGGAAGAAACCAAGGATGGCAGATGCAACATGGAGCTTGTTGCGGGATCCGGAGAACTAAGACAAGACACGGTTCCGAGAAGCCTTGTTGGAGTAGGAGCTTGGAGGGCTTAGGTACATCGGGTAGATTAGGCTTGGAGGGTCTCTTGCTTACTCATGTATCCCAACTGATTGTCTAGTGGATCGATTTTCGCTTAGAGGGCGGCGGAGAGGTTTTTCGCCGAGTTCTTCGGTTTCCTCTTCGAAAACACGTCTCGGTGTTTTCTGTGTTTGCATCCTTCTTCCCTACTCTTGTTCATTTCATTATTACTGCTGTGTTGCTTTAATTATGGATTAGAGTAGTTGTTTTGCTTATATGCTTGTGTTTACACTATTCCGCGCTTATTATTAAGTTTGTGTAAAATCTATCGAGCCGTAATTTTAATCGGGGGTCTAAACAGCTCTTGTGTTTTTCAACACGTTTTCGAGCTTTCAGTTTTCTCGACACCTGTCTCGACACCTCTATCCGTCAAGATTTACTGAACCACTATATATAGATTCTGTGCGATCCGGTTCTCATTTCTCTCGATCTCTCTCTCTCGATAGCTTTGTCTCCTCTTTTCCAAGTGATTTTCAAGCTTTTTAAAGGTTTTCTCTTCACTTGGTATGTCTCTTTTCTCTCATTTACATGCATTTCATGTTTTGAAACCTAGGTTTTAGGGTTTTTGAAATATTTTGGGGTTTTTAAAATTTTTGAGTTTTTGTCAAAATTTTGGGATGGGTTTTTGCTTAAATGAGTTTAAAATCTCATGCATTGCATCACATAAGCATTATAACAGTATTATCATGCATTTAGATGTGTGCAAATTGATTGTGTGCAGGTTGGATTGGGTTGGGCTGAGCCCATGGTGCTTTTTATATTGCATATCACATGCATACGTCTTCTATTTTCAATATACTTGCTATGTTTGAAATCTGTTGGGACTTTTCTGATTGTCTCTCTCTTTCCCTCTCTTTTCTGTTTACGTTAGCCGTGTCTATGGCACCTAAACGTAAGTCTGCTCTGTCCCAAAATTCTCTTCTTTCCAGGGCATCCACTTCTTCTGATCCTACTCCATCACATATCCGGTTTCATGATGAGGATGCCCGTAAGGCCTTCTCGAAGAACTTTTCTCGACGAGGCATTCATTCGGAATGCCTAGTCATTTTGGTGGACTTCACCGACACTGACCTGCCTGATGTCATTCACAGTCGGGGTTGGGAGTCACTATGTGACGTCTCGGTCACATGTCCATTCGTGCTAATACAAGAGTTTTACTCCAACATGCATGAATTTGATTTTTCAGTACCTCTCTTTCATACTCGCGTTCGAGGTACGCGCATTGCTGTCACACCGCAGCTTGTTGCGGATGTGCTCCGTGTTCTTAGGGTAAAGTTTCCTGACTACCCTGGTTATGAACGTCTGAGGATTGTGTCCAATGATAAGCTCAAATCTGCTTTTTGTGAGCGCCCTTTTGATTGGGGTGAGCGCCAGTTCACTTATTGTTCGGACTTTGCAAAAGGTCCTCGGTTTTTAAACATGGTTATGACTTTTGTTCTTCACCCTCTCTCTCACTATAACTCTATTACAGAGCCTCGTGCTTGATTTTTGTTGTCCTTTCTTGAGCATCTTACCATAGATTTTTCGTCTCACTTTATTCTTTCTATCTTAGATGTTTATAGGGATACGGTGTCCCGTGATAAGCTCATCTTCCCCTCCGCTATCACGAGGATCTTACACCAGTAGCTCCTCCCTCCCGTTCGGCTCCATCCCAATCTGCTCCATCCACATCAGCTTCCTCCTCTTCTACGAGCAATGTGTCACACAGAGACATCATGACGCAGCTTCAGCGCATGGATACTCACTTTGATACACTCTCTACTGAGTTGTATCAGGTGAACATTCGTGTCGGCCGTATTGCTCAATAGCAAGCGGTCATGGGTGGCTTCGTTGATTCTCCTCCATATACTCCAGAGGTTTCTGATGCTGAGGATGATGATGATGATGATGCTACTGCTTCTGAGGATGATGGTGATGGAGATGCTAGCTCTACCGATGAGATGTCTACTTGACACTCTTACCCTTTGTCACTTGTGACAAAAAGGGGGAGTAGTTTTGGATATGAAAGTAGTCATTCTTAGAGGGAGAGTTAGTATACGACATTTTTCTTAGGGGTAGTGTTGATATTTTGAGAGATGTAGTGAGGATTATTGGTATCTTTTTCTTTTCTCTACTTTAGATACATTTTTTCTTGTACATTGGGTCTTGTGACCATTAGTGACATACATTATACTTATCTTCTTTATATGTTGATGTATGTTTCTTTCACCTACCCTTATATGTGTTGTTTCTTTTCTCTCTTTATGCACATGCTTCTTATTACATGTATGCAATCTATTATTTCTGTTTCACATTAAGAGGCCTTGATGAGTTTTGTTTAAAGTATTTCAGAAATATATGTTGTCAAAGTCTACTTGCCATAAACTCTCTTCTTACAAATTTTTTCAAGAGTTTGTGTTAGGATAGATTTTATTGTATTCAACAAGTGAATATATGTTCATTTGTTTGTTGTGATTTTGTCACGGATTGCCAAAGGGGGAGATTGTTAGGACATATATAATTCACTTGTTAGGAACATATGTCACTATTTTATGTAATTAGCTAATCTTTTGACAAAATACACTTTACTTGTATTTGGATAGATCTAGGATGTGTTTAATACTTCAAGAAAATGTGTTTCAAGATCAAGTGTTGAAGACATGCAAGTCTGTCCAAGATTCAAGCTGAAGAAGTGTCTGTCATTAAAGCTCAACAGCTAGCTCGACAGCTAGCCATCTATCGAGCTTAAGAAGCTATTCCAGCCCCGTGGCTCGACAGCTGCTTGACAGCAACTCGACAGATAGGCATCTATCGAGGTTTATGAAAAACAAAATTTCAGATCTATTTTAACTCTAATCCGTGATTGTATGTTTGAGCTTTCTTTTCTCACAACCCTAGACATATAAAAGGATTATTTTAAGGGCCGTCAAAGAGGACACAAGTTGCACAAATGTTGAGCAAAGTTTGTTCAAGCAAATTGTGACCGGAGACAGAGTTTTGCCCTAGTTCATCATTCTTGTGAAGAAGTTGCTGTGTTTGTGCACCGTAGGATTTTGTAACCAAGCATCTTCTTGATCTTCATCATTTGAATGAACTGAAGAACTTTGTAGCCAACAAACTTCTCTAGCTGGTGATTGAAGTCGCGTACTGGGATTCGCACAATTGGTTAGTCACCTACTGAGAGCCGTGCATGAAAATGAGAAATTATCACTACAGAACAAATCCAATTGGGTATTGGGATAATGGTTCAATTGTAGGTTGGTATAAGGTATTGAGATTCCTTTATTTGTAACTGCTTGTTGTGATAATAGTGGAATTTCGGGAGTGGTGATCTTAAAATCACCCGGTGGGGTTTTTGTCATGTAGATTTTCCCCATTCGTAAATAAATCACCGTGTCAATTTATTTGCCACTACATACTTTAGTTATTGGTGATTTGTTTGTGCTACCACGCATTTGTATGTTAATTTGATTAATTAATAAACTTGGCTAATTAATCAATTAATTCATCACAATGGGTCAATACGTTTTCGGCCTACCAAGTGGTATCAGAGCAGGCACACTCTGATTAAGGTTAATCTTTGCTGCGTTGATCCATTGACCCTGTTGTCATGGCTGTAACCGGCTTGAAGAGATCTTTGTTTTTAAATACATCTTATTTTTCTAATCTCTATTTGTTTGAGTGTCTCAGAAAATACAAGTCTATTCATGATCAAGACTCTCAAGGCAGCATCAATTGCCTTGCTCTAGCTTACGTGGTAAATTATCTCTAACTCTCAAGGGAAGTACCCTAGGCTAACTAATTACTTGATACTATTTTTTTGCTAATTAGATGTCAAGCTCTACTTGTTCTGTCAAGTTGTTCTAGTGGCTGGGCCTGGGTAGTAAACCTTGAGTTAAGTCTTTATACTAGGGAAAAATATGAGCTAAGATAGCACAAAAGGTAAAAGGGCAGTGGATTAAACACCACTACAAATATTAAAGCTTACCATGTTAACTATTCTGTGGGAGAAAGCAAGATAAGATACCAAATGACCAGCTTTTTGATGAGTCAAATTATTGGATTCTGAAACTCACACATATATATATTGGATTTTGTAACTTCCTTATTGAAGCATTCTCATGAGAGCTATAATTGATAAAGTTGACAACTGCATGGGACTGCCAAAGCTCTCCAGCAATTGAAAACAGGGCCGGATACAAATATATGCTTTGTTCTTTCAAACCCCACACCAAAAAAATGGAAAACAAAATGTAAAATGATAGTGCATTAGTGTATCCAATTTGAAATTTGATTTATTTCATGGTTTAGATTAAATATATGAATTTAAAGATGTATTCAGTGTTGTTACTGAAGTATCATTTGAAATTTTAAATGATGTGGCCTCTGTGCCGATGACCGTTAATAAAAATGGGGAAAAAATTAATGGTGAAGTTGACTCTCTCCATTTCAAGATAGTAGACCAATGCATGAATTTATATTGGGGCGGAGCAAATCTTCAGCTGTGTGTGGTTAAACCGGTTAAGTTTATTTCTTCTCAGGCAGATAAAATTCCAGATGTAAATCGAGCATCAGCATTTGGAATTCTAGGAGGGGTAGCTTCAGCTGCATTTGTATGTGGAACCTTAGCAGCTCGTTTTCTCTCCACTACTTCAACATTTCAGGTTGTCCCTAGCTATCTGTCTATAAGTTCTCCTCTGAATCAGTTTTTTATGCGTGGCTACCAAATTGGTTATGATTTGTAATTAATCTTTTTTTTTTAATCCAGGTTTCGGCATTCATGTCAATCCTTGCAGCTGTTTACATGAGAATTTTTCTTAAGGAAAGCTTACCCAATGGGGATGATATAAGGCAGCCAATCTTGAAGGGAGAACAGGATGTTATTAGAAGTGATAGTGATTTGCAAAATACAAGGCAAGTCTTTAAGAGGATTCCATCAGTGGGGAATCTGATTTTCTTGACAAAGAACAGGTGAGACTATGTATAATATCTCAACTTTTTGTGTCTCAGAGCAATAATTCCATTGTGTGGATTCCACAATCGTGTGGGATTCACGCTCTATGAGAAAAAAGACGCATATATCTAATGCATGAGATACGTAATGAAGGATTTTCTTGTTGTATCTGATAGGCTTTTTGCACTATTAGGCTTATTGACTATTCAATTTGTGGCATATTCTACGGTGAAAAGCGTGTCCGTTAACAACATTATTACATATTAATCCTCCAAAGTAAAGTCAGTACATCCAAGTTCATTACTGTAGAATAAACTTGTTAATTACTTAGAATATGCAAAGAAACCTAATGTTTTAAATGACTAAATCTAGTGCTTTGAGGAATAGGGGGATTTCTGCCAATGCGTTGATTTGTTGTTGAATGTCCTTTAGAATTGGGCTCACTCTCAGTGACAAGAAATAGTGGTGTAATATTTCTACATCATGGCACCCTGATATTCAACAACAACAACAACAAGCCTTAACTCCAAATTTTTGGAGTTGGCTATAGATCCTCAACATATTAGTTAGAGTCAACTACATGTATTCTTTTTCTCCACCATATTATATTTAAAGTTGTATTCTTTATTACTTCCTTAATTGATAAGTTCATTCTTATAACTTATATTGTGTTATTTTGACTATTCATCTACTTTCATTAACACCCTCAACTTGGATCAACTTACTTTTTCTTAAATGTGCATTAATCGCTCTCCTTTGAACATGACCAAAACATATTAAGCCATTCTCTCTCAATTTTTTCATTAATTGGAGCTACCTCTATCTTTAAGCTGTTATTTTGACTATTCATCTACTTTCATTAACACCCTCAACTTGGATCCACTTACTTTTTCTTAAAGGTGCATTAATCGCTCTCCTTTGAACATGACCAAACCATATTAAGCAATTCTCTCTCAATTTTTCCATTAATTGGAGCTACCTCTATCTTCAAGCTGATTTTCTCATTTCGAATATTTTTCGTATTTTTCCACTTATCCATCTTAACATTCTCATTTCAACTACACTTATCTTATTAATATGTTGCTTCTTAATAGCCCAACATTTGGTATCATAGAATAAATTATTAGGATCATCTACTCTGATATCATAATACATTACACTTGTTCCAAAAACTATCTGTTAAAAAAATTATGAATTTAGTTACTTAACCATTATTGTAACAAAAAATGACGTGTTCAAAGTCACTTCAGACATACTAGCTAGCCATGTGATCTTTTTGTTGAAAACTATTGACTGTGCTATTCTATCTATTAATGCCAAATGTTAGTCTAATTACTACAGGCGCAATTTTTTTAAAGCACCTTTATTACTTACCGATTTCATCTTTCTTACATGGTGCTAAATTGTAACCTCATGTTGCAGTGTGCCATTTTCACAAGCAGCACTTGTTTCATTCTTCAATAGCCTTGCAGAGGGTGGGCTGCTAGCTTCGCTATTGGTACAGTTCTTTGTTAATTTCAAAGTAGGCATTCTTAGTAGTGAGATAAGGAGCATAATATTTTTGGTTATCTTTTTACCTAATATGCATGGTGAGTGCAGAAGCTAAGATTGTTAAAAATTTAGAAATGCAACTAAACCTGAAAATCCAACTTTAAGAGAGAGGAGGAGAAGAAGAAGAAGAAGAAAGAAAGGCAAAGACTGTGGAGTTGTTCATTAATGGAGCTTATACAGTATGTTGCTGTTCAAAGATAAAGAGTCGAGAAGAGTTGAAAGATAAATTGAAATAAAGAAATTGGTTTGTCTAGAATATCATCCAATGTCACAAACCATTCTGTACGCATACTATATTATTGTACACCTAACCTTTCTAGTGCATATCAAACATGCTATCAATTAGTCACTACTAACATGGAAGCTCACGTACCATGCAGTACTTCTTAAAGGCCCGTTTCCACTTCAGCAAAAACCAGTATGCTGATCTACTGCTAATTTTGGGGGTTGCAGGGACTATTTCACAAGTATGTTTTACATTACTCTGTTCTAAATTCTGCTATCTCATTTGCTTCTTAATCTTTCAGTTTTTTCCATTAAATTTATTTCAAAAATACTAACTTCTCCTTTTTTTTGGTTTCCATGAGTTTGATCTTGAAAACTTGTGAATGCTGCAGCTGTTTTTCATGCCCATGTTGGCACCTATAATTGGAGAGGAGAAGTTGCTTTCCATTGGCCTCTTAATGGGCTGTGCAAATGTATGTGCCTTGTTCTCACTAGCTGATGTTTTCCAAGCAGCCATTTATGTGTTTTTTTTAAGTGCACGCTAGTTGGTATTCCTGGAGTATAACGATATGGTACTCCAAACCAATAAAAACTCCAAAAAAGTGAATTTCTTTAAGTTCTTCTCAGGAGTGAGACTGTAACCTAAAATGTTGAAGCATGTTAAAATATGACATAAGTTTTTATTGGGTTGAAGTATCACGTCACCTACTTTCTGGAAGTAATAATTTTCTTAGCTAAACAGTGAGATTGTAACTGTTCATTAAGCATATGGTGCTGATAATTTCCTGATTTAATGCAGATGTTTGTCAACAGCAACGCATGGTCAGCTTGGGTAAAATTTCCTCAACCAACTTGCATGCTTCTTATCTCTTTGTTACTAAATCTGAATGACACACTGCATAATTTGGTGATAATTTATACATTTCTTTTTCCACTTAATTATTTCCTAGATACGATCAATATTTCTTTATTGATCAACAACTATATAAGCTGGACGTTACTTTATTCATTTCAAAAACGCAATCACCGACCCCTCACATGCAATTCCTATACTTACGCTACATGAAATGACGCGTACACATATGATAGAGAAAGGACCTGTGTAGGCTGCGTTATATTATTCTTGAATTTGCTTATTAGTGCATATATTAGGCATTCAAACATTCCTTGAGAACCAAACTATTCATGTATATAAGAAAAATTAGCCAAAAAAACATATATATGTGGTGGCATTCTTCAGGATATTATATGTAATACAGTGCAAATTCTCAATGGTTGAGCTGTGCATGGCTGTCTTTCTAATCATTTGTGTCATTGGCTTATCGTAACTGTTAGAAATACTGAATAATTGTATTGTATCTCCCAATGAAAGAATATACATGAGTGTCTTTATATAGAAGGCATATGAGTGCAGTACAAGTAAGAGTGTAGTACAAGAATGTGTGCTATACAAGTAATCTAGTTGGGCCTAAAGCTCACAACACTATACACGTTAATAGGCCCCCTCAAACTCAAGGTGGATGTGAGACCAACTTGAGGTTGTCAACCAAAGTACGAAGGCGTCCCTTAGGATGTAACTTGGTGAAGATATCTGCAAGTTGATCTTTAGAAGAGATTGAGATCAGCTTGAGAGTACCATGGACAAGATGATAACAAATAAAATGACAATTGATCTCGATGTGTTTAGTCCGTTCATGGAAGACATCATTGTGAGCAATATGAATGGCACTCTGGTTGTCACAATAAAGAGGAGTAGGAGATGATGTAAACACACCTAAGTCTTTGAGAAGCCATCGTAGCCAAAGGAGCTCAGATGTAGTATCAACAAGAGCACGATATTCTACTTCAGTACTGGAGCGGGCCACATGAGTTTGTTTCTTACTTCGCCAAGAAATTAGAGAAGAACCAAGAAGAAAGCAATAACCAGTGGTGGACCTGCGATCAGTGGGATCTCCTGCCCAATCAGCATCAGAAAATGCACGGAGAATAAGATGAGACTGAGCAAAGTAGAAAAGACCATGGAAGAGAGTTCCCTTTAGGTATTGAAGAATGCGTAGAATAGCAGCATAGTGAGTCGATCGTGGAGCAGACAAATACTGGCTTACCTGGTGAACAATATAGAAAATGTCTGGACGAGTGACAGTGAGATAAACTAGGCTGCCAAGCAAGCGTCTGTAAAGAGAGAGATTAGACAATGGTTTCCCCCCTGAGGGAGTCAGATGCGCATTAAGCTCAACTGGAGTGTCAATAGTCTTGCTATCAGTGAGTCCAGCTTGAGACAAGAGTTCAGAGGCATACTTGGCTTGAGTAATATAAAGTCCATCTGTAGAATGAGTGATTTCAAGACCCAAAAAGTAGCTGAGATGTTCAAGATCTTTCATCTCAAACTGCTGACTGAGAAAATCCTTGAGTTCTTGAATGCCACTGAGGTCATTACCAGTTATGATCATATCATCCACATACAGGAGAAGTAAAATAGTGCATTTGTCAGTGCGACGAAGAAATAAGACAGAATCATAATGACTGGCCATGTAACCCAAGCGAGAGATGGTAGAGCTGAATTTGGCAAACCAAGCTCGTGGAGCTTGTTTAAGGCCATAAAGTGCACGTCGAATGTGACAAACCTTGTTTGAGTCAACAGAGAGACCAGGAGGAGGTTGTATATACATTTCTTCACATAAATCCCCATTAAGGAATGCATTTTTAACATCCATCTGAAAAATGTCTCATTTACTGGCAGTAGCAATAGCTAAGAGGGCACGAACAGATAAGATACGAGCAACCGGAGCAAAGGTCTCTTCATAATTAATCTCATACTCCTGTGTACAACCTTTTGCAACAAGACGAGCTTTGTAGCGCTCAATAGATCCATCAGAACGAGTTTCAATCTTGTATCCACTTACAACCAACTACAGATTTCCCGGGGGGGAATGTTACCAAATCCCAAGTATGATTTTTAAATAATGCATCAAGTTCCTCTTTCATTGCAATCTGCCATAAAGGGACAGTGGAAGCCTCACGGTAGGTGTGAGGCTCGTGTAGTGTAGTAAAGGCAGTGTAACAATGATAGTCAAGTAAATGTGTAGGAATAGATCTTACCCGAGTTGAGTGACGAGGTGGAATGTCTTGTGTAAGATCTTCAGGCAGAGCAGGAACAGGGGACCCAAGCTCAGGGTTGGGGTTGGGTAGCTCGTCTTCAACCTATTCATCTTCCACCTGTTCATTAAAGGGTGAACTAGGAAAGGGATCAGTGATATCTGGTAGTTGGATAGAGAAGTCTACAGGAGAATCAAGAGCAACTACAGGAGGATCAGGAGCAGCTACAAAAGGAATGTATGTCTCATCTGGAAAAACATCTAAGACAGAGGAGGAAGACAAGGAGGCACTGAAATGAGAAAGCTCGACAAAGAGAGGATGTTCCCAAAAGACAACATTGCAGGAGATACGAAGACAATGAGAGACAGGATCATAACACCGATACCCCTTTTGAGTTTCGCCATAGCCAAGAAAACAACAAAGCCTTGACTGAGGCTCAAGTTTGTTATGCTCATGTGGCTGAAAAAGAACGAAACAAGCAGAACCGAAGGAGCGAAGGTGGTGATAGTCTGGAGGTGATCTAAAAAGGTGCTCATATGGAGTTTGATTTTGGATAACAGGACTCGGAATGCGATTAATAGTATGAACAACATGAAGAGCAGCTTCACCCCAAAAATGAGCAGGAACTTTGGCAGAGAGAAGGAGAGCACGAACAGTGTCAAGAATATGACGAAGTTTTCATTCGGCTCTACCATTTTGCTAAGAGGTACTTGGACAAGTTAGTTGATGAACAGTGTCATAGGAATGCAAAACAACTTGGAAAACATATTGAGTGTATTCAAGAGCATTATCAGAACGAAAAATTTTGATGCGTCTGGAAAACTGAGTTTCAACCATTTTTGCAAAATTAGAATATACTTCCAATAATTTAGAACGATGTTTCATATTAAAAATCCAGCTATAGCAAGAGTAATCATTAACAAAGACAACAAATATCGAGACCCACCAATACTAGAGACAGAGGAAGGTCCCCAAACATCAGAATGAATAAGGTCAAAGATATCAGTGAATATTGATTCACTAGTATTGAAAGGCAAAGCTGGTTTTTTTCCTAACTGACATGAAATACAATCAAAATTTTCTATAGATACCGAACCTAGCAAACCTTTAGAAGCCAATTGTTGTACCCGAGAGGAAGATGTGTGACCAAGTCGAGCATGCCAAAGTGCAAGGGAAGGAATTGAAGAAACTGTAGCAGCTGCAGTAATAGAAATAGAAGCAACAAGTGGAAGACGAAGATTGTCCACAGAAAACATATGCCCAACTCTGGGACTGGTCCCAAGCTCCTGTCCCGCTCTCGGATCCTGCACAATACACCCAAAATAATCAAATATAATGCGATAACCTAACTCAGCTAATTGTCCCATAGAAAATAAATTGTAAGAAATGTCAAGAACATTAAAGACCCTAGGAACCGAGAGGTTGGAGGTCGAAACAGAACCTATATTATGGCTAGACATTGTGGAACCATTTGCTGTGCGAATATTAAGAGGGTGTTGTGCAGGTTTGAGTTCAGAAAATAAGGACGAATGAGGTGTCATGTGATTGCAACAAGCGGAATCCATAAGCCAAGAGAAAGGAGACATACCAAATAAAGCTGAGAGAAAAGAGGAATAAAATGCATTACCAACCATACGAATGACATTGGCGATGATGTTTTTAAGGTCATTTGTGGACATGGTGAAAGTGTGTCCTGAAGATTTAGACTGTGCAAAGACGAGAGCCATTGGCTGGACACTCTCAGTGTTAGTAACAGTAGAAGCAAAAATTAAAACAGCTGATTTGTTGTGATGATAGCAAGTCTCAATATTGTGGCCAAAACGCTTGCAAAAATTGCAAAAACATTTGCTTGATTGTCGGCGACGATTATTGCAACAAAAAGAAGACCTGTCCTTATTCTTCATTTAGAAGCAAAATATACAAAAACGAAATCTATGCGAAAAACTGGGTAAGGAGCATCTGGACAGCAAAAAGTCAACTTTGTCCAAAAGTCAACGGTCAAACCTGGTCAAAGTCAACCGTCAAAAGAGAGGTCAAGGGATGACGTCAGCAGAAGAGAAGATGATGTTAGCAGATGATGTGGCGCTGATGTAAGCAGGTGACGTCAGCTAGGGCGAAAGTGGCAGTGATGACGTCAGCTAAGGTTGACGTGGCAGTGATAACGTCAGAGATGACGTTAGCAGGTAACCCAGCGGCGTGTGGGGCGCGTGGATCAACTTCGGCAAAACTTTGGGTGGCGCATGAAGGCACGTGCTATGTCCGATGAAGCCAATTCTTTTCTGAAAATGCAGATCGGAGAAAGACGATTCTGATGGTTCCGGTAGCAACAAGATCGGAGCAGCCCTGGTGGCGCATGAAGTGCATGGAAGTATTTGCCGAAACGTTGACTGGCGGGTGGCTGGTCAGATGTGGATGTTTCTGGCAGCGATGTGTAGAGTGATTGAAAATCTACATGGGGATATGTCTTATGTCCTAATCGGAGGTCAGAGGTGACATATCCGATGATGGCAGTGGTTTTGGCGGTGGAGGAGGAGCTTCTGGTGGTGGAGATTCAACCCTAAGGACCTCTAACGGCTGGGAGTAGTCGGGAGAGGATACTGAAAGGGTTTACTGACCACAGAAGTTGAGGCAGTGGAAAATACCGACAAAACAAGATTGCAAGACACAAGAAAATTAGAGCAGTGGCTCTGATACCATGTTAGAAATACTGAATAATTGTATTGTATTTCCCAATGAAAGAATATACATGAATGCCTTTATATAGAAGGCATATGAGTGCAGTACAAGTAAAAGTGTAGTACAAAAATGTGTGTTATACAAGTAATCTAGTTAGGCCTAAAGCCCACAACACTATACACATTAACAATAACCAACATTATAACTACCTCAATCCTATAAATTTTATCTAACAGAGTCAGAGATTCTACCCTGCCAAAACACTTTAGAAAAATGCTTATTGAGGAAGAGTTTGGTGGTGTGGTTGGAGTTTTGTAAATCCAGAGCTCACGCCACTCATAAATGGAGCACAAGAGAAGATAAGAATTGCAAAAAATATATATATATATTAAATGAGTTGGGGTGCGAAAATTCTCACTACTGCGAAAATTCTCACTACTTCTATTTAATTCTTCTTATGAGAATCTTGCCAATCATGGCACATCCGTAGCATTGTGGCCAACTTTCTTTTCTATTTTTTGTTTTTTTTTTGGCAAAGACCAACCAGTATTTGATGTGATGATACACGTTTTTTTTTATTTGGATGGATAATTCTTGTTCAAACCATGACCAAAGAGGAAGAATTCATAGTAGAATGCAGGACTAAAGACTAAAAAGATGGGAATTCTTCTTTGAAGATTACAAGAAAAGGCCCAATGGGCTAAAAGACAAGTATAGTAAAGGCTTAGTCTTCCTTGTCTACAAACATCCAAATTATGATGGCTAAGTGAACAGGGGTATTTCCAGTCGTTGGTACATACATAGAATGAAAAAGAGAGAGAAATTATAAGGAACCAGTTTGTCTTCAATAAGAAGGAGAATAGGCTAGAAGGGTTCAAATTTCAAAAATAGAGCTGCTAATAGCTTCTCACATATTTGGCATCCCCTTTGATGTTTTATGGTTCGTTTGATTGGATGAAAAATGAGAGTATTTCATTGTTTGATGTGGTGAAAAGGAGAGAGAATGGAAAAAATGATAGATGAAGTTTTTCATAGGACCTACCAAAAACAATAGGAAAAGGTGGAGAGAAATTCTTAAATTGGATTTACTATTTTGTCCCTCATAATTACAATATTTTCTATCATCTCATAAGATAATAGGGGTATAATAGTAAATTAATTTATTCAAATAACTTTTTCCATATTTTCACTTTTCCATTATTTCTATTAAACATACATGAATAAAACTAAAATATTTTCTATCATCTCAACCAAATAGTACGTGCAAACCAATCTTCTAATATTGAAACCAAAAAAAGAAAAGGTACATCATCAAGAGAAATATTATATAAAAATGTTTTTATGCAAATTTTGATTATTAGCTCTGTACTAATTATTATGGAGCACCAACTATCACGCAATATAAAGCACATAGTTTTGTATGATTGGTATACAAGTGTGAGTGGAAATCCCTTATGTTATGTTAATAATTTCTCAATTGACTTATCTTAGAAAACATTTACTTATAATGATAATTTAAAAAAAAAAAATTCTTGATCAAAATCTCCCTAATATGAGGCATCAAAGCCAATTGTGGTAAATTTACAAAACCCTTTCAAATAATTTTCGAAAAATTGATCAACAAAATAGTAATTACAAATTATTCGAGATAAAAAAGAAAAAATAAATGACATAGTGTAAAGTTCCCATAAATGTAAATGTGTAGGAGTCAAATTTTCAATCTTATGGGTATACAACTAGAGAGTAATAGGGCTCCCCAAATGTATCTCTCTAACTTGTCAAGTATTGTTCTTCTTGGCTAAAACATGCACGTCGAGCAATTATAATTCCAATCTATATATTACTAAAAGCTTAAGCATGGCATTTATTGTTGCCGAGTTTCTGTTGCGCCACCTCATCGCCATGTCATTCGCTACATAATTATTATTCATTATTTATTCCTATTTTTTTTTACAATATATATATATATATATATATATAGATTATTGACTTTACATATTCATCTTTCTCGGTTTTAACATCTATATATATTTCTTTTTTTATTTTCAATTTTTCTATAATTTTTTTTACATTCACTTATTTTTGAAATATTTACACTTTCTTCAACCTTTCTTCTTCCCTTACCTTTTCATCTCCCCACTACCTTCTACTTTAATATTGTTATTCATCTTTCACTTCATCTTCCTTTATTTGTCTCTTCTTATCTCTTCCCTCTTACTATAAATTTGTCACTCTTTTCCATTCTTTGTATAGTTTTCTCTCACAAAAAGGTTCCCTCTCCCTCTCTCTCTCTCTCTCTCTCTCTCTCTCTCTCTCAATGTTTTGGTGGATTTTTATTTTTTATTGCATCTCCGCTTTAGGTTGATAAATTTTGTGTTTTTAAGAACTCTAATTTAGGTTGATACGATTTAGTTTTATATTTTAAGTTATTATTATTATTATTATTTTGCTTTTTGATTGTTAAATTTTATTCGATTACATTATAAAAAATTAAATATAGTAGATAAAAATAAAATACTACTCCGTCCCTTTTTTTTTTTGTCCTCTATTCCATTTTGAGATGTCCCAAAATATTGTCATGTTTCTAAAAATAAAAGTCATTAATTTACTAATGTTCCTATTATACCCCTATTAATTTACTAATTCAATCTTTTAATAAATTTTTTTAAGGGTAGTTTTGGAAACTTATACATTTTTAAAAGGTAGACAGGACAATAAATGATGTTCCCTTAAAATGTTTGACTTTTCAAATAGGACAAAAAAATTGGGACAGAGGGAGTAGTATTCCATTACATACCATAATTTGGATAATTTAGTGTTTATTGTTATTGTGGGGCCAAGAAATGATCAGACGACCCCAGCCCACTCCCAACCGGGCCCAAGGCCCATGTCCGAGGACGCGCCCATGGACCGAGGACTGAAGTGTAGCGCCCAGCTACCCTCTAAACAACGCCAAGGATGATAGCATCCTCGGAAGTCCGAGGTCCGAGAAAGTGTAAGCAGCACTCCCTCAAAGGGAGCCTCCCCGAGCATCCAAGGAACGAACAGCGGGTACCAAATACCGGACATGGAAGCATGGTGGAGGAGCAAATCCCAGATGAACTGTCATCTCCACATTAAATGCTCCCAACTAACGTCCTAGCTGCATTAATGAGGAAGGGACGCCTCAACAGTGCCACCTTGGTTGCTGCCACCTACAGAGACCATGGGAAGGTGGCTGATGGGACAGGCACTCAAGTGATGCCCTAATCCCTTTACAAATGTAGGGCTAGGATTGATTGGGAGAGGGATATATAATGTAATGAACTCCTCCTAAAAAAAGGGGGAGAAGAACAAAACGAGGGGAGTAATCTGCATGTACTGAGAGAGAACTTTTTATTCAGTCTTAGAGAAAGAAATTATAAGGACTCCAAGTTCTAGAAGACACGTCCGAGGAGCATTATTACTCATCCCATTGCACGTTCAAATTATCCCACTCACGTACAACCATGCATGGTCGCTGCATTTCTCACTAACGCCTAGTTCTTGAATCCATCCTCTACAAATTCATTGCGGGGAAAACTGGGCTTGGGTCCACTCCTTCAAACCTGGTCCCTACAATTGGCGCCGTCTGTGGGGAGAACTTGTGCGTTGGTAAGGACAACAGTCAGGCATGGTAGGATCGGGCCCTCACCAAACAACTCCCAATCGACCCGAACCGGCGAAGCCACGGCATCATGGTGACTACGGCGACCCCGGAGGCGGTCAGAATGATAACGGACGATTTCGAGAAGGAAGCGAGCATACTTCGACAGCGAGCGAAAACCAAGCCCAGAAGCGCGACGCTGTCCAGGCTACGCAATCGGAGGAGGCCCATAGTCACGCCTCCTAGGCGAAGGACGATAAGGTCGCCATGCAGCGCGAGATAGATGATCTGAAGAAGAAGCTGCGCCGTGCACAGCGAAGACAGCCTGAACCCAGCCCTGACTTGCCCTCTGACGACGAGAGTGATGACGAATACAGACAAAGGTCGAGAACGCCCCCCAGCGAGACTTTCTCCCACGAGGAGGAGCGCTACCAGAGGCGTAGGCGCGCCAACCGAACCTCCCGGGGCGTAGGAAGTGACGCCATGAGCAAGGCGTTGGATTAGCTCTCCCGGTCGCCCTTCACGCGTCGTATAGAGAAGGCAGAGCTTCCTCGGCGGTTCCAGCCACCAACCTTCATTGCTTACAACGGCAAAACGGATCCCGTAGAGCATGTGAGCCAGTTCAACCAGAGGATGGCTGTCCACTCGAAGAACGAGGCGTTGATGTGCAAAGTCTTCCCATCTAGCCTGGGACCTGTGGCGATGAGGTGGTTCAACGGTCTGAGGACGAATTCCATAGACTCGTACAGACAGCTGACCCAGGCTTTCGGCTCCCGCTTCGTCACGAACAGCAGGCCTCCTCGGCCCATGAGTGCGCTGCTGTCCCTATCCATGCGTGACGGGGAGACCCTCAAGGCCTACTCGGACAAGTACTGGGAGATCTACAATGAGCTGGACGGCAAGTATGACGCCGTCACCATCAGCACATTCCAGAATGGGCTACCAATGGGGCACGGCCTGAGGAAGTCCCTGACCGGAAAACCCGCCACCAGCGTGCGGCAACTGATGGATCGGATTGACAAGTACAAGCGGGTGGAGGAAGATATGCTGCAAGGCAAGGGGAAGGATAAAGTCATCCCTCAGGAGAGGAAGGACTTCAGGTCGGACCGGTATAACAGCGCCCGCCCGAGGAGGGATTTTGGAGGAGAATCTGGAGCGACCAATGCTCAAACCGTCAACGCCATATTCCGAGAACCGTGCATAGGGTGCTGGAGAGAATAAAGGACGAACCGTATTTCAGGTGGCCGAATAAGATGGCAGGAGAACCTGAGAGGCGCAATCGGAACCGCTACTGCCAATACCACCAGGACCATGGGCATACCACGGAGGACTGCAGGAACCTCCGGAACTACCTGGACCAACTGGTCCGGGAAGGAAAGCTGAAGCACTTGCTGCTCAACCCTGACAATCGCCAGGGCCAAGCGTATCAAGAGCCCCGGCGGGATACCGCCATGGGACAACCCGCGGGCACGATTAACATAATCCTGGCGGCTCCGGGGAGAACGGGCACGGGCCCCTCGCGAGTGTTGTCCGTGGCCCAACCGGAAGCCGAGGAGTTCCAAGCCGAGCCGAAAAGAGCTAGGAGGAGGTCCTGCCCTCATTTGAGCTTCTCAGAGGAGGACAAGATCGGGACCATCCAGCCCCATGATGATGCCCTGGTGGTCACCCTTAGAATTGGGGGCTACGACGTAAAAAGGGTGATGGTAGATGGTGGCAGCGCAGCAGAGGTTATGTACCCGGACCTCTACAGGGGGCTAGGGTTAAGACCGGAGGACTTGACGCCGTATAACTCCCCCCTAATGAGTTTCGATGGGAAGCTTGTCATCCCGAGGGGCATGATCAGGCTGCCTATACAGACCGGTCCAGAAGTGGTAGAGGTGAACTTCATAGTGGTGGACACATACTCCCCCTACACAGCCATCGTGGGAAGACCCTGACTCCACGCTTTAGGGGGCGTAGCTTCCTCCTTGCACCAGAAGGTGAAGTTCCCATCAGGGGACCAGGTTCTGGAAATCCATGGATGCCAGACCACTGCGAGGCAATGCACGGTGGCTGCCATATCACGTCAGCTCGACGCGCAGACCTCGGCCATCACCGACGAAGGTTTATAGCAATCAAAGGCCACGGTAGCGTGCTTTAATGAAGCTGCCGAGGAAGTCAAGTGCGAGGACTTGGAGAAGGTGGTAATCGGTGACGATCCCGAGAAATTCTTCCGGGTCGGGGCTCGGCTGCCCCCCAACGAACAAGAGGAGTTAGTTGGGTTCCTTAGGAGCAATATCGACGTATTCGCATGGGACCCCTACGACGCACCAGGGATTGACCCGTCCTTCATCTGTCACCATCTCAATGTTAGCCCATCTGCGGTGCCCAAGAAACAGCCGCCCCGACGCCCATCGAGGGAGCACGCTGACGCCATAACGGAAGAGGTGAATAAGCTCAAGCACGCTGGGGCTATCAAAGAGGTTTTCTATCCCGAATGGCTAGCCAATACTGTGGTGGTCAAGAAGAAGAGCGGAAAGTGGAGGGTCTATGTGGACTTCACCGACCTAAATAGGGCATGCCCAAAAGACCCGTTCCCTATGCCTCGGATCGACCAACTGGTAGACGCGACCACGGGCCATCCTCGGATGAGCTTCCTAGACGCCTTTCAAGGCTATCATCAGATACCGCTGGCCCTGGAGGACCAGGAGAAGACTGCATTTCTGACACCCATCGAGAATTATCACTACAAAGTAATGCCTTTCGGTCTGAAGAACGCAGGATCCACCTATCAGAGGATGATGACGAGGATGCTCGAGCCGATGCTGGGCAAGAGCATGGAGGTCTATGTTGACGATATGGTGGTAAAGAGTAAGATAGTATCCGAGCATCTGGGAGACCTCGGCGCACATTTGACGTCCTAAGAAAACACCAACTGCGCCTAAACGCCTCAAAATGCTCGTTCGGGGTGGGCTCGGGCAAGTTCCTTGGGTACATGATCACCCATAGAGGAATCGAAGTTGACCCTGACCAAATCAAGGCTATTCATGATCTGAAGCCTCCGCAGAACCCCAAGGAGGTCCAGAAGCTTACTGGGATGGTCGCGGCTTTGAACAGATTCATTTCCCGATCGGCTGACAGGTGCCGACCCTTCTATCTCTTGATCAACAAGTGGAAGGGATTTGAGTGGTCTGAAGACTGTGTCGTAACTTTCCAACAACTTAAGGAATACCTATCCCAACCGCCTATCATGTCCAATCCTAACACCGATGAGGTCTTGTACGCATACCTTGCCGTGGCGCCCCACGCAGTGAGCCTAGTACTTATACGGGATGACAGTGGCGTACAGAAGCCAGTTTATTATGTCAGCAAGTCGTTGCATGAAGCGGAGGTCAGGTACCTGCCTCTGGAGAAGGCCATACTGGCCGTGGTCCACGCCACGAGAAAGCTCCCCCACTACTTCCAAGCTCACACAGTGGTCGTCCTGACCAAGCTACCCCTGAAGTCTGTACTTCGGACCGCTGACTACACCGGGAGAATCGCAAAGTGGAACACAATCCTTGGGGCTTTCGACATCAAGTATATGCCCCGGACTTCCGTAAAAGGACAGGTCCTGGCGGATCTGACGGCCGAATTCACCGAACCCACTGTGGAAGTAGCCCCCGGGGAGGAGAGCTCGGATGAAAAATCAGTTGGGGCAGTCTCCATCCCGGGATCACCACATTGGAAAGTATATGTTGACGGCGCGGCCAACCAGAAGGGGTCCGGAGTGGGGCTAGTACTAGTATCCCCTGAGGGTCATGTCATTGAGAAATCCCTGAGACTCGGATTCTCAGCAACTAATAACGAGGCCGAGTATGAGGCGCTGCTACAAGGCATGGTCATGGTACGGAGGATGGGAGGAAAATCGATAGAGGCGTTCTCAGACTCGAGATTGGTGGTAGGACAGGTGAACGGAGAAATGGAAGCCAGAGATCAGAGAATGCAAGAATACTTGAGCCAGGCCCGGTGCTCGCGGTCGAAGTTCGACCTCTTTAGCCTGTCTCACATCCCCCGAAGCGGGAATAGCCATGCCGACTGTTGAGGTCCAAAATTTCACAACAAAGCCCATTCCATAAAAAAATAAAGAAGGCCCAATTCGTGCAGCAAGAAGAATCAACATCAAGGCCTTATATATGTTCAGATTTCCAGCAAAAAAGGCCATTAAAAAGTCCAGCAAATTCCAGTGAAAAAGCTGGGACGGGATCCCCAGAGGCTGCCAGAGGCTCGGGATCCTCAGGACGTGCAGCACAGCTAAAGTGAATTAAAGCAGATTTGAAGAGAGAAAAGAGACAAAAGGCACGCGGACCTTATAACCTAGACACGCAGTGGAAGTACAAAGCAAAACGCAGGAGCTTTGGTTCCAACCATTTGAAGAAAGAGACAAGGAAAAGTACGACTGAAAAAGCTGGAGCAAAAGCCAAAAAGTCTCAGGTCAGCCAACAGGAAAATATGGAAATAGGAAGCTAGCTGGGAGCCTTTCATCTGGTCGCAACAAAAAGAAAGAAACTATGAAGAAAAGGAAACGACATGATCCTGAAGCAACCAGGCACGGGACAAACTCTAAAGGGCAAAAGGGAGAAATCACCAGTACCCCAGAGCTCGATCTGTGCTATAAAAGAAGGCATGATGCAGCAATAAAGGAGGACAGAAAAGAATCGTTAAGATAACTCTGTAAAACTTAAGAAAAACAGAGGACTGTCTCCCGGTATCCCAGAGACAGCCACTATAGCACATACTCGGATTCAACAAATTCAAACTTTGCAAGTCTTGGAAGCTTGAATAGCTATCAAAGTCTGTAATTTTTGAACTTAGTTGAACCTTGTATCACGTGAATATAAAACTATAGGAAAAGCTCTGTAAAATCAAAAGAAAACAGAGGAACCGCTCCCGGTATCCCAGAAACAGCCACTATAGCACATACTTGGATTCAACAAATTCAAACTTTGCAAGTCTTGGAAGCTTGAATAGCTATCAAAGTCTGTAATTTTTGAACTTAGTTGAACCTTGTATCACGTCTTAG
This sequence comes from Quercus ilex subsp. ballota, assembly GCA_032727855.1. Taxonomy (NCBI): domain Eukaryota; kingdom Viridiplantae; phylum Streptophyta; class Magnoliopsida; order Fagales; family Fagaceae; genus Quercus; species Quercus ilex. The sequence continues at coordinate 56,175,302 of CM064918.1, forward strand.
TGAGCATATTGTAATCCACAATCAAGAAAATAATGAAATACCTCATATTGATTTGAGGATCTCTAACAATTACTTCGTGTATTTCTTTATTACATTGTCTTCCTTTACTATTTCTTGCTAAAATCCCTTTCACCTAACTATCTTGGAAAGCAAAGCCCAAGCAAAGCCACTCGGACTTGAGTTCCAAATCTCACAAGTCTTGTGCAAAAGCACCAAGTCTGTGAGAATTGGGGCCAGGATCCTCGTGGCAGAATCATCCTTATGAAACTCATTTACATATATGTATATGTATTAAAATGTATATCCTAATCTAAGAAACTAACAATTATTTGGAGATATGTGTATTGTATAGTGTGTTTTTTATGTAGTACCCATAGAGGTAAAGGGAGAGGACAAAGCTCTATTGCATAATAGACATGGAAAAAGACCATATAGTTCAGAAAACCAGAGATTCTGGGTTCCTACAGGCCTAGTACGCCCCGGGATCCCACGACAGTATGCCCGGGATCTCACGACAGTACGCCCCAGGGTACTAAGAGGAATAGCATTTTTCATCTTGAGGAGCTTTATACGACTTGCGCACAACTTGGTTTGTAATCAGCCCCATTTAGCTGCGGTGAACCAAGCCCAGTCCACCAAAACAACAAGTATTTGGGCCCGGGATCCTTGTCTCTACTTGGGCCTGTGTGCTAAGAAAAAAAGCACTCTCACACCGACTCATTAGCCACGCTCGCCACGTCCTCGGCGGAGGGCCTGCCCCGGATCATACTTGTGGAGCACCTAGAAAGAGCGAACGAAATGCCAAGGGGGCCGGTCACCGTCAATCAGATTGAAGTGGGTCCCAGCTGGATGGATCCCATAGTGAAATTCCTCAAAGATGATATACTGCCCGAAGATAAGGCTGAAGCTGAGAAAGTTCGGAGAAAAGCTCCTCGGTTCTGGCTATCTGAGGACCTCCGACTATACAGGCGCTCTTATTCTGGGCCATACCTCCTGTGCGTCCACCCCGAGGCAGCAGAGCTACTGCTCGAAGAGCTGCACGAAGGAATTTGTGGAAGTCATACCGGAGGGAGATCCCTGTCACACCGAGCCGTCACGCAAGGATATTGGTGGCCGGGAATGCAGCAGGAGGCCCTGGAATATGTCAAAAAGTGTGACCAATGCCAGAGATTCGCCCCGAACATGCACCAGCCAGGAGGGGTCCTCAATCCCTTGTCCAGTCCCTGGCCGTTCGCCCAATGGGGCTTGGACATTGTAGGTCCCTTCCCGAAAGCGCCAGGGAATAAGAGGTATCTACTGGTAGCCACAGACTACTTCACGAAATGGGTCGAGGCCGAGCCCCTGGCAAACATTAGGGACGTGGACGTCAAAAAGTTCCTTTGGAGAAACATAGTCACGCGATTTGGAGTCCCTCATACCCTTGTCTCAGATAATGGGCTCCAATTCGACAGCAAGGCCTTCAGGAGGTACTGCTGTGAACTTAGGATTACTAACAGATATTCGACGCCCGCCTACCCTCAAGGAAATGGACAGGCCGAAGCCGTCAACAAGGTTATCGTTAACGGGCTTAAGAAGAGGCTAGACGACGCCAAAGGAAGATGGGTTGAGGAGCTGCCCCACGTCCTATGGACGTACCGGACTACCCCTCGGCGATCAACAGGAGAAACACCTTTCGCCATGACCTATGGCGCCGAAGCGGTGATCCCCCTGGAGACGAATTTTCGGACGCTACGAACGAGCTCTTTCACTCCCAGCAGCAATGATGAACTGCTGGGAAGGAACCTGGACTTAGTGGACGAACGGAGGGAACAAGCGATGATCCCGCTGGCCTATTACCAGCAAAAGCTCAGACAAGGATATGACACCAATGTGAAGCTCAGGCCGCTGGCGCCGGGGGACCTGGTGCTGAGAAAAGTCGTCGGGGCTGCCAAGAACCCATCCTGGGGGAAGCTGGGACCCAATTGGGAAGGCCCCTACCGAATTACCTCGGTAGCAGGAATAGGCGCATACTATTTAGAAGATTTAGACGAAAAACCTGTACCTCGCCCCTGGAATGTAAATAACCTGAAAATGTATTATTATTAATAAAGCAGTCCTTTTTGAATTCCGACTCATAACCTGTTTCAATTTGGGATCACGTGTCCAGCCGGCAAATACTAAGTGTTAGACAGAACCAAGGCACTGCATGGTCCTCGGACTCAGGCCTATGGGGAAACTAACTACTTCAAAATACTAAGTGTTAGACAGAACCAAGGCACTGCATGGTCCTCGGACTCAGGCCTATGGGGAAACTAACTACTTCAAAATACTAAGTGTTAGACAGAACCAAGGCACTGCATGGTCCTCGGACTCAGGCCTATGGGGAAACTAACTACTTCAAAAGCCTAAGTGTTAGGCGGAGCCAAGGCACTGCATGGTCTTCGGACTCAAGCCTATGTGGAAAACGACTACCTCCAAGGGACCTACGTTGTAATAACTAATGCCACCATTTGCCGAGGTGCAATTGAAGTTAAAATCGTACGAGTACAGAAAAAGCGGATAGCATACAAGTAGGCAAACAACCACGAGGAACAGAAAAAGAAACAAAGCTCGCATTTCATTGAGTCCAATAGGATTTACATGATACGAATTACATTACCAAAGAAAGATGAAAAAAGGGGGGTGTGTGGAAAGTGAAATAAAGCAAGCAGAGGCGCCAGGGGGCATACTCCTTCTGTTCAATCGCTTGCTCCCGTGGGTGGCTGGACCAGGGCATCTCCGGGGTCCTCTGAGCTCTGGCTGAGTGGGATAGCCTGCAGAGGTGCGGCGGAAATAACAACCCCCTCAGCAGAAGAAACCTGACCATCAGGGGATGGCCCTGCAACCTGCTGAGGGGCGTCCTCGTTAAAGCCATCGCTCACTTCAACCACCAGGGAAGGACTATTCCCTTGGTCTGGCTCGCCAGTGGCCCAGTATCCGGAGCCCCCCCGCCTGGAGTAGCAGCAATATCCACGGCAGCCTCCTCGGCCTCAGAGCCGCCTGGAATGTCTGGCGCGGCCTCGCGAATGACAGAGGGATAGTACACACTCTCATCTTTCCACAGGGCAGAAGAGGCCTCCACACCAGCTTGCCTAAGGGCTTCCATCCAAGTCTCGGAGCAATAGCGCCTACATAACCCAGGGACTTGGGATTTGTAGGCAGCTGCTGTCTCAGATGCTCCAGTAGCATAGGCTGTCTCCTCAGCCTTCTCCTTGATGGCCCAGGCTTCCTCCCTACTCTTCTCCGCCTCGAGCTTGGCCTTCAATGCTGCGTCCCTAGCAAACTCAGCCATTTTCCTGGCATCCTCGGCAGCAGCCTCCTTCTTCGTCAGGTCTGCAATCAGATCCTTTGCGATCTTCAGCTGCTCCTCTGCCTCACCCAGACGTTTCGTCTGAGTCTTGGCCTGCCTCTGTGCACCCTCAAGGCCTGATATTGCACTGTCCCGAGCCTAGGTCGCGGCCTTCAACTCCCGCCTCGCCTCGGCAAGGTCCTCCTCGGAGTTCTTGAGGGCCTGGGTGGCCTCCAAACGCTTCTTGCGCTCTTCTTCCATTGCCCTTCCGTGGTCGTGGGCCGTTTCCTCCAGCCTGAAGGTGGCCTGGACAGCCTGCCAAACAAAAAGGATACGTGATAATAAGCCGGGCTAAACAAAAAAAGAGGGGCACAAGTGTAGAGGCCTTACCATCCCCAAATAACGCTTGAGGCTGAGGAAGACCTCCCTACTCTTCATGGTCCCCAGCTGCTCCATATCCGCGGGAAGTAGCAGACATCTCTCCACGGCGTCGGCCACGCGCGCGCCTTCGCCCTTTCTAAAGTCCCTGAGAGAGGAATCATCCCGCAGAGGAGCCCCACGAAGCATTGGGGCAGGCAGCCATGCCTGGGCCTCTGCCGGGGCATCCACCTGCCTATCCTGAGACCTGGAGCCTATCCTCAGCTGCTTCGAGGGCCGCCGATTGTCATCCCCCTCCCGGGTGGGCCCAGATTTCTCCTCAACGGGCCTCTTGCCCTTGTCCTTCTTCTGCTTGGAACCGGAAGGCTCGTGCCGGGAAGACGGACTCGTCCGAGGTGGAGGGGGAGGAAGCCTAGATTGGGCCGAGGTAGACCTAGTCTGGGGAGGACGATTCTTTGGAGAAGGGGGTGGGAGCTTCGACTTGGACTTCCCCGGTTGCCCTTCGATCAGCTCGAGTAGAGTGGGCTGGTCCTTCTTCTTGTAGCCCATCGCTAGCCGAGAGGGAATCTCTGACGCCGAGGGGACTGCTTCAGTCAGCCGAGGGTCCCCCAAGTCTCCAGAAGGGTCCTCGGACTGATGAATCCGCTCAAAAACGTCAAAATCGTCCCCTCCAGGGCAAGGATCTGCAACTCCCCTTTCCCCCTCAATGTCCCCTTCCGCGGCCTCTGAGAATGTATGAGAGGCAGAGGGTACTGCTACCGTGACGCCCTCTGAAGTAGAGGGACCCTTGGGAAGCTCGAACCCGTCCTCGGTCACTGCTATTTTCTGCAGACGAGGATCCTTTGCTCTGATCACGTGCTTCGGGGCCGCAAATGACTTTTGGAGCGGTGTGTACCCCAAGATTTTGTGAGCGGCTCGGACCTGGTGGTCGGCTTCGTTTTCAAAATCCGCCGACCTGAGCACTTTCTGCAAGTCTTCCCTGTTGATCAAGTTGTAGCGGGGCGCGAGGGAATGCGGATCTGCAAGAAGAAAACGCGCTCGCCATTAGCAACCAAAACAGTACAAAAAGAACCCCCTCCCATTCCTATTACCCCACCTGGTGTCCCCTCTGTCGTCGGGCAATGGATACCATCATGCCACGCTCCGGACACGATGAGAAAGTCCTCATTCATCCCCTTGTTGGACTCAGGGAGGCACTGGATGAGCCGGACCCTATCGTCCCTCGTCCTTATATAGTAGGACTTGTCCCTCAGGCGTTGAAGATTGTAGCAGTAGTTCACGTCATGATGGGTCAGTCTTAACCCCATCTTCTCGTTCAGAGCGTCCACGCTACCCAGAATTCTGAACATATTGGAGGCGCACTGAGTGGGGGCTAACCGGAAATATGACAGGTAGCCCCTCGTCACTGGCCCCATAGGGATCCTCATCCCTCCTTCAAGAAAGGCGATGATGGGAATCACCACCTCGCCCTCCTGCCTCCGGAATTCCCACTCCCCCTCCTCGCAATACCTCAAGCCCACATTGGCCGGTATCTTATAGTCGGCGATGAATTTCTCCATCGCCTCCTTAGTAAAGACATACTTCTTAAGTCTACCCATCCCAAATGACGCCTAAGAGTGCTAAAGAAAGAGCAGATAAAAGAAGAAGAAGAGCAAAAGGAAGAAAAGCTCAGAGAGGGATAGAGCGACTTACAGAAACGAGGAGAAGCTCCTCGGACAGGCTTTTTATGCTGGAGATGGTGGTGGAAATTTGGCTGGACTCTGAGTGGAGGCGCAAGGGCTCGTGATTATGAAATGGAAAAAGGTGGAAACGGTTCGAATGGGTATTTATACCCTGGATAGAAGAGCCGCGCGAGTTCTCCCGCCCATAAATGTTAGGCGCATCACGACCGTTCGATTGCTAACTGCCCTCCGAACGTGGGGAGCACAAAGTCGCCCGAATTTAATGCAGGACACGTTGCGCACACCGAAACGCCAGTAACGCACCTTTGGCAGACGAAAAAGCTCCAGCGCTGACAAAGGACAAGACGCGATTGGACGCGGAGCAGGACCGAGGATATCAAAATCCTCCTTTCCGCCCAAGGATGCGGACAGCAAGATTTTGAGGGGCTATTGTGGGGCCAAGAAATGATCAGACGACCCCATCCCACTCCCAACCGGGCCCAAGGCCCATGTCCGAGGACGCGCCCATGGACCGAGGACTGAAGTGTAGCGCCCAGCTACCCTCTAAACAACGCCAAGGATGATAGCATCCTCGGAAGTCCGAGGTCCGAGAAAGTGTAAGCAGCACTCCCTCAAAGGGAGCCTCCCCGAGCATCCAAGGAACGAACAGCGGGTACCAAATACCGGACATGGAAGCATAGTGGAGGAGCAAATCCCAGATGAACTGTCATCTCCACATTAAATGCTCCCAACTAACGTCCTGGCCGCATTAATGAGGAAGGGACGCCTCAACAGTGCCACCTTGGTTGCTGCCACCTACAGAGACCATGGGAAGGTGGCTGATGGGACAAGCACTCAAGTGATGCCCTAATCCCTTTACAAATGTAGGGCTAGGATTGATTGGGAGAGGGATATATAATGTAATGAACTCCTCCTAAAAAAAGGGGGAGAAGAACAAAACGAGGGGAGTAATCTGCATGTACTGAGAGAGAACTTTTTATTCAGTCTTAGAGAAAGAAATTATAAGGACTCCAAGTTCTGGAAGACACGTCCGAGGAGCATTATTACTCATCCCATTGCACGTTCAAATTATCCCACTCACGTACAACCATGCATGGTCGCTGCATTTCTCACTAACGCCTAGTTCTTGAATCCATCCTCTACAAATTCATTGCGGGGAAAACTGGGCTTGGGTCCACTCCCTCAAACCTGGTCCCTACAGTTATATTTTTTAATTTTTCTTATTTTTTTTCTTCTCTTCTATTTTACTCAATATTGAAATTCAACCACATCCTCCTTATCATTAAATTATTTATATTTTCTCTCTCTCTCTCTTTTTGTTTTAAAAAATAAAAAATGTAATTTTTTACTTAAATTCAAATAAAAAAAAATTGTGCTCATCAAATTGTACTCATTTTTTTTTAACATTTACACTTCCTCCAACTTTTCTCCTTCTCTTTACCTTTTCATCTCCCTAAACATTCTACCTTGATATCACTCTTCCTCTTTCCTTTTATCTTCCTTTATTTTGTTTCTTTTTATTATCATCCTCTTAGTGTAAATTTGTCATTCACTCTTCCATTCTTTATATAATTTTCTCTCACAAAAAAGTGGTTATTAACCACTCTTTCTCCCTCAATTTTTTGGTGGATTTTTATTTTTATTTTTCTAGCATCTCTATTTTAGCTTGATAAAGTTTTGAATTCTTTAGAACTCTATTTTGGTTGATGGGATTTAGTTTTGTATTTTAAGTTTTTATTTTTTATTTTTTTATGACTTTGATTATTAAATATTATCATATTGCATTATAAATAATTAAAAATAGTATATAAGAATGTACTATTATTATATTACATAGAATTATTTGGATAAGTTAGTGTTTATTGTTATGCATTTTTTTTTCCTCATATCATTTTATTTAACATTTAAATTTAGCCACATCCCCCATATATATCATTAAATTATTTATATTTCCACTCTTTTTTTCATTTTCAAAAATTTTAAATATAATATTTTGCCTAAATTAAATAAATAAAATTGTCCTCATTAAGTGGAGTAATGCTAGAGAAACACTCATTCTCACACCCAAAGCGTCAAAGGAATAATGAAATACAAAACAAATCAAGTTAGAAACACTAAATTAAAAAAAAAAAAAACTAATAATTCATATTTAATGTCATAGAATCATCATCAAATTTTGGAAAATGATAGGTTGCCAATGGGGAGAGAGAGAGAGAGAGAGAGATGGTATAGAAAAAAACCAATACAAAGTAATAAAAAGTAGATAAAGAAAAAAAAAAAACTAAACGTCAATTAGTAATCGTTGATTGGAAAACAAAGAGGTTGTAAGGAGAAGTAAAAAAAATAAAATAGAGATTATCGTGTGGAGAACATTAAAAACTTTATAGTGTAGTAACATAAACCATTAAATTCACTTAAAAAATTAAATCAACAATCAACAATTAAATACAATCATAGTACTAAATTTAAATTTAAAAGTAATTAAACTCTAACTATAAAAACCATATTAATCATAACTAAAAAAGAGATGTTCTCTGATAGTAGTAGAAATTACATAATAAATAAAGTTAGAAACTTTAAAAATCCATTTTTTGACATTTCATTTAACCTTATTTATAATATATATATATATATATATATATAATTTTCATACACTATTACTTTCGAAAATCTAATAAACAATGCTACCTCTCATTTATCGCCTTTGTTATGCAAATCATCAATTAGTAAATATATAATAATGGTAAGAAGCGTTACAAATGAGATCACTAAAAAAAAATATAAAATTAATTAGCCACTGTGGGGCCAAATAATCCCACGGCCCAGCCCACTTCATTCCTGGGCCGAAGGCCCAAGCTGAGGAGACATCCAAGTCCAAGGATGACCTCATCATCGGACGTCCGAGAGTTTGAAGAACATGTTCGCAGCAAGCGGTCATCTCCACACTAAACGCACCTGACAACCGCCCTGGCCGCATTAATGAGGAAAGGACCTTCACCAGTGTCGCCTTGGTTACCGCGACTCCCAAAGAGACTGGGAAGGCGGCTGATGGGACAAGCACCTTAGCAAAGGTCATGATCACTCAACAAGTGTAGGGCTAGGATTGGTTGGGCAGGGGGTATATAATGTAAGGGAATCCCTCCTGAAAAGAGGGGGGAGGAAAGAGAAAAAGAAAGAAAACTCTGAAGAAAGAAAGGAAAAGAGAGCAAACAGGGTAAGAGCCTCCTCGGCCCATGGCCGAGGAGCCCATCCCATTTGTAAACTGTGCTAAGTCTTTTTCTTTAAGTAAAAGAGACCGAAGTTCACGCCACTGGAGCGCCGGCCGGCGCCTAGACCTTCGACCCACTCTCTATAAATTCATTGCGGGGTTCGTTGGGCTTTTGACCCGTGTCCATTGGGCTTGGGCAACCAAAAACCCAGTCCCCACAGCCACTATTATTATGGAGTAGTAGTCTATAATTTTATGCATCCAAAAAAGCAAAATATATAGAGTTTTCTTAAAAGTATGTGTAAAGATTTAGTGTGTGTGTGTGTGTGTGTGTGTGTGTGTGAAGGTAAAAAAAATGTATATTTAAGGTTTTTATTAACTTAAAAACTAATGAAAAACCAATGGTTAATAACTAAAATTATAGTATTAATAAAATATTTAATAAGACCATCCTAAAAAAATTATCACGCCTAACGCGCGGTTATGCGACTAGTAAAATTAAAGTGGCTAAATTTTTTTCAATTAATATCCATCAATCTGTTTATTTAACAGTAACATCCATCAATTTAACTAGAAAAATTTTGCACATTAATCTTTGTTTCTTATTTCTTTGCAATACAAACCCATGGCCTAATCATGAGACTGGACGCTTGGGCCTATATATGTAGGTCGAGCTGTAGTCATTGGAGGGACAGTGGCCCAAACTTGACCATTTTCCTGAGAATTGAGCCCAGACAATCCAATAACACATCAGTATTGGGAACAAGTGGTAAAATATCATCTGAAAGAGAGAGCTTTTTTTTATGAGAAAGATCTGAAAGAGAAAGCTAGCTATGCAAATAGATAGGTAGACATGCTAGGAGCATCCGTAGCCGCTCTCTCAAATGTGCCAAATGCCAAATATTTGGCACATTTGACACACTAAACACAAAAATGGAGCTTTATCAAATGTGTTAAATGTGTCAAACTTTTGCAACATTGAACAGTACCGTTGCAATTTTGACACGGTACAGACGAGAATGACATTTGCATTTATTATTTTTTTATTCGACTTTTCTCTCTCCTCTCACTACTTTAATTGATTTTTCTCTCTCCTCACAATCTGTCTCTCTCTCCCAATCGATGTTCTTTCCTCTTCAGATCAGATTCCCAGCTCCTCCCTTAACCTCAAACGTCTTTCTCTCTCTTTGCACCTCAAATCAAACCCAAAAATCTTCTTTCTTCTCTTTTTATCGAGCGGCAGAGCTATGGACTGGGTCGTGATTGGTTGAGACAGTAGATGGGTCAGTTGGGTTGGGGTTTTTGGCAGGTTGTTGGTTGAGTTTTGGGTTTGGGTGGTGGAGTTGGTTAAGTCATGATTGGCTAATTTGAGCGGTGGTTGGTTGATTTTGGGATGGTGCTATGGATTTGAGATTTGGGATGGTGCCAATGGGTTTGAGATTTGTGGTTGTGCCGATCTCTCTGGTTGTATTTTTTTTTTTTTTTTTTTTAAGGTGGTGTTGGTGGATGTGGGTTTGTGCCGGTGGTGGCTGGTCGGTGTTGTTGTTGTTGGTGGCCGTTGTTGTGGCAGTGGTGGATGTGCCATTGTTGTTGATGGTGATGATAGGGAGGAGATAATATGTTATTTTATTGTGTAGTAAATATTATTTTAATGTATAGAATTAAATGATAAAACATCTGATAAATGAGATGTTGTAAAATGATGTGATAAAATAATAAAGTAGGCTTTTGGTGTGTCAAAATGACATTTTTTATAGAACATCTACTACGGATGCTCTTAGTATATAACAAAAAAAAAAATGCCAATTAACGCTACTTATGCATTAGTGAAGTTATCCTATTTTACTATCAAAAAATGCCAATTAAAGCTAGCTATGCATTAGTGAAGTTATCCTATTTTTCTATCCAAATCAGTCAAAAATTTGACATTTGTTTAGTTTTCCTAAAATCTCTATGTACGTGTCCTATATATACATATGAATTTCTTGTCTAAAAAACAATATGTGCTCGTTTGTTAAAATTGATTTCTTAGAAAATCTATACTTTGACGAGGTGCGTTTCAAAATGAAATGTCGAAATTGCACTAAGTTAACAAACAAGGTATTTCTAAATTTATCAACATTCTGTTCCATATATAAAAAAGGGCGAGAAGGTTGATCCGGTTAATAAGTAAATGAAACAAATGGCTCAATATAGGGTTAACAATTAAATTTGTTTTCTATAAATTTTTTCCTCATATAAACTCTAAGGACCAGATTTAAACATCTAGCCAACTACGTGGATAGACTTAGGCCCAAAAAACTCAAAACAATAAATTTATAGAGAATAGATTGGAAAACTGGGTTTTAGTTAATCAAACGAATGCTAGAATGTGTTCAGATGATATGAGAATGAAAAGAAAAAGATTTGTATTGAAGAAAAATCGTCCTCGGCAAGATCCAAGGAGGTCTGTTCTTATATATTCTTCTCAAGTTCGGTTACAAATTTAGTTCCTGAATGCTACAGTGTTTTACTCTTGAATTCCCGATCCCTTGTTCTTATTGCAACCTTCTTCTTTTATATTATCTTTCCTTTTCATTCCCACCTTACACGTGCATGCTAGAGGATTTGTGTTAATACTTGTCCCATCAGCCCCTCCCCTAAGTCACCATATAGTAGCTGTAAGGCTGAAACAACACAGTTCATGTATCACCTCCACATTAATGCGGCCAGAGAGTTAGCTGCAGTACATTTAATGCGGAAGTAGCAGCTTTCTCCTTATATATTTTAGGGCACTTTCCTGTTCGATATCTCCACGATACTTATCAACTCTAATGAGACTTCTTGGAACATCATCCTGAGCGATAGCCAACCCCTTCGGACCTCGGCATCAATCAGCCGAGGATATATATTTATCCTCAGCCCACCCCCTTGGGCCATTATGGTCAAAGCTAATCTCTATTTACTAACACAATCTTTTCTAATAAAGATTTCTTCTCCTCAGACAACCCCTTGTCCTTGGATTAGGCCACAGACCCGTAACACAAACAAATGATGGACTCCCGGACCCAATACCCCTACATAAACAATGGAATACACAATAGTTTTCAAAATAATGAGAGGTTAACAATCACAATTTTTTTAATTTCTTTTTTGTTGTTCTTGATCATTTCTTAAAAATCTTAGGCTTAGCCTAATTAAGACATCAGTGCAATTTTATTTTTTTTCATTTATTCAGCTATTGACATTTTTGCTACAGAAATTGTAGGTTGTCAACTTGTCATGGTCTGAAATAAGCATGAGATGAGAGATACAGGTGTAAGAGGAGTTATACAGATCACTTGCTTTAGCCTAGTGTTCAGGTCCCTGTTGAACCAAAAATGAAAAAGAAAGAAAAATGGAGTTCAACCATTGGAGTTCTAGCAATACCTACTGAAAATATGAAATTGGTAGAATGTTCACCCATCATCCACTATGTTCCACCCACGAAAAGGTGGTCAATTCAGTAAGGCATGCTTAATTGTTAGGTAACAAAATATACCTTCCTCATATTTGGTTTGCCTTTTTTCAGTAAAAATTAAAGTGCCTTTTGCTTGGACTCAGCAATCAATTGCCAACCTTTTTTTTTCACTTTTTAAAAAATAAAATAAAAAATAAAATACTACACAGGGCAGCTTCCTGTTACCAAATAGTAATGAGTTTTATTAATTAAATTCATGACATGATCCATCATTTAGGTGAGAGGAGAGACCAAGTTTTCAAAGAATTGAATAATTTACTATTTTTAAATTCTCTTAAAAATATAGTAAGTCCATCTAAAGGGTAATTATTTAGTACTCATGTAGTAGCTATTCTTCGTTCTCACATGAATGATGAATACTTTTAATTAAATTTATGATAAGACCCACTATTCATACAGGAGGAGGGAATACCATTCGAGGAGTATTGAATCATTTTCTTGATTTAAATTAGATTCACGAGGCTTTATGAAAGTTTGAGTTTAATCAAGAGTTGTGTCAAAAATAACCCAACACTAAACTCATGAGTTGTATCCAAAAAAAAAAAAAAAACACCAGCAACAATAAGAAAAATTATGCTACAATATTCATCCAACAACTGCATAACAACATTACTAATTTTTTTTTTTTTTTAAATCTATATATATCTAAAATTTTAAGCGTAATATTTGAAAGTTCAAATAGCGTTGAAAACATCCTTGAACGTTTAGACCTCCAATTACAAAATACCAATTCAAGCTTATTATCAAACAATTAATATGCGGAACATGAATATAAGCCAAACACAGAATTGATAAACAATCTAAGCCAATTATAATCACATCCACAACAGAAAATAAAAGGCAAAGATAAAGGAAAGAGAGATGCAAACACAAGGACAACACGCGATGTGTTATCGAAGATGAAACCGAAGCTTTCGGCGTAAAACCTCTCCGCCGCCCTCCAAGCAGTCAATAATCCACTAGAAAATGTAGTTGGGATACATAAACAGTAATAGACCCTCCAAGCCTAATCTACCCAAGTACCTAAGCCCTCCAAGCTTCTTGCTCCAATGAGGTTGCGCCGAACCTTTTTCTTTTTTAGCTTATCGGATTCCGCTATAGCCCATAGCATCAACCAATACCCATTGGTCCCTTCCAAACTACTTCCCTTAGCACCAAAAGACATTCTCACAGACGTGGGTGTGGTGAGAAAATGATTTGGTCAAGAACCTCTCAAGGATGTATCAATGGAGAGAAAGAGAGTAGAGGAATTTGTAGTGTCTCTTAGATGAAGATTGTGGATGAATCAATCTTGTTTTTTCTCTAGGGTTTCTCTCTCAAAATTCTCTCTGAAAGCTCTTTACATTTCGTGGGTATAAGGGTCTATATATAGTGATGTGTATTTGGAATACAAAGAAACAGTTTTTCCCAAACAGGGTAAGTTGGCGGCTTGGCCTCACGACTGGTCTAAGTCGCGAGTTCAAGCTACGAGCTGACGGCCTGGCCAACCTGGGACTTTTGTCCTGTAGTGCGACAGTTGGCTTGACCCTTCACCTCCCCGCATGTTTCTCACGTGTGCTGCAGTTGGCGGCTTGCAAGTCGCGAGTCAGCCGCGAGTCCTAGCTGCGAGTCCCTACTTCTTTGTACAATCTTGACATTTCTTCACACTCTCTCACACACTACCCTTACATGAATCCCACCTAAATACAGTGTTACTAAGTGCTAAATTACAAGCAAATTGGCATGGAATAAAACCAACAAGATGGTTGATAAAATTCACCCTTACAATCTCCCCCTTTGACTATTCCGTGACAAAAGCCTATAACAAACTCTAGACTTAACACGTGAGTTGGGAACAGTTGGAAAACTCACTCACACCTAACTCTAGAATTTGTGTAACTCTTGAACCATAAGAACAAGTATCTCTTGAAACACAACAACACAATAAGTTCATTGTATGCAGAAAACTTGTAATGCATATGGAGCAAGCACAATGATTAAGCAAAATGATATATAGCAATAGACCATGGCATGACCTAAATAGGCACTCACTACATACTAGTGATCATAATGCTCATTCTCACAAGGAATGAACATCCGGACATGCAAGCAAATAAACTCAATTGCAGAGTATCATTTGCATGTCCAACACTCAACCAATGCATAAAACATATATGCATCTAGGAAAAAGATCCTACAAGGGCACAAGAGTGAAGTACTTAAAAGAAAATGCATAACATTTAACATCAAGTACAACAAAACCTTAAAAGCTTACAAAAGCAACAGGTATAAACTAAGAACCTTAAAAACCTACAAAAGTAACAGGTACAAACATAAACTATTTTAAATAAACTAAAAGTGCTTAAAGTTTCTCCCCTTAAAAATGATGAGAAGCTGTGATGCACTTAAAACATATATACCTGTAACCTAAAACACTTGCACGAAACACATTAGACCCTCAAGGTAAAGCAAGTCATAATAGGACAAGTATCATGTAATAAGTAAATTGCGATCAAGTAAACATGTTGTGAAATGTATGAGCAACTTGACCAAACACTAAAACAGTCAAAAAGAAATGATAGACAAAGCAAAGTTTTTCTTATAAACTCAATGGCTTCTTCCTCTTAGTATATGCATCTCCCCTATGGAATATCTCTCCCTCTCCAAATGTGCATGAGAAATAGAATTTCTCTCCCTAAGAATGTGCACAAGGGTCATATAGAAATGACAAAAACACTTCGGTATACTCTCTAGAGTATACTCTCCCCCTTTTTGTCAAGAATAGACAAAGGGTCAAGGAGAAACGAGAGCAACAGATGAAGGTACGAACAATGATAATGATGCATGAGGGGTGCGAGATGAATGGGAAAATGAAGCTCAAACCTAAGACAAAAACAAAATGCTACAAAGCATAAGGTAAACGTGACATGCTAGGATGAAGAAACAATGTATAGACCAATGCATGACAAGGGTAGCAAAGGTGTGTGCAAGATGTGGCTATGTGCAATGCATGACCAATGCATAAAAAATGCACATGTGGGGCAAGGTGTGATAAATACACAACCAATGAACCAAACATGTTCCTAATGAAGAAACATGAGAAACTCCAAAGTTTGATACTCATTGGAGTCCAAACAAGAGAGAAAATGCCTAAGAGCCATTTTATCAAACACCTAGCATGCACACTATGAAGAACAAAGTGAAACAATGCATGAACATCATGAAATCCACCTTTAATACATGTTCTTTTTGCCGCAAGGGGCCAACAACCAAAGCAAATCATCAAAAGAAACCAATCCTATACAAGAGTTTGACAAAAATTAAGTTTTCCCAACCTCTATGATGAAAATCCTAACCAAGAGCACAAAACTCTTCAAAACATAATCTAAGGATCCAAATCAATGAAAAGAGTTTAAAATAATCTTAGAGATGTTAACGGAATGAAAAACCATTCAAATTGATTGGGTTTTGATATAAAAATATTGAAAGAGGGGTTTAAAAGAGGATAGGAGAGATTAAAAACAGGTTTCCCACGAAAAAGCTCTTTAAAAAGCTGATTCTGGGCATTTCACGACTGGGCGAGTCGCGAGTGAGTCGCCAAAACCTTTTGTGTAAACTCGCAACTGGAGCTCGCGGCTTGCAAGTCGCCAAAACGAGTAGCCAAAACTCGCAGCTTGATCTTGCGAGTTGCAAGTCGCCAAAATGAGTTGCCAAAAATTCTGACACTTGTTTTTTCAACCCAGAACATGTTTAAACCTTGAAAAACAAAGTAAGCACTAAACATGAACACAAAGAGTGATAAAAAATCACTTCTAAAAACATATAAAATGATCAAAAATCTTTTTCAATTGATCCATATAAAGATGAGCACACACACATCACATTTAAACAAGTACAATCGAACAAATGAATAAGGCATTCATTGAACATTAGACATGTGTGTTGTGTGTTGTGTATCAAGTGTAGAATAGTCCATAGTCTAGAGTGAAACTTCAATGATCAATTCAATCAAGTCATACACAACTAGTACTAAATCAAGTGGTCTATCTCAATTATAAAAATGATTAATATGACCTCCCACAAGAAAATGATTACATATCTTTGAAGCTTTTCATTTGGCTTCTTTACAATTCATATCATTTGATCTTTTTGAATCAATACATCTCATTTTAGAGATCGATGCCTGAAATTTTTGATATTTCAATTTAATAAACAAGACTTTGGCTTTTTGGAGCATCATACATTTTATTTTGGTCGCTTTCCCTTTTTCATAGTCAAATACCAGTATGTGCGACAGGCTTTTGCAGCTCAATATCTCTTTTCATTTGGAGATTTACATTTGGTGAGTTCTTTAAGCAAAAACAACAAAATAAAGAGTGGGAAGATATATAGGCACAAGTCTATGCATGTCTCAAAACCAACAAGACTATTGACTAATCATTCATGACAAGCTTGAAGATCGATTTACAACAATCACACAAAGATGTCAAGATTTTTCCCACAAAGATATAAGTGCATAAAGAACAAGCTAAGCTTGTAAATGCATAAAGCCATTTGTACGAAAGTACAAGGCAAAACTCACATGTGATATGTGCTCAAACATATACGATCAAACTTTTTGAATTTTTCACTTTTTATGTGATTTTGGATTTTTACTCACACAAAACAAAGACATAAAAGTAAGATAAAAAAAACAAAAACAAACCAATGCAAAAAAAAAAATGCATGATGTACAAATGCATGACAATGAAGCATCTAATGCATGAAGGGTCCTACAAAGATCGAAAGAATTAGATCAAGGACCAAAAGAGCAAAAGCTCAACCATAGGAACCCTTTCTCATCCAAACGAAACGATTGTTTGGAATGAGTGTCTCAAGAGAAGTGAGACGAGGGTTGGAAGAATAAAAACTGGAGATGCACATAGTCAAGGAGTTAAGAGCATTAAACACTTTCTTTAACAATATGCTATTATCACTCAAATCCGATTTACCCTTTTTAGCACAACTTTCAAGAAGCTCAAGTTTCTCTTTTCTTTTCATTCTTTTAAAAGCATGAAACTTAGAGCATTGCGGTCTTAGATGACCAAAGGCACCACAATGGTGACAAACAATGCGTTTAGGTCTACTAGGCTTTTTAGGAAGGGATCTAGCAACATGGTTTTGTTCTCTCTTCAACTTATGACATTGAGGTCTTATATGACCAATCACACCACAATAGTTGCAAGTTGGAACAAACTTAGATCCATCCGAAGTCTTAGGTTGAGACCTAAACGGAGGCTTTGACTTAACAGCCTTTCTCTCCACCTTTTGATTTCTTTTATGTAAAGGAATGTACACCAATTTGTCCTTTGAGGTAGAGCACACAATAGGCACACAATCGGGTACCACAACATGATTGCAACAAATATTTTCATCCTTTTTAACAATAGGTTCAGCAATCAAACACTTGGCATGCATCTTGAGAGATTCATTTTCACATTTTAGCTCATTAACAAGTTTGTTAGAGAAAACAAGTTTAGCATCCAAGTCCATATTCAAACATTCAAACTCTTTCAGCTTTTGAAGAGAAATTTCAACAAGTATCTTATATTTTTCAACCAATTTGTTGGATTCTTTGAGCTTAGCAATCAAATCATCATTTTCACAAAATAACTTGCTCAAATTCTTTTGAAACTTCTTAACATTTTTCTTCAAGGGTTTGATGTTAGGAATATCAATAACATCCAAAGGTTCATGTAACATAGCATCATAGTCACGATGATTATCACTCATAGAGGCATTTTCACAAACACGTGGCATGTTACATTCATCACCAACCAAATCATACAAAGAGGCATACAAAACACAATCCATGGCAAATAACACAAGGGGTCAAGGATCACACTTAGGTATTTAAACCACAACAAGTGTACCCACTCTGATACCAATTAAAAGTTCAAATATCGTTGAAAACACCCTTGAACGTTTAGACTGCCAATTACAAAATACCAATTCAAGCTTATTATCAAACAATTAATGTGCGAAATATGAATATAAGCCAAACACAGAATTGATAAACAATCTAAGCCAATTATATTCACATTCACAACAGAAAATAAAAGGCAAAGATAAAGGGAAGAGAGATACAAACACAAAGACAACACACGATGTGTTATCAAAAAGGAAACCGAAGCTCTCGGTGTAAAACCTCTCCGCCGCCCTCCAAGCGGTCAATAATCCACTAGAAAATGTAGTTGGGATACATGAACAGTAATAGACCCTCCAAGCCTAATTTACCCAAGTACCTAAGTCCTTCAAGCTTCTTGCTCCAACGAGGTTGCGTCGAACCTTTTTCTTTTCTAGCTTACCGGATTCCACTATAGTCCATAGTATCAACCAATGCCCATAGTATCAACCAATACCCATTGGTCCATTCCAATCTGCTTCTCTTAGCACCAAAAGACCTTCTCACAGACGTGAGTGTGATGAGAAAAGGATTTGGTCAAGAACCTCTCAAGGATGTATCAATGGAGAGGAAGAAAGTAGAGGAATTTGAAGAGTCTCTTAGATGAAGATTGTGGATAAATCAATCTTGTTTTTTCTCTAGGGTTTCTCTCTCAAAATTCTCTCTGGAAGCTCTCTACATTTCGTGGGTATAAGGGTCTATATATAGTGGTGTGTGTTTGGAATACGAAGACACAGTTTTTCCCAAACAGGGTAAGTTGGCGGCTTGGCCTCGCAACTGGTCTAAGTCGCGAGTTTAAGTCGCGAGCTAATGGCCTGGCCAGCCTGGGACTTTTTCCCTGTAGTGCGACAGCTGGCGTGACCCTTCACCTTCCTGCATGCTTCTCACGTGTGCTGCAGTTGACGGCTTGCAAGTCGCAAGTCAGCCGCAAGTCCTAGCCGCGAGTCCCTGCTTCTTTGCACAATCTTGAGCATTTCTTCACACTCTCTCACACACTACCCTTACATGAATCCCACCTAAATACAGAGTTACTAAGTGCTAAATTACAAGCAAATTGGCATGGAATAAAGCCAACAAGATGGTTGATAAAATTTAACCTTACAATATTTATTGTTACTATGTTCCCACTGAGCCACATTATCCATCTAATTCCACCCATTTTTTTCTTATTTTTGACTCTTCTTCTTTTTATTGATTTTGTACCTTACCGTTACACTTCCTCCAACCTTTCACATTCCATTTTACCTTTTCATCTTTCTACTACTCTCAATCTTAATGTCACTCTTCTTCTATTCATTCATCTTAATGTGTTTGAGTTTGATGAGAGAGTGTAATTAAGTGTGTGGGTGTGTGTTTAATAGTTAGTTAGTTTTTCTCAACAAAAAAAAAAAAAAAAAAAAAAAATCTTCCATTTATTTTGGTTCTTCTTATCCCCATCCTATTACTATAAATTTGTTATTCTTTCTTCCATTCTATAGATATTTTCCCACACAAAAAAGGTTATTACTCTCTCTCTCTCTCTCTATCATGGTTTTTTTGTGAATTTATTTATTTTTTGTCCCTCTATTTTAGGTTGATGAATTTATGTATTCTTTAGAACTCTACTTTATACCACCGCACACTCTTGGTGCGATAGTCACTCTACAAGTATAAGTGCTTGTGGGGTGTGGGGGGTAAAGGCCGAGGTTCAAGTCTTTAAGAGAGAGCTTTCACACACGTATACACTTAGATTATGCTAGAGTAGAATTTCTATCTTGTATAAAATAAAATAAAATAAAAAAGAACTCTACTTTAGGTTAATGCAATTTGGTTTTGTGTTTTTTAAGTTATTATCTTTTTAATTTTCTTTGATTGTTAAATGTTACCCAATTGTATATAACAATAATGTATAAGAATATAATGTTATTTTATTATATAACATTTCTTGGATAATTTTTTTTTTTTTTAGAGAGAGTTTCAACCTATGGCGTCCACTCCTGATGATAGCTCTTTATTATCAGACCAAGACACCAATCAGTTTTTGGTGTTCAAGGCATGACTATATCTTTTATTTTGACTCTTCTTCTTCTTCTCATCTTATTTTCTATATCTCTCCCATAAAAGGTGATTAATCTCTCTCTCTCTCTCTCTCTCTCTATATATATATATATATATATATAATCTATTCTTTCTTGCAAATCTATTTTAAGTTGATGAATCATTATATTTTTTATAGCACTATTTTGGATTAATACGATTAGGTGGTGTGCTTTTTTAGTTTTCCATCACAAGTATTCTCTCGTTTTCTTATAAATTTTGTTTGACATAATATTTAGTTATTTTGGAAGTGAAAATTTGAATTTATATCAAAATACATGACTATGTATTTGAATGTGCCTATCAACTATTTGAGTAATATCAAGTGTATCTTTGTGATAAGTTTGGATTATCATAATAATCTCTTTTAAGATAATCTATATATATCTAAAAACTGAAGCGTAACATTTATTTTTGCTATTGTCCCGCTAAGCCACATCATCCACCTAATTCCACATATTTTTCTCTTATTTTTGACTCTTCTTCTTCTTATTAATTTTGTACCTTACCATTACACTTCTTCTAACCTTTCACATTTCCTTTTTACCTTTTCATCTCTTCACTACTCTCAACCTTAATTAATGTCACTCTTCCTCTATTCATTCATCTTCCTTTTATTTTGGCTCTTCTTATCCCTATCCTATTTCTATTAATTTGTTATTCTTTCTTCCATTTTATAGATATTTTCCCACACAAAAAAGGTAATTACTCTCTCTCTCTCTCTCTCTCTCTCTCTCTCTCTCTCTCTCTCTCTCTCTCTCTCTCTCTCATGGTTTTTTTTGTGTGAATTTATTTATTTTTTGTCTCTCTATTTTAGGTTGATGAATTTATATGTTCTTTAGAACTATACTTTAGGTTGATGCAATTTGGTTTTGTGTTTTTTAAATTATTATCTTTTTTATTTTCTTTGATCATTAAATGTTACCTGATTGTATATAACAATAATGTATAAGAACATAATGCTATTTTATTATATAGCATTGCTTGGATAATTTGGTGTTTGAGTCATGACTATAATTTTTATTTTGACTCTTTTTCTTATTCTCATCTTATTTTCTATGTCTCTCCCATAAAAGGTGATTACTCTCTCTCTCTCTCTCTCTCTCTCTCTCTCTCTCTCTCTCTCTCTCTCTCTCTCTCTCTCTATATATATATATATATATATAATCTATTCTTTCTTGCAAATCTATTTTAGGCTAATGAATAATTGTATTTTTCTATAACACTATTTTGGATCAATACAATTAGGTGGTGTGTTTTTTTAGTTTTCCATCACAAGTCTTCTCTCTCCCTTATAGATTTTTTTTGACATAATACTTAATTATTTTGGAAGTGAGAATTTGAATTTATATCAAAATACAATATGGCTATGTATTTGAATGTGTCTATCAACTATTTGAGCAATATCTAGTGTACATTTGTGATAAATTTTGATTATCATGATAATCTCTTTTAAGATAATGAGAAATTTGAATAACATATTTGAAACTTAAACAATTTAGTTGTACAAAAAAAAGAGAGGAAAATTTAACATACCATAACATAATTTAGGAAAATATGAATCACCAAAAAAAGAAATAGTATCAATCAAACAAATCTAAATAATAAAATAATGATATATTTTTGAGATAGAGAAATGAAAAATAATTTTAGAAATTTTTTAATTTTATGGGAGAACAAATTATTTTCCACAAAATTTAGAGAAAAAATTATATATTATACGGTTATACCATTACTAAAAAAAATTATTTATTCCCATATATCGCATGGTTCTACGACTAGTAGAGATAATCATTAAACACATGAGCTAATTTAATAGCGTATTACTAAAGTTTCCTTAAATTAAGCTCATTAAGCAAGCCTAATTGGAAATTAGTTTTGCCATAGTTTATGAAACCATGAGTTTGGTCCTGACTTGTGCGTCTCTGTTAAAATTCTACTTTCCCCTCCCTTACTATTTAGCTTCTTCTTCTTTTTTTATTGAAAAAAAAAACAGTAATAAACATCCATCAAACAACCACATCATCAATAATACAAAGCAACAATAGAGATAATCATGACACAAATTAAGGTAATTTATTAGCATAAGGCCAAAACATATAAATCTAAATCCAAATTCACCACTCTAACCTTTATCACTAGTCACTAGTCACTAAACAGTAGCAACATCTTAATTATTTGAAAGCCTACTTGCGTATTTGTCACGCCTAACTACCAAATAGTCACCTCCCCTTTCTTTTATACCCTTTTCCTTTGGTAATGGAGAAGATATTTTGTATTTTAATTATGTCCTTAAGCCACTTGATACAAATCTTTCGTGAGCCATTGAGCCTAATCGATTCACTATTTTTTTGCTTTGCAAGGATCAGAAGTTTGAGCAAAAATTAGGATAGAATATCTGCTGCACCTAAAGTTTTAAACAATTAATTAAATGCATTATATGTCAACAAAGATAGGTTGTGGTCTTAATTATTTTTAGTATAGTATTTGTCAAGAATAAGATGATAGAAATTTCAATCTTGAATTTATGCTTAATTGAGTTATATTATTGATAATTGTACTGAAATAGCTTTATAACAAAGTCAACATGCATGAGCCCCCCACTCACACACTCTTTAATGTTTGTCCAGGTGTTGCTCTTGTCGATACTATACCAAAGTTGAATTCAGTCCATTTAACTTTACACCGACCTATAAAATGTTAGACAACTCTTTCACTCCTCTTAGTCATAAATCATAAGATCGGTCGGTTAAAAATTACTCAGAAAAAGACCTGGAATCTAACTTCTGTCCTTCTCTCTCTCTCTCTCACGCTAACACTCACACTTAGACACGCACACAAAAAATCTTCTTTGTTAAGTAAAGAAGTAACTTAGGCAAAGAAGTTAAAGCAAGAAAAAGACGCTAGATTCTTTTCTCAAGTGAAGAGTTGCCCTTTATTAAGTTTTTTCTCAGAGGACATGTACTATACTACTAGCTAGCTAACTATCAAGCTTTTCTGTAGAGAGAGAGCTTTAGAGAGAGAGAGAGAGAGAGAGATATGGAGAACTTAACATCTTTGATCCACCTCTTTGTGACAATTTTCCTATCAGGCTTTGCGAATTTCATGGGGGTTCCTGCCATTACTGATGTAACCATGTTGGCACTTTGCCCTGGTCAAGATGAGTGCTCGCTAGCCATTTACCTCACTGGTTTTCAACAAGCGGTATGTATATATTGTTTGGTTTTCCCCCTTTTCCTTGTCTATGAATCTTTGTTTTTCTTCATGCTCTTTATTCTTTTTATACAATTTCTTTATTTGGATTACGGATATACAACTTCGTTCAGAAATACTCTTAAATTTCAGTGCATTTTTGAGTTTTTTCAGACAAAAGCATGTGCACAAACTACCTTGCCTAGTTTTGATAAAAAGTTAGGTTACTCCATTTCCTTGCATGGTTTTATGAGAGGAGTCATCATGAGAATTCTACAAGGAATTAATACAACTAATTGGAGTGTTTTACAGTTTTGATCGTCTTTGTTCTACTTTGTTTTATAATTAATTATAACTCTTTTCAACTTTTGATTTTTTTTTTTCTTTTGTGTATTTACCATATTTCCGATGATTCCAAAGATGTGTCTTAACGTGCAGGGTGTAATAAGGTTTAAACGTGAACACGTCGACATATTATGCCTTGATTGTCTGTATTCTCAACCTAAAATTCAAACCTACCATCTTGGCTATTCATAGCCATCCAAATTTACCTTGTATGTATATGATCTTTTCTTTTCCTCGAAGTTTCCCAGATAGAGATCGAATGCTATTGCTACCTACTACTCCTAGCTAGCTAGCTAGCTACTACTCTATGTACCTGACCAAACTGACACATTTGGCTGCAACTGCTATATTGGAAAGATACTTTTAAATATATATATATATATATATATATATATATATTATTACTATTATTAATAAATTTTGTGTAAGATTGGTGTTTAAAACAAAGTATAAAGGTTTACGCAATGATTTGTTTGTATATGAGGAGGATAGGCATGTTAATCAAATATAATAACGTCTAGAAGAGCACTTGGTTTGTTTTTTGGACACTAGAAATTGATTGAAGTTGGGTTCCAGGGAGTGTGAATTCAATATCGTCCAATCATTTCACAACATAAAAAGTATGTGTTCCCCATTGTTACTAGATATTTATGTATATAGGCGTGGGATATGGAATCTCTCTTTAACGTAATGGTGGGAAGAATATATTAATAAGTGGACCATATATCTTCCTCTTTAATGGACAACAAGCCGAAGAGTTTACTGTGTTTTGAAGTACTTGGACGACTTTTACAGCCCGTTACTTTTCCAATTGACAAGGAATTCAAATCTTATCAACAACACCAACAATATTAATACCAAATTCCTATTCCTATAGGATCATCTATATATATAGATAATGGATTAACTGGGGCTGTTTATATGAATTTTTTTTCATCATTATGTTCTATCTAAATTCATTCACTTTATCATTGTGTAGCATCCCTAATTAATACTGTATGTCTTTATCTTTACTAATGCTACATTTTTGTGCACAGTTGGTATTCATTAACTAAGCTATACAGATACAAACCTAACCATATTTTAAACCTCCCCCATAAAAAAAAAAAAATGATCTTTGATATTTAGAAGGGTTATAATGATTGGATTGCAGTTTGAACAGTTTTTTTTTTTTTTTAAGATAGACAAGGTTTTAGGATTAAAAGAACTACATTTATAAGAAATTTACAGTTAACTGGATTGGACTGTACGGTCTGATTTGGGTTTGAAAACCGTGTTATAATCAATTTAGTTATTGAATTGAATTTTTTTTTTTTTTGGGAGGTGCAAATTTTGATTAAAAAACTTATACAATGTGATGCAGATCATAGGATTGGGAGCAATGATAATTACACCGCTAATTGGGAATCTATCGGACGAGTATGGGAGAAAAGCCTTGCTCACTCTCCCCATGACTGTCTCCATTATTCCACTAGGTACGCAATGTTTCCTTTGCTTAATACTTTTTTTTTTCTTTGTTTGAGAAAGACCTTTGCTTAGTAGTTAATTGTCGGTAAGTGCTTTTTGTGGTCCTATTGAATTATACTAGTCGATTAGCTTTTAGCTAGAGGCATGGTGTCCCATTCATGAGTGCTTTCATTGGTTTCACGGATTATGGCATCACTTCACAAATTATATATGTGTGCATGATATGACATTTTACGCCCAAAAAAAAAAAAAAAAAAAAAAACCTTAAATCAATTGGTCACTTTCACGTCTAAGTTTTAACTTTTGATGGGCCATCGGAGGAAATGTTATACATTGAGTTGTATGTAATTAGAAGTGTGTGGTCTAGTCTCTAAGTAATTAAAGTGTGAAGTCTTAATCAAGAGTAATGATATTTCAACAAAGTTGATTCCAACGTTTATGTACCACTTATATTATGTAGTTGCTCAACCCCACTTATACCATGTTCTTGCCTTTTTTATTGGAAGATGAGCCTTGTATTTGAACCTTGTTTTTAACAAAATTGAGAAAAGTCTTGTATGTTTCTGTGTCAATGGTATCGTCTCTAATTTTTATGTAGGCCTTTAGCCTAGTTAGTGATAAATATTATAGATACAACTACAAGTTAATACAAATTTAAGTGTAGTACAACAAATATTAATGCTATAAACACAATTTTTTTTTTTTAGAAAAATAAACGTAGTTTACTTAAAACAGATAACTTCACAATTATTGAGTTGGTTACCGGCAAGTGATAAAGAAAAAATGATAAATCGTTTAATGTTAATTGTGTTCATTATTCGTAATAAATCAATTTAGCAATTATAAACTTTATTTAAAAAAAGCTGCCTCCTCTCCAATACAACAGGTATTGGGCCCAAAACTTCTTCTCAAATAAAAAAATATATGTATTGGGCCCAAAATTGGCCTGCAATTGCTTTCCCTATCTCTTTCTCACAAGGCTTACAAATTCCCAAGTTGATTTACATACGAGAAAATCTAATATCACAACTCATCTCAACAATTCTTTGCCACGCCACAATTATGACGTGGGAATAATCAAAGTTGTGGAAGAAAAATTGTGGGTTTATATGTAAGTTATATAGGCAATTACTCACAATTTGCCACATCAAATCTGTGGCAAAAGTTATGAAATAGTGTGTGACCTTAAAACTACTGTTTACTTAAAAAGGTGATTGACTTATTGTTGCCTTTTGCGTGTTCTGCATGTGATACTAACGAAGTAGGAAAATGAATTTTTGCAGCAATATTAGCATACAGCATGGAGACCAACTTCTTTTATGCATACTTCGTGATCAGGACTCTCACTGCCATGGTTTCCGAAGGCAGCATCAATTGCCTTGCTCTAGCTTACGTGGTAAATTATCTCTAACTCTCAAAGGCAGTACCCTAGCTAGGCTAACTAATTACTTGATACTATTTTTTTGCTAATTAGATGTCAAGCTCTACTTGTTCTGTCAAGTTGTTCTAGTGGCTGGGCCTGGGTAGTAAACCTTGAGTTAAGTCTTTATTATGAGCTAAGATAGCACAAAAGGTAAAAGGGCTGTAGTGGATTAAACACCACTACAAATATTAAAGCTTACCATGTTAACTATTCTGTGGGAGAAAGCAAGACAAGATACCAAATGACCAGCTTTTTGATGAGTCAAATTATTGGATTCTGAAACTCATATATATATATATATATATATATATTGGATTTTGTAACTTCTTTATTGAAGCATTCTCATGAGAGCTATAATGGATAAAGTTGATAACTGCAAGGGACTGCCAAAGCTCTCCAGCATTTGAAAACAGGGCCGGATACAAATATATGCTTTGTTCTTTCAAACCCCACCCCAAAAAAAAAGGAAAACAAAATGTAAAATGATAGTGCATGAGTGTGTTAGAGATATATTAGCCCATAGGCCCAATCCTAATTTTACTTTGTGTGCAAGCCAAGTTTCCTACTTGTACTAGAAGTTTATTAGTCTAGGATTTAGTCTACTATACATACACATGTTATGATTCATTGTAACAAATGATTTGTACTACACTCTAATATATTATTGATGTAGCCATTTAGGTTTCCTCCATGGATGTAGGCCGTTAGGCTGAACCACGTAACACAGTTACTGTGTTCTATATTTTATGCTTTCGCTTCCGCATCCATATTAGCAAATTCAACATAGTGTATCAATGCTAATATTCAATTTGAAATTTGATTTATTTCATGGTTTAGATTAAATATATGAATTTAAAGATGTATTCAGTGTCATTACTAAAGTATCATTTGAAATTTTAAATAATGTGGCCTCTGTGCCGATGACCGTTAATAAAAAGGGGGAAAAAATTAATGGTGAAGTTGACTCTCTCCATTTCAAGATAGTAGACCAATGCATGAATTTATATTGGGGCGGAGCAAATCATCAGCTGTGTGTGGTTAAACCGGTTAAGTTTATTTCTTCTCAGGCAGATAAAATTTCAAATGTAAATCGAGCATCAGCATTTGGAATTCTAGGAGGGGTAGCTTCATCTGCATTTGTATGTGGAACCTTAGCAGCTCGTTTTCTCTCCACTACTTCAACATTTCAGGTTGTCCCTAGCTATCTGTCTATAATTTCTCCTCTGAATCAGTTTTTTATGCGTGGCTACCAAATTGGTTATGATTTGTAAATAATCTTCTTCTTTTTTAATCCAGGTTTCGGCATTCATGTCAATCCTTGCAACTGTTTACATGAGAATTTTTCTTAAGGAAAGCTTACCCAATGGGGATGATATAAGGCAGCCAATCTTGAAGGGAGAACAGGATGTTATTAGAAGTGATAGTAATTTGGAAAATAAAAGGCAAGTCTTTAAGAGGATTCCATCAGTGGGGGATCTGATTTTCTTGACAAAGAACAGGTGAGACTATGTATAATATCTCAACTTTTTGTGTCTCAGAGCAATAATTCCAGTGTGTGGATTCCACAATTGTGCGGGATTCACGCTCTATGAGAAAAAAGATGCATATATCTAATGCATGAGATGCATAATGAAGGCTTTTCTTGTTGTATCTGATAGGCTTTCTGCACTATTAGGCTTATTGACTATTCAATTTGTGGCATATTCTATGGTGAAAAGCGTGTCCGTTAACAACATTATTACATATTAATCCAAAGTAAAGTCAGTACATCCAAGTTCATTACTGTAGAATAAACTTGTTAATTACTTAGAATATGCAAAGAAACCTAATGTTTTAAATGACTAAATCTAGTGCTTTGAGGAATAGGGGGATTTCTGCCAATGCGTTGATTTGTTGTTGAATGTCCTTTAGAATTGGGCTCACTCTCAGTGACAAGAAATAGTGGTGTAATATTTCTACATCATGGCACCCTGATATTCAACAACAACAAGAAGCCTTAATTCCAAATTTTTGGAGTTGGCTATAGATCCTCAACATATTAGTTAGAGTTAGCTACATGTATTCTTTTCCTCCATTATATTATATTTAAAGTTATATTCTTTATTACTTCCTTAATTGATAAGTTTATTCTTATAACTTCTATTGGTGTTATTTTGACTATTCATCTACTTTCATTAACACCCTCAATTTGGATCAACTTACTTTTTCTTAAAGGTGCATTAATTGCTCTCCTTTGAACATGAGCAAAACATATTAAGCCATTCTCTCTCAATTTTTTCATTAATTGGAGCTACCTCTATCTTTAAGCTGTTATTTTGACTATTCATCTACTTTCATTAACTCCCTCAACTTTGATTAACTTACTTTTTCTTAAAGGTGCATTAATCGCTCTCCTTTGAACATGACCAAACCATATTAAGCCATTCTTTCTCAATTTTTTCATTAATTGGAGCTACCTCTATCTTTAAGCTGATTTTCTCATTTCGGGTCCTATTTTTCATATTTTTCCACTTATCCATCTTAACATTCTCATTTCAGCTACACTTATCTTATTAATATGTTGCTTCTTAATAGCTCAATATTTGGTATCATAGAATAAATTATTAGGATCATCTACTTTGATATCATAATACATTACACTTGTTCCAAAAACTATCTATTAAAAAAATTATGAATTTAGTTACTTAACCATTATTGTAACAAAAAATGACATGTTCAAAGTCACTTCAGACATACTAGCTAGTCAGGTGATCTTTTTGTTGAAAACTATTGCCTGTGCTATTCTATCTATTAATGCCAAATGTTAGTCTAATTACTACAGGCGCAATTTTTTTAAAGCCCCTTTATTACTTACCGATTTCATCTTTCTTACATGGTGCTAAATTGTAACCTCATGTTGCAGTGTGCCATTTTCACAAGCAGCAGTTGTTTCATTCTTCAATAGCCTTGCAGAGGGTGGGCTGCTAGCTTCGCTATTGGTACAGTTCTTTGTTAATTTCAAAGTAGGCATTCATAGTAGTGAGATAAGGAGCATAATATTTTTGGTTATCTTTTTACCTAATATGCATGGTGAGTGCAGAAGCTAAGATTGTTAAAAATTTAGAAATGCAACTAAACCTGAAAATCCAACTTTAAGAGAGAGGAGGAGAAGAAGAAGAAGAAGAAAGAAAGGCAAAGACTGTGGAGTTGTTCATTAATGGAGCTTATACAGTATGTTGCTGTTCAAAGATAAAGAGTCGAGAAGAGTTGAAAGATAAATTGAAATAAAGAAATTGGTTTGTCTAGAATATCATCCAATGTCACAAACCATTTTGTACGCATACTATATTATTGTACACCTCACCTTTCTAGTGCATATCAAACATGCTATCAATTAGTCACTAACATGGAAGCTCACGTACCATGCAGTACTTCTTAAAGGCCCGTTTCCACTTCAGCAAAAACCAGTATGCTGATCTACTGCTAATTTTGGGGGTTGCAGGGACTATTTCACAAGTATGTTTTACATTACTCTGTTCTAAATTCTGCTATCTCATTTGCTTCTTAATCTTTCAGTTTTTTCCATTAAATTTATTTCAAAAATACTCACTTCTCCTTTTTTTGGTTTCCACGAGTTTGATCTTGAAAACCTGTGAATGCTGCAGCTGTTTTTCATGCCCATGTTGGCACCTATAATTGGAGAGGAGAAGTTGCTTTGCATTGGCCTCTTAATGGGCTGTGCAAATGTATGTGCCTTGTTCTCACTAGCTGATGTTTTCCTAGCCGCCATTTATGTGTTTTTTTTTTTTTTTTAAGTGCACGCTAGTTGGTATTCCTGGAGTATAACGACATGGTACTCCAAACCAATAAAAACTCCAAAAAAGTGAATTTCTTTAAGTTCTTCTCTGGAGGGAGACTGTAACCTGAAATGTTGAAGCATGTTAAAATATGACATTTTTTTATTGGGTTGAAGTATCACATCACCTACTTTCTGGAAGTACCTACTAATTTTCCTAACTAAATAGTGGGCTTGTAGCTGTTCATTAAGCATATAGTGCTGACAGTTTCCTGATTTAATGCAGATGTTTGTCAACAGCATCGCATGGTCAGCTTGGGTAAAATTTCCTCAACCAACTTGCATGCTTCTTATCTCTTTGTTACTAAATCTGAATGACACACTGCATAATTTGGTGATAATTTATACATTTCTTTTTCCACTTAATTATTACCTAGATAAGGTAAGCCACTGGCGTAACATGCTGTATACTAATGTTTTTGCACTTTCCTTCAGACATTGTGTGTTTGGTTTCTATTTATATTTTGTTGAATATAGTTCTTATAACACATTTTCGATATATGCAGGTTCCTTATGCTACTCCTGTGTTTTCAATCTTTACTATTTTAGTGCAACCAAGCGTATGTTCTTGACCTTTATCTTTGTAAAAGCTTTATTATGCTGGTTGAATCTTCATGAAATTAACTCACGCACACAGATTCGGAGCATTGCATCGAAGCAAGTTGGGCCTAATGAGCAGGTAGTTCCATAGAGGAGAGGTTTAATTCATAGTTGTGCTCAATGAAGTCTTCAATATATTTCATGTTCACTTCTGTCCAAACTTGTTACCTACCTTGTCGCATCCAGAATTCCCCACCTTCATTCATCTTGCCTATCACAGAATTCTTCTTTTTTTTCTTCTTCATTTACTAATCAAATCAGGGACACTAATGACAGGGAAAGGCTCAAGGATGCATTTCAGGCATAAGTTCCTTTGCCAACATTATTTCTCCGTTAATGTTTAGTCCTCTAACAGGTATGTGAAAGATTGAAGGAAGCAAAAGAAAACAAAAAAAGGAAGAAATTTGTTATAGATAAATTGTAAAATTAATTCAAATTGACATCTCTTCCCATCTATCCAGCATTATTCCTGTCTGAAGGAGCACCATTTAATTTCCCTGGTTTCAGCATTATGTGTGCCGGGTTTACCATGGTAAGAGCTTATACTTTGTGAGTTAATGCATAAACATGGTTATAATTAGAATCTTGATTGGAACAGAGTTAATTCATTAGATGGATCCAAAATGGGATTTTCTAAAAGAATGGTCATAATTATCGCTAGAAATTCTAGCACTAGTGAGACAGAAATGGTGTTGGGGCTTTGTTGTGCATTCAATCTAACAAAATCAACCTCTAGATTGCTTATTTTCTTCATCATATATCATTCTAATTATTCCTTTGTTTACCACATATGGATGTGCTTAACGAATCAAATACTGTTATGCAGATGATTGCCTTCATTCAGAGTATTATGATAAAGGGAGTTCCTTCAAGTCACAAAACTGGCAATAACCACAGCCTGGAGGCCTAGTATATAGAACTTCGATGATCTATTCGAACATAATAGAAATACCTCTTGCCTTCATTTTGCTCTAGGATGGATCATTTTCTTCCTAAACTCTCATAACCACAAAGAAAAAAAGTAAGAAGAAAAGAAAATGAAAATAGATTATGCTTCGAATTAGAAGTGATTATTCACTAATATAAATGTTCACACTTCCACTCAAAACAACTTATGACAATCTCCCAAAAATTCACATATCTATGAGTAACACGAATAGAATCTTTTGTCCCACTTAAGTGTTCCATTTTATGCTCCACTAATTACAGTATACTACGCGTCTAATAGCAAATAGTGGAACACTTAAAATGTGACAAATGATTTTTATTCATGTAAACAATCTTCTCTGTTAGTGAATGAGTTTAGTATTAAAATCTTCTTACACTCTCAAGTTAGGAATCTTTCATAGTTATAATGTTTATGTGGCTTATATTATCGAAGACATATTTGTTAAAGTTCCAACCTACTAGCTAATTACAAATTGTATAGTATGGCCATCAAATTCAAAACATGGCAGGTTCCCTTTATTTTCTGTGAAAAGTCTTAGACAAAATCTGTGATAAAAACCAGTATTTAAGTTGTTTCTATTTTATGTAAGTAAAGCCCAGCTGTTGTTGACTTGCTGGATTATGTAACTTTTCACAGACACGCCAGGATTAAGGACCATAGTATGCATTTAAACAAAAAATTTATTACCACAAAAAAAATGCATTATATTTTGCCACAACTCTTCATGTGGCTGATCGTTACTAGTAGATAAAAAATTGTAGGTCTATATAAAAGTGACAGGCTACCAGTCACAATATACCACATAGGAAAGTTGCAGCAAAAGTAATGAGTTTATTTATGGTATTAGAAGAACTCCCCTTTAAAACTCGTTAACACACCATCTCAAAGAAATAGACATACTAATAGCCTTACCTTTAAAGAGGTCATTTAACACTACCTACAAGTACAGAACCTCACGCAATTGAACTCAGAAAGATAACATAATGCTTTCTAATTAGAAGCTACACTACAATTTTTCTAGGGGTTTCAGTGGGGATGGGTTGAGGCTTTAGGTTGGGCACATACTACTAGCCTATATGGGTATTGTTAGGCCTTGAATAGAGACACAAAACTAATGCTTGTTTCTAAATAGTTTGTTGTATAATTAATTTGGTTGAATTTACTGGCACGAATGCTGCACCTAGCTAGTAACCAAAAATGTGATGCTCCCTGTTATTCCTAGCTAAATAATTTTCCTACTTTCTATTCTATCCAAATTCATAACCTCTATTACTTCTTTATAATTGACATATATCCTTTCTAACTATTTCTACTAATATTATTATTTTTGTCTTCTTCTACCTTTTTTAATTCTTTCAATCAGAATCGTTTCGCACTTTCTTACTGGTGCATTAAACACTCTCCTCTACACATGTCCAAACTATCTTAAGTAACTTTCCCTTATCTTTTCATCAATGAAAACTAACCTTATTTCAAAGCAAATTTTTTTTTATCTTGAATCCTATCTCTTTGCATATTTCCAGTCATTCATCTTAACATTCTTGTTTTATGAATATGTTGTTTATTAATACCATAGAACCTTCGCCTACATTTAGTACCATAAGCTGGAAGAATAATAAATTAGTTAATTAATTAATCCTTTTATTAGGTGGCCTACATTTATTGGAGTACCATTTCTTTTTGCACGGAAACAATGTTTGTGTGTCTTCTCGCGCGCACTCTGCAAATAAATAGGACAATGCATTTCCAATCCCCACCACAATTCTCTGCTTCTCCTTAACTTCCCATTCCCTGTTTCCACTCTCATTGTTGCCATGGCCAATGGAAGAGAAGAAAGAAACATTGTCATGTTCCCTTTCATGGCTGCTGGCCATGTGAATCCTTTCATGGCACTTGCAAGACAGTTGGAACGAAAGCAGGGCTACACTGTTACCATAGTAAACACCCCTCTTAACATCCAAAGACTCAAATCTTCTCTCCCTTCCAAAACCAACATAAGGCTTGCTGAAATCCCTTTCCAAGGGACTAACTATGGTCTCCCACCTGATCTGGAAAACACAGATACACTGTCTCATGAATTATTCATCCGCCTCATGGAAGCCTCAGAAAATCTTGAATCTCCCTTCAAAAGCCTCCTCATCGACATTTCCAAGCACGACGGTTGTGCCCCCATGTGTATCATCTCAGATATGTTCTTAGGATGGACAGTCAAAGTTGCCAATGAGCTTGGAATTTATCATGCAGTATTCATTGCTGGGGCTGGTTACAGCATGGCCATATATTTTTCCCTCTCTCTTAAAGAACACCAATTCCAGACTGATGATCAGGAATTTTTGCTGCCTGACTTTCCTGAAGCATCCAAAATTCAACAATCACAACTTGGAAATGATCTTAAGCTTACTAATAGTACCAATGCTTTGTGGCTTTTCCGGAGAAGGCAGTTCTCACATTGCTTTTGCTCTGATGCAATTCTCTTAAATACCATGAAGGGATTAGGGGATATTGGTGTACAATATTTTAGAAGGAAAATGGGAGGGAAGCCAGTCTGGATGATTGGACCAGCCTGCTCTTCCATGAAGAATGATGCCTATAACCAAGAAGAGAGAAGTGAGAAACTTTCTTCAAAAACCGAGAGTTGTTGTGAATGGCTAGATCTCCACCCACCAGCTTCAATTCTGTCTGTATCTTTTGGAGCATATGGTACCATTTTACCTTCACAAATGATGGAATTGGCATTAGGTTTAGAGGCAAGCAACAAAGCATTTATTTGGGTCATTAGGCCACCATTTGGTTTCAATCCAACTGAAGACTTCAAAGTCGAGTGGTTGCCTGATGGCTTTAAAAAAAGAATAAGAGAAAAAAATCAAGGTCTCTTAGTACATAAATGGGCTCCCCAACAAGAAATTTTATCTCACAAGTCCATAGGTGCAATCCTCAGCCATTGTGGTTGGAATTCAATTCTGGAAAACTTGAGTCAAGGGGTACCAATCATAGGCTGGCCACTTGGTAGAGAGCAGTGCTTTAACTCCCAAATGCTGGAAAATGAAGTTGGTGTTTGCGTTGAGGTAGCAAGAGGGGTCGACTCTGAGACCAAACATGACGAGATTGCAAGGGTGATCAAGATGGTATTGGGAAAAACAGAGAAAGGAGAGGAGATGAGAAGAAAGGCCAATCAAATGAAGGAGAAGATGGAGGATGCGTTAAGAGGAGGAGAAGGATTTGAAGGATCATCTATTAAAGCCATCAGTGATTTCCTAGGCACAGCAACCTCAATAAAGGAAAGCTCTATCTTGAAATGATCTCATCAACAAACTGCCATATATGCATGAGCTAAAATAGAATACTTAGCAACTTTAATTGCCTGGTGTGTTACCTAGTGTGTTAGATTGTAGTGTATCACATCATGAAAAATGTCATTACGACTCACATTATGTAAAAGTACTCGTGGAATAATAGAGGGGGAATATTGATTTCTCAATGGTCAGGCATCAAGAGAAATGCAATATGCATGCACTATTCCTCTTTCATTTTTTTAATTGTGTGTACGATCACACGCATAACACACAAAAAACCAATTTGATCCTAATACAACCCTAGCCATCTCGTAAATTAATACAGTTTTTCTTTTCAAAAGTTCCTATAAAAGAACATTAAAATACACATAGGCAACTATATATATACACATACTCTATAAGCCAACCATCCCCCTCACTGGATAGGAAATATGTCATTGCCATCTTCTGTATACAGATATTTGAAGTCAACATTTTCCCAACCTTGCTCACTCTCCCCATGACTATCTCCATTATTCCACTAGGTACGCAATGTTTCCTTTGCTTAATACTTTTTTTTTCTTTGTTTGAGAAAGACCTTGGGCCATCGGAGGAAATGTTAAATATTGAGTGTATATATGTAATTAAGAGTGTGTAGTCTAATCTCTAAATAAATAAAGTGTGTAGTCTTAATCAAGGGTAATGATATTTCAACAAAGTTAAGTCCAAGGTTTATGTACACTTTCTCTTAAAAAAATAAAAAATAAAAATAAAAATAAAAAAAGAAAAAAGAAAAAGAAGGTTTACCCCACTTATACCATGTTCTTGCCATTTTTATCGGAAGATGAGCCTTGTTTGAACCTTGTTGTTAACAAAATTGAGAGAAAAATCTAGTATGTTTCTGTGTCAATGGTATCGTCTTTAATTATTATATTATGTAGGCCTTTAGCCTAGTTAGAGTAAAATATTATAAATACAATTACAAGTAAATACAAATTTAAGTGTAGTAGAACAAGTATTAATGCTATAGACATAATTTTTTTTAAACAACAAACTTCACAATTATTGAGTTGATTGGCTGTGAATAACGGAATATTTTTTTTTTTTTTAGATTTATTAGTGTTAATTGTGTCCACTACTCGCAAAAGATCAACTCAACAATTATGTAATTTATTATTAAAAAAATTGTGTACATTTTTTATACAACAAATATTGAGCCCAAAGCTTTTTCTAAAAAAGAGTATTGGGCCCAAAATTGGCCTGCAATTGCTTTTCCTTTTTCTTTCCCACAATTTTTAACAAATTCCCAAGGTTGATTTACTTACAAAAAATCTAATATCACAACTTATCTCAATAATTCTTTGTCACTACTCATAGCTGTAACATGGAAGAGTATGAATGGTGGAAAAAAAATTGTGAGTCTATATATAAGTTATATGCAACCACTTATAGCTTGTCACATTAGATATGTGGCAAAAAGTTGTGATGAAATAGTGTGTACTACTAGAACAACTATTTAGGGGTGTGTCGGTTCGGTTTCGATCGGTTTTCTAAGTGTTGGCCAACCGAAACCGAAATTTTTGGTTTGTGAAATTCTCAACTGAAACTGGCCGAAGTAATTGGAAAACCATCGATTTCGGTTGGATTTCGGTTTCGGTGGGTTTTTTTGATTTCCTTATCATTTATTTTCTAAGAAAGCAAACAAAGAAAAAAAATTAACAAACCCAGAAAATCCCTTTGCTTTCCCACGTTTTCTCACCACCCAAACACCAAGTTGTAGCAAAAAGAGAGAGAGAGAGAGAGAGAGAGAGAGAGAGAACGGTGAAGCAGCGTACCGGCGAAGAAAGCAAACAAACCCAGAAAATAACGGCGAAGCAGCATACCAGTGGGTTTTTTCAGTTTCCTTATCATTTATTTTCTAAGAAACCAAACAAAGAAAAAAAAAATTAACAAACCCAAAAACCCAGAAAATATTAACAAACCCAAAAAAAATTAACAAACCTAGAAAATCCCTTTGCTTTCCCACATTTTCTCACCACCCAAACACCAAGCACCAAGCAAAGTAGCAAACACAAAACCAAAAAAAAAAAAAAAAAAACAAAGAGAGAACGAAGAAGCAGCGTACCGGTGAAGAATGTACTGAAGTAGTGTGATAGAGAGAGAGAAACAGCAGCGTGATGGAAAGAGAGAGAAACGGAGGCATGACACTATAACAGAAAGAGAGAGATGGGGAGGAAGAGAATGACTGGAGAGGGAAAGGGAGAAGAGACGGCTGCTGTTGAAGACTGAAGTGAAAGAAAGACAACTGCGGAAAATAGGATTAGGGTTATAAAGCGAACCCCAAAATGACATAGTTTTGGTAATAAGGAGAGGAAAAATAAAAATGCTATTACTAAGGGTCGAACCTGGGCTGACTAGAGGCAAGCGAGTGTCCTTGCCACTAGGATACTAGGAACTTTGTTGAAATAATTTGTACAAATTATTATTTAATATATTTCAGTTCGGTTCGGTCGGTTCGATGTATTAGAATTTGCTACCGAAAACCAAACTGAAATTTTCGATTTTTTATATAATAAAACTGAAACCAAACCAAAAATTTTGCATCGGTTTGAAGCGGTTTTTTCGGTTCGTTGGTTTTTTGCACACCCCTAGTTTACCTACATGTTACTGTTGCCTTTTAGGTGTACTGCATGTTTTTTTTTTAGAGAGTTTTAACCTATGGCGTACACTCCTAATGATAGATCTTTATCATCAGACCAAGACACTAATCAATTTTTGGTGTAGACGAGGATTGAACCCTAGATTTCTTATACAACTATCA
This sequence comes from Quercus ilex subsp. ballota, assembly GCA_032727855.1. Taxonomy (NCBI): domain Eukaryota; kingdom Viridiplantae; phylum Streptophyta; class Magnoliopsida; order Fagales; family Fagaceae; genus Quercus; species Quercus ilex. The sequence continues at coordinate 56,213,279 of CM064918.1, forward strand.
GAGACTTTACCAATTGAGTTAACTATAACCCACTTACGTGTACTGCATGTGATACTAACGAAGTAGGAAAATGAATATTTGCTGTAATAATGGCATATAGCATGGAGACCAACTTCTTTTATGCATACTTCGTGATCAGGACTCTCACTGCCATGGTTTCCGAAGGCAGCACCAATTGCCTTGCTCTTGCTTACGTGGTAAATTACCTCTAACTCTCAAAGGCAGTACCGTAAGCTAACTAATTACTTGATACTATTTTTTGCTAATTAAGTGTCAAACTACTTGTTCTGCCAAATTGTTCTAGTGGCTGGGTAGTAAACCTCGAGTTAAGTCTTTATACTTGGGAAAAATATGAGCTAAGATAGCACAAAAGGTAAAAGGGCGGTGGATTAAACACCACTACAAATATTAAAGCTTACCATGTTAACTATTCTATGGGAGAAAGCAAGATAAGACACCAAATAACCAGCTTTTTGATGAGTCAAATTATTGGATTCTGAAACTCATGTATATATTGGATTTTGTAACTTCTTTATTGAAGCATTCTCATGAGAGCTATAATGGATAAAGTTGATAACTGCATGGGACTGCCAAAGCTCTCCAGCATTTGAAAACAGGGCCGGTTACAAATATATGCTTTGTTCTTTCAAACCCCACCCCAAAAAAAAAGGAAAACAAAATGTAAAATGATAGTGCATTAGTGTATCCAATTTGAAATTTGATTTATTTCATGGTTTAGATTAAATATATGAATGTAAAGATGTATTCGGTGTCATTACTGAAGTATCATTTGAAATTTTAAATAATGTGGCCTCTGTGCCGATGACCATTAATAAAAAGGGGGAAAAATTAATGGTGAAGTTGACTCTCCCCATTTCAAGATAGTAGACCAATGCATGAATTTATATTGGGGCGGAGCAAATCCTCAGCTGTGTGTGGTTAAACCGGTTAAGTTTATTTCTTCTCAGGCAGATAAAATTCCAGATGTAAATCGAGCATCAGCATTTGGAATTCTAGGAGGGGTAGCTTCAGCTGCATTTGTATGTGGAACCTTAGCAGCTCGTTTTCTCTCCACTACTTCAACATTTCTGGTTGTCCCTAGCTATCTGTCTATAAGTTCTCCTCTGAATCATTTTTTTTATGCGTGGCTACCAAATTGGTTATGATTTGTAATTAATCTTTTTTTTTTTTTTTAATTCAGGTTTCGGCATTCATGTCAATCCTTGCAGCTGTTTACATGAGAATTTTTCTTAAGGAAAGCTTACCCAATGGGGATGATATATGGCAGCCAATCTTGAAGGGAGAACAGGATGTTATTAGAAGTGATAGTGATTTGGAAAATACAAGGCAAGTCTTTAAGAGGATTCCATCAGTGGGGGTTCTGATTTTCTTGACAAAGAACAGGTGAGAATTTGTATAATTTCTTGACTTTTTCTGTCTCAAAGCAACAATTCCCACAATGTGTGGATTCTACAGCAGCGTGGGATTCATGCTCTATGAGAGGAAAGGTACATATATCTAATGCATTTGATACATTATAAAGGTTTTTTTTGTTGTTGTATCTGATAGACTTTTTGCACTATTAGGCTTATAGACTATTCAATTTGTGGCATTCTATGGTAAAAAGTGTAAGGGCACGTTTTGGCTCTTAAGCCCAAATGATGAATGGGTTAAGGCCCAAAGAACTCCACACAATGAATTTGTAGAGAGTGGACTTAAAAGCTAGGCTTCAATGGATCAGGCAACGCGCACAATGAATCAAAGATATTAAGATAGCAAAGAAAGATAAGTTTAAAGCAAGTAAATCCATCCTCGGCGAAGTCCAAGGAGAATGATTCTTGAATTTAGTTTTTTTGGACTTGGATACAATTTCAGTTCTTGTTGCTACAGTGTTTTCTCTACAAATTTCCTCTCTCCCTGGAGGGTCTCTTACGTTATATAGCTCCCTTTAGATGATCTTAACCCTCAATTTGTTGATCGTCCAGGCCACTACTTGAATGCTTGTCCCATTAGACACCTTCCCAAATCTCTTGTGAGTTAAGGCAGCCAAGGCAGCACTGTTCAGAGATTTTCTCCACATAAATGCAGCTAGAAGGTTTGGTGGGATGCCTTAAATGTGGTGGTAGCCACCATCCCTTCAGTCGTGTCAGGGCTAACCCCCTTCTCAAAACTCTTTCTCTATAGTATAATTTCCTCTGGTAACGTGGCCTTATTGTCTGAGCATGTGATCTCCTCGGCGTGATGGTGGCCTCCTCGACCATGGGTATGATATGTGGCACAAATACCTTTTTAAATTCTTGTACCCCACAAAAAGCATGTCCATTAACAACATTATTACATATTAATCCTGTAAAGTAAAGTTAGTACATCCAAGTTCGTTACTATAGAATAAACTTGTTAATTGCTTAGAATATGCAAAGATACCTAATGTTTTAAATGAATAAATATAGTGCTTTGAGGAATAGGGGGATTTCTGCCAATGCATTGATTTGTTGTTGAATGTCCTTTAGAATTAGGCTCACTCTCAATGACAAGAAATAGTGGTGTAATATTTCTTCATCATGGCACTCTGATATTTGACAACAACAACAACAAGTTTTAATCCCAAATTTTTGGAGTCGGCTACAGGGCTGGCTCAACAAATTTAGGGGCCTTAGGCAAAAAGTTTATGCGAAGCCTTTTTCAATTATTTAAATATTAATTAAATAATATTTATTTAACTTTTGATTTTTTATTTATTTAGAATCTATTTATCATTCTCTTTGAGATACAAAATAATTAATTAAATTTTTACATTCAAGTTTCATTAATGTAGGGACTGGGTTTAAGCCCTTTTTCCGCTGGACGAGTGGACTCAGACCCAATTAGCCCAATACAATAAATTTTGTAGAGAGTGGGCCAAAGAACTAGACTTTAGTGCATGGGCAACGGTTAATATGGCGTTCGTAACCGCCAAACCGAGATGAACTTGAGATTATCTTAGAGAGTTTGTCCTCGGTACAATCTAAGGAGCTTTGTTCTTATGATTAAGAGATGAGAGTCATTCCCAGAGATCCCCCCCTTTCATGGTTAGTTTCTCCTATTATATAGTCCTCCCTAGACGATCTTTGCCTTCCACTTGTTGATCATCCAAGCCTGTACCTGACTGCCTGTCCTATCAGCCACCTTATCAAACCTCCTGTGAGTTACAATAACCTAGATAACTCTATTTAGGGGTCACTTCCTTATTAATGCGGCCAGAACGTTAGTTGTGGGTATTTAATTTGGAGGTGACAGTTTATTCTAGAATCATTCCTCCACTATGCTTCCATGGCTGACACATTGTACTTGTCCTTTCTCTTGAGATGCTCTGGGAGGCTACCTTTGATGGCGTGCCACTCTTCCTTTCTATGATCTCGGCAAGCCGAGGACAAGATCGTCCTCGGCAATGTTTCTTGGCAACTTGGGCTTTCTTCGATCATTCTCGGATGTTTCTCCATCCTCGGTATGGGCCTTGGGCTTAATGCAAAGTGGGCTGGGATTGCCAGATTCTTAGGCCCCACAATAGCCCCTCAAAATCCTGCTGTCCGGCTCCTCGGACGGGGAGGAGGGTTTTGATGTCTTCGGGCCTTTGTCATGGCTTGTCCAGTCTTGTCCAACGTCATCGTTAGAGTCTTTTCACCTGCCCAATGCACGTTTTTGGCGCTTCGGTATATGGCGCGCACCCTCATTAAATTCTGGCGGCTCTGCGCTCCCCACGTTCAACGGCGTAATGACAATCCAACGGTGGGGATCTTTTAGCTTTATAGGCAGGAAAATCTGCACAGTTGTTTTTAATTGAAGGTATAAATACCCATTTGAACCGATTTGTTTCTTTACTTTTGCATTCAAGAGTTCTTGCGCACGCACCCTGAATCTGGTCAAGTCTCCAACCCAACTCGCGTCTCTTTGTTGTATAAAAAGCCTGTCTTGTGAACTTTTCCTCATTTCTGTAAGTCTTCTTCCTCGTGTTTTCTCCTTTCTGACTTTCTCTTCCCCTTTTTCCTCTTTTTCTTTCGTTCTTCCCTGAGCCTTTTAGTCGTTCTTTAGGATGGGTAGTTTTAAGAAGTTGGTTGAGTCTGAGGAGGCAATGGAGAAATTTATCGTCGATTATAGGATATCGAGTAATGTGGGTTTGAGGTACTGAGAAGAAGGGGATTGGTACATCAGAAGGGAGGTGGGTGAAGTAGTGATTCCCATAATCGCTTTCCTTGAAGGCGGTATGAGAATCCCTATGGGGCAAGTTATGAGGGACTACTTTAGGCACTTCCGATTAGCCCCTACCCAGTGCGTCACTAACGTGTTTAGGATCCTAGGTTGCGTGGATGCCTTAAACGAGAAGATGGGGTTGAGGTTGACCCATCATGATGTAAATTGGTGCTATAACCTCCAACACCTGAAGAGTAAGTCCTATTACATGAAAGGTAAGTCCTATTACATGAAGACGAGGGAAGATAAGGTTCGGCTTATTCAGTGCCTCCCCGAATCCAGTAAGAGGCTAAATAAGGATTTTCTCGTAGTGTCTGGAGAGTGGCACGACGGCCTTTACTGTCCAACAGAGGAGGGGACACCAGGTGAGGTGCCTAGAGTAGGAGAGGACTTGATATTTTGTATTATTGTAGTTGGCATTGTTTGGTTCCTAATATGAATGTGCCTTCTCTTTTGCAGATCCACACTCCTTCGACGACACTTCCATTTGGTCAACAAGGAAGACTTAGAGACCGTACTAAGGGCGGAGATATTTGTGAATAAAGCCGACAATCAAGTTAGGGCTGCTCACAAGATCCTCGGGTACGATCCAATCCAAAAGTCGTTCTCGGCTTCGAAGTACGTGATCAGAGCCAAAGATCCTCGGCTTCACAAAATCACTGTAGTGGAGCACGGGTTTTTACTCTTTGAAGGGTCTCCTATCCCAGAAGGCGTCCCATTGTCAGGCCCTTCTTCATCGCATCAGGCTGCAGGGGAAGAGGGAGAAAGAGTAGTGGGGGAAGAGGAAGTTGCTGATTTGGGTACGTCCAAGGACGAATTTGGCGCTTTCAACCAAGTGAATCCATCTAAGGACCCCTTTGGTGACCTAGGCGACCCCAACTTGATCAAGGTGGGTATCTTGTCAAGAGGGGTTTCTTTTCAGGCCGAGATGGGCTTCAAGAGGAAGCCTCAGACTAGCCTGCTCGATCTGATTAAAGGCCAGCCAGGGAAGGACGCGCCAGGGAAGCAACAATCTAAGCTTCCTCCCCCTCCGCCCAAGCCTCAGCCTGTGCAGACTAGGTCGTCTTCTGCCTAATCTAAGCTTACACTTCTTCCCCCTCAACCAAGTTTGCCACTGAGGCTCAAGCCCACCGATCCTAAACACAAAAAGGACAAAGGCAAACGTCCCATGGGGGAAAACAAATCTCGTTCCTCTCAAGAGGAGGGCAAAGCTCGTCGGCCTTCTAAGCAGCAAAAGACTGGACACCAGGGCCAAGAGGTCGCCACACAGCCTGAGCCCCAGGCCTGGCTCCCTGCCCTAATGCTCCACGGGGAGCTTTTGATGGATGACGCCTCCCTCAGAGACTTCTGAGGGGAAGAAGGCACCTATGTGGCCAACGCGCTAGAGAGGGCCTTGCTACTTCCTAGCGACATGGCCGAGCTGGGGAACTTGAGGGGGCACGAGGTCTTCCTCAGCCTCAAAAGGTATTTGGGTATGGTAAGACATTTAACCCTTATGATTCTACTAACTATTGTTCCTTGGTCTCTAGCTTATCGTGTACTTGTTCTGATTGGCAGGCTGTCCAGGCCACCTACAGGTTAGAGGAGGAGGCCAACAACCAGAGCCGGGCCCTGGATCAGGAGCTCAACAAGCGCTTGGATGCCGCGCGAACCCTTAAGAACTCCGAAACTGACCTCAAGAAGGCAAGGAATGAACTGAAGGAGATGACGAGGGCCAGAGATAGCATGGTATCCGGCCTAGCTGGTGCTTAAAAACAGGCCGAGAATCAGACAAGGCACCTGCGAGAGGCCGAGGATCAGCTGCAGATTGCCAATGAGCAGATTGCTGACTTGAAGAAGAAATTGGTTGAGCTAGAGGGGGCCAGAAATGTCACCGAGAGAGCCAGGGACGAGGCCCTAAGGGCTAAAGCAGAGGCTGAGTTCGCGAAGACAGAGGCAGAAAGCTCTAAGGAGCAAGCCGAGGAGGAAGCTTTTGCTTCGGGAGTGGCTGAGACCGAGGCCACTCTCAAGGCTCAGGTACGTGAGGTGTGCAGACGTTATTGCTCCCAGACTTGGAATGAAGCCCTCAACCAAGCTAGGGTTGAGACTTCATCCGAGCTTAGGAGGGTCGAGAGAGTGTACTACCCCCTCGCCATTCGCGAGGCTACCTCCGCCAACTCTGAAACTGACTCCGCCTCTAAGGCGACAGACGAATGCCAAGCCAGTGCTGCCAAGGATCTAGTTTCAACTAATAAGCCTGCCGAGGAGACTGAGCACCAAAGGGCGTTGGAGAAGGAGGAAACCAGTAACAAAGAAGCGCCCCAGGATGTGGTGAAGCCTCTTGCTGAATCCCAAGCCACACCTGCTGATTCTTAGGCTCCTCCTGCCGAGAAAGAGCTCTCCAAAGTTGCCCTTCCGAGCCAAGATCCCAAGGCATCAGACGTAACCTCTCGGTAGACCCCCAAGGAAAAGCTGTCTATTAAGTTGAAGAAATAGGTCATCTTAACGGGCTATCTTATTTTGTCGACTTGGGCCATTTTAGTCTTCTTTTGTTTTCATTTTATTTTATTTTTTGTCTGGGTGATATTGTAATGAAACTATTTTTTGTGTAATATATCCAATCGTCTGCATTTAGTTCTTCGAATGACGTTTCCCTTTATTTACTATGCTTTAATGCTTTGCTCAATACTCAATTAATCCTAGCGGTGTGCCAGTAGTACTTGTATAATTGGAAACAATGGACCCATGATGTAAATTTTTCTTCAGGTTTTAACCAAAAACAGAACAGTCTCGGCAACGCAACTCGTTTTCCCTTTAGATGAATCACAAAGGATTCTGGTTCATAACGTACACTTTTTGCAAACATATGCCTTTCATAAACTTGTCGAGCCTAAGAGAGCGTTTCAGCACTTGAAATACTTTAAGTGATGCTGATGGGCTTGTTTTCGCTCCACATTTTTATTGAAGTAGGTTGAGGTAAATGGTCCGAGGTGCCAGACTCCCCTCTGGCTGCGCTTGTAACTTAGAGGAATGCTCACGCTCCGTTTTGTTGAAAGTAGTTAGTTTCCCCACAGGTTTGGGTCCGAGGACTATGCAAGACCTTAGTTCTACCTGGTACTTGGTCTTGTGAAGTAATTAGTTTCCCCATAGATTTGAGTCCGAGGACCATGCAAGACCTTGGTTCTGTCTAGTATTTAGTCTTTTGAAGTAACTAGTTTCTCCATAGGTTTGAGTCCAAGGACCATGCAAGACTTTGGTTCTGTCTAGTACTTAGTCTTTTGAAGTAACTAGTTTCCCCATAAGTTTGAGTCCGAGGACCATGCAAGACCTTGGTTCTGTCTAGTACTTAGTCTTTTGAAATAACTAGTTTCCCCATAGGTTTGAGTCCGAGAATTATGCAAGACCTTGGCTCTGTCTAGTACTTAGTCTTTTGAAGTAACTAGTTTCCCCATAGGTTTGAGTCTGAGGACCATGCAAGACCTTGGTTCTGTCTAGTACTTCATTGCTACTGTTTGAAGTGAAGGAACTTGCCCTCAGCATTGGAGGTTTGCTTCTGGAGTGATAACGGTCTTGGCCTTACCTTGCCGAGGAGGGGTTCCTTTTCGAACAGGGCCTTTAGCCCAACATTGACCTGGACAAGGGCGGCTTGTCCCTCCGCCTTTACATGCGATAGTAGCCCCATCGCGCCAATTTTTCGCCACTTCTGATTATGAGGCGTCTTTTGGCCGTTCGAGTTGTGTGCCTGACGTTTCGATACGCAAGGCACGTCCTCATTAATATCTTTGTGGATTAACGCAGATCCAGCGGTTGGTGACTTCTTTGGAAATTGGTCAGGATTAATGTTGCTAGTAATTCTTCCTTCGAATTTCGTGCGGATTAATTCCCACCAACCTTCGCCTTCTATATAAGGCTCTCTGGGGGAATTGTCCTCCCACATTTTACGAATCCTTGAGTTCAATAGGAACTCTGAGCTCCCAACCCTCTAGGCATTTCCAAGAACTTTGCCAGGATCATGATCAAAGCTTAGGGGAATGGGATGGCCCTGGATGAGGGTAAGGGCAAGGAAGCCAAGCCCCTTTCAGGAACCAAGAATGCCGCCCAAACCCCGGACGACGCAGTTAAGGCAAAGGGAGCGGAGGCCAAAGATGTTCCTACCTTTCAACCGAGCAAGAAAGAAGGTCCTCCTTCTTCAATCGAGAGCCGAAGCGGGTGTAGATTGCGTCTGATTTTCAGTGCGGCAAAGTTTGGGTGTCACCCTGATGGTAGGACATCTGGCAGTTAGGAGGAAGGTTCGCGAGAAATATAACATTTTTCTCTAGTATGCGTCCATGCCTGCTCTTCAAGCTCGTAGTGATTCGCGCCCAGCTTACCCACCGATGGAGGTTTGCAAGATTACATAACAGTTGGTGCCCAGGTGTTGCCGCCTCCAATGCTTAATTATCATGAAGCTGGGAGAGCATCAGGGGAACATCCTGGGATGAGGCCATCAGGCGCTTCTACTTCTTCTCCTTTCTTGTTGCCGGTACCATCCATACGGGCTCGATTGCTATTGGTAGCCTTAAAACAATCTTGCCTTAGCCTCCCTTTCTATGGTTAGCTTTAGAACAAGCCTGTCTAAGCATCTATTTGTATAGTTAGTTTTAGAACAAGCTTGTCTAAGCCATTGGGTGTATGATGTACTTTTCCTTTATTTAATAAAAAGGCTGCACTGTTTACTTACTTTATTCTCTGAATCTTTCATTTTTCTGCAACAACTGTTTCTTGAGCGGGTGCGTTGTTTTTTTTTGTTTTTTTATGGGACTCGGAATCGGCATCGTCGACAGTGACGAAAAATTGCCTAACTTTACGTAAGCTAGCAACGTAGGAACAATTGACCATTGCACTCACTAATGCACAAGTTCTTCCCACTGACGATACCAATTGTAGAGACTGGGTTTGAGCACTTTTTCCGCTAGACGAGTGGACTCAGACCCAACTAGTCCAATGCAATGAATTTTGTAGAGAGTGGACTAAAGAACTAGACTTTAGTGCATGGACAACGATCAATATGGCGTTCGTAACCACCAAACCGAGATGAACTTGAGATTATCTAAGAGAGTTTGTCATCGGCACAATTCGAGGAGTTTTGTTCTAATGATTAAGGGATGAGAGTCATTCCCAGAGATCCCCCTTTTTCATGGTTAGTTTCTCCTATTATATAGTCCTCCCTAGACGATCTTTCCCTTCCACTTGTTGATCATCCAAGCCTATACCTGACTGCCTGTCCTATCAGCCATCTTATCAAACCTCCTGTGAGTTGCAGTAACTTAGACAACTCTGTTCAGGGGTCACTTCCTCATTAATGTAGCCAGAAGGTTAGTTGTAGGCATTTAATGTGGAGGTGACAGGTTATTCTAGAATCGTTCCTCCACCATACTTCCATGGCTGACACATTGTACTTGTCCTTTCTCTTGAAATGCTCTGGGAGGCTACCTTTGATGGCGTGCCACTCTTCCTTTCTATGATCTCGGCAATGTTTCTTGGCAACTTGGGCTTTCTTCGATCATCCTCGGACATTTCTCCATCCTCGGCATGGGCCTTGGGCTTAATGCAAAGTGGGCTGGGATTGCCAGATTCTTAGGCCCCACAATTAACATTTCCTTTTACTATCACTTAATCTTTTAGTAAACATTTATAATTAAAATAAACATGATCTATAACAGAAAAATTATAAATTATCTGGAATAAAGAAAAAATTAAAGTATAGAACAATAGAACCTGGTTTATCAAAACACAATTGCAACCTTAGAAAATAATATGATCACTTTACACTCTAAACCTACACAAATAAAAAATCATTTATCACATAACTTAATAAATTAATTTTAATATAAAATTTATTATCCTAAACTTATAATTTTTTTAAATTAAGATAACACTCTGTACATATAACAAATTAATGACTTTCTAAATGGATGGGGAAAAAAGCAAAATAATAATAATAATAATAATTACTAGATAGTCATAGTCTAGATGTAGTCATGTAGGTTGAATAAATAGAAGCACTAAAATAAAAATATATACAAATTAATTTTCAAAAATTGCTTAATTTTTAGAGACGTGTAAGAGCATTCACAGCAGTGGAGCAAAAAATATAGCTATTTGACACCAACAAAAGTCACTTTATCTATTTTACATCTTCACACCCAACATCAATGAAGCTATATTTTTAGCTATTTGATTAAAATAATACAAATAACTCATTAAAATAATAATAAAAACATCTACACAAAAAAAAAAAAAAAACACCAGCACAACACAAACATCCACCACCACCAGTCTATAGTAGGAAAGGAAAAACCACCAACCCAAATCCGTAATCTTTTTCCTCAACCCAAACCAAAAAAAATTACCAATCACAAACAAAATCAAAAATCAACACAATACACATCAGCGGAATAGATCGGCGATGGGGCTTAGGGAGATTGGCGATGGGGCTTGGGGTGGGTCAGCGAGTTGGGTCAGCAAAACAGATCGGCAATGAGGGAGCTGGCCGGTGAGCTGAGGGATGACGAAGATGAGGGAGTTGGTTGGCGAGCTAGAGAGAAAAAAAAAATTTTGAGGAGGAAGAAAGAAGAAAGAAGAGAAGACAGAGACAGAGACAGAGAGAGAGAAAATAGGAAATGTTTGTTTAATGAGAGAAGAGAGAGGTGTAATAATTTTTTTTTTTTTAGGTTCAAGCTACAGTACGCAGTCAAAAATAGCTGCGTATTGTAGTTCTGAAGCTAAAATTTTTAACTATACTTTCATTATTGTAGAGCCATTTTCATATTTTGGTGAAACTGAAATAGCAATATAGTTATTTAGCTTCACTATTGCTGGTGCTCTTAGAGCATCCACAGTAGTGGAGCTAAAAATTTAGCTATTTGGTACTACAAAAAGTTATTTTATCTATTTTACCTACTCACTTTGCAAAACATTCAACATTAGTGGATCTATTTTAGCTTTCAACACAATAAAATAATATAAATATCACAATAAAATAATATATCTACTACAATAAAATAATATATCCACTACAATAAACAACAATCACAACCACTGCAACCGCTACCGCTACCGCCGCTGCCACAGCCACTACCGCCGCCACATGATAGCAAATAATCATCTAGTGTTAAAAAGTGATTTTTTTAATCCCAAATTATACTTATACATTTTTTTTTTTACTAAAACAATTTCTCAATCATCATGATAGTAAATAATCATATAGTGTAACAATAATATTTTGTTTTAACCCTAAATTATATATATATATATATATATATATTGTAGGGACTGGGTTTGAACACTTTTTTCGCTGGATGAGTAGACTCAGAACCAACTAGTCCAATACAATGAATTTGTAGAGGATGGGTTTAAGAACTAGGCCCTAGTGTGGATTGCAACAACTAAACATAGTAGTGAGTGGGTGGAATGACAAGAACATGGGCTGAAGTATGAAATTCTGCTCCTCGGCCCTCTCTTGAGGAATGTATAACCCTTATTATTTCTTCAGTGCTTCACTATAAAGGTTGGGAAAATTCTGCCAGTTGCTATTCTTTTTCTTTCCAAAAGGACTTCTTACATTATATATCCCATTTTCAATTGATCTCAGCCCTACATTTGTTGAGTAAGCAGGTCACTACTTGAGTGCCTGTTCCATCAGCCGCCTTCCCATTCTCTCTGTGGGTTGCAGCAACTAAGGCTGTATTGTTCAGGTGTCATCTCCTCATTAATGCGGCCAGAACGTTAGTTGTGGGCATTTAATGTGGAGGTGACAGTTTATCCTGGAATCGTTCCTCCACCATGCTTCCATGGCTGACACATTGTACTTGTCCTTTCTCTTAAGATGCTCTGGGAGGCTATCTTTGATGGCGTGCCACTCTTCCTCTCTATGATCTCTGCAAGCCAAGGACAAGATCGTCCTCGGCGATATTTCTTGGCAACTTGGGCTTTCTTCGATCATCCTCGGACGTTTCTCCATCCTCGGCATGGGCCTTGGGCTTAATACAAAGTGGACTGGGGTTGCTAGGTTCTTAGGTCACACACACACATATATATAAATGTATCTTTTGACTAAAAAAAAATTTCTCAATCGTCATGATAGTCTATTATCGTCTAGTATAACAACATTAGAGCAACTGCATCAGTTGATGCAAGCTTTCCTTCTATTTTGCACAAAAAATCTACTTTTTTTATTTTACACACCCATTTTTACAAAACAACCACATCAGTTTATCTATTCTACACATTTATTCAATAAAATATTCATTCTTTTTACCATTTTTTTATTATTCTCTCCCTCACCGCCTCTCTCTTATAGACCCAATCCGAAACCCATCTCTCCCTCACCGCCTCTCTCTCTTATAGACCCAATCCGCCTCTCTCTCACTTTCTCATCAACCAAACAATAATTACAATCCTCCTGTTGCAACAGCCCAATTCCCTAATCTATCTTTAGCTTTATTATGAATCCTCACTGTTTTTGAATCATTCTCTACAACATCAAAGCAAGAAACCAAAGGCTATGACAAGCACTGAACCCAAGCACGAGCATAGAGAAGAAAAGGAAGCCCCAGCCAATAAGGATGAGGACACCGGAGCTCTGGTTGCTCCAATTGTTAAGCTCGAGGAGATCGTTGTCACCACCGGCAAGAAGGATGAAACTTCCATTCTCCAATTGTTTACCGATTCGATTGCTCCGATCGTTAAGCTCAGGTTGCTCCGATCGTTTATCGATTCGATAAAGATGGGAACCAATGGAAAGAGAGAGGCGCTAGTTCTGACAAGTTTCTCAAGCACAAAGAGAAAAAATGAGAAAAAGGAGAGAAAAAACTAATAAAATAATAAATGCAAGTGCTATAGTAACGTTGGAGGCGTGGATCGGTGGCTTGGGAGTTCGACGAAGTGGGTCAGCTGGTGGGTCGGTGACGTCGAGCTTCGGTGGGTTGGTGACATTGAGGATCGAGTCGGGCCGGTGACAATGAGACAGAGAGGTGAGAGTTTGAGAGAGTGAGTTTGAAAGAAGGTTTTGTCTTCGAAGGGCTTGCACGGTTTTGTCTTCAGAGAGGCTTGCATCGTTTGGAGGATAAAATAATAGAAAAAAACAAACAAACAAATATTATTTTAAATCGGATGGAGAATAAAAAATCAAAAATTTTAAGCTCTCAGCTACTGTATACCGTTATATAGTTTTGCAAGGTAATAATGAAAGTAAAAATTTTATTTTTAGCTTTACTAGTGCAACCCTCTTTTTTTATTTGGAAAGTTGCTAAAAATAGCTTTTTTTTTTTTTTTAAGAGTATCTCCAGCAAATTCATCAAAATTTTGTACTGTTTGGAGAATGAACAGTGACTTTTACATTTTATCTACTCATTTTTTCAAATACACCTTTTAACAGATTCTCTATCTTATTTAAATATTATTTCTTCATTCATTATTTTTTTTTTAATAACTACACATCTTTCAATATTTTTTATTCAACATCTAATTATTATAATAAAAAAAAGTATTTGAAAAATAAACAGTAACTCATAAGACTTGATGAATTACTGTCTATGAGCAAAAAAAAATTCATGTATAAAAAATCAATTGAAGTGATTTTTTTTTAATCTCATTCTTTGTTACGATGAATATTTTGCTTTTACATGGATCATTAGAGATGCTCTAAGAGCATCCACAGCAGTGGATCTATAATTTTACCTATTTAGCATCAATAAAAGTTACTTTATCTATTTTACCTACACACGTGCTGCAGCAGTGGATCTATTTTAGTTTTTAACACAATAAAATAATATAAACACCATAATAAAATAATATATCTATTACAATAAAATAATCTATCTCACACCAATAAAAACACCACAAACCGATCCACCAACCAAGAACAACCGCCCACAACCACCCAACAACAACCACTGCCAACCAAAAACTACCACACAAATCACCACCACCACCATCAGGAACCCAACCCACTCCACTGCCCATCAAAATCCACTGCAAAACACACTGAAATCCACCACCGCCTACATCCACTGCCATAGCCACCGATACCCATTGCCAAACTCACCGATACCCAACCCACAAACCCAAAATCAAATCACAAACTCAAACCCACTTTGAAATCAAACACAAGACCTGAAACCCACTGCAAAACCCAACCCAACCCACCGCCACCAGCCACCACCGCCCACACCCACCGCCACAGCCATCGATACCCATTGCCAAACTCACCGATACCCAACCCACAAACCCAAAATCAAATCACAAACTCAAACCCACTTTGAAATCAAACACAAGACCTGAAACCCACTGCAAAACCCAACCCAACCCACCGCCACCAGCCACCACCGCCCACACCCACCGCCACAGCCATCGATACCCATTGCCAAACTCACCGATACCCAACCCACAAACCCAAAATCAAATCACAAACTCAAACCCACAAACCCAAAATCAAATCACAAACTCAAACCCACTTTGAAATCAAACACAAACCCGCGGCGCTCTTGAGTTCGATGAAGGCGGTGCCGGTGGAGCTTGGATCGACGATGAAGCTTAGGTCGGCAATGGAGCTTGGATCGGCGGTGAGATGGAGGACTAGGCTTGTCGGCGTTCGGTGAGCGGTGAGATGGGTCGGCGGCGTGGGACGGCAACGTGGGCGATGACGATGAAGATGAAGATCGGCGATTATGAAGCAGAGAGTAGATGAGGGAAAGAAAAAAAAAATGAGAAGGAAAGACGAAGAAAGAAGAGAAGCCGGAGAGAGAGAGAGAGAGGAAAAAAAGAAAGAAAAAGTATTTTTTTAATCAAAGAGGAGAGAGAAATTCAATAAAATAATATATAATTTTTTAGCTCTGATAAATAGTGCACATCTATTTATAGATGTGCACTGTAGTAATGGAGCTAAAAATTATAGATTTAGCTCCACTGCTGTGAGTATGATTTTGGGGTTAGTGTAGCTAAAATATAGCAATATAACATTTTAGCTACACTGCTGCAAATGCTCTAAGCACCATCCCAGTGCTCTTACACTTATACAACTTGTTAGGTAGCATTATTTTATTCTTCCTATATAACACTTCGAATTTTCCGTCATCGACCATGAATGAGTTTTCCTCACTGCCTAGAACCCAAAAAAAAAATACAAACCTACAGTCTCCCTGTTGAGAGAGGGAGATACAGTACCCATTACTTTCTCGTCGTTGCCGGTAAGTTTCATCTTGTGACTGGTTATTACTTCCTTGTTCTTCTCCTTTTCCTTTAGTTATTTCTTTTCGTACCTTTTTTTTTTAATTCATTTTTGACTTTAGATCTACCCTGACATCCACTGATCGCGGCCTATTTCTTCTTCGATCTTTTTCTCTTACTCTTCCCAGCGTCCGTTGGCTGCATCATCCACCTTTTTGCGAGTAAGCTCTCTCTCTCTCTCTCTCCATAGTAACTGCTCTTTAATTAATACTAGCTTTTTTTCTTTTTTAAAATTCATTTTTGACTTTAGATCTACCCTGACATCCACCGATCGCGGCCTATTTCTTCTTCGATCTTTTTCTCTTACTCTTCCCAGCGTCCGTTGGCTGCATCCACCTTCTTGCGAGTAAGTTCTCTCTCTCTCTCGATAGTAACTGCTCTTTAATTAATACTAGCTTGCAATGCACTTAAAGATATATCTTAAAGATATATAAGATATATAATAAAATGCATAATATAATTTTTATATACATCATTTAAATAGTGATAATAATTTTTTATATTTTGTTAATACTTCAAAAAATTTTGTAAGGATATTATTAATTATAAAATATAATTTTTTTATTTTTTATTTATTTATTGAAAAATACTTTTTTTTTATGATTCATTTATTTTAAACTCTTTAATTTTTGTATTTTTTTTTTAAAAAATGATTTTATTTATGATGTGGTCCACATTTGATTTTAAAATTAAGAAATAAAACTCTTTAAGAATAAATAATTTAGAACACATAGCGTAAAATAGAAACTCTAATTTGGAATTTTAATTTGAGTTTCTTTTAGTTTCACCCATTATTATATACTAGTGTATAATCCCGTGCACATGCATGAGTATATTTAAAAGAAATTATAATTATATATATATATATATAAAATTTAGAATCTAATTGGATCTAGACACTTCAATTTTTGTACCCAATAGTTCACTTGCCACAAAAATTAAAAGATTAGATGGGACACATGACACAAAATTAAACATTAATTTAGAATCTAACTGAATTTAGACTCTTTGATTTTTGCACCTAATAATTTACTTGACACAAATTTAAAAATTAGATGAGACACGTGACGCAAGGTTAGACTTCAATTTAGAATTCAATTGGATTTTCTCTTTGTATTCCCTATTAGACTTTGCCTTGCCTATTAGACTGTGTTACCATACATAATAAATAAAAACTTGATCATCCATTGCAAAATAAAATTCCTTGAAAATTAGCATACTTGAGCACTTTGTCTCTCTTAAATAACAATATTTATTACTGTATTAGTACACACAAGTTCCAATTAAATGATTACATTTTACATTACATAGATTATTACATTTAACATTCCACAATATTGTGTCTGTTATATATTATGTGCGCTTGTCATCAACTTATTTAGTTTTTTGCTGAAAGAATGTCAAAATACTATGAAGCATGGGTGTGTTTCCGGATTTGGGTGCAGGTGCGGGACTCAGCAACTTTTTAAAATGTAGGGTACGGGTGCGGCGATTAAAAAATTATTAAAAATATTTTTATTTATATTTTCTATATATTACTAAGCATACTTTTTCATATAATTGTAAATATATATCAAATAATACAAAGTATTTAGTCATTACATAAAATGATTTATAACAAATCATTGTTCATAACAAGACTTAACAGAGTATATATATATATATATATATGTATATATTATTCTCCCTTTAGTCATTCCACTCTAAAACCGGCCTCACCTACCAATTCTTTTATTTCTCTATCTTCTCTTTCTTACGTATTCCCTTTTCTTCCTTTTTGTCCTATCTCTACCAAATCCCAGTATTCCCACATCCCAATTCCCAAATCCCATCTCAGCCGTGTATTCAAAATTTTCTTTGAAGTTCCCTTCTTCTTTTTAGCTTTTTAGTTCTCTAAAAAGTCTAGACTCTCTCTTCTTCCTGATAGTAGCTCTCCCGTTATAGTCAGCTCCAAAGAGTGCCTCTACTTGTGCTGCAGAATTCTCTTCAAGAAACTCTTTAGCTAGTCTCTTTTCCAGAAACTTTCAGAGACAAGGATAAAGCTAAAGGAGAGATAGTGGCTTTGAGGATCGAAAAAAAAAAAAAAAAAAAAAAAAAAAAAAAAAAAAAAGGGTGAGTTGGCGCGTCGAAGGAGTGTCGCCGTGTCATCGCGAGTCCGGTGCAGGTGCGGCAGCCCCGGAGCCGCACCCGTGCTTTCTAGTCAAAATATACTTGTACTTTAAAAAAAGAAAAAGAAAAATAAGATTTAAAAAGTTCTACATAAACTGATAAAGCTAAAAGCTAAAAGTTGGCCAAATAAGTTGAACACAAACGGACACGTAAGGGTAAAAAATAATCCTGCTCTAGATCATGTTTAGGACAAAAAGAGCAAGACCACTGCAATGAGGATTTTAGAATCTCTTGTATATCACCTTTAGTTTGGTTTCTATTGCAACATAATGAAACCCAACCAATAGCTTAACACGATCCCTGCAATAAAGGAAGCCAGCTCAAATTATTTATTTATTTTTTGGCAGAGCTAATTAGTAAATGATTGATGTAAACCATAGGGTTGTTACCTAATGATACCATGACACCAATCACAGCAATACAATAAGAAGTATATAGGTTGCTAATCTAAGATATTCTATTGAAAATTAGAAATACTAAGTAGAAATATAAACTATCTTCAAGAGCTTAAGAAAAATGTTAACAACATAAAACTAAGTGTCGAATTGGGCAACCCATATATCCACAAGTACTATCTATAAATTTAAGCACCCATGACAACCTCCACAAGTCCACATACAGTTTTTAGAAGAAAAATGAAAGCAAGAGAGACAAAGAAAGGGAGTACCTTTAATGACTTTCAACTCCAATAGCTATTCATCAATGCCTTTGTTGTTTATGGTGAACGTGTTTTTAGGGTTTTGATAAGTCAACCCTAACACATAAAATATTATTTATATATAAGGTACATGATATTACTGTTTTGCCCCTATTACTCATAACACTCCCCTTCAAGCTGGAGAGTATATATCATACAATCCTAGCTTGTTACATAATAAACCCAAACGAGTCTTACATAAAGCTTTAGTAAACATATTAGCAATCTGGACTCTTGTAGAAACATATGGAGTAGCAATTACACCATCTTCTACTTTCTCCCGAGTAATATGACAATCTACTTCAATATGCTTGGTTCGCTCATGGAACACAGGATTGGAGGCAATGTAAATTGCTGCTTGATTATCACAATGCATAGTCATAGGCAGCTTCACAACGAATCTTAATTCCTCAAGTAAATGCTTAATCCACATAAGCTCACATGATGTGTGTGCCTTGGCTCTATACTCAGCCTCTGCACTAGACCTAGCAACAACAGTTTGTTTCTTACTTCTCCAAGTAATCAGATTTCCTCCCAAAAACGTGCAATACCCTGTAGTGAATTTTCTATTTGATGTTATCCAGCCCAATCAGCATCAGTGTAGGCTTCTACCTGTAGGTGACCATTAGTTTTATACAAAAGACCATGGCCTGGATGTGCTTTAAGATACCTCACAATTCGAATAATTTCCTCCCAATGTGGAAGGCGAGGATCTTTCATAAACTGGCTCAAAACACTAATAGCAAATGATATATCTGGGCGAGTAATTGTGAGATAATTTAGTTTACCAACCAAACAACGATATCTCTCAGGATTAGATAATAGCTCCCCCTGATCTTCATACAATTTGACATTAGGATCCATAGGAGTCTCCACTGGTTTAGATCCTAACAAGCCAGTTTCTTCCAAAATATCCAACACATACTTTCTCTGTGATAAATTGATGCCTTCTTTAGATCGTGCTACCTCAATACCCAAGAAATAACAAAGTTTACCCAGATCCTTAGTTCGAAAGGAGTTTTGAAGGTATCTTTTCAAATCATTAATACCTTGCTTGTCATCTCCAATTATTATAATATCATCAACATATACTATCAACAAAATCTTTCCTCTATCAGAAGTATGAGAAAACACAGAGTGATCAGAGTGGCAACGTCGTAATCCAAACTTTAACACTACTTCATTGAATTTACCAAACCAAGCTATAGGAGATTGTTTAAGACCATAGATGGCCTTATGCAACCTACACACTTTTCTAGACTCCCCCTGAGCAACAAACCCAAGTGGTTGTTCCATATACACCTTTTCCTTCAAATTGCCATTCAAGAAGGCATTTTTTGGTCCGTTTGGATACAACTTATTGTTGCTGAAAACTGATTGTTACTGAAAACACTGTAGCAAAATAATTTTTAAATGTGTAAATAGTACCGTGGGACCCATTTTTAATATTTTTTAATGCATGAACAGTGCTGCTACAGTGTGTGAACAGTGCGCTACAATACGTGAACAGTGATAAATGTCTCCTGCATAGTGATTTTACTGTTCATGCGTTGAAAAAAAAAAAAAAAAAAAAAGAGTACCGAAACGTGAAATAGGAAAACGCAACGCCACATTTAGTGAGATGAAGTGCTATCCAAACCGGCACTTTAACATCTAATTGAAATAATGGCCAACCCAAATTAGCAGCCAAGGAGATCAAAATCTGGACAGAAGAAATTTTAGCAACAGGTGAGAATGTCTCGGCATAATCAACACCGTATGTCTGGGTATACCTTTTGGCAACCAAGCGAGCCCTCAAACGCTCAATAGAACCATCAGGCAAATACTTCACAGTATACACCCAACGACAACTAACAATAGTTTTCCCTGGAGGGCGAGTAACTAAAGACCAAGTAGCATTTTTAGACAGCGCAGGCATTTCTGCCTCCATAGCAGATTTTTAACCAGAGATGGACATAGCTCCTGGACAGACTTAGGAACAACAGTAGAATTCAAGGATATGGTAAAGGCATGAAGAGATGAAGACAAGTGACCATAAGAGACAAACTGAGAGATAGGGTGAGAGGTATAAGAATGCTTACCTTTGCGCAAAGCAATTGGAAGAGAGGCATGATCAGGAGTCGGATCACTAGGCGAGGTAGATGTCTTTGTTGAAGGTTTCTGCCAATGACAATATACCTAGAGTGGTTTTTGAGGAGATTCAATAGGAGACATAGGTGGTAGGAGAGGAAGACAAGGAGAACTGTCACTAGCAACCGAATGAGAGAAATAGGACAGAGATTCAGCAAATGTGATATCAGCACTAATGAAACGATGCCGAAGAGTAGGTGAGTAACATCGGTATCTTTTTTGAGTACGAGAATACCCAAGAAAAACACATTTAATGGATCTAGGATCAAGTTCGTCACTCCCTGGACCTAAGATATGAACATAGCACACAACCAAAGATCTTAGGAGGTAGATGAAACAAAGGTGCATCAGGAGAGAGCACAGTATAAGGGATCTGACCACCTAGAATAGTGGAAGGCATACGATTAATTAGGTGACAGGTAGTGAGAACAGCATCACTCCAATATGATTTGGGAACATGCATATAAAACTTTAAGGCACGAGTGACCTCTAACAAATGATGCATTTTGCGTTCAGCAACACCATTTTGTTGTGGAGTATGGGGGCATGAAGATTGGTGAATTATACCATGATCATCAAAAAATTGAGACAAAGATGTATGAAAATATTCACGAACATTATCAGACCGAAAAATACGAAGTGAAGCATTATACTGAGTCTTTATTTCCTTATAAATTGATTATAAAATTGAGTACAATTCAGACCGTTCTATCATAAGATAAAGATAGGTGACTCTAGAATAATCATCAACAAAAATGACAAAATATCTAAATCCCAACAATGATGGAGTGTTTATTGGACTCCAAATATCAGAATGAACTAAATGAAAAGGACTACTAACACGACTCTCACGCCTAGAGGCTTAAGGCAACCTATGGTGTTTACCCAACTGACATGCTTCACATTGTAAGGACTCAATTTGACGACACGACAGAACTAATGACTTCAAATTCTTGAGAGATGGATGACCAAGGTGACAATGATGCTAAAGAGGCGAGATAGACAAATGAGAAGCCACTAAACGGGAAGAACCACATCGATCCAAGTAATAAAGTCCACCGGCTTCATGCCCTCCACCAATAATCTTCCCCGTCTTGAGATCTTGAAAGATACAATGAGTGGATAAAAAAATGGCAGCACAATTCAAAATTTTAGTAAGCTTACTAATTGACAAAAGGTTAAAAGGAAAATCAGAAATATATAAGACAGAAGAGAGAGAGATTAGGACTAAGATTGGCAGTGCCCAAACTAGAAACTGTAGTGGCTGAGCCATCTGCCAATGTAACATTGGGAAGACTACTAGGTTGCTCAAGGTCAGAGAGTAAACCTGAGGTACCTGTCATATGATTAGTAGCACTTAAGTCAATGACCCAAGGGTCCTGAGTGGCAAGACAAGCACCAGAAGTACCTTGTTGAGCCAAAGTAGCAGTAGAATCAGACCCAACAAAGCTGGAATGCAGAGACAAGAGGCGATTGTACTCTTCCTCAGGAATAGAGACTACTCTGGATGTTGGTGGAAGTGACTGTGAAGGTGGTTCTTGAACTTGAAAACTAGCTTGGTGAGCTGAGGGTTTACCATACAACTCCCAACAAAAGTCTACTGTATGATTCTCAACATGACAATAAGTGCACTTACGAAGACCATGTCCTTTACCACAACCCCCTTGTTCACTCCCACGGCCCCCTTGGTCATGACCTCCATGGCCTCGGCCCCCACGACCTCGACCTCCATGACCACCTCTATTACTCCCCCTATAAGTGGTAAAGGCAGATTTATCACCAGAAGGTAATGCATCAGCATTGGAGGAAGAGAAAGCATTAGCATTGGAGGAAGAGAAAGGGTCAGTACTTGAATTAGAAAATGTGGCCTGTCGAAGTCTACCAAAAACTTCCCTCAATGAAAGGAGGTCTGGACTAGCTAAAATTTGTGATTTTACTGGATTCAAACTTTTAGGCAATCCAGAGAGGAAGCGAGCAACATGCATAGAATCTCGTTGTTTTTTCATAATTTTAACATCAGAGGAGATAGGCTGATAAATATTGAGTTCTTCACATATACCCTTAAACTTATTATAATAGTCTTCTAAAGACATATCACTCAAACTCAAGGAGAAATAATTTTGATGAAGATCATAAATCCGCTTCAAATTGTTAACACCAGAGTAAAGTTCCTTGGCTTGTTCCCAAACAAGTTTAGCAGTTGGTAAGAAAACCAAACTACAACTGATTTTAGACTCCATGTTATTCCACAAACAACTCTTAATTTGTACATCTTCGGCTCTCCAATCTGCAAATTTAGGGTCTGTAGGTACAGGAGGTTCCTTAATCACGTAATCAAACTTCTTTCTACCAAGAAGAAAGACTTCAACTGCCTGTGCCCACTGAGCATAATTACTACCATTTAGACGAATGGAGGTAATTGATAACATATCAGGAGATAAAAAATAATTAGGGGGCTGAGCACTGTCTTTGGACTCTATAATAGCAATTTGAAGAACAAACTAACACTAAAAAAATAAGTTGGACTGAATTAAAACAAACTCCAACCAACAACCAATGTACTTCAACCAATCAGCCATGCCAACAGTAACTCATCTATCAAAGAATCAACACCAAACTATTCCAAAAACAAGGTAGCAACAAATCCATACCAACACCAAAAACAAAAGCCCAATCCACCACTAAACATCAACCTAAGGCTACCTGAATAGATAAGCAGAGAACGTATTGAAGAAGAGAAGAAAATCAGACCATGGAAACCCTCAATTGAAAAACTCCGACGGCGGCGCTAGGGTACAGGAGTGGCGGCGCGAGGACCGGCGAGTAAAACCCTACCTCTCTCGCAATCAGGTGATGTCGATTTGGTGTCGCGAGACCAAAGAGAGGGTCATTGGTGCTAGACAACTCCTTCAGCCACTAAATCGAGATCGTCAGAGTCTCTATTAGGGTTGTCGGAGCTAGTGAGTAAGGATATGGTTGCCCGCGACAATAATATCAGTGGGTGGTGGTCGGAGGGTTAACGGTAGCGGCGAGTTGGTGGCTCTAATACCATGTTGTTTACTGTGAAAGTGTTTTTAGGGTTTTGATAAGTTAACCCTAACACATAAAATATTATTTAAATATAAAGTACATGATATTACTGTTTTGCCCCTATTACTCATAACGGCCTTAACACTACTTGGGTAAAATAATTTCTTATTCAAATGGAAATCTCATATTAACATAAAACACAATCCTGCACTCGTATGCTTTAGATTTAATAAGAAATTATTCCATTGCAATGACCATCATCAACTTTTTCAACAAACTTTAATTGCTTCTAACTTAAAAGCCACAAAATTAAAAGAAACTATTAATTTCCGTTAGTCAAATGAACCATAAAAAGATAAACTATCTAAACCTAGGAAAAAAAGCGGATTTTATTAAAAAATAACTATAAAACCCAAATTATATTATTAGTTAAGCAAGGTTTGAAACAAATTTCATTTCTAACAAATCGAGTCCTCTGGACTCAATTTTGCTCTGAGAAAATCGAGTGTGAGACACTCGATTTCCAAGTGAGTATGGAAATCGAGTGTAAGACACTCGATTTCTAAGTGCAAATTCACTGGACAAAATCGAGTGCAGAGAACTCAAATTATTAGAAACTAAATATGTTTGAAACGTTGCCTAACTAATAATATAGATTGGGTTTTATAGTTATTTTTTAATAAAAACCAAAAAAAGCAAAAACCATTAATTTTTTTTTAAAAGCAGTAAACACATTGATATGCCACTGCACCCCAATGAGAATTGAAAAATATGAACCTTCCTAAAATTTATACCCAAAAATCTCTGCTACTTTTATAACTTAATAGATTAGGTTTACTAATTCAAGAAAAACATTTGCACTTGCACAAAAACACAAGCACATGCTATGCTACAGAGTGGAAGATCATATAAGAGAGAACAAAGTCATATGGTGTTTAATAAGAAAACAAATAGGAAAAATCCATAATTTACCAATTTAATATTAGAGGATTATTGCTCTGTGTTAGAATTAAAAGGAAAAAAAATTCCTTTTGCTTTCCAAAAGCAAAGAAAAATTCTGTGAAAAAACAACTGTTTAAAATGCAAATGAAAAAAAATCTTCCCCTTTTCAAATTGAGATTACCCAATACTACTATTTTTTTTAATTGCAAACAATTAGTTGATATGTACATTCAAATTGATATATATTTTATTTTATTTATTTTAAAATCAGAAAGATTGCATGTCAATAAAGTAAAGCATCGTTGTTTCTCTAAGGAATGGCTACATTACTGATGTGATGTTTTGGAAACATCTAATAAGCACCAAGTGTTGCGTTCAAGTTTTAACAAAACACTTTAAAAATAACAGCACATTGAAGTAAGTCAAAACAACTTGAAGCGAAATTAAATTCTTTATCTAGGCAAGATAATTTCCGAGATGAAAAATGCAGTTGGTTGAAATCAAGACACTATTCGCTTCCTAGAAAACAAAAGGTCCAAATTATCTTTCATAACATAAATATCAAACTAAATATCAATTAAAAAAAGAGAATAAGATTAAATAAGTAGAGAAATAGAAGACATAATTACTTCAGAGTGGTCGGAGAACCCTTTGGCACAACGGATTCAGTGGCCAAGACACTGGAAAAGCAACGAAAATCAGTACCAATGGGGCTCTAAGAAAGATGGACCCAACAAGTTTCTTTCATGTAATTCATAAGGCAATCTCCACGATTGCTTCAAAGAAAATGAGAATGGTTAAAGATTTATCATGCGCTAATACGTACTACATTGGGAGAGAGGGATAGAGAGTATAGTAATGGAGTAAAGCATGGATGGATTTCGTGAATCTAAGAGAAAAAAAATATATATTAACTTGTTATGAAATAGGAAATAAACATGCAACATCAATCATGGAAAAACTTAAAAAAAAAAAAAAATCAAGAACAAAATATTCACTAAAACAAAGGG
Organism: Quercus ilex subsp. ballota; assembly: GCA_032727855.1. Lineage (NCBI taxonomy): Eukaryota > Viridiplantae > Streptophyta > Magnoliopsida > Fagales > Fagaceae > Quercus > Quercus ilex. The sequence continues at coordinate 56,238,731 of CM064918.1, forward strand.
AAAGCTTTTACTCACCTTTTCTTAGGAGTATGTGCTCTTTGCTTTCTCAATCTTTTTCGTACTACTTAAAAAAAATGATTTTACAGATTGCAATTATATTTTAAGCCGCTTGGTGGGCTAAGAAATTACATCAAGAAATAATGAGATGAAAACAAACAAACATACCCAATCAAATTTATAAATTCTTAGGAGTAGTTTAGAATCTGTGAGCAAGAGTTGTGGTTTGGAAAGAGAAATAGGGACTAAAATTTTGTAGAAACCGTTTGATTATGGCCTTATGGGTAAGATTAAGTTTTTATTTTTTGAGAGAGAGGTTAAGATTGAGTTTGGATAACCGGTTGATTGCTTTTTTTGAATGATACATGGGTTTCAAATTTGAGAGGATAAGGATGAAGAGTAACTGGCTATAAGTAAGGAAGTAGTGGGTTTGTTTGTGTATGTGGGATGAGAAGTTTTTTGTTTTTTAGAAACATGTGAGAATTTTGAATCTATCTAGGACTGTAGTGGGAAGAGTTTTATCCTATAACATATATTTTTTTGTTTTTAAATTTTGTTGAGAGAGAATGGTTCTGTGCTAAATGGATAGAGAAAGAGGGTTTGAGTTCAAAGCTACCACCACAATGGTAGTGTCGATTCATTGTGAGCTGTAGTGAAGGTAGAGCTTAGAGCTCTTTGCCATGAAGGTTTAAGCTTGAGAGAGAGAGAGAGAGAGAGAGAGAGAGAGAGAGAGATTGAATGTTCTAGAATTGATGGAGGTTCTATGGGATTATATATAAGTTTGATGATTTGGTGCTTGATTCATCTAGTACACGGTCAGATTTGTGTAGTTCTTATCTCTTAGTCCTTTGTAGTTTGTACCAATGAATTAATACGACCAGAGATGCAGACTAGTCGGGATACCTGGCAGCCTCCTCCACATTCGGTCTTCAAGCTTAACTTTGATGCAGCTTTGTTTTCGGGCCTAAACAGATCAGGTTTTGGAGCAGTCATATGAAATGAAAAAGGAGAGGTTATGGCAGCCAATGGACCCGAGGTGTTCTGCAGTGAGGAGGCCGAATTGCTTGCATGTAGAAAGGCTATTGAGTTCGCAGTGGATGCTGGCTTCTCTAAGTTAGTCATTGAAGGGGATAATAACTCTGCAATGAAAGCTATTTCAACTTCGAGGGATGATCAGTCAATGCTTGGGAATGTGATAGGTGATATTCAGCATTTGGTTAGAAATTTGCATTGGGTGAGTATTGAATGTACTAGGAGAGGGGGAAATAGGGTGGCTCATGTGTTAGCTCAATTTGCAAGAAATATTATGGATGATATATATTGGATGGAAGATTTACCTCCAATAGCTAGGGAAGCTTTGTATCAAGATGCTAATTTTTCTGATTAATTGAATGGAATGATTCTGTTTCCCAAAAAAAAATGCTTTTTTTTTTTTTTAATTTTTAATTTTTAATTTTATAGATTTTAAAGATTTATTTTAATTTATTTTATTGATTTTTTAGATTTTAAATATTTAATTTAAGATTTTTAAAAGTTATTTTATTACAAGTAATAGGTAAATGCACGTGTCACAATTCAATTGGGCCAATTAACATGTGGCAGGTTGATTTGGCAAAAGCAAATTACATGTTAGATGCCAGCGTGTCACTTAACAGCCACTTCGGGGAGTCACCTATGGAGGGGCTGCTATTGCTAACAATGGGAAACTTCAGGGTCTAAAATTCAATTTTTGAAACTTTAGGGTGTAAAATTCAAGTAATTCCAAACTTTAGGGTGTACTTTGCAATTTGGTGAAGACAACAAATTGGTAAGGACATCTACTAGACAAATTGACAAATTGGTAATGACACCAAAAATAGAACACTAACAAGGTAAACAACACAAATTGCACAAAAATTAAGGCTAAAACAACCTAATTACAAAAAAGCAAAGCATAAACAATGCAAAGATCATGGTATGGCATTAGATAGCAATGTAAGGACATGTGGTGTCTAAGTGCAATGCAAGCAATGACATATGAAAGGCACATATGAGGCAAAGTGTGCCAAATGCACAACTAATGATGCAAACATGTTTGAAATGACAACATGATAAACCCCCAAAGTTTGGTACTCATTTGAGTCCAAATAAATGAGAAAATGCTTAAGATGGATTTTGTCAAGCACCTAACATGCATACCTAAAACTAGAATGTAATGCAATGCATGAACATGGTAAAAACTACTTTTAATACATGTAGAATATTCCACAGGGGCCAACATCCAAAGCACAAAAGCAAAGATAACAAGAATCTTTTCCTAACTTCATTGAAAATAAACCCAATCGATAAGTTTAAAGATCCCAAACCAAAATCTAAGGATTTGAAAAGAGAAATAGTGCTAGAAATTACCTTTGATAGGATCGAGGGATGAAATGTGATGAGATTTGGTTAAGTTTGATGAAATTTGAAGGTTTGGGTGGTAGGGAGTTGCGAGAGAACGAGAGAAGTTTTAACATTTTAATGCTCTGTTTGGTAGACTATCTAAACAACATATTTTCAGTTTTTAAACAACATTACACACATTTCCACACATTTTTTCATCTACACGTATTTCAAAAAACTACAAATAACATTACTCAAACTTCTCTACCAAACGGGCCCTAAAACTGTCGAGCCTCTTTAAAAATTGAGTTTCTAGGCATCTCGCGAGTGGGCTAAAGTCACGACTGAGTCACAGTCTACTCGCTAGAGCTACTGCCTGGAGACCAAATTGAAACATTTGATCTAGTGAGAAGGCCAAGTCGCGATGCAATCACGACCTATTCGCAGGAGCCTTTTCCTGATTTTTTTAGAATATTTGAAAAGACCACACAAAGAAACTCGCAACTTAGGTTACTTTTGAGTGACTCTCGAGACACTTATGAAAACACTTGGTCCCTATTTTTCATGCGCAAGAAAATGCAAATTTTGAAAAACACACTAAGGGTCTGTTTGGATACAGCTTATTTTGCTGAAAACTGAAAACTAAAAATATTGTAGTAAAATAATTTTTAAATGTGTGAATAGTACCGTGAGACCCATTTTTAATTTTTTTTTTCTGAATAAAGTTGTTATGGGTCCCGTGAACAGTGCATAAACAGTGCGTGAATAGTGCACTTTGTCTCCTAAAAGCTGAAATGTGGCATCCAAAAAAAAAAAAAAAAGAGGAAAACGCAAAACGCCAGACGACGTAGGAAAATAATTCCTAGCCAAACGTATACTAAGTACAAAAATTTAAAAATATGAACCATAAAAGTCACTTTCAAATACAAACAGATAGACAAAAAAAAACTTTTTGATTTGATCAATATAGGCTTAAGCACACAACCATCAAATTCAAACATGTACAATCACACGGATGAAATAAATATTTGATGAACATTAGGTTTGTGTGTTGTGTGTGAATATCAGGTGTGAATTAGTCCATAAGCAAGATTGAAACTTTAATGATCAATTTAATCAAGTCATACACCAATGTCATGAAGTTATGAGAGACCTATAACATGCGTATAAATGAATGTATATGACCCCTCACGAACAAATTGTTGCTGAAAAGTTGACTTGGCCAGCAAAATACATTGATTGAAACTTTTTATTTAGCCTCATTTTTCATACTTTTGAAATTCACATTTTGATTTTGATTTCTCAAACTTCTTGAACAATTATGCCTTGAAATTTTTTATATTTCTTTGAAGTGAAAACCTGTGGCTTTGGCATCACATTTTGGAATACATTTTATTCCACATTTTCCTAACCAAACTAGTTTTCTAAGCAAAACTCTAGCAGCTCTTTAACTTTTACAAGATATGATTCTTTAAGAGTTTTTTGAGAAAAAAAATGTGAGGAGATTTATAAGAGCAAGTCTATGAATGAGTGAAGATCAAACGAGTCTAATAGACATACAATGCATTACAAACTCGAAGATTGATTTACTATAGTCAAACAAAGATTTCTAGGTTTTGCTCACATCCAATAAAGGAGTATAAAGAATAAGACTAAGCTCGTAAATACATTATGCCATTAGTACGAAGGTAGTAGACCAAGTTTTATATGAGATATGTGCTCAAACATACATGATCAAAATTTTTGGATTTTTTAATTTATTTTTAATTTTTCTGTGTTTTTGGATTTTTTACTCATACCAAAATAAATGCATAAAGGATCAAAAACAACTTTTAAATATAAAGCGTCAAAAGAAACATGCTAAAGAAGCATAAAGAAAGAAAAACTTTCAAAGACAAAATACAAACATGGTCAAGAGCATGAATGTATGTGCATGAAACAATGTCCCTAAATATGGAAAGAGTTTATGCATGGACATATATGAGTTAATCATGCATGAGTACCCTTCTTCACCCACATTGCATGAGTTTTGTGAGTGAGTGCCTTATTTGGCGAGGGGTACTTGAGATAGAACGATCAAACCTTGGGGATAAACTAGATAAGTAAAACGCTAGATTGGTAAGCATTTCCACAACCACAAAATTCAACATTCTTTCCTCTTAATTTCTTGGCACCAAAATCAAAGGAATTTCGTTGATTGGTTTTCTTGAGTGCTTGAAGCTTGAAACAATTTGGCCGAGTGTGACCATGTGCACCACAATGGTGACAAAAATGCTTCACATGAGCTCCTCTTTCCTTCTTAGGCAAATATTTTACATTCGCCTTTAGTCTTGGCACAAAGGCTTTGTTTTCCACAAAAGGACTAGCTGCACTTGGTTTATCATCACCTCTGGCTGATACAAATTTGGCCTCCTCCTTAGGTGTAGCATTCGAACTACTCTCTCCCGTGTCTGAGGCTAGATTTGTCAAAAAATGACTTTGGAGAGGTCAACACCTTGTAGCTTCCATCACTATCACATTCATCTTCTAAGTTGGAGCTAGAGCTATTGGTATCACTCAAGGTAGTAGCCAAAACTTTTCCCTTGTTCCTCAAATAGTTAGGGCACTTTTTCTTCATATGGTCGTTGCCATTGCATTCATAGCACACAACTCCTTAAGATGAGGAAGATTCCTTGGCATTTTTCCACTTATTGTCCTTTTTGCCATTATCATCCTTGTTGAAGTCTTTCTTGAATGAGGATGAATTTCCTTTAGCAAATGATTCCCCATTGTTCTTCAACTTGATAATTTCTAGAAGTTCTTGGCAAGAAATGCAACATCCTTTTTAACATCATCATCGGATGACTCATCATGCCTTTCATTGATTGTTTTGAGAGCAAGTGACTTCTCGAGTCTATGAGAAGGAAGTGTGAGCTCATATGTTTGAAGACAGCCTACTGATTCTTGAATTTTGATAGTGTTGATATCCTTGCTTTCTTCAATAGTGGTCACCTTAGGATGGAAACTTTCCGACAGACACTATAAGACCTTGCGAATGACTCTCTTCTCCTTAATACGTTCACTAAGATTATACTTGGATGTCACAAGACTATACTTGGTGTTTGACTCATGACTATATATTTTTTTTACTATAAATATGCTATTCTCTCTCCCATTCTATACATATTTTCCCATATGAAAAAGTTTATTACTCTCTCTCTCTCTCATGTTTTATTTTTGTGAGAATTTTTTATTTTTTGTATCTCTACTTTAGATTGATGGATTCACTTGTTCTTTAGAATTCTAATTTAGATTGATGCAATTTGGTTGTGTTTTTGAGTTATTATTATTTTTTCTTTTCTATGATTGTTAAATGTTATCCTATTGCATATAAAGATAGTTTACAAGAATATAATTTTATTCTATTATATAGCATGACTTGGGTATTTAGGTGTTTGACTCATAACTATATTTTTTATTTGGACACTTCTTTTTCACAATTTATTTTCTATTTCTCTCCCAAAAAAGATGATTACTCTCTCTCTCTCTCTCTCTCTCTCTCTATATATATATATATATATATATATAATTCATTCTTTTTTGCAACTTTACTTTAGGTTGATGAATTATTGTATTTTTTTTATACACAAAACTTAAATGCAGTACCTTATGTTCAATACCTTAAGTTCCGTTATAAAAAAGAAAAAGAAAAAAAAAACCCTTAGGTTCCCATTTAAATATTAAAACAACTTCATTATTTATAACATAATGTTATACATAATATCATACATAGCAGTACAATAGGATTTTAGGGCACTAATCCTAACAGTTTAAGCATCTTGCCCTCAAGGATTAATCTATTTACACCCATTTCTCTTGGAATCTCTTTTGATTTTTTATTCAACTTGATTTTGATATTATATATTTTTTTAGGGAAAAAGAAATATGGGTAGGAATAAAGATCGATTTTGGCAGTATGCTGAAGAAGTAGATAAGGGTTTCAAATGTCATTTCTGCAATCTTGAGTTCAGAGGAGGTGCTTCAAGAATTAAATCACATTTGTCATGTGTTGAACGTCGTGATATTGGTATTTGTAAAAATGTGCCTGAAGATGTTCAAAGCGAAGCTTATGATGCAATTGGAGGACCTAGTAAAAAACTTAAGAGTACATCAATTTCAAGGGATGCTATGGAGAGTAACACCTCATCTTCAATATCAAAAATTAAGAAAGGAAAAGTTGTCACACAGGTGTTTATCTAACCCCAACTCTCTATGTAGTTGCTTATTTCTAACAGAGCCTTACACTTACACTTTGCAAACCTTTTCATTATAATTTCTCTTGTGCAGAGTATGGAAGAATATATGACCGAAATCAACCTCGGTGCTGTCGTGGAGAGAGTAGTAAGGCAAGTAAGATCCCTTGCTAATGAGTATGTTGATTCTGATTGGGGTTTCAAGGATTATCTATTAGACCTTCTTATCTTATTTACTAAGATTCAAGTCAAGTTACATGAGGTTGAGAAAATACAAGTAACTGATGAGTCGGTGATGGTCTGGTTAAAACAATTTGAAGTTGTAGCTAATGATGCTGACAATATGCTAGATAAGTTTGGTTATGAGATTCTTCAACAAAAGGTGCAATCACAAAACCATATGAAGGGAAAGGTACCTAGCTTTTTGCTCTCCAGCCCCATTGTATTCCCCCATGAAATGGCAAACACAATTAAGACCATCAACCAATCATTGGACAGAATCACAAATGGTCTTGAACTGCAGTCCATGGATCCGATCCCCAAGATTAGCTTGGATAGAGAGATGGATTCCTTCCTGGATGATTCAGAAGTTGTAGGAAGAGGATGTGATATCACAAAAATTGTTTACTTGCTGACTAAAGAAACCAATGAAAAAATATCCGTTCTTCCTGTAGTGGGTATGGCAGGTCTTGGAAAGACAACTCTAGCAAAGTCAATTTATAACCATGCACTAATAAGGAATCATTTTGATGAATTTGCATGGGTACATGTTGGCAAAAATTTCAATGTTGAAAAGATATTAATTGAGATTCTTAGATCTCTTGGTGAAGACTCGATTTGTTTAAAAGAAGAAAGCAAAATACTTGAACAAGAACTTCAAAAAAAGTTGTGGAGGAAGAAATATCTTCTCATACTTGATGACATTTGGAATGATGATAAAGATAAATGGGATAAATTAAGCAGTTACTTGTCAAAAATTAATTCAAAGATTGGGAATAGTATTGTTGTAACAACTCATAGTAACAACGTTGCACAAATCATGCAAACACTTCCCCAGCATGACTTGAAAAAATTATCAAACGATGAATGTTGGTCTATATTTGAGAAAAGAGCATTTGCAAGTAAAAGAATTCCACGAACACTAGATTTGGATGCTATTGGAAGAGAGATTGTTATAAAATGTGGAGGGGTTCCATGGATTGCAAGAATTTTAGGAGGAACAATGTACTATCAAGATAGTAAAAGCAAGTGGTTATCAATTCAAAACAATATGATTTTAGATTTACGGGGCCATGATAACAATGGAGTCTTTTCAGTATTAAAGTCAGTGTTTGATTATCTTCCAACACCATCTTTAAAAAAATGTTTTGCATATTGTGCGATCTTCCCAAAATATTATGAGATGGAAAAGGACAATCTTATTCAACATTGGATGGCTGAAGGCTTCCTTGAATCATCAAAAGAAAATTGTATGGAGATGGAGGATATTGGTAACACATATTTTAATATCTTGTTGGCAAATTCCTTTTTCCAAGATGTAAGAAAGGATGCATATGGTAATATTATCAGCTGCAAAATGCATGATTTGGTGCATGATCTTGCGCTCTTTATTTCACAATCTGACACTCTAATTTTGGAGGGAGAATCAATGGATATTGTCCGCCATATACAACATTTATTTGTCCGATCTGATAGCCAAAAGACATCAAGAATATCATTTATTGGAGACAATTCCATGGAATTGCACACATTAATTTCAGAATATGTTGACTTTGGTGACAAGTTATTAGGTTTTAAAAGCTTACGTGTTTTACGGTTATCTGGGGATGTAAAAGAGTTGCCAAATTCAATTGAGCAGTTAATACATTTGAGGCTTCTTCACATCTCATATACTAAAATTAAGAAATTACCAGAATCAATCACCAAGCTATTCAATTTGCAAACGCTAAGAATCGATGATTTCTTTTGTCTTGAAGAGCTTCCAGAAGATCTAAGCAATTTGATTAACTTGAGACATATTTACTTTGGTCCTTTCAAGACATTTGGTTATATTTTGCGAACGCCTAAAAGTTTGGGGCGGTTGACTTGCCTTCAAACATTGCCATTTTTCGTAGTCAATCCATGTGTAGGTTGTCAGATTGATGAATTGGAACACTTAAATCAACTCAGCGGAGAAATAGATATCTACAATTTGAAGTGTGTGAGAGATAAGGAAGAAGCCAGACGTGCAAATTTAGCAAAAAAAGAGAAAATATTCAAGTTGGGATTTCACTGGGACTATGATTTTGATAGAGCAAATGGTGACTATGACAATGATAATGATGAAGAGGTGTTGGAAGGCCTCAAGCCTCACCAAAATTTGAAATGCTTAACAATCGAATTCTATAGAGGAAAGAAATTCCCATCATGGATGTTGACAACTCACAATGTCGGGGTTGGCTTGTTGCTATTTGACAATTTGATTGAGTTCAATTTGAAAGAGTGCATTAATTGTGAAGAAGTTCCCACTCTAGGGCATTTACCCCGTCTTAGGGTTCTTGAGATAGTAGGAATGAAAAATGTAAAATTTATGGGAACTAAGTTTTACAGTGATGGGAATTATAGAAATGCATTGTTTCCAGCCCTCAGAAGTCTGCAATTGAAGGGGATGTGTAGGCTAAAAGAGTGGAAGGATGCAGAGGAGTTGAAAATTGCAGGTAAGGTGTTTCCTTACCTCGAGGAGTTGATTATTGACTGTGATCAGCTGACATGTGCTCCATGTCATTTTCCATCTCTCAAGAAATTAGAGGTTAGCAAGGTCAGTAGAACCGCATTGGAAGATATTAGCAGCAAGCTTACAACACTAGTGTCGCTTCAAATTTCTTGTGTGTCAGGACTTGTTTATATGCCAAATCAACTATTGCAAAATAGTAATAAGAATCTCAAGTCGTTCAAGATAGTCAGTTGTGATGACATAGATTCCATCTTGCTACATCAAGATGAATGGGCCTTCTGCACCTCTCTACAATCACTCCATATAGAAGGCTGTATGAAACTTTCTTATTTGCCAAAATCATTGCAAACCCTTGTTTCCCTTCAGAAGTTGGTTGTAAGCATTTGTCCTGACCTGAGGTCTTTGCAAGGTGTCCCACCAAACCTCCAACACTTGGTGATAACTCGGTGTGGTGTCGAAGTGCTGCCGAGTGAGCTTGCATTCTGTACGTCTCTTCAATATATGGAGTTAGGGTGTTGTCACAATCTGCACTTAATTCCAGACTTAGGAGAATTGCGTTCTCTTACCAAATTAGAAATTTGGGAATGTCCTAATTTCCAATTCATTCAAAAACAGCAAGACCTGCATTCTCCCATCCCAAAAATAATTTCTAGATGTAGCATCCCGGATTCTCTCATCCAATTACAAATTTTGAGATGTAGATCATTGGACCTTTTGCCAGACAGGTTCAACTGCCTCACCAGCTTGAAGTCGTTGAAGATTGGTGATTTTCATGAGACGTTGAATACTTTCCCGAGTTTGGGTTTGCACCCAAACCTCGAAAACCTAGAATTGTATGGGTGGGCTAACCTCAACTCTCTCCCAGAAGAAATTCAAAACTTCACTGCCCTGAAATTTCTGGAAATAACAGGATTTGATAGAATGGAAGCTTTGCCTGAGTGGTTAGGCAACCTTTGTTCTCTTCAAAAACTGTACGTTAAGGATTGCAAAAACCTAAAAAGTCTGCCCACAGAGCAAGCCATGCAACGCCTCACAAAATTGGAAAAGCTGAAGATTTATGGTTGTCCCATATTAGACAATGAGCTGTCCAAGATTGAACACATTCCATGTAAAGAAGTCAAGGATTGGTAAGTTCACTCATACCTTGTATCCTATTCTCTTATATATGTAATCAACCCCAACTTATGTTTCAATCAATTGAACTATACAATGATAGATACTGTAATAGTTCATTGATATGTTCTTGTGCTTAGGGCTGTCTAAAACTTGGCAATAGATTTTGTTTTTGGGTCATGATTGCTATGTTTATGCGGGTGAATTTATTGTGGGAAAATGGAGTTGGAAGTTCAACTCGCATTCGTATAAATTTTTAGACAGCACTGAAGGTGCTGATAGTTCTAATATATTTTTATATGGTTTTTACCTTTTGAAGGGGTCTGCCGGATGCATTTGATGATAATAACTTAGAAAGCTGGCAATAAGTTTCTGACTAGGAAAATAACCAATTTGATGATGCTGACGCCAAGGCACTTCAGGTTTGCTTCCTCTTTACCATTTGGGATATGCATATCTAATTTTCTTCATAGTTGGTCCTTTACAAGATCCAATTCAGTTTATGTATGTTAACTTGTAATAGGTTGTGGGCTTTAGGCCACCTTATTTACTTGCTTTTAACTCTTTTAGTTGCTGACATGGATATAATGAACTAATTGCAAGTAGCTTAAAAATTATAAATGCCTTTGTGCCTACCATGGACCGTGTGTAGAGAAAGGAACCAAAGTACTTTTGTGGGTGTCAAGGCTTTGGTGATTAGGCTGAAAATTTCTTACCTAAGAACTTTGTTTGAATGGTCTCATGATTTGGGTCATAGTGAGCTATTGTCTATTGTAGATTTTATTGATTCTGTATTTTTTATACTGTAACTTTCACTTGCTGTCTCTCTTTAGGACTGTTTTATGTATTCACGTGTACATGAATAGTAGAATAGTACCTCTGTTCAATAAAATTTCATTGCTGATTATAGTTGTTAGCTCATTCCTAGAAGTTAACAAAAGTCAAGCTAAAAGAAAATCGGAGATTAAGGAACACTAACTAACAAGCACCTATGTAGTTATTTGGGCATTAATTTGTCAACGTTAATGCACCCTTTTATCAATAACCGCCATAACATGCTCTTCTTGACCAAACCCAAGACGGGAAACAAAGAATATGATATTGTTGTACATAAAGTAAGGAAAAGAAAAATATCTTCTTTCACCATACTATTAACAAATTTCAAGACCTGCAAAATTATAAGGTGAGTTCGTAATTACTTTAGACATCACTGCATCTTTTCTATCTCAATATTCTGTTTAGACACCATTGCATCTTAGGCAATATATCAAAATTTCTAATCCACAGGTCACACTTGGCAATTCCTGAGATACAAGAGCTGGCCACCTTTAGTTTCTGAATCAGAGGAATTTGTGGAATGAAAGCTTTTCCTAAATCTTGTATGTTTCTGTGTCAATGGTATCGTCTCTAATTTTTATGTAGGCCTTTAGCCAAGTTAGAGATAAATATTATAGATACAACTACAAGTAAATACAAATTTAAGTGTAGTACAACAAATATTAATGCTATAAACATAAATTTTTTTTTTTTTTAGGAAAATAAACATAGTTTTCTTAAAACAACCAACTTCACAATTATTGAGTTGGTTAACTGTAAGTGATAAAAAAAAAATGATAAATTGATTAATATTAATTGTGTTCACTACTCGCAATAGACCAATTTAGCAATTATGAAATTTATTATCAAAAAAAGCTGCCTCCTCTCCAATACAACAAGTATTGGGCCCAAAACTTATTCTCAAATTTAAAAAAAAAAAAGAAAGAAAGAAAAAGTATTGGGTCCAAAATTGGCCCGCAATTGCTTTCCCTTTCTCTCTCCCACAAGGCTTACAAATTCCCGAGGTTGATTTACTTATGAGAAATTTTAGTATCACAACTTATCTCAACAATTTTTCGTCACAATTATGACATGGAATAGTAAAAGTTGTGGAGAAAAAATGGTAGGTCTGTATGTAAGTTATATAGGCAATCACTCACAATCTACCACATCAAACCTGTGGTAAAAAGTTGTGAAATAATGGGTGGCCCTAGAACTACCCTTTACTTAAAGGTTATTGACTTATTGTTGCCTTTTACTTGTACTGCATGTGATACTAACGAAGTAGGAAAATGAATTTTTGCAGTAATATTAGCATACAGCATGGAGACCAACTTCTTTTATGCATACTTCGTGATCGGGACTCTCACTGCCATGGTTTCCGAAGGCAGCACCAGTTGCCTTGCTCTAGCTTACGTGGTAAATTACCTCAGACTCTCAAAGACAGTAACCTAAGCTAACTAATTACTTGATACTATTTTTGCTAATTAAGTGTCAAGCTCAACTTGTTCTGCCAAGTTGTTCTAGTGGCTGGATAGTAGACCTTGAGTTAAGTCTTAGGAAAAATATGAGCTAAGATAGCACAAAAGGTAAAAGGGCAGTGGATTAAACACCACTACAAATATTAAAGCTTACCATGTTAACTATTCTGTGGGAGAAAGCAAGATAAGATACCAAATAATCAGCTTTTGATGAGTCAAATTATTGGATTCTGAAACTCATATATATATTGGATTTTGTAACTTCTTTATTGAAGCATTCTCACGAGAGCTATAATAGATAAAGTTGATAACTGCATGGGACTGCCAAAGCTCTCTAGCATTTGAAAACAGGGCTGGATACAAGTATATGCTTTGTTATTTCAAACCCCACCGCCCACACACCCCACCCCCCCCCCCCCAAAAAAAAAAAAGAAAGTAAAATGATAGTGTATTAGTGTATCCAATTTGAATTTGATTTATTTCATGGTTTAGATTAACTATATGAATTTAAAAATGTATTCAATGTCATTACTGTCGTATCATTTGAAATTTTAAATAATGTGGCCTCTGTGCCAATGAACATTATTAAAAACGGGAAAAAAAATTAATGGTGAAGTTGACCCCCTCCATTTCAAGCTAGTAGACCAATGCATGAATTTATTTTGGGGTGGAGCAAATCTTCAGCTGTGTGTGGTTAAACTGGATAAGTTTATTTCTTCTCAGGCAGATAAAATTCCCGATGTAAATCGAGCATCAGCATTTGGAATTTTAGGAGGGGTAGCTTCAGCTGCAATTGTATGTGGAACCTTAGCAGTTCGTTTTCTCTCCACTACTTTAACATTTCAGGTTGTCCCTAGCGATCTGTCTATAAGTTCTCCTCTGAATCAGTTTTTTATGCGTGGCTACCTAATTGGTTATGATTTGTAAATAATCTTCTTTTTTTTTAATCCAGGTTTCGGCATTCATATCAATCCTTGCAGCTGTTTACATGAGAATTTTTCTTAAGGAAAGCTTACCCAACGGGGATGATATAAGGCAGCCAATCTTGAAGGGAGAATAGGATGTTATTAGAAATGATAGTGATTTGGAAAATACAAGGCAAGTCTTTAAGAGGATTCCATCAGTGGGGGATCTGATTTTCTTGACAAAGAACAGGTGAGACTGTATAATATCTCAACTTTTTGTGTGTCTCAGAGCAATAATTTCAGTGTGTGGATTCCACAATTGTGCGGGATTCACGGTCTATGAGAAAAAAGACGCATATATCTAATGCATGAGATACATAATGAAGGCTTTTCTTGTTGTATCTGATAGGCTTTTTGCACTATTAGGCTTATTGACTATTCAATTTGTGGCATATGCTTTGGTGAAAAGCGTGTCCGTTAACAACATTATTACATATTAATCCTCCAAAGTAAAGTCAGTACATCCAAGTTCATTACTGTAGAATAAACTTGTTAATTACTTAGAATATGCAAAGAAACCTAATGTTTTAAATGACTAAATCTAGTGCTTTGAGGAATAGGGGGATTTCTGCCAATGCGTTGATTTGTTGTTGAATGTCCTTTAGAATTGGGCTCACTCTCAGGGACAAGAAATAGTGGTGTAATATTTCTTCATCATGGCACCTTGATATTCAACAACACCAAGAAGCCTTAATCCCAAATTTTTGGAGTTGGCTATAGATACTCAACATATTAGTTAGAATCAGCTACATGTATTCTTTTCCTCAACATTTTGGTGTTATTTTGACTATTCATCTATTTTCATTAACTCCCTCAACTGGGATCAACTTACTTTTTCTTAAAGGTGCATTAATTGCTCTCCTTTGAAAATGACCAAACCATATCAAGCCATTCTCTCTCAATTTTTTCATTAATTGGAGCTACCTCTATCTTTAAGCTGATTTTCTCATTTCGGATCCTATTTTTTTGTATTTTTCCACTTATCCATCTTAACATTCTCATTTCAGCTACACTTATCTTATTAATATGTTGTTTCTTAATAGCCCAACATTTGGTATCATAGAATAAATTATTAGGATCATCTACTCTGATATCATGATACATTACACTTGTTCCAAAAACTATCTATTAAAAAAATACTGAATTTAGTTACTTAACCATTATTGTAACAAAAAATAACCTGTTCAAAGTCACTTCAGACATACTAGCTAGCCAGGTGATCTTTTTGTTGAAAACTATTGACTGTGCTATTCTATCTATTAATGCCAAATGTTAGTCTAATTACTACAGACGCAATTTTTTTAAAGCACCTTTATTACTTACCGATTTCATCTTTTTTACATGGTGCTAAATTGTAACCTCATGTTGCAGTGTGCCATTTTCACAAGCAGCACTTGTTTCATTCTTCAATAGCCTTGCAGAGGGTGGTGAGCTGCTAGCTTCGCTATTGGTACAGTTCTTTGTTAATTTCAAAGTAGGCATTCATAGTAGTGAGATAAGGAGCATAATATTTTCGGTTATCTTTTTACCTAATATGCATGGTGAGTGCAGAAGCTAAGATTGTTAAAAATTTAGAAATGCAACTAAACCTGAAAATCCAACTTTAAGAAAGAGGAGGAGAAGAAGAAGAAGAAAAAAGAAAGGCAAAGACTGTGGAGTTGTTCATTAATGGAGCTTATACAGTATGTTGCTGTTCAAAGATAAAGAGTAGAGAAGAGTTGAAAGATAGATTGAAATAAAGAAATTGGTTTGTCTAGAATATCATCCAATGTCACAAACCATTTTGTACGCATACTATATTATTGTACACCTAACCTTTCCAGTGCATATCGAACATGCTATCAATTAGTCACTACTAACATGGAAGCTCACGTACCATGCAGTACTTCTTAAAGGCCCGTTTCCACTTCAACAAAAACCAGTATGCTGATCTACTGCTAATTTTGGGGGTTGCAGGGACTATTTCACTAGTATGTTTTACGTTACTCTGTTCTAAATTCTGCTATCTCATTTGCTTCTTAATCTTTCAGTTTTTTCCATTAAATTTATTTCAAAAATACTCACTTCTCCTTTTTTTGGTTTCCATGAGTTTGATCTTGAAAACTTGTGAATGCTGCAGCTGTTTTTCATGCCCCCATGTTGGCACCTATAATTGGAGAGGAGAAGTTGCTTTCCATTGGCCTCTTAATGGGCTGTGCAAATGTATGTGCCTTGTTCTCACTAGCTGATGTTTTCCAAGCAGCCATTTATGTGTTTTTTTTTTTTTTAAGTGCACGCTAGTTGGTATTCTTGGAGTGTAACGAAATGGTACTCCAAACCAATAAAAACTCCAAAAAGGTGAATTTCTTTAAGTTCTTCTCTGGAGTGAGACTGTAACCTGAAATGTTGAAGCATGGTAAAATATGACATAAGTTTTTATTGGGTTGAAGTATCACATCACCTATTTTCTGGAAGTACCTAATAATTTTCCCAGCTTAATAGTGAGATTGTAACTGTTCATTAACCATATAGCGCTGACAATTTCCTGATTTAATGCAGATGTTTGTCAACAGCATCTCATGGTCAGCTTGGGTAAAATTTCCTCAACCAACTTGCATGCTTCTTATCTCTTTGTTACTAAATCTAAATGACACACTGCATAATTTGGTAATAATTTATACATTTCTTTTTCCACTTAATCATTACCTAGATAAGGTAAGCCACTGGCGTAACATACTGTATACTAATGTTTTTGCACTTTCCTTAAGATATTGTGTATTTGCTTTCTATTTATATTTTGTTGAATATAGTTCTTATAACACATTTCCGATACATGCAGGTTCCTTATGCTACTCCTGTGTTTTCAATCTTTACTGTTTTAGTGCAACCAAGCGTATGTTCTTGACCTTTATCTTGGTAAAAGCTTTATAATGCTGGTTGAATCTTCATGAAATTAACTCACTCAAACAGATTCGGAGCATTGCATCGAAGCAAGTTGGGCCTAATGAGCAGGTAGTTCTATAGAGGAGAGGTTTAATTCATAGTTGTGCTCAATGAAGTCTTCAATATATTTCATGTTCACTTCTGTCCAAACTTGTTACCTACCTTGTCCCATCCAGAATTCCCCACCTTCGTTCATCTTGCCTATCACAGAATTCTCTTTTTATTTTCTTCATTTACTAATCAAATCAGTGACACTTACGTCAGGGAAAGGCTCAAGGATGCATTTCAGGCATAAGTTCCTTTGCCAACATTATTTCTCCATTAATGTTTAGTCCTCTAACAGGTATGTGAAAGATTGGAGGAAGAAAAAGAAAACAAAAAACAGAAGAAATTTGTTATAGATAAATTGTAAAATTTATTCAAATTGACAACTCTTCGCATCTATCCAGCTTTATTCCTGTCTGAATGAGCACCATTTAATTTCCCTGGTTTCAGCATTATGTGTGCCAGGTTTACCATGGTAAGAGCTTATACTTTGTGAGTTAATGCATAAACTTGGTTATAATTAGAATCTTGATTGGATCAGAGTTAATTCATTAGATGGATCCAAAATGGGATTTTCTAAAAGAATGGAGGTCATAATTATCGCTAGAAATTCTTGCACTAGTGAGACAGAACTTACTTTAACAACTATGGTGTTGGGGTTGGGGCTTTGTTATGCATTCACCCTAACAAGATAAACCTCTAGATTGCTTATTTTCCTCATCATATATCATTCTAATTATTCCTTTGTTTACCACTTATGGATGTGCTTAACAAATCAAATACTGTTACGCAGATGATTGCCTTCATTCAGAGTATTATGATAAAGGGAGTTCCTTTGAGTCACAAAACTGGCAATAACCACAGCATGGAGGCCTAGTATTTAGAACTTGGATGAACTATTCTAACATAATAGAAATATCTCTAGCCTTCATTTTGCTCTAGGATGGATCATTTTCTTCCCAAACTCTCATAACCACAAAGAAAAAAAGTAAGAAGAAAAGAAAATGAAAATAGATTATGCTGCGAATTAGAAGTGATTATGCACTAATATAAATGTTCACACTTCCACTCAAAACAACTTATGACAATCTCCCAAAGATTCACATATCTATGAGTAACACGAATAGAATCTTTTGTCCCACTTAAGTGTTCCATTTTATGCTCTACTAATTACAGTATGCTATGCATCTAATAGCAAATAGTGGAACAATTGAAATGTGACAAATGATTTTAATTCATGTAAACAATCTTCTCTATTAGTGAATGAGTTTAGTATTAAAATCTTCTTACACTCTCAAGTTAGGAATCTTTCATAGTTATAATGTTTATGTGGCTTATATTTTCGAAGATATATTTGTTGAAGTTCCAACCTACTAGCTAATTACAAATTGTATAGTATGGCCATCAAATTCAAAACATGGCAGGTTCCCTTTATTTTCTGTGAAAATTCTTTGAAAAAATCTGTGATAAAAACCAGTATTTAAGTTGTTTCTTTTTTATGTAAGTAAAGCCCAGCTGTTGTTGACTTGCTGGATTATATAACTTTTCACAGACACGCCAGGATTAAGGACCATAATATGCATTTAAACAAAAAAAGTTATTACCACCAAAAAAAAAAAAAAAATGCATAATATTTTGCGACAACTCTTCATGTGGCTGATCATTATTAGCAGATAAAAAATTGTTAGTCTATATAAAAGCAACAGGCTACCAGTCACAGTCTACCACATAGAAAAGTTGTAGCAAAAGTTATTAGTTTATTTGTGGTATTAGAAGAACTCTCATTTAAAACTCGTTAACATACCATCTCAAAGAAATAGACATACTAATAGCCCTACCTTTGAAGAGGTCATTTAACACTACCTACAAGGCCTACAAGTACAGAACCTCACGCAATTGAACTCAGAAAGACAACATAATGCTTTCTAATTAGAAGCTACACTACAATTACCCTAGAGGTTTCAGTGGGGATAGGTTGCGGCTTTGGGTTGGGCACATACTACTAGCCTATATGTGTAGTGTTTGGCCTTGAATAGAGAAACAAAACTAATGCTTGTTTCTAAATAGTTTGTTGTATAATTAATTTGGTTGAATTTACTGGCACGAATGCTGCACCTAGCCAGTAGCCAAAAATGTGATGCTCCCTGTTATTCCTAGCTAAATAATTTTCCTACTTTCTATTCTATCCAAATTCATAACCTCTTTTACTTCTTTAATTGACATATATCCTTTTTAACTATTTCTACTATACTATTATTTTTGTCTTCTTCTACCATTTTAATTCTTTCAATCAAAATCGTTTCACACTTTCTTACTGGTGCATTAATCGCTCTCCTCTACACATGTCCTAACCTTATTTCAAAGCGAATTTTTTTTCTTGAATCCTCTCTCTTTGTATATTTCCACTCATTCATCTTAACATTCTCATTTTATGAATATGTTGTTTATTAATACCATAGAACCTTCACCTACATTTAGTACTATAAGCTGAAAGAATAATAAATTAATTAATTAATTAATCCTTGTATTAGGTGGCCTACATTTATTGGAGTACCATTCCTTTTTGCACGGAAACAATGTTTGTGTGTCTTCTCACATGCACTCTGCAAATAAATAGGACAATGCATTTCCAATCCCCACCACAATTCTCTGCTTCTCCTTAACTTCCCATTCCCTGTTTCCACTCTCATTGTTGCTATGGCCAATGGAAGAGAAGAAAGAAACATTGTCATGTTCCCTTTCATGGCTGCTGGCCATCTCAATCCTTTCATGGCACTTGCAAGACAGTTGGAACGAAAGGAGGGCTACACTGTTACCATAGTAAACACCCCTCTTAACATCCAAAGACTCAAATCTTCTCTTCCTTCCAAAACCAACATAAGGCTTGCTGAAATCCCTTTCCAAGGGACTAACTATGGTCTCCCACCTGATCTGGAAAACACAGATACACTGTCTCATGAATTATTCATCCGCCTCATGGAAGCCTCAGAAAATCTTGAATCTCCCTTCAAAAGCCTCCTCATCGACATTTCCAAGCACGACGGTTGTGCCCCCATGTGTATCATCTCAGATATGTTCTTGGGATGGACAGTCAAAGTTGCCAATGAGCTTGGAATTTATCATGCAGTATTCATTGCTGGGGCTGGTTACAGCATGGCCATATATTTTTCCCTCTCTCTTAACGAACACCAATTCCAGACTGATGATCAAGAATTTTTGCTGCCTGACTTTCCTGAAGCATCCAAAATTCAACAATCACAACTTGGAAATGATCTCAGGCTTACTGATAGTACCAATGCTTTGTGGCTTTTCCGGACACGGCAGTTCTCACATTGCTTTTGCTCTGATGCAATTCTCTTAAATACCATGGAGGGATTAGGGGATATTGGTGTACAATATTTTAAAAGGAAAATGGGAGGGAAGCCAGTCTGGATGATTGGACCAGCCTGCTCTTCCATGAAGAATGATGCCTATAACCAAGAGGAGAGAAGTGAGAAACTTTCTTCAAAAACTGGGAGTTGTTGTGAATGGCTAGATCTCCACCCACCAGCTTCAATTCTGTATGTATCTTTTGGATCATATGGTACCATTTTACCTTCACTAATGATGGAATTGGCATTAGGTTTAGAGGCAAGCAACAAAACATTTATTTGGGTCATTAGGCCACCATTTGGTTTCAATCGAACTGAAGACTTCAAAGTCGAGTGGTTGCCTGATGGCTTTAAAGAAAGAATAAGAGAAAAAAAATCAGGGTCTCTTAGTACATAAATGGGCTCCCCAACAAGAAATTTTATCTCACAAGTCCATAGGTGCATTCCTCAGCCATTGTGGTTGGAACTCAATTCTGGAAAGCTTGAGTCAAGGGGTACCAATCATAGGCTGGCCACTTGGTGGAGAGCAGTGCTTTAACTCCCAAGTGCTGGAAAATGAAGTTGGTGTTTGCGTTGAGGTTGCAAGAGGGGTCACTCTGAGACCAAACATGACGAGATTGCAAGGGTGATCAAGATAGTATTGGGAAAAACAGAGAAAGGAGAGGAGATGAGAAGAAAGGCCAATCAAATGAAAGAGAAGATGGAGGATGCATTAAGAGGAGGAGGAGGTTTTGAAGGATCATCTATTAAGGTCATCAATAATTTCCTAGGCACAGCAACCTCAATAAAGAAAAGCTCTATCTTGAAATAATCTCATCAACAAACTGCCATGTATGCATAAGCTAAAATAAAAGACTTGCTACTTTAGTTGCCTGGTCTGTTAGATTGTAATGTAATCAATCATGAAAAAATGTCTAGACTACTACCAATTGTCAGTGTCAAAGGTCAAAGGAGAGTGAGAGTCGCAGAGTAATACAATATGTAGAACTCGAGCAATAAACCTACAGGCATGTAGATTACTAGATTAAAGTACTCATGGAATAATAATGTGGGAATCTTGATTTTTCAATGGTCAGGCATCAAGAGAACTGCATTAAGCATGCACAAGTCCTCTTTCATTTTTTTTTTTTTTTTTTTAATTCAGAGAAGCAAATACGCGTGTCGAAAGAGAAATAAGTAAATCTAGAGGATTGATTTAAGGATTTAGGAGAGCTTCAATCACACTAGGAATCCCCTTCAAACACAACAAAAGTGGGGTGGTGATGGACGCCAACTTGAGGGCCAAGAGGGCAGTACAACAGATGTCCTCTTTAAGTACAATGATAGACGAATAGGTGTATTGACCATTGATATATACAACCTTTCAGTTTTACTACCATAATTTATGGGTATAAACTCATAACCATATTTCTACTACTCACAACTCACTACGTGGCGAGTTGTGGCCAATTATGTGATCCTAGCATTGCTCGTATTTGCGTGGCTTCATTGACACATCAGACCGGATGTTATTATGTATAATTAATTGGTTGTTGTACTGACAAACATAAGCAATAGCCAGTAACCAAACTGGTGCTACTAAAACAAATGGTCCCTAGAATGCCTCGTGCCGTCTACAATTACTCTTTGAATATAGTGACATGCTATTTGACACCAAAACATACAACCTATTAAATACAAAAATATAATAAAATAAACTCAAAAAAATAAAATTTAATCATTTTATTTGGTGGCCTACCTACATGCAAGGTTTTCAAATCCAAACTAGACCGTACGGTCCGACTCAATTAACCATGAACCTCTACTTATTGCGGTCCTTTTAACTCAAAGAACCTCTTAATGAGAAGAGAAAAAAGCACGAAACCGTTTGAACCACGGCCAAACTGTACGGTTCTCTGAACCGTAGCCGATTTTTACAGTTTTCACGGTTCTATTTTTTTCATATCTGGAACCAAATAATTTCTAAAGAAAAAAAAAATAGAGAAGAAGCAGAAGGAGAACAAAAAGACAACGAAGCAGGGGCGGCGCCACGAAGCAGTAGCTTCTTCTTCTTTCTTCTTTTTCTTCTTCTTCTTCTGTCCGTCCGTCTCCACTACTCTACAATAACTAGTCTCCTCTCCAAGTCTCTAGTTTTGTTGAACACTGCTATGTAACTTTTGTTATATGTGGTTTCTCTTTCTTTGTTTTGAATTTCTTTTTGAAGTTTCCTAAGCCTCCACGTGACTACTGACTGGCACTTGCATTGGAAATATTGAAGACTTTGAATTTTTGAATAAAAAATGACCTGAATGTTTCAATCATGACTTCTCTTTCAGCTTTAAGTAACCTTGAGCCCAACGTGATGTGTAACTAGTTTCCTCTTTGAGTCTCTATTTTTGCTGAACACTGCTATGTAACTTTTGTTATATGTGGTTTCTCTTTCTTTGTTTTGAATTTCTTTTTGAAGTTTCCTAAGCCTCCACATGACTACTGACTGGCACTTGCATTGGAAATGTTGAAAATTTTGAATTTTTGAATAAAAAATGAGTTGAATGTTTCAGTCATGACTTCTCTTTCAGCTTTGAGTAACTTTGAGCCCAACGTAATGTGACATGACATAATATACGTGTATTGCCAATTTGCCACAAGCCCACAAGTTCTTATATTATAATAATAATAATAATAATAATTATTATTATTATTATTATCAAGGTTTTACTAAATAACATATAAATAAATAAATACTATATCTATGTTTGCTTAAGATTTGATATTTTTTTATTTATTTTGTAAAAATTACGATATGAAAAATATATTTGAAATTTGGATTTTTATTTTAATTTGACTATTTTAGTTAATTTTTCAATTTTTATTAATTTTATTTTAAATTTATATATATTTAAAATAATTATTAAATTAATTATGACGTCATCACGCCCCGGTTCAACCTCGGTTCAACCTTAAAAATCTTGAACCTCTCCCTTTTACGGTTCAATGAACGGTCCGGGTTTCAAAACCTTGCCTACATGTGCACTCTGCAAATAAATAGACAATGCATCTCCAATCCCCCACTACAATTCTCTGCCCTCTTTTCTCTCTCTCTCTCTCTCTCTCTCTCTATAATTGTTGCCATGGATAATGGAAGAGAAGAAAGAAACATTGTCATGTTCCCTTTCATGGCTCCTGGCCATCTCAATCCTTTCATGGCACTTGCAAGACTATTGGAACGAAAGGAGGGCTATATTGTTACCATAGTAAACACCCCTCTTAACATCCAAAGACTCAGACCTTCTCTCCCTTCCAAAACCAACATAAGGCTTGCTGAAATCCCTTTCCATGGGACTAAATATGGTCTCCCACCTGGTGTAGAAAACACTCGTACATTAACTGCTGAACTCACCTGCTGCTTGTTGGAAGCCTCAGAAAATCTTGAGTCTCCCTTCAAAAGCCTCCTCATCAACTTTACCAAACAAGACGGCCGTGTCCCTGTGTGTATCATCTCTGATATGTTCTTGGGATGGACGGTCAAAGTTGCCAATGAGCTTGGAATTTATCATGCAGTATTCATTGCTGGGGCTGATTACAGCATGGCCAGATATTTTTCCCTCTCTCTTAACGAACACTAATCCCAAACTGATGACCAGGAATTTTTGCTGCCTGACTTTCCTGAAGCATCCAAAATTCAACAATCACAACTTGAAAATGATCTCAGGCTTACTGACAGTGCCAATGCTTTGTGGCTTTTCAGAACACGGGAGTTCTCACATTGCTTTTGCTCTGATGCAATTCTCTTAAATACCATGGAGGGATTAAGGGATATTGGTGTAAAACATTTTAGAAGGAAAATGGGAGGGAAGCCAGTCTGGATGATTGGACCAGCTTGCTCTTCCATGAAGAATGATGCCTATAACCAAGAAGAGAGAAGTGAGAAACTCTCTTCAAAAACTGATAGTTGTTGTGAAAAGCTAGATCTTCATCCACCAGCTTCAGTTCTGTATGTATCTTTTGGATCACATAACACCATTTTACCTTCACAAATGATGGAATTGGCATTAAGTTTAGTGGCAAGCAACAAAGCATTTATTTAGGTCATTAGGCCACCATTTGGTTTCAGTTCAACTGAAGACTTCAGAGCCGAGTGGCTGCCTGATGGCTTTGAAGAAAGTATAAGAGAAAAAAATCAAGGTCTCTTAATACATAAATGGGCTCCCCAACAAGAAATTTTATCTCACAAGTCGATAGGTGCATTCCTCAGCCATTGTGGTAGGAACTCAGTACTGGAAAGCTTGAGTCAAGGGATACCAATCATAGGCTGGCCACTTAGTGGAGAGCAGTGCTTTTAACTCCCAAATGCTGGAAAATGAAGTTGGTGTTTGCATCGAGGTTGCAAGAGGGGTTGACTCTGCAACCAAACATGATGAGATTGCAAGGGTGATCAAGATGGTATTGGGGAAAACAGAGAAAGGTGGGGAGATGAGAAGAAAGGCCAATCAAATGAAGGAGAAGATGGAGGATGCGTTAAGAGGAGGAGGAGGTTTTGAAGGATCATCTATTAAGGTCATCAATGATTTCCTAGGCACAGCAACCTCTATAAAGAAAAGCTCTATCTTGAAATAATCTCATCAACAAACTGCCACGTATGCATAAGCAAAAATAGAATACTTAATAGCAACTTTAGTTGCCTGGTGTGTTACCTAGTGTGTTAGATTGTACTGTATCACATCATGAAAAAAGTCATTACGACATTATGTAAAAGTACTCGTGGAATAATAGAGGGGGAATATTGATTTATCAATGGTCAGGCATCAAGAGAAATGCAATATGCATGCACTATTCCTCTTTCATTTTTTTAGTTGTGTGTAACCATCACACGCATAACACACAAAAATCCAATTTGATCCTAATACAACCCTAGCCATCTCATAAATTAATACAGTTTTTTTTTTCAAAAGTTCCTATAAAAGAACATTAAAATATACATAGGCAACTATATTGAGATCCCACCACAGGTGTAGAATATACATACTCTATAAGCCAACCATCCCCCTCACTGGATAGGAAATATGTCATTGCCATCTTCTGTATCCAGATATTTGAAGTTAACATTATCCCAACCTTGACCTCTGTAATTAAAATCCGGGCTCACATAGCACTTCATCTCATGAAACAGATTCAAATTATCCACAAGCTTATGGAATGCGTTGCACCCACAACACTATAAAACAGAAGGAAAACAATCATAGTCATTAAATTCATCTTGATAGCAACAGATCATGAGAGAGGCACTCAAATTAACAAATTATCAAAAATTTAAAATATGCAATACAGAACGGAAAAGAAACAAGCATACTAAAAAAAAAAAACCATCTTAATCCATAAAATTTGTTGTCAATCCATTGATAAATGTCCAAAATAGATCATAATCCCCAATTTACATCCCCACTTAAAGACAAAATTTTTACAACTCTAATCACATAAATAAATTCAACCAAACGTTCACTTAAAATAAATAAATTTCAACCCATCCTCAAAATTAATTACCACAACTTTCAGCCAAATCACTAAAAAGTATATGATGTAGGAGAGGCAAAAGTTTACATCTGATTATTTAACTAACCAATTTCCATATTAAATTGTCAAAGTTTTTAGCTACATCACAAAGATGCTCTAAGAACCTTAAGCCGGAATTTTAACAATTCTACATTTTCTAAAAGTACTATCAACTAATTATCTTTTCCAGCTAAATGATACTACCATTTAAATCACTCAGCAGTCTGAACATGAATATTCAATCAACCATCTTATGAATTGAAGTTTAAGTTGTCAAATACTACAAGAATATCAAACTACTAACAAGAACATTAGATTAGTAGCTCACAACATGCTAAACCCAAAATTTCACTAGCATTAATTAAATCTTCTAAATATTACCCTAATCAAATCAGGTTAACAATCCATACACACTACAAGTGAGTATGATTAATATATTTTTACACTCTGATTTTTACCTGCACAAAGACAGTGCCATCGGTATAAGCATGAGGGTTAATAGCACGTGTTGTCCTCTGCCCACAAATGTTACAAGTAAAAGCCACACGCATTCTCCGACGAGGTGATTTAGTGAACAGAGACCATGGCAAAGTGGAGACATTCTCAGAGACAGAATTGGTCTCAGTCCCAGCAGGGTTGGAAGGACCTTCCATACCTGAACCCGTTGTCCACCCTCTCCCTGCAGCTGCATTCAGTACCAATCCCATTGCCACATCCTAACAAACAAAGATTCATTTGGGGAAAAATAAAAATGCAAGAAACTTTAACTCCAAGAAGTAATACAATCAGTTGGGAACCACACCTTATTAAACAGAGACCATTGAGTCAAATCTTATTGCCAAGTTCAATTGCCATAATATGTTAGGAAAATCAAACAAGTTGAACTTTTTTTTTTTAACTAGGGACCTAAAAGACTGAAATATTAACACAACTAATCTGTCTTGCTCACTAGAAAATCTCACATAATATATAAAGTGGATGTTGAGAGAATGTCTAAACCTAAAACCCTAAAATGTCTCATATTATGAAACATAGCTATGTTAACTTTACAGAATTTTTAAGTCCTAACAAACATGTGACACATTTGCTAACACTACGTTTGCTAACACTTAAAAAGATCATCAAAATCAATTTTCATTTGGACCAAATTACGTCCATTGCAAAGTAATTGAAAGGGACCTATTTAGCCACATTTGATGAAGAGTACGTTTGCTATTGTAAAACACAAATTGAATCCCATCAGACACTATTAGAAAATTCCTTTCGAGAAACAAAGCTTCAAATGGCGGAAGAATTTCATCATACAGAATCAGAAGAATTACTTTGGAACTTTTCTACGCAATGTTTGTTTTGCACACAGAGGTTGTTCCAATTCAGTTTGGAGGTTGGTCGAATTTACTTTTATTCATGTGTATCTTTTGTAATTTACTCTAAAGGTCAACATTTTTTCCCCTTTCAATTTCAAGCCAGTCTATTGAAAACTTCTAAATTTTCACTGTAGGTTTTTGCTTTTAATCTGTTTCAAATAAATTCTACAGTACATCAAGAGATACTTTAAATCTTACTATGTAATGGCTATACATGTAGTTCATATTCATTTTTTGGTATCCAACTTCACCTTATATGCATTTGATTATGTTCTCTTCCAATCATATTTGTACCATATTTACAAATAATTTTGTTGCAATGAATAGTCAACATTTCTTTTTTTAATGTATTTGTCCATTTACAAATTTTTTTCTAGAGCAACCCATTTGTGTATATACCATTCCAATCATAATAATCTCTTGAATAAACATTTGTAAATATTGGATATAATGAGTTTCTTAGCCTCTATTTTGAAAATATTTTGCAATACGCGTCAAGCTATTTTAACTATATACTTCTTTAACTCTAGCATTAATTATTGCCAACAGGCTCAAATGGCACTTCCTAGTATTTCCAACTATCATATTATAAAATTAAAAAAATTTTAAAAAAAATGTTAGTGCTAATTGTTATTGATTTTTTTTTTTTCAGCTATGATTTTAAAATGTTCTCAGCTACATGTAGAATACAAATAATTATGTACTAACTTTAATGGAAAAAAAGGAATAAATTGATATATTTGACTAATAGCATTGAATTCTATCACAAATGAAAGCTTTCATGAACCATGGTTTCATTTACCATAAATTTTATTTTCATTATTTCTTCTATTTTTCTTTCCGTATCTTAGAGAGAGAGAGAGAGTATACCTTTGAGAGAGGAGAGAGAGAGAGATGGCGATTGCTGAGAATTGGAAGACTGTTGATTTCCTTCGAATCAGACTCAGGATTGTTAATCGATTCATTCTCTTTACCTGGAAATCGCAACATATTACAAATCGATAGGAAAAAAAAAAAATTGTTTGGTTGCCGAGAAATTGTAGGAAAACGAAAGGAAAAAAAAAAAAAAATCAATACCTTTGGAAGCGAGAGGGATATGGAAAGGTCTCGAAGGAAGTGTTCGTTTGAGAGAGAAATTCGAGAAAGGAGAGGAGGAGGACATGATCGTTGCAGAGGAGGAGCTCATTACGGTTTCCATGGGGATCGATTCGGTCCAACAGAGAGAAGATAACTCAGTGAGTCAGCGTGACTCGCTTCGATGTGAAGAAGATAGTATTACTATATAATTACAAATTTACAATTTGTCTGAGTCGAAAAATATCGTTGTGGTGGTATATAAGTCAGAGAGGACTGAGATGGCCTTCATAGCTTTTGGGCCAAGCTGGCCCAGTTAAGTCTTTGTTGGGCTTAGTTATAGAACAAAATTCTCAGCCTGGCCCACTTACTATAGGGCCAACTTGCCAGTTCTCTCTCTCTTCAATTCAAATGTTTTGAACGGATGTGATTTGGTGGTGAAAGTTCTCGTATCACTTTGTATAACTCTTAACAAAAGTTGAGCAATTCAAATCATGGCATGAACTCAATGAGTCTACAGTTCACACCAAATATCTCATTTTTTATTGAGTGTAAGAAATATCAAATATCACATAATTTGAAAAAATATTTTGACAGTTAACTTTATTTACAAAAAAGTAAAAATGTTTACTAATTTATCAGTTTTATCCTTAGTTTATGAAAATAATTTTATCCTTGTTCTTTACTATGGTTTTCACTTTCTTTGTCACAAGTGTAAAAGATGTTTGAGGTAATAGAATTTGAGTATTCCTGTAACACAACTTGGTATAATAAAGGTCCTATCTATCATTATTTCACTTGTACATATCGATACTTAGTCTTATCCTTGTTCGTTATTAAGGTTTTCACTTCCCTTTTTACAAATTTATTAACAATTGACTCGCTAGAAGAACAAAAAAAATAAACTACAAATAAGAACATTCACATCAAAAGTGTCAAACCTATAATTTTTTAACACCTAGTTATAGTAAACTGTCATCTTTAGCAGTTTATTGTAACTAGATAGTAAACACACACACAAAAAATGTAATTTAAATGAAAGTTAGAGAGAGACACTTGAGTGGTAAAAGAAAGAATAAAAAAATAATATTTAAATAAAGTGGTAAAATAATAGAGTATTTGATATTAAGTGTATTGTAAAATGAAATGTTAAATTTTTTAGCGCTTTTGATGTGAATGCTCTAAGAAAAACTTATTCAAACCTATTGATGCAATCGCCTCAATCCAATAACAAACAACTCAAAAGAAAGCCTTTCATATATTTATTTATTTACCATATTTTGTTAGCTCAAATGAGAGCCATCTCTGTCTATGAACCTATTAACAAAAAATAATAATAATATGTGTAGGGATGATAAGCCTAGAAATGTGTATTAGGTCGTGGGCCCTGTCTGAGGACAAGTAAACGTTAGCGAGGAAATGCGAATTAGTGAATGATGGAATAGGTCTGGTCATAAGGTTTCGGGAAGATGGTTCGAGGACAAATGTCTCCTCGGCTTAATAGGACAGAGGTTAGAGGGGTCGACCTACCATCAAAAGCAACGTTCTGGGCAGTTCTAATGATAAGGATAAGCATCAGGGAGGAATAGGACAAGGGGAAGGTAAAAATATCTAGGGGAAAGCTGCTACCACTGCATTGAATACTCTGTAGCTAATTCTCTGGTCACATTAATGTAGAGGTGATACCTGAACAGTGATATTCAGCCTTACAGCTACCTCTAAGAACTTCAGGAATGTGCTGATGGGACAAGGATTAAAGCTAGCCATCTGATCAACATGTGGATGGCTAAGATGGAGCGAAGAAGGGTAATATAAAGAAGAAAAATCCTATTATAAAGGGGCATCTGAGAATTTGTAAAGAAAACACTATAGCATAAAGAACTGTAATCATAATCAAGTCTAAGAGAGTTCTATTCAAGAACTACTTTCCTCAGACTTTACCGAGGAAGAATTTCTTCACATAAAACTTGCTTGTCTTTGTCTTCTTATCATCTTTAATCCAATGTGGGTGTTATCCCAATCATTGAAGCCTAGTTTTCAGCCTATTCTCTACAAATTCATTGTATTGAGCTCTTTATGCCTTAATCCATTCACATTTTGGGCTTAGGATACAAAACTTTCCCTTACAATTGGCGCGGTCTATGGGAAACTTGAGCTTTGGTGAGTTCAATGTCTAACTATGATGGGTTCAGGACCAAACCAGGAAGAGTCTGTTGGTTCCCAACATCAAGATCAGTTTCTTAATCTTGAGCGCAGGAGGAATCAGGAGGTTAGTATGCATACCACACATACTAGTAGGAGTCAGTCTCGAAGTGGGAGTCACCTCTCTCATGAAGAGAATGCTAGAAGTATGCAGCTAGAGATTAACCGCTTGCGGAGGAGGCTGCGCTGAGAGTGACGGAGAAGGACTCCTTCAAATTCTGACCTTTCCTCTAATGATGATAGAGATGATAGTTACAAGCCCAAGTCAAGGACTCCCCCCAGTGAGTCCTTCTCGTATGATGAAGGTCACCATTATAAGCGCAGAAATAAGAGCCCATCTCGTAAAGGTCTAGGAAACGATACTATGAGTAGGGTGTTAAACCAAATTTCCAAGTCACCTTTTACGCGTAGAATTGAAGGAGGAAAACTTCTTTGGCAATTTACTCAGCCAACATTTATCATGTATAATGGTAAAACCGACCCTGTGGAGCATGTGAGCCACTTCAACTAGAGAATGTCTATCCACTCCAAGAATAAGGCCTTGATGTGCTAGGTGTTCCCATCCAGTTTGGGACCTGTAGCGATGAGGTGGTTCGATGGCTTGAGTGAAGGCTCTATTAATTCCTTTAAGGAGCTTACTCGGGCATTTGGAGCTCGATTTGTTACTTGTAGTAGGGTTCCTCAGCCTTTAGACTCTCTGCTGTCCATGACCATAAGGGAGGGGGAGACCCTAAAAATGTATTCGGACAGATATTGGGAGATGTTTAACAAGATATATGAAGCCTTTAATGACGTGTCCGTAAGAACTTTTAAGGTCGACCTGCCCGCCGAGTATAATTTGAGAAAGTCATTGACCAGGAAGCCTGTTAGGAGTGTGCGTCAACTTATGGATCTTATTGATGAGTATAAGCGGGTTGAAGAGGATCAACAACAAGGAAAGGGAAAAACTAAGGTAGTCCCTCAAAACCGAAAAGATTTCAGGTCGAACAGGTATAACAGTAACCGACCTCGGAAAGACTTCGCTCGGCATTCTGGTCTAACTGCTATTCAGGTGGTTAGCACTGTATTTCAAGAACCCGTGCAATAGATCTTGGAAAAAATAAAAAATGAGCCATACTTTAAGTGGCCAAATAAGATGGGAGGAGATCCTATGAAACGCAATCAAAGCCTTCACTACCACTACCACCAAAAACGAGGGCATACTACTGAGGATTGCAAAACTTTATGGAGTCACCTGAAGCAATTGGTTAAGATGGGGAAGTTGAAACAATTTATGTATTGGCCTAACGGGCAAGGCAGTCAAGCTTGGTTAGGAACCCAAAGAGATGCTTCTTCAAGGCCCTCATTGGGTACAATTAGTGTTATTCTTTCTACCCTAGGGAGAACTGGTTCCTTTACGTCCAGAGTGATGTCCATAAATCGCCTATTTGCCGAAGACTCAACATCTGATCTGAAGAGGAGTAAAATGGATGTCCGACCAGTTTTGAGCTTTTCTGATGAAAACAAGGTTAGGACCTCGAAGCCATATGATGATGCCTTAGTAGTTACCCTTAGGATAGGGGGATATGATATGAAAAGGGTGTTGGTCGATCAAGGCAATAGAGCAGAGATAATGTACCCTAATTAATATAAGAGACTTAGGTTGAGGCCTGAAGATCTGACCTGCTATGATTCCCCTTTGGTGGGTTTTGATGGTAAAACTGTTATCCCAAATGGCCAGATCAGGTTACCTGTACAGGCAGGGTCAGAAGTGGTGGAGGTAGATTTCTTTGTGGTGGATACTTACTCCTCTTACACTTCCATTGTGGCCAGACCCTAATTTCACGCCATGGGGGCTGTTTCTTCCACCCTACACTTGAAGGTGAAATATCAATCTGGGGATTGAATTGAGGAGCTGGTTGGGAGCCAGTCTATGGCCAGGCAGTGCTTGGTAGCAGCAATTAGGCATCAGACTGGGGGTGAGTCCTCGGCCTTTGCTGCGCAAGGTTTATAGCAATCAAGGGTGCTAGTATTGTCTACTAACATGGTAGTAGATGGGGCAAAGTGTGAGGAGTTAAAGAAGGTTAATATCGGTGATAATGAGGAGAAGTTTTTATAGGTCGAAGTTCAGTTGCCTCCTCAGGAGAAGGAAGAGTTGATAGTATTTCTTAGGGAAAATACTGATGTGTTTGTATGGAATACTTACGAAGCTCCTAGGGTGGATCCAAGTTTCATTTGCCATCATTTAAACGTCAATCGATCTATCATCCCCAAAAAACAACCTCCTCGGCGCTCATTTAAGGAATATTCTAATGCTGTCAAGGAAAAGGTGTTCAAGCTTAAGCGGGCTGGGGCCATAAAAGAGGTGTTTTACCCCAAGTGGTTGGCCAATACCGTGGTGGTGAAAAAGAAAAATGAGAAATGGCGAGTATGTGTGGACTTCTCGGATTTGAGTAAAGCTTGCCTAAAAGATTATTTCCCTATGCCTTGAATAGATCAGCTAGTGGATGCAACTGTAAGCCATCCTTGAATAAGCTTTTTAGACGCCTTTCAAGGCTATCATCAGATACTGTTAGCTTTTGAGCGATCAGGAAAAGACTGTTTTTGTTACACCCACTGGGAATTATCACTACAAAGTGATGACCTTTGGATTAAAGAATGCAAGGTCTATTTACCAGAGGATGATGACCAGGATGTTTGAGCCTCAGTTAGGCAAAAATATTGAGATTTATATAGATGATATGGTGGTGAAGAGCAAAGTAGAATCCAAGCATGTAGATGACCTCGGGAGTATTTTTGAGATACTAAGTTAACATAAATTGCACCTTAGTGCTTCTAAGTGTTCTTTTGGCGTCAGCTCTAGCAAATTTCTGGGTTATATGGTCACCCATCGTGGGATTGAAGTTGACCCTAATCAAATTAGAGCAATTAACAATCTTCAACCTCCTCGAAATCCCAAAGATGTCCAAAAGTTGACAGGAATGATTGCTGCTTTGAATCGATTCATTTCTCAGTCAGCGGACAAATGTAGGCCTTTCTTTCAATTGTTGCATAAGTGGAAGAGATTTGAGTGAACCGAAGAATGTGCTTCGACCTTCCAATAGTTGAGGGAATATCTTCCTCAGCCACCCATTATGTCCAAGCCCGAGAAGAAGGAGGTTCTATTCGCTTACATTGTTGTGGCCTCTCATGCGATAAGTCTGGTACTAGTGTAGGATAATGATGGGGTACAGAGGCCAGTTTACTATGTGAGCAAATCATTACATGAGGTAGAGGTTCGTTATTTACCATTGGAGAAGGCCATCTTAGCAGTGGTACATGCTACACGAAAGCTCCCTCATTTTCAATCATTGCTTCGGAAAGTTGATTATACAGGAAGGATTGCAAAATGAGGGACGGTCCTAGGAGCTTTTGATATCAAGTATATACCTCGCACTTCTATAAAGGGCCAGGTCCTTACAGATTTGGTGATTGAGTTTGCCGAGCCTTTGTTAAAAGAAAGTGATGAAAGACAGGACATGGATGAAAAATCAGTTGGGATGGTCTCCACACGGGAACCTCTCACTTGGAAGATATATGTTGATGGTGCATCAAATCAAAAAGGATCTAAAGTGTGGCTAATTATAGTATCTCCCGAGAAGATCGTCATTGAAAAATCCTTAAAGTTAGGCTTCTCAACCACGAATAATGAGGCTGAGAATGAGGATGGGAGGAAAAATAATGGAAGTATTTTTAGATTCAAGATTGATTGTAGGCTAGGTAAGGGGAGAATTGGAAGCCAGAGATTTAAGAATGTAGGAGTACCTGAACCAAGTTAGGCATTTGCAATCAAAGTTTGACTTTTTCTCCTTACAGCAAATCCCTCAAAGCATAAATATGCATGCTAACTCTCTTGCCACTCTGACGACCTCCTCGGCACAGAGTTTACCTTGGGTTATCTTGGTTGAGGATCTATGTAAGCTTACCGAGATGATGGGGGAGAAGGTCCATATTCACCATATTAGGGTGAGGCCTAGTTGGATGGATCCTATTGTGCTATTTCTTAAGGATGACATCTTGCCTTAGGAGAAAGGGGAGGCCAATAAAGTGCGGAGAAAAGTTTCTCGATTCTGGTTGTCTAAGGATCAAAAGTTATACAAGCACTCTTTTTCTAGGCCCTATTTGCTATGCGTCCACCCTGAGGCAGTGAAACCACTCTTAGAAAAGTTACATGAAGGGATTTGTGAAAGTCATACAGGGGGCAGATCACTGTCTCACAGGACCCTTAGTCAAGGGTATTAGTGGCCGAATATGCAAAAAGAAGCACAAGATTACGTGAGGAAGTGTGACCAATGTCAGAGGTTTGCTCCACATATTCATCAACCAAGGGGTGTCCTCAATCCTCTGTTTAGCCCCTAGCCTTTTGCTCAATAGGGCTTGGATATTGTGAGGCCCTTCCCTAAAGTAGCTGGAAATAAGAGGTGGCTGTTGGTTGGAACTGATTATTTCACCAAGTATGTTGAAGCTGAGCCACTAGCAAATATCAGGGATGTGAATGCCAAGAGATTTGTGTGGAAAAATATTATCACTCGGTTTGAGATCCCTCATATCCTCTTCTTGAACAATGGGCTTCAGTTTGATAGTAAAGCTTTCAGGAGATATTGTTATAAGTTGAGCATCAAGAATAGGTACTCCACTCTGACTTATCTATAGGGGAATGGACAGGCTGAGGCTGTCAATAAGGTCATAGTGAGTGGAGTCAAGAAGAGGTTGAATAATGCAAAAGGTAAATAGGTGGAAGAGCTGCCACATGTTCTTTGGACATATCGAACTATCCCTCGTAGGTCAACAGGGGAGACACCCTTTTCAATGACTTATGGGGTCGAGGCTGTGATTCCTCTGGAGACAGGATTTCCAATGTTGAGGACAAGTTTGTTCGCTCCAGATAGCAACGACAACCTATTAGAGAAGAGTCTCGACCTAATTGAAGAACGGAGGGAAAGTGTTATGGTTCAATTAGCATATTATCAACAAAAACTCAAACAGGGGTATGACTCAAATGTGAAGTTAAGATCGTTAGCCCCTGGGGACTTGGTGTTAAGGAGATTGTAGGTACTGCAAAAAACCCAACATAGGAAAAGTTAGGGCCCAATTGGGAAGAGTCATACCGTATCACTTCGGTAGCTAGTATAGGGGCTTATTTTCTAGATGATTTAGATGAGTATGTTATACCACTTCCCTGGAATGTAAATAACCTGCAAATGTATTATTATTAATGAAAGACAACTCTGCCATGTTTTTATTTATGATGTTATGTACTGTGTTTATTACTTATTTGAATATTGAACAGAACCTTGGTCATGCCTGGTTTCTCAGACTACATACTTTAGGTAAATCAGTATTCTTGACTATTAGTAGAAGGACTAAACAAAACCTTGATTATGTCTGACTCCTCGGACCACATATCTTGGGTAAATTAGTACTTCTCCTTGTTTGTTTGAGTATCAAACAAAACCATGGTCATGCTTGACTCCTCGGACCACATACCTTGGATAAATTGGTATTCCTTATTATTTGTTTAGGTGTTAAACAAAACCATGGTCATGCCTGGCTCCTTAGACCACATACCTTAGGTAAATTAATTCTCTCTAAACAATCAACCAAGTGTTAAACAGAACCTTGGTCATATTGGGATCCTTGAACCATATGCCTTGAGTAAATTAACATTATTCAATAGCTTCTTAGGTGTTAAACAGAATCATAGTCACGATTGGTTCTTCAGACCATATGTTATGGCTAAATTAATCCATCACTGTTGTGATATTCTGTTAAGTGGATGAGCAAGTAAACTGCAAGCAAATGCATGATCTACTATTATCTAAAGCCTAGAGCACCTATTGCCAAGTGAATGACTTGTTCCAAGTATGTGAGGTATATCTTTTAAGTTAAAATTATTTTTTATTGAAGGGTGTAAACTTGGAGGGCTTAACTTATTCTGTGATTGACTATGTAAGTTGAGGCAGTAATACTATCACTTGTACAGATGATTATTGAAGCCAAGGATATATAGACATGTTCTAATTCAAATGCAATTGTATCTCATTCTTATGTCAATTAAGTGTAAGATAAAGTAGGGGTTATGTTAGAATTAGCATAAGTACTAAATGTATAACAGAAACTTCATAACTTTCATTAAATCAATCCTTAAAAAAGGGCAAAATAAGTACAACATGAATTATAGTTATTAAAAACAAAAACAAAAAATTGATAGATTCTAGCCTAAGTCCTAGTTAATCTTCAGTGGAGTGTTTTCCTTCCCTGTGGCCTTGTTGGATTTGGCAACTTCAGCTGCTGTAGAGGCTGGACCTATGCCTTTAAGGTCCTCCTTGGAAGGCATAGGAAGGGTAGCCAAAACAATCTCAAGGTTCTGAGGGATTTCTTTGCCCTTAGAAGGGTCCTTAGGCACGGCTGGAGGCTTCGTAGTTTCAGGAACCACTCCCTTGGATGTGTCTTTTTCTTTTTCAGTGGCCTTGGCTTGTTCTGCTTCCTTAGGAGGACTGGTAGAAGAAGGGGAGACCTTGGCCGGGCTGCCCTTATCATCATCTGCCTTTTTAGAGACAGTGTCAGCCTGGGGGCCTGAAGAGCTTGGAAAGCCAGATGCACGGATTGCTAGGGGATAGTAGACATTCTCTACTCTCCTAAGGGCAGAGGAGGCCTCAACCCCAACCTGGTAGAGGGCCTCATTCCACACTTGGAGGCAGCATGTTCTACATACCTCCGAGACCTCAGCCCTGAGTGCCTCTTCGATCTCTGCTACCCCCACCTCGTAGCCATCCTACTCAGCTTTGTCCTTGGCCTTCTCAGCCTCTTCAAGCTTCTTCTTCAGGCCCGCAATCTACTCTTTGGCTGCAAATAATTAGTCCTCGGTCTGGCGGAACTGCTTACATTAGCTCTCCGCCTGCCTCTCAGCTCCTTGCAAGGTAGCATCAGCGCTTTTCTTGTCCCTGTCAGCCTCATTTAGCTTTATGGTCAGCTCTTGAATCTTCTTGTCAACCACATTGAAGGCATCCACAGTTGCGATGCGCCTGCCTTCCTCTTTCTTCATCTGCCTATGGGAGCTGTTTACCATCTCTACGGCCCTGTATGCGGCTTGAATAGCCTGCTAAGGAAAAAGGTATAATGGATAAATAAAAATAAAAATAAAAATAAAAATAAAAAAGAGAGAAAAGGGCTGTGATATTAAACGTAAGAAAACTGGTTAAAGGACTCACCAATGCAAGGTCCCTCTTCAAGATGAAGAGCACTTAATGATTCCTCATTGACCTAAGGTCAGCCATGTCAACAAGTAGCAGCAAAGCCTATTCCACTGCGTTGGCCAAGTAGCCAGCCCTGCCCTACTGGAAGTCTCTGATGGAGGCATCAGTGGGTAGAGGAGCTTCGTCCAACACTATGGAGGGGGTCCAGGCTAGGACTTCAATTTGGTGGTTACCCCTTTTGTCTGTGATAGCTCCCTCATTGGAGGATCTTGTTTGTGTGACCCTGGCATGTTTGCCCCCTCTCTGGGCTCGGCTTCCTTGGATGGAAGATTTCTCCTTTCCTCCACCACCTCCTTTCCCTTTTGGTCTCGCTTTCTCTTTTTGTCAGCAGGGTCAAGCTGGGAAACTTGAGTAGGAGGAAGAGTTAGGAGTTTGGCTTGGACTACCTTCTCGGGCACGTTGCCTCCAGCATGGAACTCCAATAGGTCAAGAAGACTTGTTCTTGTCTTGTGTTGTAGCACCATGGCGTCTAGAATAGAAGGAGCTTCTTGTGTGTGGCTTACTTGGGCTGGGGGTAGATGACTAAAGTCATCGATAGCAGCCTCTGGGGAATGAGGTTGGTTGAAGACCTTAAAGTCGTCCTCAGAATCAGAGACTTCAACCACTTCTTCTTCTTCTTCTTTGGTGGCTAGCTGGGAAGGGGTAGCCTCGTCCTCGGCTGTGTATTAAGAGAGTGGCTCTACTTGTAGTACACCCTCTGGGGCAGGATCTAGGTTGAGAAAGCCAGGCACGGCAACGTTAATCAAGTGCAAACGACAATCTTTCGCCTTTTGATCACATATTTGGGCACTTGGAAGTTGGATGACAAGGGATTGTAGCCGAGGATGAGATAAGCAGCCCTCAGTTGTCCATCTTTGTGAACGAATATTTCAGTCCTGAGTATTTTTGTGAGGTCTAGCACGTTGACAAAATTAAGGTTCGGAATGGCAGATTATTTGTTTGTGAAGTCATCAGACATAAAATTATTGTCAGAAAATAGCACATTTAAGATGAAATGTAAATTATAAGTACAAATGACAGAATTGAACAAAAAATGTGTTAGTAAAGAGAGAGGGTATTTTTAGAATCATAAGCCTAGACCTAAAATACCCCACCTGGTGTCCCTTCTCTGGTCGAACAGTGAAGCTCATCATGCCACTCCCTTGAGATGATTAGAAAATCCTTATTCATGCCCTTATTAGACTTAGGGAGACATGATATGAGCCTAACCGCGGGAACTCTAATTTTTAGGTAGTACCTCTGCCCTGTTAGTTTGTGATAGTTATAAATCCAATTAACATTGTGATGGGTAAGGTTCACACCCATCTTCTCGTTGAGGGCATCAACGCTACTTAGGATCCTAAACATATTGGGAGCATATTGGGTAGGGGCTAGCCTATGTGCTATCAGATAATCCCTAGTGACTCTACCCATGGGGATTCTCATCCCTCCCTCTTTGAAGGAAATCATCAGGATTACCACATCTCCCTCCGGCCTCTAGGTATACCAATCCCCTTGTTTACAATATCTAATGGAGACCTCTAGGGGGATTTTAGATTGAGCTTTAAAGCTCTCTATACCCTCTGGGGTGTCTACTAGGTAAGCAAATCTACCCATGTTTAAGAAAGGGTTGAAGGTGAAAAGAAGGCTAAGGGAAATTAGGAGAGCCGAGGAGGGAAGGGCTCTGAATAAAGACAAATAGAAGAGAAAATGTTTAAATGACTTACGCAAGGGAATGAGGTCTCCTCAGACTGGTTCTTGATATTTAAAAGTGCAAAAAGTGAAGCGAATGAGGTCTTTAAGCAATATATGTATCAGAGGGAAAGGCAAGTGAGAGAATTCCTACCCAAGTTCCAATAAAATCCTTGGACGTTGGAACTTCATCATACCGTAGAACATGGGGGACATAGAGCCGCAGAAATTTAATACAGGCGCATCCCAGATGCCTAAGCGTCAAGAGCGTGCTTTGGGTAGTTGAAAAGACACCTGCATAGACAAAAGTAGCGTATGAGAAAAGTAGGATAACTGTTGTAATATTGAAATCATCTTTTTTTCCGAGGAGTAAAAGAGGAGAATTTCAAGAGGCTATTGTAGGGATGATAGGCCCAAAAATGTGTATTGGGTCGTAGGCCCTGTTCGAGGACATTCAACAGTCCGAGGACAGGTAAACGTTAGCAAGGAAGTGCGAATTAGTGAATGATGGAAGGGGTCTGGTCAAGAAGGTGGTCCGAGGACAAATGCCTCCCCAGCTTAATAGGATAGAGGTCAGAGGGGTCGACTTGCCATCAAGAGCAACGTTCTGGGCAGTTCTAGTAAAGGAGAAAACTGCTACCACCACATTGAATGATCTGTATCTAACTCTCTGACCGCATTAATGTGGAGGTGATACCTGAACAGTGATATTCAGCCTTACAGCTACCTCTAAGAACTTCAAGAAGGTGCTGATGTGACAAGGATTAAAGCTAGCCATCTGATCAACACATGGATGGCTAAGATGGAGCGAAGAAAGGTAATATAAAGAAGAAAAATCCTATTGTAAGGGGGCATCTAAGAATTTGTAAAGAAAACACTATAGCACAAAGAACTGTAATCATAATCAAGTCTAAGAGAGTTCTATTCAAGAATGACTTTCCTCGGACTTTACCGAGAAAGAATTTCTTCACATAAAACTTGCTTGTCTTTGTCTTCTTATCATCTGTTGTCCTAGTCATTGAAGCCTAATTTTCAGCTCAATTTTCAGCCCATTCTCTACAAATTCATTTCATTGGGTTCTTTGGACCTTAATCCATTCACCTTTTGGGCTTAGGATCCAAAACTTGCCCTTACAATATGAATCCCATTTATTTTTATTTTTGATACAAAAATGTGGTGTTAGATTTTTTTTTTTTTTTTTTTTTTTTCTCCTTCACATCAAGTAAGAAGAAGATTCAAAATTTCAAATCCAACTTCTTGCCACAATGCTCTTGGCAAAACAGCCATACCAAACACATTCACTTCATATTTGGGTAAAGTGAACATAAAGGCCCTGAAAGATATCACTAAGAACAGTGTTTGACATTGCTATTGCAGTTTAGAGAGCCATGGATCGAAAACCCCAAAAATGAAAAAACATATTGCAGTTAAGAATCACTCAAATAAATTAACAAGGAATCTTAGCCAAAAAAATAAAGGTCAATTTATAAGAGACCTCCATAATATTGATTACAGGACATAAATAAATAAATAATCCTATAATTTATGCACAAAAAAGTAATAAAAGAAGAAAAGCATTAATGAATGTTATAGAAGTTAGGTACAAAATGACCAGTAGACATGAGAAAATCCAGAACAGTTTTAACTTATACCCTATGTTATGCACAATTACTAGCATTTTTTTTCATAGCCAAAAGGTTTGCTCAACATCTCAACTAAACAAGTCGTCCTGACTGGCAGTATCTCCTCCATCATCTGAAGAAGCATCACTGTTGTCATTGAACCTCAAAATCAGCTCTAAAAGCTCACGATCTGGAGCAGAGCTTTCACCACTATGCTCAGAGTTTGTCCTCCGCCTTCGCAGTGAAAATAGTTGCAACAGCAAGTCCTGGGGAGAAGATATTCGATACATCCAGCCCCCGGGCCTGGGTTTCTGTTGGACACAAAAAGTGTAAATCATAATTACCATCAGCATTCATTAGGACCACCAAAAAAATTACCATCATTGGCAATGTTATCATCAACATCATCAATGCAATTGCCGGCATCATCATTGTGATCATCATCATCATCATCATCATCGAAACCAAAATCATCATTATCATCATCAACATCATTGTCATTATCACCATCATCATTATCATCGTCATCGTCATCATCATCATCGTCATCATCGTCGTCGTCGTCGTCGTCATCATCATCATCATAAGAAAAGTAATCATCATTGAACAAACAATCGTCATCATCATCGTCATCATCGTCGTCGTAGTAGTCATCAAATGCAAAGCAATGAATTCGATCAGGTTTCAGAACCTTTTCAAAACAAGTAACAGCAGAGAAATTAGTTCCTCTGCTGCCCGTATGAGTTGTGGCATGGGCATTATACCATTATCTATAAATACATCTAATTGTTTATCAACATCATAATGCCAATACTGGCCTAATATCAGGTATTTATTGGAATTTACTAGATGGGCGGACTGGGTGAACTAAACTAGGGTGGAAAGTGCAAGTCACTAGTTAACATGTGGTTTCACTCTTCTAGCAAAACACAAAAAATGTGAAAGACAATGTTCATACCCAATAACCCACTTTACCTCAAGAGGCCCCCCTCCCCCACCAGCCCAACCCACCCAAAAAGCCAAAAAAAACCCCCCGCCGGGGGGCGGGGGGCGGTGTTGGTGGTTGGAGAAGAAGGTAAAGTGAATAAATAATCTTCAACAATGTATCATCACCAAGAACTCAACTAGGATGGATGATGAAACCACCAATCCATGCAGTGGAGAGAAAATGACTGTTTAAGTCCATCTGATCGAAGACTTATTTTAAAGATACTTATAAGACTTTCTAATCATGCATGTAGGCAAATGAAGCAATGTACTTTCAAAATTCTCAAGATTCCTGCATTTTTTCAATGGTTGGAGTTTCCGGCCAAACCAGCAAAAACCAAATTCGATAAAGAACCTATAAAGTTTTTAGCTTTAAATAATTAACTCAAAATGAAAAAGCATACCTGTTCGATGTTTGTAGGCAGAACAGCTCTGTCCAAAGCCTTTGGAGTCCACATCTTGATGTCATGATCAATTCCACTACTTGCAAGCACCATGGTATGA
This sequence comes from Quercus ilex subsp. ballota, assembly GCA_032727855.1. NCBI lineage: Eukaryota > Viridiplantae > Streptophyta > Magnoliopsida > Fagales > Fagaceae > Quercus > Quercus ilex. The sequence continues at coordinate 56,280,977 of CM064918.1, forward strand.
GGATGACACTCAATACAGTTTACAATAGTATTATCAGCTTCCATGACACGAATTAGCTCCCCTCCTTTTTTCTTCCATATGAATATCCGGCCACAGTCTGACCCACTCACTACATACTCACATTTAGGCCCAAAGAAGTTCACACCTTTCACTGTCTCACAATTCCTGTGCCCCTTGTAAACTTGGGGGATAACTTTTTCATCAGTATCCATAGCTGATGGAGATGCTGCCAATTGATGATCACCTCCAATTTCACTTGCATCACTGCCCATAGACACTGGAGAGGCTGGAAGTGGATTAGGCCCCAATCCCATATCACGATTAAAAAGATAGATGAACTCATCATTGTATGACACTAGCAGTTCGCTCTGTTCTGAGAAGGCCAAGCCTGTTATTCCAACATGTTCATCACCACGCAAGTGTGGAGGGCAAAAGTAGTCTGTGGGTTGACCAAAATCGGTTGATCCATCCCACTTATACTTGCGGATATCATAAAGTCGAGCATACTCATCAGAACCTGCAACCGCAAAGAGATTTGGATTCCTAGGATCAATTGTAATTGCATTTAGTGGAATAACTGATCTGTAACGCCTCCTATCATCAACTGGTTCACATGTGAAAAGTTCTGTGGCAGTCCGAGTTCTCAGATCAAACTGTACAACAATGACAGTGTCACAGGGCCATATAACCCAGCAATACTAAAAACTAAAGTAAAAATCAAAATAACAGAGGAAAAATGAGCAATCCACAAGAAGCACAATGCAAGGAGAACACCAAGGGATTTACATTTATAACTATCAATTAGGCATACCATGCAGGGAATCAATAAGTCATTTAATTTAAAAAAAAAATTCAAGATTATTGGCAAAAGCAAGTAAAATCAAGGAGAGGATCAACAGAGAAGAGAGAATTCAGTCTCTACTGTAAAGCCTCCAAATGAAGCTCATGAATTTCAAATGGATCAACCTCATCCTCAAAGTATATGATCTATTCTTTTGCTATGACAGTCCCTGTCCCATGGTGCTTGAATTCTCCAAATAAATGAGACAACATAATAAAAAATTAGAGTAGCAAGGGGAAATTATAACTCACATGCTGCACCAGTCCATCTTCACCACAGGTGTAAAATATATGAGGGCTCCCAGGCTCAATGGCCAACTTATGAGCTCGTCCCTGATGTTTGCCAAGTGTTTTAACTGCCACTTCTCCGCGTTCCAGAATCTGAGCGAGTATCACCTAAAATTGACCAAATGTTATATAAGAATTTTAAATAATAATAATAATAATTTGTGGATCGCAACACAAAATAGAGAAAATTCTAAATCTTGATAGCTAAAGAAAAACAAGGTGAATTCTTTTAATTCAAAGACTACTGGAAAGAAGGTGAAAGATGAGATAAACAAGCAGCAGTCATCAAATCATCAAATTTGTCACACCAAGATCTCATAATCCATTAACTTAGAGAATGAGTGATCTGTTCCCTCTTCATCATAGAACAGTTTTCTATAGAATATTAAGAGAAAACATCAGCTTAAGTAATGGAATGGTGAAGATCACCTGACAAAAACATATTTGTGGCCTGTAACATCCTTTAATTATACTCTAATATATGCCTGATACACATTTGACTGAAACCACAATATTTGCTTCATACAGTAACTGGTTAGAACAAATGAAATACCTGCCCATCTGCAGCACAGGTGACAATGGTTCGATCATCTGTGCAAGGCATGATCTTTGCTTGAAAAACGTTGTTATCATGACCTGAATGAAATGAAAACTTGATACGCCCAGTTTCCCAATCCCAAAGTATAACCCGCCTGTCATCTGAGCCTGAAACCAGAATGTCACCATCTGCATTGAAGCTTACAGTGTTCACACAACCTTTGTGCTTTTCCAACTTCCTGTAGAGATCAAGTCGAAGCACAAGATCCTGGAACATAAAATTCATCTAATTATGCCTTGTATGATATCAACTCAGCCACAAGATAACAGAAGTGGACTAAAGAATGGTCACTATATCAAAATCCAAACAAGATTTGTTATTAACATAAATAATTGAAAAGAACAGACCGAGCAAACTAATATCTGGAGCTTGATGTCAGCTTAAACACAACCATCTCCAATTAAACACATCCCAGAGGTGATTCTATATTTCACCCTCTTTTGTAGCTCCCTATTATAGATTAGAGAAGACTCAAGGAGGTGACCCTCATCAGCATCTCCAATTAATATAGATAAATTTCACAGCGAGGGTTTCACAACAAACTGGTATCAGCAAACTCCCCCCCCCCCCCCCCCCCCGACCCACCTGAATGTTAGAAGTGAACATCAGTAGATCAGAGCCGTAGCGATCAATGTATCATCACCTACTTCAGAGTAGGATGAATTATATTACACACGTGCAACTTCCACTTATATAAGCAAAACAAATCATACTATCGATAATATGGAGTATAGCATGCATTGTCATACATATACTTGAGATTCTTCGCTATATTCCTCACCATATATTTTTTTCAACGGCTGGTGTAAAATTTACTTTAATATGAATTATGAATTGATCCAATACACGCCTTAGTGCTCAAGATTATTATAAGCCATTGTCATTAAACCTTTGTTTGATTCCTAAACAAAAAGTTCTTGAATGACACTCAAAAAACCAGGTTTGAGCATTTTTCCTATGATCATAACATAGGAAACATTTCTAAAGAAGACCTCTTTGGACTCACCTTTAGCCCGTAAAACCAGTTGCCGGGCAATCCAAGAAGCAGTGTAAATCAATTCATTGTGATTCAGTTAAATCAGCTTAATAGTAATTAACCGGTAACTAATAAAACACAATTCAGAAACCCAATATCATAAACAATATATACAATAATCCGAAAACCCAATTGAGAAATCAAGCTATACCCAATACCATTACGGTGACAAGTAATCAAAAACCCCCCAAACAAGAAAATTTTGATAAACAGTTAATCATCCAAACAGAAACGAAAGAAAACAAAAAGGGGCGATAAGGTTATCAAGGATAAGACCTCGGAACCACCGAGTCGATGAGCGAAACTTCGAGAGGAGAGCTGGCCGAGTTCTCGTTGCCAAACATCGACCACGGCCTTGTCGATGCTGCTGCCACTTCTGGGTCTCTTATTACTCATCGCTTTTTTTTTTTTTTTCTGTGTTTTCCAATCAGTTCGACTATTTTTGTATGAGAGAGAGAGAGAGGATTGGAGTTTATATATATATATATATAAGATGAGATGGATGAGTGGGCGAGTTGTGAATCGGAGCGAGTCAGAGAGAGAGAGAGAGAGAGAGAGAGAGAGAGAGGTGGTTGTGACTTGTGATTGTTAAGGATTGATGTGTCGAAGGTGTCGGACTCAGTGTCGAGTATGGGCGCACGTAAAAGTATTGGATTCGATGTTGAGGTAGTGATGAGTGATGACATTAAATAAAGGTGATACATATAGTTACTCGGTGTATATTATAGGAGCTTCGGGTTTTGGTCTAATTTTGCTTTTATTATTGAAAATTACTAAAGTGTTTTAAGAATTTATTTTTTTTAATAAATGAGGATATCCAGCGGGGGGGCGGCACGAAGTACTAATCTGGATGGTCCATGAGTTTTTATTTTTTTTTGGGGTAAAATATCATTTTAGTCCCTAAACAATCACAAAAGTTCGTTTTTCGTCCCTAAATTTTTAAAAGTTCTATTTTTATCTCTAAACTTTTCCAAACGTATTGATTTTCGTCCCTCCGTCTATTTCCGTTAACTGAGTGCTAACGTGGCATGACGGAGTGCTGACGTGACCTGACGGAATGCTGACGGAGTCAGATGCCACGTCAGCACTCCGTCAGGCCAAATAGACAGAGGGACGAAAATTAATACGTTTGGAAAAGTTTAAGAACGAAAATAGAACTTTTGAAAGTTTAGGTACGAAAAATAAACTTTTGTGATAGTTTAAGGACGAAAATGATATTTTACCCTTTTTTTTTTTTAATATACCTTACAAAATTTTGAGTTTTAAATTAATATAGGTTTTTTGACCACCTAAAAAAAAAACTTGAACACCTTTAACAACAATTGAGTCCATTAAAAATAAAATTCAACCTCTCCAAAATTTTGGTCCATTGAATGTTGAACAAAAAAAATTGCAAGAAATGCAATATTCACAATATTTTTTCAATCTTTTCGTAAAAAATTCTAAATAACAGATTATTACTGGTAAACAAAAATAATAATTTCAATGGTAAGTTCAAATTAGAACTATAAAAAATTTACCACATAGACTTTATTGTGAAAATATTGCAAAAATGTTGTGAAAATAATACTTTTCAAAAATTTCACAAACAAACAAATTAGCCTAAAATCTCAATAAAATATTTAATTGTGGTTTTAAAATTGTGTTTTCAACTGGCATATTTTAAAATTGCTATTTTTTTAAATAAAATGGTAAAATATCATTTCCGTCCCTAAACTATCACAAAAGTTTGTTTTTCGTCCCTAAACTTTCAAAAGTTCTATTTTCGTCCCTAAACTTTTCCAAACATATTGATTTTTGTCCCTCCGTCTATTTGGCCTGACAGAGTGCTGACGTGGCATCTGACTCCGTCAGCACTCCGTCAGGCCACATCAGCACTCCGTCATGCCACGTCAGCACTCAGTTAACAGAAATAAACGGAGGGACGAAAATCAATACGTTTGGAAAAGTTTAGGAATGAAAATAGAATTTTTGAAAATTTAGGGACGAAAAACGAACTTTTGTGATTGTTTAGGGACGAAAAGGATATTTTACCCTAAATAAAAAAATGCACACTTTTTAAATAGCTAGTATGTTAGTGCTTGCTTTAGTCTTTAGCCGAATTTGTTAAATATGTGTGATATGTTTTTTCAAAAAGATAATGCATTTTGTTTATATTAGTACTTATTTAGGCAATATGTTAGCAATTGAATGAGAGATCAGTAGCTTAATAATTACTTGATTGTGTACATTGAAAAAGATGTAGATGATAACATTGATAATGAAACTATCATATCATACAATGATTTCAAAATATGAAAACTTGTGAAAGAAAATTTTAAAACTTTATATATTTGCATTTTATTTATTTATTTTGTGATGTTAATATATTCAAGTTTTATTATTATTAAATTTTTTTAATTAAATTTTTTTTAATGACCACCCTGAAAAGAATTTTTAGAGCCACCACTGATATCCAGATCTCTTCGAGTAGTTGGCTCTATAGAGCCTATATAGTCCCTATTCCACGCACACTGGCTCAAGGTTTCGAACTTAAGATCTGATAGATATCATGAGATTTTATGAACCTTTTTTTTTTAATGAATGAAAATGGGTAGGTTGGCAACCAACATGGTAATCCGACCTCAGCCTTATTATAGTAGCACCCTACTCGCTAGGTCTGGGGCCTTGTTGGGGTACAGGGAAACCACAATGAGCCATAACATTTCAAACCCATGAGGAACTCTAGTGATCCTGAGTTGTTAAGGGAGGTAACCTAAGCACTTCCATATTCGGAGTCAAACCTGGGACCATGCACTCAGCGCATCTTATACATCACCCAACAGCACTAGAGGCGGTCATGAAATTTTAAGAACTACTAAGATTGTGAGCTCCTCCGTAAATAGAATTTTATAATATAGTTTCTGCTCCTAATCTTTCTTTATTTTATGAGTTTATCTTATACCTATTTTATATAAATTCTCTCTCCAGAGTCCTGTCTCGAGCTCTCTTATGGAGGTCCACGTAGGTGAACTTACTGGACAACTTTGGGCTATTGTAGGGTAGGGTCCGTTTTGGTATCTTTTTTTTTTATACGCCGTTTTGGTATCTTACACTATCTTTGGACCCAATTCAACTTTATCGGTTGAGAAATTTGTAGTACAATCTAATCTATTTATGGCTCTAAAAATCAACCCTTGTTGATAGGATTGAAGAATTAGATTTGACTAGTTTGTTGGGATTTTAATTTAAAAAGTTTGAATTTTAATTTAACAATTTAATTTTTTTTTCTTCAATAAATTATAACAACGTTTACAATTGGTTCTAATAATTCTAATTCTTAAAATCCCATAATAAATTAAATTAATAATATAAAATAAGTTTGAAATTATAAAAATACAATTATTTTCTCAAATGATTAATTACGTTAGTTGGATCAGATTGATTGGGTTGAAATTTTTGTAAAGAGTTTCAAAAAAAAAAAAATTAACCCATCCCATCAATCTTTGAAAAATATCAACATCAAGTTGGGTTTAGTTGGATTGGATTTGCTTGTTAGACCAGTGAGTAAAATGCATAATATTATGAAGAAAATATCACGACCCAGACACGCTATCAGTCGATTTAGTCCATTGGGTTTTCAAAATGTCTCATAAACAGAGAGTAAAATAGTTTAGTTAAATGCTAAAACACTTCTTTCATATATATATATATACACACGCACAATGGGGGTGATGGAATGTTACACGTTGTTTTGGAAGGAAGATTAATGGGAAAATGAAAATGCAACCAAGCTTCCAATATGCTTCTACACATCCAAACACCATTCTTTTCTAGTCTCTACCGTTTACCTTTGCAGCCAAATGCAGTTAAAAAAATAAAATCCCTACTAGAAAGTTATGCAAATACAAACTTTGTGAGACTTGCATCTTGCGAGAAATAAAGATATTCGATCATTTACATGGGTTTCACATTGTTGCATTTGATCTACTGAAAACAGGCCATATCACATAAAAAAAAAAAACATTGCAATAACTTGTTTTCTTTTGTTTTCACTTTGGACCCAGGAATCAATGACTATTAACAAACAACAAAAGATTATCATAACCTATATTGTGCTTAGAAAAGGCAACTCAATGAACAATAGAACATACCGATAGATGCTCGAAGGTGTGCACTAAAATGGAGGGAGTCACTTTCAAAAGGAGACATTCCATAAATTTTATCTGCACACTATTAGGAAGTGTTTTGAACATGGTTTCAAATCAAGGAACTACGGCATCATGTTTAACAAGGTGACAATGACTAGGACCCAGGATATTGTGCTTAGAAAAGGCAACTCAATGAACAATAGAACATACCGATAGATGCTCGAAGGGGTACACAAAAATGGAGGGAGTCACTTTCAAAAGGAGACATTCCATAAATTTTATCTGCACACTATTAAGAAGTTTTTTAAACATGGTTTCAAATCAAGGAACTACTTCATCATAATTCACAAGGTGACAATTGTATCAGGACAAAAACACATCTTGGTCAGTTGCAAATTTGCAATGGAGAATATAGGATCTCAATAAACAGGGCTAATATTCAAGTAATTTTAAGATTTTGCAGATCACTCAAGTGTTATAATTGCTTACAGTATTAAATTAGCATGCCATGATGATCCACAAATGACAATTGTGAAAGGACAGAGCCATATCGAGATCTCATCCATTCTCTAAAATCACAGCTAGCATTCAAGGAACTTTGAGATTTCAGTTTCATAGATATTTCAATTGTTAACTTACTTAGGAATTAATAATGAATCTTGCTTCTAAAACATTTAAACATTTGTTCTTATAAAATACAGGCAAGGTGATATTAGTGCAAGAAAAGGAGGACAAAAGATAAGAGGGGGGTAAAGAAGGTTAGGACACTGAATGCTGTCCGGTTAAGTAGCCTTGATCAAATCTAAGGTGGCATCACCTTGAGATTTAACAAGAACTTCATTAATTACTTTTAAAAAGGGTTATTTATTTTATCACTCGTAAGCTACACATGCATATGGTGGTCTTGAGTTCACGTCTTTACCCTCTACTTGCTCTTAGAAGGGGAAATGGTGTCATTGAGCTAAACCTCATTGGCTAATGAAATTTAAGATATATTTGAAATGTCAAATGGTATTCACTGAAACAATCACATGATTTTAAATTGGTCTGCAAAACATCTAGTCTACATGATACTTAAATTGTTGAGAAAAAAAAAAAAAAAAAAAAAACATGATACTTAAATGGATGAGGTATTCCTCATTCTTAATTTCTTGTTAACAGTAAAATGGATGATGTCTCCCATATCATTATCAAGATCTAATTTCACAGATGCCAAATGAAGCCTACATCATTTTTTTTTTTTTTGATAAGTAAAACTAAATCTAAACCTATATCAAATTTCTTTTAAAACCAAACAGTGAGTGCTCATTGGATGTTGAAAGGCCCCCATTATACAAGTATAATGTCATTCAGGTCCATGTGCCATTTTCATGACAATTATATATTGATCTCCCCAGTCAATATTTTACATTTTATTCAAATGATAAAACAAGACCAATTTACCAATTACCACCAACTTGGCAAGTGATTGACCTTGTAAAAACTCTCTAGTACACAGGTATACATTGTTCAGCCTGAATATTAATTAAATTCATTGATCTTCACAGTTGTATGAAGTCATGAAATGATGAGCTAATCAAAGACAAAGGCTAAAGTTATTGACCATTGATAAAGCTAAACATGTCAAAACAAGGACATGACACACAAAAACCCCAGCTGTCATGAAAATTCCAAACAGTTAGTCCACAGGTGAGACTATGATGGAAGCGCCATTAAAACTCAATAGACTCTTCCTATGCATCCTGATGCTTCCTATGAAGAAAATGCCTGACAACAACAATATCAAAAATTCCCACACCACCACCCTGAAAAGTCCAAACAATTGTCTGGAAAGAAAATATGATCCGAGAGGAACCTGCTGTCAGCTTTCAAATATTTAAGAGGGGGGAAAATCTCACAAATAAGTCAAAGAAAGTCCAGATTTTCAAAATTATATATATATATATATATATATAAGTTAAAGAAAGTCCAGAAATCGAATTCTAGGAAAGGGAAAGATGAAGCAGATGAAGCAAATATTTATTATTGATGTATTGCAGTGACTTACAATTTCTAATAAAGCTATAATATATCCATGTATAGTGGTCAATCTTGCTATTCTAATATTTAAGTGTAGTGGCACAAGATGACAGGACTTACATAAGTATTCTAGGTGTTATTTTTAAAAGCCTTGAATCATACCAGAGTAATTGAACTTCATGCTCTAAAGCACTTATTAGCTCGTTTGGTTACAAAGTATAAAGACTAGGACTAACTAGAGTTTAAAGTAAGAACATACCTTTCCTTTGGGCCATCCAACTGAGGGGACACACTGTGATGCTTATGAGTGAAACAAATAGGAAGAATTTTGAAAGTCTTCAAACTATAAAAGATCTGCAGCAGCAGCATCTATAATTCAATATTCACGGAGTTTGCCCCATCCATCATCATTATAATGCCTTTGCCCCAGCTTCTATATGATCATTCAGAAAAGCAAATATGCCAGTACAAAAAAGTTTATTTCACTTGCTTTTCTCAATTATAGTCTTCCTTCATTTGAATTCAACCAACATCAGGAGCAGTGTTGAAATAATTCATTTAAGTTGATCTTGATCAACCTTTTCTCTCCCTGTCTTTCAACAGTGATTTAAACAAGTATTCTGAATTCTGTAGACTGATTTTATCTTCTCTTGATCAGAGGAAACTGACATAAATAGTTGGGAAAATGACTCCACAATTACTCGATGCATTTATTTTATCAGTGCAAAATTATCATTAGTTATGTGAAGAATATACCCAACTATACCCTGGTTGCTTTCTGATATTATTATTTTCCATCATCATTCTCACTTCTGCTGCATTGTCCCACTGTCCCGCATCAGCATACATATTATATAGCAAAACATATGGCGCTGAACTTTCAGGTTCGAGTCTCATCAATGCTTCAGCTGCAACTTGGGCCAACTCTACATTGTGATGCACCCTACAAGCACCTAACAATGCACCCCACACAGCCATATCTGGTTCACAGGGCATGCTATTGATCAAATCCATGGCCTCCTCAAGCTGCCCATGCCGACCCACAATGTCTACAAGTGTAGCAAAGTGTTCAACCCGTGGTTCAATACCATATTCACTAGACATGGACTTGAATTGCTTCCAGCCTTCTTCAACTAATCCTGCATTAGCACGCGCATTCAGAACTGAAATAAACATTATATATGTAGGTCGTATATTAAGCCTCTTCATCAATTTGAAAAGTTCCAGAGCCTCTTCAAAAAAAACCATGAGATGCGTAACCTCCAATCATTGCATTCCAAGAGATCATATCTTTCCACAGTTTCATCTCATCAAAAATGGTCCAGGCCTCATTTATTGCCCCACATCTTGAATAAATGGTAATGAGAGAGTTATTTATTTACACTTACCTTTGCATGGACACTTTTCAAATCTTTTTTGGATGATGAACCTCTTCTTAGATAAAAGCTCCCAAACTCAAACCAGAGGGTTAAAAGTCTTGGAAGTGCTTGAAAGAGATTCTTGTGGCCCTATGAAGCCCCTTTGCATAGAATAATAGTACATCAGGCACATAAGACCACCAACGCTTCTCAGTATTTACATTTGAAGAACCAACAGCAGAAGCTGATGGGACCATCCTGGGACCTAAATCAGATTCTTCCTGACGTTTCCTGGCATCAGCAAGATGGAGAGACCCTCACTTTGCAGTGGTTCTTTATCAATAGCATGCATAAGAAGAACCGTTAGTTTTGGCACACAAGTACTAAGGTGAGAACCCATCATTTTAATAAGGATCTCAATCTGCTTTAAAGCTTGTTGCTGCAGCGAAGTATCTTCAGCATGGAGCATTTTTCTATCAATAATGTTAAGGAGGCCAACAAGATGATTCCTCAAAAATCCTGGTAGATCTTCACCATCAGTTAGAACTCTAGCAACCTCTTTAATCATCTGAGGTGCTCTTGCTAACCTGTATCAGATAAAAATTAGAATGCTTGGCAGAATGACTAATAATAGTGGCAACTGATAAGATTGGACATATAATAAATCAGCTAATAAATTAATAATTTGGTCCCTTGAATCTACACAAATGAGTAACAAAAAAAAGGCAATAAGTAGATAAATGCAACCCAGGTCAGCAAATTTTCAACTTATAATCAATATGGAAAAATTATTTAAACAACCACCCCCCTCCCCCCACCCCCCCCCAAAAAAAAAAAAAATAAATAAAAACGACTATTAAAAACGAGATCAACTAGCAAGTTCCATAACTACTCACTTAGTTCTTGTGAACTTCTGTAGAGTTTTATACCTTTTCCTTATCTCATCTGAATCACCCCCATCCAGAAAGCAAACAAGTTCATCCAAGAGTGCATGTAATGCAGCTGCAAAAATTTCTTGCTTGTCAGAACCAGTATGAGCAAGGTAAAATTGCAAAGCTGAAAGTAACCCCTGGCCATTAGCTTGATGGAGAGAAAAAGCAAGCACTTTTGGTAGCCAATTAACTATCAAAGGCACCATATCAGTATTTAAATACTTGGCCAATTCATACAAGGTTTCAATTGCTTGATCATTATCCTGCTGAGACACCACAACCTTTGGAAGAACAAAGGAATCATTTTCCTCACAAGTTCTTCAGTTTCAACACCAAAAACAGCTTCTGCAAATTCTTTGACCATTTTTGGACGGCTGGCAAGCCTCAGAGATAAATTATCAAACATTTCATTACAAATATGAACAACTTTTGATAAGACTAGTTCAAATCCTCCTTTAAGATGAAAGTAGCACGATTTGTGAATTAACCTTGACGCATTCATTCTCACTGTCACGTGTGGATTATCAAGCTGGTCGACCAACAAGAAAAGAGAAAACAAGAAAAGTTGACTGTAGATATCAACTGCAATCATAATTTCAGCAGTAGATTCCAAAAGAGTATCAAAGATCTGGGGATCTTCAGCAGCTGATAAGGCATGTTTAATTATGTCCAGAAACTTCTGTTCTTTGATTTTAGTTGGTTTCTCCTCATCACAAAATAGACAAGGCAAAATAGGATCCTCAATGAAGGAATTTATCTTAGTACAAAATGCTTCTCTTACAGCCTTTTTCCTGTTAAGAAGCAAAAATTCAATACATTTAGTCCATTCAGATCTTGTTTTAAGCAGAACATCTGTATTCCCATGTATATGGATCCGTCGAATTAGGCTGACACAGGCAACTTGAACCTTTTCTGATGACTCATCACAAAGAAGCTTAAAAAATAGAGACTGTAGGTGGAGAGAATCACAGTCCAAACTAACTTCTGTCCTTTGCATATTAGGTTGATGTATAACTTTTGAATATAGTTCAGGATTGTGTGCAGTGCTTCTGTCACACTTTGAACACCAGAATCCTTGCAGTAAATAATCAACTGTCTGACTATGTTTCTCATTGTTTATATTCAGAAATAATTTGCATGTGCTTTTGGAAAGACCATCTACAGCATTACAAGATCCGTAGAGGCATGACAAAAAACCAGGAGTAATGGGAATAATATTCTTAACCTTCTCATTCTTCTCTTTCCCCAATAACCTGCAAATTGCAAGAGAGAGGTAAACAAACAAACAAAAAAGCGCACAATAAAGTTAGAACTTATGAGTCCTTCCATTTGATAATTTTAAGCACTAGAAGCACAAAACAAATATATCATGTAACAATAACTTAAGTGCGTCCTGCTTTGCTGCTCACGTGAACACCTACAGGATTCTAGAATATGAGAGTGCAGCTATTGAACAGAGAATAACACAAAATAACAGCTGACCATTCGGGCACAACTCAGAACCCTAGGAAAAAAAAATATAATACATATGGATATGTTGGTGTATGTGCTTTTGGGTAGGTATACATGTATACAGAAATGTGTATTGAATATTTGAGATGCTTTATTCTATCTAAACTTTATGCACAACTAATTCAAGGTGGAGAAATACATTTGGAATTTATCAAGTGATATGATTATGCAAACCATCCAAAAAAATTTATGGGAGGTGGTCATTGCCTACAACTCAAATTGGCAAAAACCATGAAAAGCTTCTATAAAGGATTTTTCAGAAGGCTAATACTAATACTAAAGAGGATTTTTTTTATAATGGTAATTTATGTACACACCCAGAGGGTTTAGAACCCACAATCTCACCATCCATCCCATTATTATGGAAGGAGGAAGCGCCATTTGAGCAAGAGCTCATTGGCAGCAAGGAAAAAATTACACAGAAACAAATGCGCTTTGCATGAAACCAAAACTGCAATCTAATTCCTCTATTTATGCACACAAGCATCATACAATATCACATGCTACAGTCTATGCACTTGACTTGTTATAAAACTAATGCACAACCAATCCCTAAAAATTACATTGGCACTTCACAAGTGAACCTAGCCAAGCCAAAACAATTTGTGAACTGGAATTCCAAGGGAAAGAAATGGTCATACAACATGAATAGAGTAAATTTGAAATCTCCTGCTTTAAATAAAACTAATGTTATAAAACTAATGCAGTACCGATATTGGCACTTTACAAGTGACAAGTGAACGTAGCCAGACCTAAATAACTTGTGAGCGGGAATTCCCAAGGAAAGAAAAATCAATACAACTCAAACAAGATACTGAAATAATTCATTTAAGTTGACCTTGATCTACCTTTTCTCTCTATGTCTTTCAAAAGTGATTTAAACAAGTACACTGAATTCTGTAGACTGATTTTATCTTCTCTTGATCAGAGGAAACTGACATAAACAGTTGGGAAAATGACTCCATTGAATCCAATTAATCGATGCATTGATTTTATCAATGCAAAATTATCATTAGTTATGTGAAGAATCTACCCAGCTATACCCTGGTTGCTTTCTGATATTATTATTTTCCATCATCATTCTCACTTCTGCTGCATTGTCCCACTGTCCCGCATCAGCATACATATTATATAGCAAAACATATGGCGCTGAACTTTCAGGTTCAAGTCTCATCAATGCTTCAGCTGCAACTCGGGCCAACTCTACATTGTGATGCACCCTACAAGCACCTAACAACGCACCCCACACAGCCGTATCTGGTTCACAGGGCATGCTATTGATCAAATCCATGGCCTCCTCAAGCTGCCCATGCCGACCCACAATGTCTACAAGTGTAGCAAAGTGTTCAACCCGTGGTTCAATACCATATTCACTAGACATGGACTTGAACTGCTTCCGGCCTTCTTCAACTAATCCTGCATTAGCACATGCATTCAGAACTGAAATGAATGTTATATATGTAGGTCGTACATTAAGCCTCTTCATCAATTTGAAAAGTTCCAGAGCCTCTTCAGAAAAACCATGAGATGCGTAACCTCCAATCATTGCATTCCAAGAGATCACATCTTTCCACAGTTTCATCTCATCAAAAATGGTCCGGGCCTCATTTATTGCCCCACATCTTGAATACATGGTAATGAGAGAGTTATTTATTGGCACATCTGGAATAACTGTCTTCGCTACCAGCTGATGAATTTGCATACCCAGGTGAAGATCAACCAGCCCAGTACTCACACTGAGAACTGAAGACAAAGTGTGTCTATCAGGTTTCTCTCCTGCAAGTAGCATCTGAGTGAAGAACTTAATCGCTCCTTTATAGTTCTCATTTTTCTCATACCCTGCTATCATGGAATTCCACGATACCAGGTTTTTCTGGGGCATCCTCCTGAAGAAATCATTGGCATGTTCCAAACTACCAATTTCTGCAAACCCTGAGACCATTGTATTCCAAGACAGGGTATCAGGATTCGGCATTTTACCAAAGAGATTTGAGGCCTCTTCCATATTTGACGAATGCACATAGCCACTTATCATAGTATTCCATGAAATAATATCTCTTTCGGTCATTTGGTCAAAAATTTCCCTGGCAGAAGCAATATCTTCTGCTTTAACATAGCACATAATCATAGAATTCCATGACACCACATTTCTCTCGAACCTCCCGCTTCCCTTTTTCCCACGATCACCATAAAATGGAATCTGATCAAAAAGGTGCCGAGCTTCTCCAACCCTTCCCCTCTGACCATAACCTGCAATCAAAGTATTATATGCATGCACTAAATCTTCTCTCCCTTCATCCTTATTACCAAATTCAAGCAGAACTCTTGCAGCTTTATCCAATTCATCATTCTGAATAAGACCCGATACAAATGCACTAAGAGAAGCCGCATCCCTTTCCGGCATTCTCTCAAAATACTCAATGGCACGCACCACATCACCATTACGTAAAAACCCAGTAACCATAGCATTCCAAGAAACCACATTCCGCTCACGCATACTATTAAAAATCCGTAATGCCTCATCCATCCTCCCATTCTTTGCATAGCCACTAATCATCGTGTTCCACGAAACGCAGTCTCTCTCCGGCATCTTATCAAACAAGTTCCTCCCTTCCTCAATATACCCTTTTCCACGACACGATATATAACCCGAAATCATCAAATTCCACGACACGGTATCTCTTTCAGGCATTTCATCAAACAGTTTGCGTGCATTGCCCATTTCTCCTCGCTTGACATACCCAGTTATCATTGAATTCCACGAAACTGTGTTTCGATGCTTCATATGATCAAACACACCTCTGGCCTCACTAAGCCGACCAGTACGGACCAAATTCGATATCTTTTTGTTTAGTGAATACAAGCCAGAGGATTTCGAAGCTGAGCCAAAACAAAATGATGGAACAGAATTACTGTGAGTTTTGGGTTTCAGTATTGGGCAACAATGAACAAGAAGCTGTAATTTTCTGAGTCTGCAAACGACGACGTTCGGGTTGAGCATTGTTCTCCAAGGAATCACTGAGTTATAGTCATGGAAACAGAGTTCATATAGTTATTTGAGCTAGCTGTAATCGCATAAACGGTGAGTCGTTTAAAGAAAAATTCCTAAACTAACAAACTCATCTGCAAAACATGTTGCCACCGCCGATCTCTTGAAGAACAAACCCAGCCATCACAGACAAACTCAGAGGTCGTCCTTTCTTTTCTTCTTCTTGCTTCGTCTCAGACCCTCTCTGCCTCTTCTTTCGTTTTTTACTTTAGTAGGAATTTTTTTTCTAAATAACAATAAATATTAAAAAATTTAGTTAGTTGTCACTAAGGAAAAGAAAGTTGAAAACTAGCATTTCGAGTGTCTAAAACTCGAGTTCTAACATAAAAATTGAGTTTTTAATTCTCGATTTGTAAAAAAAAGCCACGCAAAAATCGAGTTTTAAATACTCGAGTTCGGAAAACGCTGCTATAGGGCTTAAAAGCGTCACTATAGGGCTTAAAAATAGAGTTATAAAAAAATTTAGCAGAAAAACGCCGCTATAGGGCTTTAAAACGTCAATATAGGGCTTAAAAACGCCACTATAGGGCTCCCTGAACCTGGTATTTAACACTTATGAAAAAATTTTGCAGGAAAATGCCGCTATAGGGCTTTAAAACGTCACTATAGGACTTAAAAACGCCACTATAGGGGCGATAAAACTAAAAAAAATTTTGCATGGAACTCGAGTTTCTAAAACTCGAGATCTATGTTATGGATCTCGAGTTTCTAAAACTCGAGATGTCTACTTTCCCTTATAGTTTCAACCGTTGCCTAACTAACTATATACAAATACTTTCCACAGTTATTTTGCACATTCCCCCCTTTAGTAGTCTATGCCTTATGTTTAAGTTTTTGACTTTAGTTTGCTGACCCAACTCACGGGCATTTTTTCAAAAATAACTATTAAAGGCAAACTATTTTGTTAGATAGCAAACGTTTGAAACAATTTTGCTATCTAACAATTCGAGCATTACATACTCGATTTTCTGTTGCATTTCCTATTGCGCCAGCAGCTGAGGTGGATTGTCCACGTAGGATTGGCATTGAAATCGAGTATGCTGGACTCGAGTTACAAGTATAGAAATTGAGTCCACTGGACTCGAGTTCCAAGTATGGAAATCGAGTCCACTAGACTCGAGTTCCTTGTCTGGTCCTACCACTACTTTTGACGCTCTTTGCCACGTGGATATATAACTCAAGTAATTAGACTCGATTTCTATTAATGGAAATCGACTCTATTGGACTCGACTCTAGTGCATCTCCTTGGTCAAGCTCCTCGCGTTGCTGCAAAGATGAAGTTACAACGAAACAATGGATTAAATGAATTCTAATACCAACCATAACAACAGTCGCGAAATTATTAATTACATTAAATGACTTGTCATACCGTGGGGCCAGCCTTGTGTCCTGCTTTGTGACCACCTGTCCCACAATGAGGTGCTTTTGTTGTGCGTTTAGGTCAACCTTATGGGGGTGAGTGTAACCCAACTACCTACTCATTCTTAACATGCACATCTGGCTGTTTTGCTTGACTCCCAACAACTGAAGATCCTACAACTATGGGGAGGATGGTGTAGCAAATGAAATGTGAGTGAGGCCTGTAGTCATGGGATTTGTATGTAGTCCAGGAGTGGGCATGAATGACATGGAGTCACTATGGGGTGGTACATGGTCTATACGACCAATGCTGTACAAGGGGGATTGAGTGGGCATGACAGGAAGGGTCACATTGAAATCAAAGCCGAGATCAAAGGATGGTGGAGTAAGTGAAAGTGGGGTCAGAAAATGTACGTGGGGTGGGTGAACAAATCTCGGGGTGAGAAAATGCATGAGCAGTGGGTAGTGGGATCTCTAGGTCAGGAACTGCATGAGCACTACGTGGAGGGATCTCTGGGGAAGGAGATGCATGTGAGGGTGGAGGGAACTCTGGGGCAGGAGATGCATGTGGGGGTGGAGGGGGATCCGGCCTACTGACAAACTGATGGGTTGCAGCATGCTGACCATGGCTATGGCTGGCAGGAGTTGAGCTCGTGCTTAGTCGTCCAGTATCTCCTAGCGCTTCTGGATTTGCCCCATTAGTATCTTCCAAGGGAAGTTGGGCAGTTATACGATGAAGGCGATCCACTGCCTTAAGTACAGCTGTAATATGTTTGTACTCAGGACTGCCTACTGTATAACGCCTCAACATCTACTTGTGACTGGCAACCTACAAGTAAATAAATACAATTAGTACATCTAAAACAAAAATGGTGATACGCAACAAAATTTGAAAAGAAAGGTCGAAGCAATTACCATAATAAGAAGTGCAGCGGTAGTGTGGTCGACGAACCTCCAAGTCACCCTATTGTACCAATGGAAGTATGGATGAGTAGGTGACATATCACCCTCTAATCATGCTCCATGACATAGTAATTGTGCTGGAGTATTCCATACTTGGATATGGCTTCTATGTTTGTCCCACCAATTCACTCTGGTCTTCCACCTCAGGTCTATTTTGTGAAGGTCATCTCCAGTATCAACATTTGGGGGCATTTCTTGTACCATCCCAAACTGACGAACAATACGGTCCGGTGTATGTTTCTTTACTAGCCAGAAACATATAAACGGCACCCTCACCATCCACACATCCCTTCCTACAACACAGAACACAGGCAGGTGGCCTAATTCAGCTTCATATGGTTGCCACACCACCTGAAATAGCCAAATAAAAGGGTAGCACATTATGCAATGTTCCATTATTTTCGACTATGAGCTATTTTACAGTTATAACAATATACAATAGTCATAAACAATAGAAGAAACACAATTTAGGTACCTGGTTGGGATGCATAGAATCTAGAAGCTGCCAGTACCGGACCAGACAGATCAGCGAGGCTATTCTTCGTGGTCACAACCCACGCGGTCCTACAATTAAGAAAGAAGGAGTCAATATCTACCAATTATGCGATCTAATAAAAAAGAAAAAGGAATTGTATGTTGATGGAAGCTAAAAAAAAATCCATCAGCAATGATTACTTCTTATAGACTAGCAAGAGTGAAAAAAAAAAAAAAAAAAACTTTATTTAATTCTTTTCCTTATCAATAGTTGTGGAATTCAATTAATTTTTTTCCTACGGTATTTATCTACAAAACTCAACAAAATTATTCCAGCAAAGGACGAGTTATGAAAGAAATAAAAAAGAAGAAGAAATTGAAAGAAAGAATCTAATTAGCAAAAAATAAAATTGAGAGAGAGATACAAGCTTTGTATCATATATATGGCCCATTCTTCCTACAATATTCTAATTGAGAATTTCCCATTCATGAAGCGTTGTATCGTTTATAGCTGAAAAGAAAAACTAATAAGATACAAGCTTCATTATCTCAAATTAGATAGCACTGGAATATTTAATACTTGGAATTGAGAATTTGAAGTAATCAACAACAATAAATGATGGGTAATCGTAAATTTAACATTACATACCACTAAGTTTATACCAATAAATGATTACCTAAACATATGATTAGTGGTAGAGTTAGAAATTAATAACACTTGTATTATACATCATATGACCTCAGTGGTTGTAAAAAAATATATAAAAATAAATAAAAATCCTATTAATTTTCGAAATTTGAGGAATATTAAGGTTAAAATTTTATTTTCTATGTCTAACAATGTGTCATGTCGTTTAAAATTATGGATCTATTTCCAATAGAGAGAATCGGTCAAGGAAGAGACTTACTTAATGGACAATGGGCAAGGTGGTAATGGTGAGCCATATGCATCATCTAGTGGGAGGTCCATCCTTGGGCACAAAAAAGGAAATCTGAACCTTGCCCAATACTAAACTAGTATCAAGGCCCCACTAATCTGACTGGCACCTCTGTTGGTTGCCCTGCATAACTCTCTGTACAACCATGCAAGACAAGTGCTCCCCCAACTGTACGGAGGTGGATTGCAAAGGTCCCTCAACATCTGCAACCACATCATATGCACCCTATCGCCAGACTTGTCAGCGAAAATTGTGTCCCCCAGGAGTGCTAGAATATAACACCGTGCATACTGATGCACAACATCCTCTGCTGCACCATCGGGCAACCCTTGGTCTACTTTTTGAAGTAGCCGGTTAATCTGGATTCGTTGTCCTTGAAGCACCACACTGTTAGTAACAATTCCAAGCATATCTCGACATTCAGTAGCCCACACCAAGTCAATTGTTCCAACAATTGCCTCACCATCGATTGGAATCCCCAAAAGAACCTCCACATCTTGTAATGTGATCGTCATCTCACCATGTGGCAGGTGGAAGTGTGGGTCTCAGGCCATTATCAAGTTATTATCAATCTCTCTAGATGGCGTCCTATACAAACCCTCTAATCCAACTCTCTTGACAATGTCGAGGACACGATCATCCACCATTAGGCGTCGTTTTCAGAACTCGTCATTACGACCATGGCATTTCAGTGCCCCTGGATCCTGCACATGATAGAACCATGGTGATGAGATGCAATATGCCATAACCTTTGTATATATGATTGTAGCTATTGATCCCAAAAAACAAAAATAAAGCGGTTATCAAGGGAAATTAAAATATCATCCCCAAAAAAAAAAAAAAGCAACAACAGGAGAAAAATAATAGCAATCTGCATCACTTGATACATTTGTTTTTAGCCATTTATCCTGCTACTTATGCCATGCATGCTAGTGTAAACATTGCCATAATAGTAATCCAACCCATTACCCACCATGTTTACAACGAATACATACATCAAAATTTGATTCTCTTTGGCTCTCACAATTCAATTTGGTTATCTTAATCCAAAGCTAAAAGACTGAAATAGTCAAACCTCTCTAAATCTTATCAATGGTAATGTCTTTAATTATCTAAGTGTAACCTTTATGTAAGGGTGTGCAATAGTCAACCAATCTAACTCAACCCAACTAATGGGCATGACTATGCATTCAAAGCTAGTAATACCATTAACAAACTTAGAATTTTAGAAATGGAAAAAAAAAAATCAACATAATGTAAAAGGATAAGAAGAGAATATTCAGCAAGTGGTCGGTTTTAATTTTACCTCGCCTTCCCAAACAGCGCTTGATTGATGTTCTTTTACAAACCTTAACACCGAACCCTCCATGGGACCAGGACTGAACTCATCAGGGATCTCAGCAGCAACGGCAGCCATACTGCACAAAGTTTAGGGGGTCAAGAGTAATATAAGCACATGTTGAAGATAAATTGGCAAGGATCTCAATGTATAACCTAATTTCTTGCACAAACGATAAGTATGACAATCAACCACAGGGAATAAAGATACATATAAAAAAACTCAATATGCTGCCAACAATTGTAAAAGCAAAGCTTTATGTTAAGATTAAAGAAAGAAAGCTTAATTTGCAGCACAATTCTGACACCGAACTCTTTTATGTTTATTATGAAAAACGCGCACAATACTTTGAATGGTCAACATTCTAATTAAGAAAGAAGTCAAAATTATCTTTAAAAATGATGCAAACTAGGGGGACTAACTCAACCTAAACCTATATTCCATATCAAACAATAACAAGCTGTCTTCTTTGATTATTGTTACAGATTTTGCATTTTGAAATAAAATACTCAAGAAAGCTACAATGATAGCTAGCTGCAATCATACGACACACTTGAATGAGATGATTCCATCCATCTAAGAATGAGTTTTCCATAGGCTTATAGTGATAGTAATCATAACAGATCACAAGAATTATGTGAAGCCTATGATGCAATAACAAAGCCTGATTGTTATTAATGCATTAATCATGTGGCAATGGGTTAATGATTTGGTAATGATGTAATTTAATATATTAAAATTAAAGAAAATATGAGGTGCTGGAAGTTAAAAATGCTAGATCAAGATGCATGTACCCACATCTACATGACTTCTATATCCTATATACCATCTGTTTCTAGCCATATTTAACACAAAGATTCAGCAGTTACTCTAAGTTAGTACTGCATTACCAAGCAAAGAATTAAGGAAGTTCAAAACCAGCACATAAATACATAATGCAATTGAAAAATGTGATAGGTAAGAACCAAAAACAGTACTTCAAAATAGTGGGATGGGGATTCATAATAAAGATACAATTTTTTTTTTTTTTTTGGAAAAATAAAGATACAATTTTGATAGCATATATTGGATTTTATGCTATCAATTGCAAGGAATAGAGAGAAAGTCCTTACTTTTGTGATAGACTACCAGCGGAGCCAACCAAAATCAGTGTCTGAGGGAGAAAGGCTGAGCGAGGTGGAGACGGAGCGACGAAGCGAGGTGGAGACGGAGCGACGGAGCGAGAGGGAGCCGTGACTGAGCGACGGAGCAAGAGGGAGCCGCGACGGAGCGAGAGAGCCGCGACGGAGCGAGAGGGAGCGATAGAGTGAGAGGGAGCTGCGACAGAGCAAGAGGGAGTGACAGAGCAAGAGGGAGCCGCGACGGAGCAAGAGGGAGCGACAGCGACAGAACGAGAGGGAATGAGAGTGAGAGTGAGAGGGAAGGGAATGAGACTGAGAGTGAGAGGAATGCGACATTGTGAGTGATTTGTTTTGAACTTCAGTTTTTGAGTGCGATATACAAGTGCCAAAAGGAAATCGAGTTCAAAAGACTCGTTTTCCATTTAACTTAATCGAGTCCAAAGGACTCGATTTCCTTTAAACCAAAACGAGTCCAATGAACTCGATTTCTGGGCCTACGTGGACACTCTGTCCACATTAGTTGCTGGCAAAATGGGAAAATCAAGTACAATATACTCGATTTATAACCACAAAATTGACTCCTTTGATCTCGATTTGTTAGATAACAAATTAGTTTCAAACCTTGGCTAACTAATAAAATAGTTTGGATTTTATAGTTATTAAAAAAAAAATCCAACTCACGTGGTAAAGCATTGGAAAGGACAAAACTCAAAAAGCTCTTGCCCCTCTCCAACGTGATTTTTGGTTGTAGTTTTTCATTATGACTCGACTAGATGTGCTCCCCAGTTCGAGTCCTGCTACCTGCACTTTGAAAAGAATTTCCTGGGCTAGCGCTTTACCTCTTGGTGGGCCCACCCGACGCGAACAGTGATTAGTCTCTAGTTGAAAACCTTGAGGATACACTGTGCGATAGCAACCAAAAAATAAATAAATATTAAATAATTTGTTGGAAAAAAAAATATATAATTTATATTATTTAAGATTTACTTCTTTGGATTGCAAATTTTATGTTATATATATATATATATATATATTATTTTTAATTATTTTTAAGAACTCCGAACCACCATGAAATGATAAGCTGAAATAGGTCGGTACTGAAATATTTCGTTCCACTAAACAGACTGAAACGGGTTCCAAAGTGGTATTCATAACATTAGTTTAAATGATTCAACAAAACAAGGTAGTAAACTTGTGTATGCGAAACTAAATTTTAATTGTACTCTTCAACGACTATAGCCTTTGGTCGTTTAAGTAAGGCTCCACTTTGATAGGGATGGCAATTTTGCCCTGCCCCTCCCCACTCCTCCCCATGCAGGTTTTCCCCACCCCGTAAAGGTAATGAGGCGGGGATGGGGTAAGATTTTAGTCCTGCACCATGGGGGCGAGGCGGAGATGGGTTTAGACTTTTTAGACCCACCCCGCCCTTCCCCGTCCCCGCCCCGCCCTGCGTTGCTAAGAGTTATAATTGTAAATTTTTCATACCCTAAAACCCTACTATTTAAACAAACATATCAATATTAGCTTATTTTATTCTACCTAATGTGGTTCTCTGCATTTATTTTGTTATGTGTTATACTATGAGTTTTTTTTTTTTTTTTTTTTTTTTTTTTTTGGTGATTGTCTTGTTAAACACTTAGATATATTATTCAATTTTTTTTCTAAAAATTGATTTGATTTGATGGGATAAATTTAGTTGTAATTTCAAGTATATTTTTATTAATGAAATAGGTTTCATTAAAAAAATTGTACTAGTTGTAAGGCAAATTAACAAAAAGTAGAGTTTTACGGGGTGAGGTAGGGCGGGGCTTCGCGGGCCCCAAGGGGCGGGAATGGGGTGAGAAAGTTTCCCCGTCATGAGGGGTGGGGCTGGGATGGGGCAAGACAAAACAATGCGAGGCGGGGACAAAGACCTCATCTTTCGGCCCCGCTCCGCCCCATTGCCATCCCTACACTTTGACCAAAGACTCCAAACATGTAATTTTTTTTCTTCTTCACTTGGCTGGTGTTTTTATTATTATTATTTAATAAGTCTGTTTGAAATTTGAATTAGGACCATATATGCTAGAAATACGATAATATTATTTAATATAAGTGTGTTTTTTGGCATTTAACATAATTTTTGGAACAATTTTGTTAGTTGGCAGGTTTTTGAAACTATTTTCTAAACTAGCATCTCCAGTCTTAAGGCTCAAGCTTATTGAGGGAACTCAAGTCTAGTTCCAAGTGGTGGCAATCTAATGTGGATTAAAAAATTCATATGGAACTCGAGTTCCTTAAAGACCACACTAGCAAAATCTTTCATTCCTCACCTTCCATTTGTTCCTCACCTTCAGTTCCTACAACCATCTCACCAGCAAAAACTTCCTCACCATTAGTTCCTCATAGGTCCTCACAAACATCTCACCAGCAAAACCAAACCCAACAAAAAACACAAAGTCGATCGGAACCTACAAACAAGTGTACCTCATACCAATCGAAACCTACAAACCCAAACCCAACAAACATGCCACCACCTCATACCGATCAGAACCTGCAAACCCAAAACCAACAAACGCGCCACCACCTCATCTCGATCAGAACCTGCAAACCCAAACTTAACAAATGCATGCAATACCACCTCATCTCGATTGGAGGTGAGCTTCAGTATGGAACACGAGATATGGAACGAGATAGAGTGAGAGAGATCCACCTCAATGATGAGCTTAAGCCTTAGTGGCCCGATTTGGGCTTGATCTAGAGAAAAAGCCAGAGATAAGAAGCTTCCGAAAGAGAGAAGAAGAGGTTCAGAGAACTTGAGTCTTTAAGACTCGAGTTTCTTCACTGAATTCAAGTCTAAAAGACTCAAGATACTAGTTTACAAAATAGTTTCGCAAACCTGCCAACTAATGAAATTCTTTCGAAAATCATGTTATTTGCCCAAAAAAACCCATATTTCTTTCCAAAAAATAAATATTATAAATTTCATTACATATGGTTTTATGAAATGATGAGTTAACTTTTAATAATAAATCTTTTTTTATGATAATATTGATGTGATACCAATTTTTATATGTCCATATGTAGGTTAAAACATTTTTGGGCCATTCGGTAGTATAGTATCCCCGATTGGCAAATGATTATTTTTATAGGGCAAAACTTAGGTATAATACTTAAGTAATATTATTTAGGTTTCCCTTTTAAGGTTCAGCTATATAGTTGTACTTAACTAAAAATACACTTACATCTCATGAGAAAAAAACCACATGGCTGAATTTTAAAATGGGAACCTAAGAAACAACACCTAAATATTGTACCTAAGTTTTGTCTATTCTTATAAGTTGCTTTGTATAATTCATATTGCCACGATTTTAAATAACCTATCTATATAAGGAATGAATAGTATCAATAGCCATTACAACTATACCATTCTAACCCTTCTCTCCGCCAAATGCATAGTTTATGGCTAACTGATATTGCTCATCATCATTTAGCTATTGCATTCTCGTTGGTGGATGATTATTTCTATGCAGTGGCGGAGTCAGGATTTCAATTTAGGGGGGGAGGGGGGAATTAAAAGACAATATAAAAAAAAAATAGCCTAAAGAAAATCAATCAATATTAATAATAAATAAATAAACAACTATAATTGTTATAACATTTTGTTGTGTCTCTAACATTACTTATTATTATTATATTATATTGTGTATAATATTAATATGGGGCCCATTGATTGAGTTGTTGCGGCTGATTTGAAAGGGGAAAAAAAAAAATTTGGGGAGAAAATATAAAAGAGTAGCAGGAATGGTGTGATGTGGTGAAATCATGTGTGACAGTGGCTTTCAAGAAGTGAGAGCTGGTGTCTTTTTCTTAGATGCTAGGCTTATTGATTAAGTAAAATAGGTTTTTGGCTTTTTCTTGTGTCCGTGGTATAGATTGGTTATTGTGGGAATACTCCTTTATTTTTTCTTTTCTCATATCAGGAGGGGCAAGACTTTAAAAAGTTAAAGTTGTTTCTATGGGTATAAGAATCAATTTGGAATGCTTTTTGGGGGGGGGGGGAAAATGATTATTTCCATTTGAAATAGATTAAATATTTCAAATTTAAGAATGTACAAATTAATACATCATTTAAGGGGTGTCTTAGTTGAAATGTATCTACCCTAACTTGAAATGTTATCATCCTTTTTTTTTTTAATTGAAAAAATAGCCTTTTAGTAGTAGTATGGAGGTTTTGGATTGAAAAGCCACCTTCTCTTGTAAAATATGTTCAAGATGAAATTTTGAAAAACAAAAAATATTCATCCATTTGACAAATAACTAAAGGCTAAAACAGTTCAACCCGCGTTTTCAGTTGTTAATCTACCGTTTTCTATTAAAATGAAAGAAAGAAAAAAAGAAAAGAAGAAGATATAGATAACTACTAGTAGTAGGTAGTGCAACGTTGCATGCCATGCATACAAGAGTTATATAAGAAGACGCCACTTCAAATCATTTAAGACCTCACTCCTCAGCTACCTATACCGAGCCAAAATGATTGTAATAGGATTAGGAGGCAATCTCAAACTGCCCCTCCCATTACCATGTAAACGCCACCAACCGCCACAAAAACTAACCTCAAAATTATTGTCCCCCAAATGTGCACTCACCAAACAAGCCCACCGCTTCCTCTCCACCCTCTCCACCGTCGCGAGAGACCCCTCGGCCTCTTCCTCAGCCACACACAAACTTATACAAAAATTTGTTGCAACCTCACCAAAATCTGTTTCTCTCAACACCCTCTCCCATCTCCTCTCCCCCCACACCTCCCACCCCCACCTCTCCGCCCTCGCCCTCCCCGTAAGTCCTAACTAACCACTACTACCTCATTACCTGTTGTGCGCATGTGTGCTGAGTAAATAAAATTAACCTCAAATTTAACTTAATACAAAATGTGTGTGCGCTCGTGTGCTGAGTAAATTAACCACGAACTTTACCAAATAAAAATATAAACAATTTAAATTAAAAAAAAAAAATTCAAATAGATTGTAATTTTCTTTTTACTTTAGCAGAATTTTCTAGGCAATTAAAACGAGCAGTTCTGACTTAACTAAACTCTCATTGGCATTGCAGTTCTACACGAGAATCACTGAAGCAACATGGTTTGATTGGAATCCGAAGCTGGTGGCAGACCTGGTGGCCTTGCTTGATAAGCAAGGACGTTATGAGGAGTCAGAAAAGCTAATTTCCGAAGCGGTTTCGAAGATAGAGTTGCGAGAGCGAGAGCTGGTTCTTTTTTACTGTAACTTAGTGGAGTCTCACTCCAAGCAAGGTTCAAAGCGAGGGTTTGATGTATCTTTCACTCGCTTGAACAGGGTTGTTGATGATTCGAGCTCTGCATACGTGAAACAACGAGGTTTTGAGGCTATGGTTAGTGGGTTGTGCGAAATGGGACGGGTTTGTGAAGCAGAGAAGGTGTTTGATGAAATGCGTGTGAGAGGAGGGAAAGTGTCGAGGTTTGAATTTCGGTGTGTTTTGTATGGATATGGACGGTTGGGATTGTTTGAAGATATGGAAAGGGTTGTGAACCAAATGGAGAGTGAAGGGTTTGTTGCGGATACTATATGTTGTAACATGATACTTTCGGCTTATGGATGTCATTGTGAGTTGGCAAGGATGGTTATGTGGCTTAGGAAAATGAGAGCTTCCCAGATTTCCTTCTCCATTAGGACTTACAATTCAGTCTTGAATTCATGCCCAACAATAATGTCGATAATGTCGATGATGGCACAAGAGATGGAGACCGGTGTGGACACTCTACCTCTTTCGATTGGGGAGTTGAGTGGCATTTTGAGTGGTGATGAGGCATTGGTAGTGAAAGAATTAGTCGAGTCCAATTCAGTTTTGGAAGAGGTAATGACATGGGATTCCTTGGAAGGCAAGTTAGATTTGCATGGGATGCATTTAGGTTCATGTTACTTGATGATGTTGAAGTGGATAGAGGAGTTGCGGAATGGGTTCAAGGATGGGAAGTATGTAATTCCAAGAGAGATTACGCTTGTTTGTGGGTTGGGAAAGCATAGCAATGTTAGAGGTGAATCACCAGTGAAAATTTTGGTTAGGAAAATGTTGGTTCGGTTGAAGAGTCCAATGAGGAATGATAGGAAGAATGTGGGTTGTTTTGTTGCCAAGGGGAAAGTTGTGAGGGATTGGTTATGTTGATTGGAAGGAGAATGTGTTCTTTCATGGATTACCTCAGAACTCAGAAAAATTCATGTTTGAGAGGAAATGCTAGCCTAGTCTTGATTAGGTATTCCACTAACTTAATGAGTTCAAATATTTGCCTGGTCTTTACTATATTTATCTGGTTATCTGAAACCTGAAGCTACATTTGAGGTTGGACCTATGACAATTTTTCTGAAGAGATCTGTGTATATATTAAGTTTGAATTACATCTTTCAAAATAGATTAGTACAATATTTAATCTTAACCATGAAATAAATCCATTTAAAATAAAGAGGATCATATTCCACACAGCCTTTATTAGGAAATTTGAATAAGAAACTACTGACTACATCATATTGGCTATTAAGTCTATACTGCATGATCAGAATGCAAAATTGGGTTGGGAATGAGTAACTTCAGGGGAAAGTGGTTTCTTCCTCTCATTTGCCTGGGAAGTATTTCGTATGGCCATGTGGTGTCAACCTACTTAGCTTTCTTATCTAAATAAAACTTGATCTCTCTCTACCATCTATATACTTCACAATTTATCTTCTCATTGACAAGCATTGGTGGCATATTCTCATGATTTTGAACTTTATGATACCATAAATCAAACCGCAGCGATTGGAATCTTGTGCTAAGCATCCTAGCAATGATATTGTTCACTGTTAGTTAGCCATAGGATCAACCTTTTAAAGCATTTCCATCGACAGTATTACCAGAACAGAGATGATATGTTACATTGATGTATAAAGGAAAAATGACATTTAATTACATGTCATTTTACATCATAAAAAAAAAAAAAAAAAAAAAAAAAAAAAAAAAAAAAAAAAAAGCAAAAGACCAATGCCTACCAAAAAGAATATACAAAAGGAAATATCACATTACAGAGGGTCCTATATTCTCTGTATCCTAATCCCGGATGCACTCCTAAAACAGTTAACTGACGTTTAACTGGTGCAAGCGATTGGACAGGCATTGAAATCATGGCATGCCTGACCTGGACTCAATACAGAAAAACCACTCTATTTTATCAACTCTTAAAACCATGGCATCCACCATATATACATCTTGCCAAGATTTTTGTGTAATACTGCTTCTGCAATTAATCGACGAGCCTGGCCTTCTACAGCTAGAGGCAAAGATGGCGCAGCCCCGACACCAACAACCACTCCTTGCAACCTTGCCTCAATATTGCTGATGGCTCGCTGCAAGATCCAAACAGGGAAATGTTTAGTGGTTAGTTTACAACCATAGATCTTACATTCTGATCTCTTAATGCAAAAATCAGGATATCAGTTGGCTTCAACATTTTGATTGGCAAGCCAATTCAGTGATTCAAGTCACTTAAAAAGCTTTCTCACTGAATTAGATTCCAATTATAAAGAATACAAAAATTACCCCCAGTTCAAGCTTCAACTCTTTTTTTTATTGATAAATTCAATAAATACAATAATGGTGAGGGGGGATTCGGACCCTAGTTCTCCTCATAAAAAAGAGGAAGCAATGCCACTAAGCTACAAACCTCTTGGCACCTTAAGCTTCAACTCATTGACTACAAGCCTTTTTTCCATTAGGTTGATAATATGTATAAAAAATGCATCAACTTTAACAATGGCTGTTAAATTACCGATTGTTCCAAAAATTTAAACTATTTGGATATAATAAATTTAATCATTTAACCGCATACTTCTAACACTTTCCCTCATGTGCGAGCTCAAACTCCCTTTTAATAGGTGAGGCCCAACACGTCAGATTTTAAATGAAAAGTAAAGTGGAGAAATCAGGGATCAAACTCAAGACCTCTTATTCTAATATCATATTAAGTGTCCGTTTGGCATGATTAATTTTGTCAACTTATTTTACTCTTCAGCTTATTTTTGCTACTAGTCATGGGTCTCATTATACTATTTTAGCTAACTTTTACCTTTATTTACAGTACTTTTAGCAAAAAGTTTTTAATTTTAACAAAATAAGCGGATCCCAAATAGACCTTAAATTACCGATTGTCCCAAAAACTTAAGCTATTGGGATATGGTAATTTAATTATTTAACTACATACTTCTAATAATGGCAATACTATGTTGGAATAGGAGTAAATTTATAATTGAGGTATGATGCAATTAATTCTTGGCTAAAATGCAAAACTGGCCCTCTAACTTTCACCTTTTGTCATTTCAGCCCTCTAAGTTTTAGTTTTGTCATCTCAATCCTCTAAGTTTTAGTTTTATCAATTCAGTCCTCCATTAGAACTCTATTAATGACTACCGTCTACTAACCAAAATGACATAGTTTTGGACTTTTTTTTTTTTAGTTTCTTAATTAAAAAAATAAATAAATAAAAGCTGAAAACATTAATTACAAAAAAATGAAAAAAGAAAAAAATGAAACTTAGGGGAACAACGTTGTTCCCTGCCAACTGAAAAGAATCTTACCAGCACCTAACAAAATCAAAGAAAAGATAGTGCACGGAATGAGAAACCCAAGCACAAAAGCAAGAACAAGCAACGACGAAGAAGACCCTTTACACACTCTTCATCTTCAAGAAGTCCTTCTTCAATCACATCACACTGGTCCTTCCATGGCTTCTATGGCTTCTGACCTCTTCTCCCTCTCCCTATCTCTCACTCTCACTCTTTCTCTTTCTCCCTCTTTCTATCTCAGTTTCTCCCTCAGTCCCAGCCCCTTAATTTGTTTCTTAGAGAAATCGGTTTCATGATTTGAGGCTAGGTGTCATATCGGAGGGTGGGGGTGGGGTTTTTTTAATGTTTTTCAGTTGGCAGTCCCTAAGTTTCTTTTTTTTTTTAAATTAATGTTTTCAGTTTTTTTTTAATTAAGAAATTTAAATAAAAAAAAAGTCCAAAATGGTGTCGTTTTGGTTAGTAGACAGTAGTAGTTAATAGAGTCCTAACGAAGGACTAAATTGACAAAATTTAAAACTTAGAGGACTAAAATGACAAAACTATAACTTAAACGACTAAAATGACAAAAGGTGAAAGTTAGAGGATCAATTTTGTATTTTATCCTTAATTCTTCGCTTGCTATGAATTGATTTGCTCTAAAAAGCATATTTCAATTTTAATAAATTCGAGAAAAAAAGGGATTTGTTCAGCCTTAGTATATGCCAACTAATCCAGTAATGCAATGATGAATCAAAAGTAATTGTAATTGCTTAGTTTAAGAAAGAATAGATAGAAAGCTTGTTACAATAAAACAACAAATCAATGAAGATCTAAACCTGTGCATGTGGATTCTGAACTTCTACCCCACTGGACTTATGAGATTTCGTCCATTCCACGAGTGGATCATGGATGAAAGTTTCAAGAACACTCATCAAGGTCTCCCTGTGTGTTCTCAGTACTGACAGAGTGATTTCACAGACCCTCAAGAAAATTCCCTCATATCCAGTAATGCCCAACCCATCAATCATGTTCTGTAGGTTCCACAAGATGTCCATCAGTATGAAAACCCAGGTTTGGAAAATAATGCATCATCAGAAATAATATAAATTTACTAAATCATTCATAAATGTAGACAATGAAAATTTCATTAAAATGAGTTAATATTGGACATATTTAAGTGAAGAGTTAATATTGGACATATTTAAGTGAAAGAAAACACAAGCAGGTAAAAATAAGAATACTCGTTGGAAAGTATGTTCAATACGAATATTTTGCCACTATCTTTATTTCAAACAATTTAACAATTCCACATAAGGTAGTAATGCATACAAGAGAAACAGACACCCCACCCCCCCCCCCCCCCCCCCTTCCCCCTTCTTCCCCAACACAAAAAAAGAAACCCTCAAATAAGCCGATTAATGCTATTTATTTGCAAAACATGAGATATTAATCAATCAATTCCCTAAAACACATTGCACTTTCTTACCTGGGTTAGCCTGAAAGGCACCAGCTCGGGCTTCTCCAACTGCAAGCCTTTGTCAAATAAGCAACTGAAATCCACATGAACACAGTCACCCGTGGTAGAATCAAAAAGAATGTTTTCACCATGTCGGTCACCCAGCCCCACAATATGCCCAACCATGGACCAAACTGCAGTGGTATGTGCATAAGCAACCCGGGCCCTAAACCAAGCAGCCGGCTCAGAAAAGGTGTTCAAGAACCACTTATGAAAGGCTGGTGGGAACATTGGAAGAATTTTGTTTTTGAGCATCTCATCTTCTTGCATTTTACCTTGACATTGATCATAAATCCGTTTAATTTGAGGATTTGTTTTCTGCTTATCAAATTTTCCACTGGTTATGTAAATGTCTTGAAGTATATGCCGTAGTCCACGAGTATGAGGCACCCATTCTACCATACCACAATCCTCTGTTAGAGGAATCACTGCAAAGGTACGAATGTAAAGCTTCCTTCGACGACTTTCAGGGTATTTGGATAACAAACGATTAATAGTTGCAGTAAACTCCATCATACGTGCATCTTTCCTGAGGTCATCCTTGGGTTTGCAGAGGAATGGACGTTGACTGCCATCACTTCCTAATAGAACAATCTGAACAACAATAACAACAACCAATCTTTAGTCCCAAAATTTTGAGTACCTATTATATCAATATTTAAGATAACCTAGGGGAGAAAAAGGTGATTCTACTCCTGTAATGAAAATTAGGCAACGGCAACAGATTGATGACCTTAAAAA
The DNA here is from genome assembly GCA_032727855.1 of Quercus ilex subsp. ballota. NCBI lineage: Eukaryota > Viridiplantae > Streptophyta > Magnoliopsida > Fagales > Fagaceae > Quercus > Quercus ilex. The sequence goes on from CM064918.1 coordinate 56,313,775, forward strand.
TCATGATGTACACATTTCTAGGCATAACTGACCCTTTCAATTTATGCGTAGACCTCCAGATATCTAAGTGAAGGCATACTGGGAATGTGAACCAAGCACACCATAAAATCAATAAATAAAGAACTGAATATTAGAAACATTCATTTGCCAAAACCACTACCACAGAAGAACTTACTTTCTTAGGTCTCTGAAGAGATGAAAGAATCTCAGCCTCATCAGATATTCCTGATATTGTAGGAAGATCTGTGGCAGAAAAGATATTAGAGTTAAGTGAGTCTATGCCATTTACTTCATATGTTGGTAGGCTAACAGTAAGAGATTGCTGAGTTGGCATGATAATTCCCAGCGGCATCATCCTCTTCAAGGCACTAAATTCAGTTGAGATATTAATTGTCTTTGCTTTTGGCTGACCAGCATGGAAGCACAACTTGATTAGATGATCAATCAGGCTAGCAAACTGAACAAACAAATTGTTACCACTATTTCCTTGGCTGAACCCTTTCCGTGCAGATTGTATGATTTCTGCAGCTGCCTCACGCCTTGATGGAACTGTGGATTTTGAAACTGCTGCCATAATCCATAGGGCTTGTTGTGGGTATTGCCTAAGAACTGAGGTGATGATGAGCTTGACCAATCGAACAATTTCTTCATTTTGGTGGCAAATTCTGGAAACTAATTGAGGCAGTACTGTTAACCACTGATATGCTGGCAAATCATTCAGACAGCCCCGCATAATACTCAGTGCCTGCCAAAATAAGAAAAAACAAAGAGAGAACAATATTTAAAAATGGAGGCAGAATCTCAATGTCTCGTAAGAATTAAAGTTCATTTTTGAAGTATTACACTAACCTTTGCATGGACACTTTTCAAATCTTTATTGGATGATGAACCTCTTCTAAGATAAAAGCTCCCAAACTCAAACCAGAGGGTTAAAAGTCTTGGAAGTGCTTGAAAGAGATTCTTGTGGCCCCTATGAAGCCCCTTTGCATAGAATAATAGTACGTCAGGCACATAAGACCACCAATACTTCTCAGTATTTACATTTGAAGAACCAACAGAAGAAGCTGATGGGACCATCCTGGGACCTAAATCAGATTCTTCCTGACGTTTCCTGGCATCAGCAAGCAGTTCATCGCAATATTTAGCCATATAGAAGTATCCTTTCTCCCACTTAGGCTGCAGTTCCTTCACCCTGGAATAAAGACTTATCACATCCTCTTTTTGCTTCTGCCCCGTGTAATGGATCCATCTAGAATAGAGGAGAAGGGTCTTCGCTATATCTCGATTCTCGTTTAAAGCCTGAGTATCACAAACTAAAGGTGGTGGGTTCAATGGAACCAGGGAAAGGCTAGTAATTGATGATATTGCAGTGGAGCCTACAACCTCAACAGGCATGTTGAGGAGAGATTGTTGCAACTCTGCAATGGCACCATCAGATCGCCTAGTACTCCACAAAAGCTTAGCCTTTTCCATTTGAACATTAGGTGCACCTGAAGCCTGAGCTTCAAGAATTGCTCGGTTTGCTGTTTCATAGTGACCAGCCAAGCGACAGAGTTTTGCATATTGAAGCCAGCAGTTCCCAACTTGAGCACCAAGACCACTAGCACTAAAAACCAATCTTCGGAAAGCTAAAAGTGGCTCCCTTGCCCAAAGTAATGGCTGTGCAAATCTGAGTCGATTCTCCCAGTTCTCCATCACTTTTGAGAATCCCAGATCACCCAAATCAAAGGTTTTCTCCAAGAAAGAGTCATCAACAAGAAGACTCTGGAAGTCTTCTAGCTCCCGTAGTAAGTGAAGTTTCACAACAAATGGGTAAGCACGTGTATAGGAATCCATGCCTGCAGCAGCCAGAGGAGCAATCAGAGCTTGCTTGGACAGTGCAATTTTCTCAGCAACCGAGAACTGATCCTTCTTCATCATTGCCTGGAGAATCTTTGCAACATCCATGTCAAAGGAAGCATTACACTCGGAGCTGCTACAAACTAAACCTTCTTCATCAGCTCCACTAAGGTACTCATCCATCAGGTCCCACCTACCAAGCCTCCATGCTGCTTGCACACCTTGCATGCACCATGTTTTCTTATATTGGGGTATCCTACAAATTAAACCATCCACATGAGTCACCATGGCCTGAAGGTGGCACATGTTTAGCAAACAGTTAAGGACATCTGAATGCCTCTGAACTGAAGTAGGCTCCATTTGCAGGGCTTGTTCACAAGAAGTTAAAACTTCTGCCCAATTTCCTGCTCTTTTGTTTATTAATAGCTGGTCTTGTAACCTTAATGATTTACGCAAACATGCCAATCCAGAAAGACCATCAGGCTCATCCAGCCAGCTGTATATTTCCATTAGATATGAAACATCTACATCCTCAAAAACACCACTCCTTTCAGCTGCAGGATTGAAAGAACCTGACTTTACCCGCACGTGAGACTCAAAGTACATCAAAGACCTAGCATATGCCTGACACCTAAAGGAGGCCCGGGCAAGCGTCACCTTTGGGATTGCAGTCAAAAGCTCTGAAACATATTTACATTGTACAAGGAGTTGCTCCTGATCTATCAAAGAAGTTGGACTTTGATCCTTTGACTTGTATGATTGATGCTTAGAAGCTGATGATTGAAATGATTGGGAAAGAGCTAGTTCCTGTTCAACATCATCAACCCATTGCCCAAGATTATCAAGAAGAGTGAACACAGCCTGAATGCAAACTTCACTTTGCCCACCACTGACTCCATGAACTGTAGCCCCACTGTTCTCTGATGCTGCAGCATCAAGAACGGAAAGAATTTCTTCTGTTATGCTATGCCGCGCCTCCTCAGTACCATGACAGACAGCCTCAAGGACTAAATATGGCAGTAGATATATGGCTGTTTGCATATCATGCCGCACTATACCTCGACAAGCATTAAAAATGCTAGCACGAGATCCAGTTGCATGCACAGTCAATTTTCTTATCCAATTAAATATCCACCTCCTGAATGACATATTTGGGCGGTAAATTGGGCCAGTGCAAGCAGAATCAGCCACGTTTGGAAGCTGAAATCTAGATGTCAAGCACGGGGCAATTATCTCTTTAACATAATTAGAGAACCGGTCCCATAGTTTTTTACCCCTTCTATTATCCAAAGATTTCTTATCCTTCAATTTCTGTGACATAGAAGCAGCAGCACTGGCATCCAGTGATGCCTCACAACCTGCAATTTTTAGAAGCTCCTGTATAGCCAATGCAGCTGAGTCTTGAATAATGGTGTCTGGTGCAGCTCTGAAAGCCCTGGCTAGATGCTTGTGGATCAACTCAAAGATAAGATCATCATCAGAGCATTCAATCTTAAAACGTTGGCATGTAAAACCCTTCACTTTGGCAGGGTCAACCGCACCTAGTGCTCCAAGGCAATCAGCACAGACCAGCTTCAGCCGCTGTCCTACTGCAGTCCTTGATTCTTCTGCACATCCTCTTAGTAAGGATGTGATCAAAGAGCTCAAAACATCCATGTCTGAACGAGCTTCAGCTGTGATTAGAGCTGTAACCTCCTCCCTTCTTAGGTTTAGCAACTTGCTCAACTCGCAGACTACCATATAGCGCACATTCAAGTTCTCATGATTCAAACCGTCAACAACATCTCTTAATTGATCCTTTAAAGTCATTGATCCACGTGCTTCTTGTATAGCTTTGTTAACTTCTGTCAGAGCTGGAATACTGGGCAATGGAGGGAACTCACGAATATGCTCCTTTAGGACAACCTTGTTTTTTAAAACAAGTTCTTTCAAAATTTTCACCACTTTATCCAAATTATTTGAAGGATGTTCTTTCTCTCTCTCTAAGAAAGGAATAAGAGCAGCAAAAACTTGAGAAATTACATGTTTCGTGCTAGATGGTGATACTTTCGCTAGCTGCTCAATGAAGAAATGCAAGATGGAGAGACCCTCACTTTGCAGTGGTTCTTTATCAATAGCATGCATAAGAAGAACCATTAGTTTTGGCACATAAGTACTAAGGTGAGAACCCATCATTTCAATCAGCATCTCAATACGCTTTAAAGCTTGTTGCTGCAGCGAAGTATCTTCAGCATGGAGCATTTTTCTATCAATACTGTTAAGGAGGCCAACAAAATGATTTCTCAAAAATCCTGGTAGATCTTCCCCACCTGTTAGAACTCTAGCAACCTCTTTAATCATCTGAGGTACTCTTGCTATCCTGTATCAGATAAAAATTAGAATGCTTGGCAGAATGACTAATAATAGTGGCAACTGATAAGATTGGACCTATAAAAAAATCAGCTAATAAATTAATAATTTGGTCCCTTGAATCTACACAAATGAGTAACAAAAAAAAAAGGGCAATATGTAGCTGAATGCAACCCAGGTCAGCAAATTTTCAACTTATAATCAACATGTATAAAATATTTAAACAACCCCCCCAGCCCCCCAAAATAAAAATAAAAACAACAACGAATAACCAGATCAACTAGCAAATTCCATAACTACTCACTAAGTTCTTGTGATCTTCTGTAGAGTTTTATACCTTTTCCTTATCTCATCTGAATCACCCCCATCCAGAAAGCAAACAAGTTCATCCAAGAGTGCAGGCAATGCAGCTGCAAAAATTTCTTGCTTGTCTGAACCAGTATGAACAAGGTAAAATTGCAAAGCCGAAAGCAACTCCTGGCCATCAGCTTGATGGAGAGCAAAAGCCAGCACTTTTGGTAGCCAATTAACTATCAAAGGCACCATATCAGTACTTAAATACTTGGCCAATTCATACAAGGTTTCAATTGCTTGATCATTATCCTGCTGAGACACCACAAGCTTTGGAAGAACAATAGGAATCATTTTCCTCACAAGTTCTTCAGTTTCAACACCAAAAACAGCTTCTGCAAATTCTTTGACCATTTTTGGACGGCTAGCAAGCCTTAGAGATAAATAATCAAACAGTTCATTACGAATATGAACAACTTTTGATAAGACTAGTTCAAATCCTCCTTTAAGATGAAAGTAGCATGATTTGTGTATTAACCTTGATGCATTCATTCTCACTGTCACGTGTGGATTATCAAGCTGGTCGACCAACAAGAAAAGAGAAAACAAGAAAAGTTGACTGTGAATATCAACTGCAATCATAATTGCAGCAGTAGATTCCAAAAGAGTATCAAAGATCTGGGGATCTTCAGCAGCTGATAAGGCATGTTTAATAACGTCCAGAAACTTCTGTTCTTTGATTTTAGTTGGTTTCTCCTCATCACAAAATAGACAAGGCAAAATAGGATCCTCAAGGAAGGAATTTATCTGACTACAAAATGCTTCTCTTACGGCCTTTTTTCTGTTAAGAAGCAAAAATTCAATACATTTAGTCCATTCAGATCTTGTTTTAAGCAGAACATCTGTATTCCCATGTGTAAGTATCCGTCGAATTATGCCGACACAGGCAACTTGAACCTCTTCTGATGACTCATCATAAAGAAGCTTAAAAAAGAGAGACTGTAGGTGGAGAAAATCACAGTCCAAACTAATTTCTGTCCTTTGCATATCAGGTTGATGTATAATTTTTGAATATAGTTCAGGATTGTGTGCAATGCTTCTGTCACACTTTGAACACCAGAATCCTTGCAGTAAATAATCAACTGTCTGACTATGTTTGTCGATGTTTATATTCAGAAATAATTTGCATGTGCTTTTGGAAAGACCATCTACAGCATTACAAGATCCATAGAGGCATGACAAAAAACCAAGAGTAAGGGGAATAATATTCTTAACCTTCTCATTCTTCTCGTTCCCCAATAACCTGCAATTGAAAGAGAGGTAAACAAACAAACAATAAAGTTAGAACTTAGAAGTCCTTTCATTTGATAATTTTAAGCACTAGAAGCACAAAACAAATAAATCATGTAACAATAACTTAAGTGCGTCCTGCTTTGCTGCTCACATGAACACCTACAGGATTCTAGAATATGAGAGTGCAGCTATTGAACAGAAAATAACACAAAATGACAGCTGACAATCAGTCACAACTCTGAACTGTCGAAAAAAGAATATAATATATATGGATATGTTGGTGTATGTGTTTTTGGGTAGGTATACATGTATACATATATGTGTATTGAATATTTGAGATGCTTTATTCTATCTAAACTCTATGCACAACCAATTCAAGGTGGAGAAATACATTTGGAATTTATCAAGCAATATGATTATGCAAACCATCCAAAAAATTTTATGGGAGGTGGTCATTGCCTACAACTCAAATTGGCAAAAACCATGAAAAGCTTCTATAAAGGATTTTTCAGAAGGCTGATACTGATACTAAAGAGGATTTTTTTATATTGGTAATTTACATACACACTCAGAGGGTTTAGAACCCACAACCTCACCATCCATCCCATTATTATGGAAGGAGGAAGCACCATTTGAGCAAGAGCTCATTCACGGCGCAGAAAAAAATTACACCATGAAAAACAAATGCGCTTTGCATGAAACCAAAACTGCAATCTAACTCCTCTATTTATGCATGCAAGCGTCATACAATATCACATGCTACAGTCTATGCACTTGACTTGTTATAAAACTAATGCACAACCAATCCCTAAAAATTACAGTGGCACTTCACAAGTGAACCTAGCCAAGCCAAAACAATTTGTGAACTGGAATTCCAAGGGAAAGAAACGGTCATACAACATGAATAGAGTAAATATGAAATCTTCTGCTTTAAATAAAACTAATGCACTACCGATATTGGCACTTCACAAGTGACAAGTAAACATAGCAAGACCTAAATAAGTTGTGAACGGGAATTCCCAAGGAAAGAAAAATTAATACAACTCAAATGGCATAAACCTTTGCTTTAAATATATATATATATATATATATATAAGTTAAAAAAAAAAAACAAGTATACAAATAACTTCCACAGTTCACTTACTCCAGCCTTCTGAATATATGTGTTAGTAAACTAAGACCAGACCACAGGACAATCACAGGCATGGAAAGCACAGCTTCAACTCTTACTTCTTCAACTTCATCATGAAGACTAAAATCCAAGATTTCAAGATCAGTTTCAGTCTTTAAGCTAGGGCCAAGCTTGGATGCAACTTGAACAGAGATACATTTTGTTTTCCAGGGATGATGAGGTTCAGCAACCATAAGAGAATGGGTCCAAGGAAGCTTTAGTACCACGTGCAGAAGGTCTGCATCATCATCTGTATTTTTGAACAGCTTGTTCTCCATAAAAGGTGTACCTAATCAAAGAGAATGGAAATCAGTCACAGACAATAGAATAGCAGCAAACATAGTAGATTATGTTTATGTAACAAAATTATAGAGATAGAGCAATATAAGGAGATCCAAAATTCTCATAGGTAAATTATCTCTATCAAATTTTATATTTATCTTACTTATCCTCTTGTTTTCAAGAAATTTTTTTTGTAGAAGTAGACCGGCATTTTTCAATGAATCAAAAGTTTCATTATTTCAACATTGTTATGATTAAAGTTTTAAGCATGTGCAATATATGGGCTACCAGAAGCATCACCTAGTACAATATAAATATGTGCACTTCCTTTCACCTAAAAAATATTTAGAAATTGTCACAAGAAATTAATAATCTGGAATTCTTTAAGAAACAGAACCAAGATAACATATCCATTACAACAAGAACAAGGTTACCGAAGCCTTGATGAAGATTATTTCCATTGCCTTACTCTGCAAGAGCAAAATGCTGTGAATTCCTTCCAGATAAATGAAAACATCAAGTGTGATTGAATTTTCTTGCTTTGCCTGCATGATGTAAACTCCATTAATAATAGAGGGAAAATTTAGTAACTTTTTGAGAGATTTGCACATTTGAGCCTACCCACCATCTCACATATCAAGGGGATCCATGCATACATCTGTTGAAAGATGCGGACTGACAGATTGGTCTCTGGGAATCTACAGAAGGCAATACAAAGCATGCTAAGAGCTGTCAAAGCGACACCTGGACTTAAAGAATCAGGTTCAACAGCAGGAGAGTTTAGATACTTAACAAATGAAATAAGTGATTTGTGCATATCAATTGCATATTTCTCTTCTGTTTCACAATTTACTAAGCAAGTATGCTTGTTCTCCACCAGAACATTAGCATCTGAAGCCACAACATCTTCATCCAACTTTTGTCGTTTGACCTTGCAAGTAACCACATCTTGAATAGGCCTCTTTTCTCCAACCCTCAAGTTTTCAATTGATTTATCACTTGATGTTAATGATTCTAGACTGCTGTAATTTATTGGTTTCCCCCCAACACGATCAGGACCAAGAATAGACAAAGCCACTCTAAAGCAATCTATCAGTGGAAAGCAAGGTTCTGGGAAACAAAGAGTGCGAATAAGAGATTCTGGCTTCCAGACATGAGGGGGGCAGATTTGAGCAATACGTTTGTATGCATTGCACAAGGCAACCTGGAAAAAGATAAAATCATAAAATTAGAAATCATTATTAAGTCCCCTGAAAAAATTTAATCTCTCACATCTATCAGCTATAAAAAATAAAAATAAAAAATAAAAAATAAAAACTAAAAAAAAAAATAAAAGAAGAAAATTCCTAACAAGAATAGTTAAGTTTTCAGAAAAAGGACATTGGTTATAATTAACCTTAAGCTCCTGACTTTTGGTTCTCCAGATTGACTGAGGAAAAACACCAACTAACTCTGCAGCTGTTAGCTTCACAACATCATCGGCACAACTAGAGTATAATGCATTAAGACAACCACCCATGGACGAATCATAAACTGTATTTCTGAAATGTAAGCTTAGTGTTAGTGTACTAAGCAAATGATACAGTTTGAATAACATCATTCATGCTCCCCCAAAGATGACCCCGTAAGTTACATTACCAAAGACCAAAAAAAAGAGATAATAGTCAAAAACAACAGACTTCTACCACCATATATGTATATATATATGATAATGTAGGAAACCTTTCTAAAGAAGAGCCCCTAGGACTCACCCCAAGCCAGTAAAACCTACCTCCAATTGACCCCACCCACCAGGACTACCACAATATCTGACAGATATATTAGATGTTTCTAGAATTACAAGCAAAACAATCCAATGCAGCAGAAAATACAGCATTAGAAGAATGTTATGGTAATTGAAGGACCTTCCAGACAATTACAAATACTTGTTCTCATTTATGAATTCATTAGAAATCCAACTGTGGCAATATTAAAATTATTTGAATTGATTTCAACCTCTGACAAAAGCCAAACATACTAAACACGGCAATACAATATAGATAATCATCATAGAATATTAACTCATATATACAGTATCATAACTTCAAAAAAATAAAATAATAATTATGTAATATGTTAAGAGGTTCATCCATTCGGTTTGGTGAATTCACGTGCAACATTGAGGCTTAGTTGTTAAGAGCTCTAAAAATAGAGAACTACAACTTACAAACATGTTAGTGCATACCTGAATACGGGAAGCCCCTCTTTGTCCTCGCTTAATATGGTGGTTATTGACTGGATTAAGTTATGATGGGGAATGATATCGTAATTTATCACTGATCCAACGATGCGTGCAAAGTCAAAGCATGCCTTCCACAGAATTTTAATTGTCAGGCAATTGTATTATAAGGATACCATGAATCATATTTATTAAATTAAAAAGAGACCATATTAGACCAATAACTGCATTAGCAATCTAATGAATCCAATATTAAACTAACAACAAGAATTTGTAGCTGTTGCTACCCACCATATGCAAATCAGCATCCCCATAACATAAAAGTGAACATGCAGCCGAGACAAATGCCACATCGATTAGTCCTTCAACATACAAAGTTCCATCAGTTAAGCATTTATTAATAAGCTTAATGATCCAAGTTGCAAAAGGCCGCCACCTCCTTTTTCCCGTAAGGTTAATCATGATACCAACGCCATCAGCCGGTTTATTACTTGCCGGAAGATCGCCAAGATGATCAGGATCGCTAAAAATTCCAGCAAACGACTCACAGAAACACTTTAAATTCAAACTAGCAGATTCCATGTTATTTGAATTGTCAACATATAGTGAAGCCACATACAAAATATCTGTCAAAAGAGAAAGGAAAATTAGCTTTCTTGTATGCATTTGCCTTTTTTCCTTAAATATTATTATTGTCAAGTACCATGTGAAAATAGAAAGAAGAAAATAAAACAAAGTAGAGAGGCAAAACCAAAGCAAGAGAAAGAAATGAGAACATAGGGAAATAATATGGTTCGACCTAACAGCCTATGTCCACAAAGAAAAACCCACAAGGCTACATATTTACTGTATGAATCTATTTATAGGAAGCTAAATCCTAGACTAATATTGATTACAAGACTTGGGTCTTCACTCTTAACTATGAATTGGCCTTGATATCTTTAACAATTATTATTACTAATTTACAAGTGTAGCGTGACTTAAACTTATAACCACAAAGGGTAAAAGTACCGTTTGAGCTATAGTTCATTGGCATATGCTCTCCAAAATTGTCTTAAACTCGGCTAGTTACACAACTTTTTTCATAATTTGATAACTTATGACTTGTAATGTCACTAGAATTATTCATAATCAATCAATTAACTATAGAAAACCGATACCACGAACCAATCAAAATCAAGTCACATAGTTAAATACACTCAATTCCACCATTTATATACCTTCAACAACCACCATTGCATCAACAAAAAACTGCCTGTACGCCTCACGCGAGCCGCCGCGAAGCAACGACAGAAGCGATCCAATCGTTTCGAAAATAACTCCATGTCTAGAACTGAAAGCAATAAATAAATTCTCGATCAGAAAACAAACTAAAACCAAAACTTCACAAATTGAACAGAATACAAACCGAAACGAAGGCTCGGCGAAGAAAGGAAGAACTCGACCGATCACAGGCAAAATCGCCGAAGCCTTGCCGTGGTAAAAAACTCCGGGAAAGTTTTTCGCGGTGTGAGAGATTAGCTTCAATACTGCGATTGCTTCTCTCTCATTGGCTGCGATGAATTTAAATAAAATCGATTATATACAATTTTTTGAAAAAAATTAATTAATTAATTAGAGAGGTTTGGTTTGAGTGTGGGAGAGTGTACCGGAGGGAGATGGGACGACGTAGGTGTGGAGGAGATTGGGGAGGACGGCGCGGAAGCGGAGTTCTAAAGCGTCGTCGTTTGGTGGTGAAATGGCGGCGGCGGCGGCGGTAGTGGTGGTGGTAGGCGGAGTGGATGAGGTGGCGGCTATGCGTTCGCGGAGCTCGTGTACAAGGCTTGATAGGTTCGCCATTTCTTCACTTCACTTCACTTCACTTCACTTCATTTCATGCCCTCAATGAATTCCACTTTCCTCACTCTCTCTGACTGTCAGCCTCTCTCTCTTTCTCTCTTCTCTCTCTCTCTCCTCTCTCTCTTCCCTCCTAATTTCGAAATGTGCCTATAGAACATAGTTTATGCTATATATATATATATATATATATATATAGAGAGAGAGAGAGAGAGAGAGAGAGAGAGAGTTCGGTTAAAGTTATCCCTAATACCTCTTATTTTGTTGATAATACTGCAACAAAATAATTTTTAAATGTATAAATAATATGATATGAAGCCCATTTTTAATAAAAGTTATGTTAAAAAAATAGATTTGTGAGTTCCATGAACAGTGAATAATGTTACAAACTTATTATTGAATTCATATTTTCAAAATCCAACCATTGAATTATATGTTCTATATGTTCTTAATATACATGTCAAATTTTATGCTAATCAAATGTAATTTACCATTCGATCCATAAACTAATTTTTTATACATTATTTTAAATTACAAAAACTTGAATTTAAATAATTGATTAATGACATGATTATTAATTTTCGATCAACTTGAAATTTTGCAAGCATGAAAAATATACGAAGATAACGTAATCTAACGATAGATTTATCTAAATTTACATCCAATTAAAAACTATTAGTTGGTGTAATATTACTTAAAGTTACACCAGGTATAACTTGAACTCAACCCATATATATAATAATAATAGGAAAAACTACAATATGTTCATAGTAAAAATTCATAAATTTGTCAAGAAATAAAATATTTTAGTCATAGTTTGACAATATATATGAAAAATAATAAGTTAATCAAGAAACTTGTGAACAAGTTCGAGCTTGCTCAACAATAAAATAAGCTAAATTTAAACATGAAATCTTGTTTAATAATGCGTTTAAGCTTGACTCGTGTTAGAAAAAAAAATATATATTAAATAAACAAATTTTGAACTTTTAGTCCTATACTTCAAGTTAAAAAAATGAGTGGTATTAATCTTTTTGTTAACTTTCGTTAATAATGTTGCTTATGTAATTAACAAAAATACAAACAATATTACTAGAAATCTCTTGCCAAACGGACCTCAAATCTTTTAGAATATATTTTTCTAAAAAAAGATAGAAACAATAAAGAATTGATGTCGAAAAGATCTTAATAATAAAGAATTGACGAGGATGTTATCCAATCTAGCAAGAAAAGTGACGAAACTAATAAGGATAATGGCATATCATGATTGGGACAAACATCTAACTCAATTAATTCGCCCAAAATCACAGAAGCACTTGCAGAATCAGCAGCAGAGGCAACATGGCAATGGATTTAATGTTAATGGTGGAAATTTGCAAGGGTTTCCTGCGCCCAAAATCTAACTCAATTAATTGGCAGACATGATGTTATACTATCAACTATCAAGTGGAAGAACCATCTGACATTACTGACATGGTCCTCAAATGCAAACTAAATAATTGTAGGCAAGATGCAAGATACAATTTTATAAATACAATTGATTTTTTTTTTTTAATGTTTAAATCAAATTTAGTCTTAAATTAAAAGAGGCCAACACATAATAATAATAATAATAAATTATCTCTTCAATAATAAATAGTTTAAAATGTAAAATGCAGGCTCTATGTTTCACCAAAAATATAATTAATAATTAAAAAATATTTTCCAAAAATTAAAAAAAAAAATTTGAATGGAAGTTAACAAACAAACTTCAATTGAATAAATTAAAAAATTAGAGGATTGAAAATTTGAAATGAAACTTAGAGTCTGTTTAGATACTGCTTATTTTGTTGAAACTGAAAACTTATTACTGAAAGTACCGTAAATAAAGGTAAAATTTAGTTAAAATAGTATAGTATAACCCATGAATAATATCAAAAAGTATAATGAGACTCATGAATAATAGCAAAAATAAACTGAATAGTAAAATAATTTATAATTTTCTTTACTTCCCAAATGCACGTCTACGTTTCTTCAAAAAAAATTTTAATCCTTTTCAGTAAAAACATTTGACTTTTCTCGTGCACTGTTTATGGACCCACAAATTTCACTTTTTAACAATTTTTTCATTAAAAATAGACCCCACGTTACTATTTACATATTTAAAAATTATTTTGTTACAGTATTTTTCAATTTTCAATTTCAATTTTCAGTTTTTAACGGTATCCAAACGGACATTAGGCTGTGTTTTTGACACAGCTTATTCTCTCTCTCTCTCTCTCACTCACTTTTCGTTATTGCTGTCTCCCGAAGTAAGCTCGTTCTCCGCACTCGGCTCCTCCACTCTCTGTGTTTTTTCCGTTAATTCCGATAACTCCAACGAGATTTGGATGCTTGACACAGCCACTGATTACCGTGGCTGGAAGCGCGGTCCTCCGATGTCTGCTTCGAGACGCGATCCTCGTACCGTCGTCCTGGACGGAAATCTGAATATTTTAGAAGGTTTACGGTATGATTTGGCCGAAGAACATCGTTCATTTATGGAGGTTTTTGACCCGGACGTTGGAATTTGAGAACCCTTGTTACCAAACCCTCCATTTATGGGGTTCAGATGTCATGAGATGGTCACTGCTTCTCTTGCTCATAAAAAACAGATTCTTGTTGTTTACTTCACCGTGACACATACAATGCATTTTATAAGAGTAGTTATACTACTACTTTCTACGCATACAATGTCATGGATCGATCTTGGGCAGAACTTGTTCCTCCACGCAAGCTAATTAGTGGTGGCAGTCAGCCGATTTTTGATAAAACTGTCATAGCGGTTGGTGATATTCTCTACTGGGTTTCGGGTGTTTCACATATTTTCGTTTTTCGAGCTTATGATCTGCTCAAGGATGAGTGGTTCGAGGGCTGTCTGAATGTTTCCGAAGAAATTTTTGAAAATGGGTGAAATTTCGACCGTGAAAATTTGAATCCTTACCGTCTTATCCATTTATGTGATCAGAAATTTTGCATACTCTTACAGTGTTCCATCTCTCCTAATAATGAGGACAAGGATAGGAGGAGAAGTGAGTATTTCAAGCTACGGGAATTCGATTTTAATTTATATTCAGTGATACTTGAGCTTTCTCCTAATTTAGAGAAGGACAAGGACCGTGAAGGGTTCAGGGAGTTGAATATTGCAGTTGTGTCCATGGAAAAATATCTTGTGCCTAGCCATCTAGTAATTAAAGATGCCCTGTTGGTGTAAAATATCTTTTATTACTGTCTTATGGACCAACTTAAAGTGGTGCTAATCTTTTATAATTTTTATTAGAACCTTGTTTTAGTACATGAATAATATTTGATAGTACATCTTCCATCTAGGTTTGCATTTGAGAAATAAAAATTGCACGTCTTGCTAACGAGTGAGCTACATTGTTACAATACCTACAAATATGAGAATAATGTATCATGAACAACTTGTATTCTTTCTTACTAATTTGATTAGAATCTGTTATCTTATATTCAGACACATAAGAGGTTTCTAGAATAACAAGCAAAAAACAATCCAATGCAGAAGAAAACACAAACATTAGAAGAATGTAATGGTTATTGAATGACCTTCCAGACAATTATAAATACTGTTGTCATTTATGAATTCATTAGATATATCCAACCATGGCAATAGTGAATTATGTAAATTGATTCATACTCTGACTAAAGCCAAACATACTAAACATGGCAATACAATTTAGATATCATCATAGAATATTAACCCTTATACTGTATCATAAGTTCATAACTTTTATAAAAAGAAAATTATGTTTGAGGTTCATCCATTCAATTGGGTGATTTCACATGCAACATTGAGGTTTAGTTATTAAGAGTTCTAACAACAAAGAACTACAACTTGCAAACATGTATCATTAATAAACTGATAAATTTAGTCACAATTATATATATTGCACTATTTATTTTTTCATTAGTGGAAAAGAAATCATTTTTTATTACTTCTATTAATGTTATTTTAGGTTTTTTTTTTTTTTTTTCATTCCCTTGACTTGAAACTAATTCACTATTTCTCATTAATGCATTAATTGCTAATCTTTGCATGTGATTAATCTATTTTTTCAATCTCTCAATTTTTATGAATTATTGATCTAAAATATCAAAAGCACTCACTCTTAAGAGAGATACTCTAGAATCCAAAACACTCACCCTTCTATACATATAAAAGCAAAACTTGGCTTTAAGAGAAGTTTATCTATATTTATTATTAAGTAATAAATTCTGGAATAATTGAAAAAAACACCAAACTAATTTTGCACTTGCAGTCCATTTAAGCAATTGAGGTTGGGGTTATATGCTAGAAAGCCCACTAAATATTACTTGACATTGTTCTGCACATAAGGCCCGTATATGGGTCCGTGCTTGACAGGCTTACTCTTGGGCCTAGATTTAACAGAAAAAAGATAATTAGAGGACAACTGACCATATAATGCCCACACAACCCACTATATATATATATATATATATATATATATATATATATATATGTGTGGGGGGAAGAAAACCTAAAACTACTCAGTAGGCCTGGGGCACCATGTTGAGGACTATAGTATTTCCGAGGAGCAATAATTGGATAGGGGAGCCCATCTGAGAGCAGGGAGCCCAGAAATGAAGGTTGGTTGTAGTCCGAGGGGGTGACCTTGCTTCCGAAGAGGCTATGGTGGTCCGAAGAGGTCTTCTCCCTCGAATACGAATACCCTTGATCAATCAAACGTGTGGACGGTCCGAATGATTTTCCTAGCAAGCCTAGTGATTATGACAAGCCCTAAGTATGTCTGGAGATGATAAGAATGAAGAAATATCTAAAGGAAAAGCTGCTACCACCGTATTTAATGCACTGCAACAGCTTTTCTGACCGCATTTATGTGGAGAAGACCCATGAACAATGAAACCTCAGCTACCGCCACTCACAAAGAACTAAAGTAGACACATGACGTGACATGCACTCAAGTGGATACCCAGATGAAGAACAGGTGGACGATGGAGATGATGGAGGAGGGTGCTATATAAAGAAGAAAGGTCCCTGATAACAGGGGGAGGAAACAAAAGGCAAGAAAGAAAAAAGTAAAGCTTTACTTTAGTTCTGAATGTTGTAATTACTGTTCATTCAATAAAACATCTCTTCGGAGATTCATTCCTGGAATTGTTCAAGCATTATTTCATGTTATCACAAACTTAGGTACCTTAGCCAACCATTGTTTGATTCATAACCAGCCCAGCTCTTTCACCCACTCTCTACAAATTCATTGTCCTGGGTTCATTGGGCCTTTAACCCATACCTTTTGGGCTTGGGCTACAAAAACTGACCCTACAATTGGCGCCGTCTGTGGGAAGAGCTTGTGCAGGGGAGAAAACAACAGTAGGTGATGGCGGAACCAAGTCAGCAAGAAGCAGAATCTAGGGCATCTCAGCACGTGGACCCTTTTTTCAACTTGGAGGGAAGACAAGACCGCGAAGGTAGTGTACACACCGTGCCCCTTGACCAGAGCCAATCACACAATGGGAGTCACATATCCCATGCAGAAAAGAACCGAGATTTGCAGCGAGAGGTTGAAAAGCTAAAAAGGGAGTTACGCCATGCAAAGAGGAAACGAGCTTCCTCGTATTCTGATGAGGACCTTGATGACGAGCCAGACGTTACTTATCAACATAAATCTAGGACACTAGCCAGTGAGTCCTATTCTTATGAAGAAGAATCCCATCGTAAGGGGCAACGTAGAAGTCCATCACGTGGAGACGTGGGAAACGACGCCATGAGCAAGGCTCTAAATCAGATTTCTAGGTCACCCTTCACGCGCAGGATTGAGGAGGCGAGACTTCCTCGGCGCTTTAACCAACCAACGTTCACCATCTACAATGGTAAAACGGACCCCGTGGAACACGTGAATCATTTTAACCAGAAGATGGCTGTCTACTCCAGGGACGAGGCACTAATGTGCAAGGTTTTCCCCTCCAGTCTTGGACCAGTCGCGATGAGGTGGTTTGATGGACTAATCCCAAATTCCATTAGCTCTTTCAAAGAGCTCACCCAAGTCTTTGGTTCGCGTTTTGTCACCTGCCGAAGAGTGGCCCGACCTTTGTCGTCATTGCTATCTTTAAGCATGCAGGAAGGAGAAACCCTGAAGGTGTATTCGAGTAGATATTGGGAGATGTTCAACGACATGGAAGGCAATTTTGATACAATGGCCCTAGAAACATTTAAGCTCGGTCTTCCTACTAACCATGGTTTAAGGACATCTTTGTCTGGCAAACCTGTTACTAGCATGCGTCAACTAATGGATCGTATTGAGAAGTATAAGAGAGTCGAAGAAGATCAACAACAAGAAAAAGGCAAGGACAAGGTTATCCCCCAAGAGAGGAGGGATTTCAGGTCGGATCGATGCCACAATAACAAACCGATGAGAGATTTTCCTGCGCAGTCAGGATCAGCCAATCCCCAGGCAGTCAACACCATATTCAGAGATCCAGTCCATCAAGTTTGGAAAAGGTCAGGAATGAGTCGTTCTTCAAGTGGCCGAATAAGATGGTAGGGAATCCTGATAGGCGTAATCGTAATCTCTACTGCCAATATCACCAAGATCATGGACACACGACTGAGGAGTGCAGGAGTTTGTGGGATCATTTGGACCAACTAGTCAGCGAAGGGAAATTGCGACATCTCTTACATCATACCAGTGGCCGCGGAACGCCGATGAGCGTAGAGTCCCGGAGGGATGATCCTGTGAAACCCCCTCTGGGAACTATCAATGTTATCTTTGCAGTCCCAGGGAGAACGGGATCCTGGCCGTCCAAGGTCATGTCGGTAGATCGGTTACCTGTAGAGGAATCTGGCCAAGGCCCGAAGAGGTGTAAACTGGATAATCAACTAGTTTTAGGTTTCTCGGACGCGGACAAGGTGGGCACTGTCCAACCTCATGACGATGCGTTGGTCGTCACCCTCAGAATCGGAGGGTACGATGTGAAGCAGGTGATGATTGACCAAGGCAGTGCTGCAGAAATAATGTACCCTGATCTCTACAGGGGGCTGAACCTCAAACTTAGTGATTTGACACCATATAATTCTCCGTTGATCAGTTTCGAAGGAAGAGTTGTTACCCCGAAGGGCCAAATACGACTACCTGTGCAAACTGGCTCCGAGGTGGTGGAGGTGGATTTCATAGTTGTGGACGTTTTTTCGCCCTATACGGCAATTGTAGCCAGACCTTGGCTTCATGCGCTGGGGGCAGTTTCTTCCTCCTTACATCAGAAAATCAAATACCCATCCGAAGGCCAGGTTTGCGAAATCCGGGGGGATCAATCCGTGGTTAGACAATGTTTAGTGGCTGCCATTCAACATGAGCCAGAAGCCGAGTCATCAGCAAAAGCCGAAGAGGGCTTATAGCAACAAAAGCATCGGTTATCGCCCACTAAAGATCTGGACAAGGGCGCAGGGTGCGAAGAGTTAACAAAAGTCATCATTGGGGATGATCCTAAAAAATTCTTTCAGGTCGGATCCCACTTACCTTCACAGGAAAGGGAGGAATTAGTGCAACTTCTTAAGGAAAACCTCGACATATTCGCCTGGAACGCTTATGAAGCCCTTGGGGTGGACCCGGAATTCATATGCCACAATTTGAAAGTAAATCCCATGGTCACCCCTAAGAAGCAGCCTCCTCGGCGTCCATCTAAAGAACATGCCGAAGCAGTTAGAGAAGAAGTAGCAAAACTCAAGCAGGCTGGAGCTATTAAAGAGGTTTTCTACCCAAAGTGGTTGGCAAATACTGTGGTGGTGAAGAAGAAGAACGGGAAATGGCGAGTATGTGTGGACTTCACTGACTTAAATAGGGCATGCCCTAAAGATCCATTTCCTCTGCCAAAAATTGATAAGCTTGTAGATACCACTGTCGGACACCCTCTGATGAGCTTCTTGGACGCATTTCAAGGCTATCACCAGATACCCTTAGCTCTGGATGACCAGGAGAAGACTGCTTTTGTAACTCCCATTGGTAACTACCATTATAAGGTGATGCCATTCGGCTTGAAAAATGCGGGTTCCACTTACCAAAGGATGATGACGAGGATGTTTGAACCACAGCTGGGCAAAAATATCGAGATTTACATAGACGACATGGTGGTGAAGAGCAAAGTGGTGGCCGAGCATGTGAAGGATCTAGAAAGTACTTTTGAAGTTCTCAGGAAATACAAGCTACGCTTGAATGCTTCTAAGTGCCCATTTGGTGTGGGATCAGGCAAGTTCCTAGGATATATGGTGACTCATAGAGGAATTGAGGTCAACCCTGATCAGATAAAGGCCATCAATGAGCTACAAGCTCTTCGGAATCCCAAGGAAGTTCAGAAATTGACTGGGATGACCGCAGCCCTAAATTTATTTATCTCACGATCAGCAGATAGGTGTCGGCCTTTTTTTTTCTTGATTAATAAGTGGAAAGGGTTTGAGTGGACAGAACAGTGTGCTGTGGCTTTCCAGCAATTAAAGGACTATTTAGCTCGACCGCCAATCATGTCCAGCCCTGAGCCAGACGAAGTCTTGTTTGCGTATATCGCTGTAGCGCCCCATGCTGTAAGCTTGGTGCTGATCCGAGCAGATGGCGTTGTGCAAAAACCAATTTATTGTGTAAGCAAATCGCTGCATGAAGCCGAGATCCGTTATTTACCATTAGAAAAGGCTATTCTAGCAGTGGTGCTTGGTACGCAAAAGCTCCCACATTATTTCCAAGCCCATACAGTCATTGTTCTCACCCAGCTTCCGCTCAGGGCAATACTTCAAAGTGCGGATTATACTGGAAGAATTGCTAAATGGGGGACGATCCTAGGGGCTTTTGATATCAAGTACATGCCACGCACCTCGATCAAGGGTCAGGTGATTGCTGATTTGGTAGCTGAGTTCACGGAGCCCCAATTAGAAGAGGTAAAGCCGACGTCAGACATGGATGAAAAATCGGTTGGTATGATTTCTCAGCAAGGCCCTTCCCATTGGGAGGCATACGTGGATGGTGCTGCGAACCAAAAAGGTTCTGGAGTAGGGCTAGTGTTGATATCCCCCGAGGGAATCATTATTGAAAAAGCACTAAGGCTGGGCTTTTCGGCAACAAATAATGAGGCGGAATACGAAGCCCTACTGATGGGGATGAGTATGGTCCAGAAGATGGGAGGAAAGGCAGTAAAGCTATTCTCGGATTCAAGGTTGATTGTGGGTCAAGTACAGGGGGAGTTTGAGGCAAAAGATGAAAGAATGCAAGGATACTTGAGCCGAGTTAAACATCTGCAAACGGGGTTCGAATCTTTCAGCTTGTTGCATGTACCCAGGAGTGGTAACACGCATGCTGACTCCTTGGCCACTCTGGCCACCTCCTCGGCACAGGATTTGCCAAGAGTTATCCTCATTGAGGATGTGCATAAGCCTACCGAAGTAAAAAAGGAAGTAATCCAAGTACACCAAGTCAGGGCCGGACTCAGTTGGATGGATCCTTTAGTTAAATTTCTAAAGGAGGATATTTTGCCTGGAGAAAAAGGGGAAGCTGACAAAATTCGGAGGAAAGCGACCAGGTTCTAGCTATCCGAAGATCAGAAGCTATATAAACGTTCCTATTCAGGACCTTACTTGTTGTGCATGCATCCTGAAGCGGCTGAGCTATTATTAGAAGAACTGCATGAAGGAATCTGTGGAAGCCACACTGGGGGTAAATCTTTGGCTCACCGAGCTCTTACTCAGGGTTATTGGTGGCCCAACATGCAAAAAGAAGCCCTGGATTATGTTAAAAAATGCGATCAGTGCCAGCGATTTGCCCCACGCATTCATCAGCCCGGGGGAACTCTTAACCCACTATCCAGCCCATGGCCTTTCGCCCAGTGGGGCTTGGACATCGTGGGGTCATTCCCTAAGGCTGCAGGAAACAAGAAATATCTGCTGGTCGGCACTGACTACTTCACTAAGTGGGTTGAAGCAGAACCTCTTACCAACATCCGAGACGTAGATGTGCAGAAGTTTGTGTGGAACAATATAGTTACTCGATTTGGAGTTCCACATAGTCTTATCTCGGACAATGGCTTTCAGTTTGATAGCAAAGCATTTAGGAGTTATTGTAGCGAACTGGGAATCATGAACAGATATTCCACCCCAGCTTATTCCCAGGGTAATGGCCAAGCAGAAACTGTCAACAAGGTCATTATGAGTGGCCTGAAAAAGAGACTTAACGAGGCGAAGGGCAAATGGGTGGAAGAATTGCCACATGTGCTCTGGGCTTACAAAACTACTCCACGCAGGTCTACTGGAGAGACTCCTTTCTCGATGACCTATGGGGCTGAAGCTGTCATACCCCTGGAAATTGGATTTCCAACGTTGAAAACTAGCTCGTTCAGCCTAACGGGCAACAATGAGCAGCTAGAGAGGAGTTTGGACCTAATTGATGAAAGGAAGGAAAATGCAATGGTCCGATTGGCGCATTACCAGCAAAAGCTCAGACAGGGTTACGACGTCAACGTAAGGCTCAGACCTCTGGAACCTGGTGATCTGGTGTTAAGAAAAGTGGTCGGCACTGCAAAGAACCCAGCTTGGGAAAAATTAGGACCTAATTGGGAAGGGTCATATCGTATTACTTCAGGGGCTGGCATTGGGGCGTATTTCCTTGAAGACCTAGATAGTCATGTGATACCACGCCCATGGAATGTAAATAACCTCAAAAGTTACTATTATTAATCAAATTTTCCTTTTAATCAGCATAGAACTCTGTTACGATTTCTTAGTGTTTAAACTTAAATCCATTCATGCCTGTAGTCCTCGGACCAGATGATATGGGTTAGTTAGCACTGTTACGATTTCTTAGTGTTTAAACTTAAATCCATTCATGCCTGTAGTCCTCGGACCAGATGATATGGGTTAGTTAGCACTGTTACGATTTCTTAAAGTGTTTAAACTTAAATCCATTCATGCCTGTAGTCCTCGGACCAGATGATATGGGTTAGTTAGCACTCTGTTACGATTTCTTAGTGTTTAAACTTAAATCCATTCATGTCTGTAGTCCTCGGACCAGATGATATGGGTTAGTTAGCACTGTTATGATTTCTTAAAGTGTTTAAACTTAAATCCATTCATGCCTATAGTCCTCGGACCAGATGATATGGGTTAGTTAGCACTGTTACGATTTCTTAAAGTGTTTAAACTTAAATCCATTCATGCCTGTAGTCCTCGGACCAGATGATATGGGTTAGTTAGCACTGTTACGATTACTTAAAGTGTTTAAACTTAAATCCATTCATGCCTGTAGTCCTCGGACCAGATGATATGGGTTAGTTAGCACTCTGTTACGATTTCTTTAAGTGTTTAAACTTAAATCCATTCATGCCTGTAGTCCTCAGACCAGATGATATGGATTAGTTAGCACTCTGTTACGATTTCTTAAATTGTTTAAACTTAAATCCATTCATGCCTGTAGTCCTCGGACCAGATGGTATGGGTTAGTTAGCACTCTGTTACGATTTCTTTAAGTGTTTAAACTTAAATCCATTCATGCCTGTAGCCCTCGGACCAGATGATATGGGTTAGTTAGCACTCTGTTACGATTCCTTTAAGTGTTTAAACTTAAATCCATTCGTGCCTGTAGTCCTCGGACCAGATGATATGGGTTAGTTAGCACTCTATTACAACTCTCTGAATGTTTGAATCTAACTCCAATGCAATGGTTAGTATGGAAGTGTCACTCTGATGAGCCATGATTGAAATTCCTGAGTATGTTTAAATTAACCTTAGCCTATGTTGTCTCTTATTCTTTTGTGCACATTTGGAAAGGCTTTTGAAGTTTTTTACTATAACACTTGTACTTTGGGTTGTGTAGTAATAGTTCTCATACATGCTGCCCATTTTTAACACCAATCTTAGTCACACGCACTGTTAGCATGATATTAGGATCACGATTACCCACATTTCCATAAAATTAAAGTACAGGACTTAATAACAATAGTAAGTGGTATTACACGCAACAAAGGAAATAAATGCGAAGGAGAAACTAATTCTTTACTTAAAAAAAAAAAGGGTAACTTACAATCTCTTGAAAAAAAAAAAAAATGATGATAAGAAAAGCCCTATGCCTCTATTCCTAAGCTGGAGGGACCATAGGGTTAGTAGCAGCCTGGCCTATCCAAGCAGCAGCTTCTGGGGCTTGACTCTTGGGCTCAGCAGAAGTCTTCTCTCCCTCTAACCCTTTGCCTTTGTCTTTTCCCGGTTCAGCTGATTTACCCTTATCACCTGGCTGACCAGCCTCTTTGGGTGCATCAAGGGTGGAGGGGGGAGCTTGACTGACCAAGTTTTGCTCTGAAACCTCTGGAAGCTATGGAGCAGTGGGAGGATCAGCACCTGGGAGCTCTCGGATCTCTGGATCATAGTACGTGCTCCCAGGCAACCTCAAGGGAGAGTCCGAAGGGACCCTAGCAACGTCCAGTGCCTTTTGCCAAGTTATATCGCAGTAGTCACGACTAACCGAGGCAAATTGCTCTGTAAGCTGCTGCCCGGTCTCATCCACTCCCAGCTGATACGCCGCCTTTCTCTCAGCTTCGACGGACTCCTTGGCCAGTTGAGCCTTTTGCTCGGCTGCTAGGGTGCTCTCTTTGGCCTTTTGGAGCTCAGCCCTGAAACCCTTCACTAGCTCCCTTTCAGTCGACAGGTTGATCTCTGACATATTCAACTGCTTGCGCTGCTCCTCGGCTTGAGTCTCGGCGTTCTTTAGGCCGGCTTTGAGGCTGTTCCTCTGATTGGTCATGTCTTTGAGTTGCTCTGACATGTGAGCATAGTCCTCCTTCAGCTGACCCAGAGATTTCTCCGTCTCGGACTGAGATTGGGCTACTACTTGGGCCTCGAGGTAGGACTTCTTATTCCACTCCTCGGCTACGTAAATTTGCTGAGTAATCTGCATGGCAACATTTTCAACATTGGGTGAAGAAGGGAAGCAAAGCCAATTAAGAATAAAACCTGAATTAAGAAAGAGTTTATTTACCATGGCCATATCCCTCTTAAGGGACAAGAAGAGCTCATGCTGGTTAAAGCGCCTGAAGGAGTCCATGTCATGTGGGAGAAGGAGTGGCTGCTGCAGGGCCTCAGCAACGTACCCTGCCCTTCCCCCATCATAGTTCCTGAGGGAGGTGTCCCAAGGAAAGGGAGAGCCATCCAGCTCTAGCCTTGGGGACCAAATGCGAGGTCCCCCTCCTCGGCGGACGTCAGCCACAACCACGTCGTCTCGGCTTTCGATGGAGGAGGCCCTCTTGCTTCGGTGGTCTCGTGCCACCTTTTGTTGTTTATTCGTCTTGGGTAGCACAACCACCTCCCTCTCTTCAGGCTCGTGGGGCCTCTTCTTCTGCAGGTTTGGCACGGGCTTCAAGCCTGGGTCAGGAACCTGGGGAGACACTGGAGGTAGGGTCACTACTGGTTTAGAAGTCCCAGCGCCTTTCTGCTCGGACTTTTGGCCCCTAGTCCTCATCAGACTTTTCAAGTCCATGTGTTCGTCCGAGGAATCTTCACGATTAGCAACGATCAGAACAGGGTGAATGCTTGAATGCCTGTCGATCTCTTCCTCGGCGTCCGAGACCTCTACTACTTGTTTTCCCCCTAAAGCTTCCCCCTCGAAGTGGAACTTGTCTATTTGCTCCTCAAGCGAAGAGGTAGAGGAGCCAACCCTTTCACCCTCAACCTCTTGTCCGAGGGGAACTTGTTGGAGCGGCTGGACGAGAGGAGGTATACTCTGAGGGTTTGGATGTGGCACGGGTAGAAGTTCGTGCGGTGCCAAAAAACCCTTCCAAGATACGTCAATACGGTTGAGACGGCGATCTCCCTGGGTTATCGCGTTGCCCACCGGTTGGAAGTCTTTTAGTTTCGCTGTGTACCCTAGGATGAGGGGAGTCAATCGGAGTTGTCCGTCCTCGCTAACAAAGATTTCCGACCATAATAAAAAGTTCAGCGTAGCGACGTTAGTGAGGCTAAGCCGAGGAGAAATGCGTTCTTTATCTGTTACAAGTCACAGCAGAGTTTTGTTAGAAAATCGAAAGCAGCAACACAAAGAATCAGAAACTGTTAAAAAACAGAGATCCTAAGCCTACGGTCAGAGTGCCTAAATCTAATGTGTCCCACCTGGCTCTCCTGGCTTGGTCGGACAGTGAGGGCCGTCATACCACGCGCCCGAGACGATCACATAATCATCCTTCATCCCTTTATTGGACTTGGGGAGGCAGGAAATCAGCCGAACAATGTCGGACCGGGATTTTAAATAATATCCCGCCCCTTGTTGGCTGTGGAACTCGTACATGTGCACCACGTCGAGCTAAGTGAGTCCCAATCCTAGGTGACGGTTAAGGTCCTCAATTGCTCCTAAGATCCTAAACATGTTAGGCGCGCACTGCCAAGGGGTAATCCTATGGTTTCGAAGGTAGCTAGTGGTGATAGGGCCCATAGGAATGGTCATCCCCCCTTCCAGGAAGGCGATGAGAGGGATCACGACTTCTCCCGTTTTCCGATCAGTTAGTATTTTCTCTGGAGGGCAATACCTCACACCCACGTTTGGAGGTATGCGGTATGTAGCCCTAAACTTCTCTAACTGAGCAGGACTGTCTACGAAATACTCGAGTTTACCCATCTCTTAAGCAGAAAAATGGAAATACGATGTAGCAGTGAGGAAGTGGTCGCTCAAAGGGAAAAAAGGGCAGCCGAAGAGAAAACTGAAGGCTTGAGATGATGAAAACTTACAGGAACTGAACTAGGGATCGATCTCTGAACTCGCAGAAGGATTCTTGAAAATTCTGGGAAGAACTGAAATTGGCGATTGAGAGAGCTCAGAGCGTTGGTGTGCTTGTTCTTGTTGAATGGTCTGAGAGTTGCAAAGTGAAGAAGAAATGCCCACCTCTGAGACTTTATACAAGGTCAAACGAAGGGGCGGGAGTTATTTCCCCCAAATCCCAAGGAAGAACCCCGTCCGTTGGATCAGTAGCCCACCGTTGGATGCAAAGGACAAGACGCCGCCTGGAGTAATTAATATAGCGCTTCGGGAATATGGAAAACAACAGCAGCAATGATGGGACGCGCGCATCTATACCTACACACGTGTCAGTTTGAATTTTTATCTGTTTTCAAACTTTTACTCCATTGACAAGTCAAAATCCCACCTTTTCTCTTCGGATGCGAGGGAAAAATTGAGATTTTTAGGGGCTATTGTGGGGGGGAGAAAACCCAAAACTACTAAGTAGGCCTGGGGCACCATGTTGAGGACTATAGTATTTCCGAGGAGCAATAATTGGATAGGGGAGCCCATCTGAGAGCAGGGAGCCCAGAAATCAAGGTTGGTTGTAGTCCAAGGGGGTGACCTTGCTTCTGAAGAGGCTATGGTGGTCCGAAGAGGTCTTTTCCCTCGGATACGAATACCCTTGATCAATCAAACGTGTGGACGGTCCGAATGATTTTCCTAGCAAGCCTAGTGATTATGACAAGCCCTAGGTATGTCTGGAGATGATAAGAATGAATAAATATCTAAAGGAAAAGCTGCTACCACCGTATTTAATGCATTGCAACAGCTTTTCTGACCGCATTTATGTGAAGAAGACCCCTGAACAGTGAAATCTCAGCTACCGCCACTCACAAAAAACTAAAGTAGACACATGACGTGACATGCACTCAAGTGGATACCCAGATGAAGAACAGGTGGACGATGGAGATGATGGAGGAGGGTGCTATATAAAGAAGAAAGGTCCCTAATAACAGGGGGAGGAAACAAAAGGCAAGAAAGAAAAAAGTAAAGCTTTACTTTAGTTCTGAATGTTGTAATTACTGTTCATTCAATAAAACATCTCTTCGGAGATTCATTCCTGGAATTGTTCAAGCATTATTTCATGTTATCACAAACTTAGGTACCTTAGCCAACCATTGTTTGATTCATAACCAGCCCAGCTCTTTCACCCACTCTCTACAAATTCATTGTCCTGGGTTCATTAGGCCTTTAACCCATACTTTTGGGCTTGGGCTACAAAAACTGACCCTACAATATATATATATATATATATATATATATATATAACAAAAATAAGAGAAAATGGATATTGCCGTCAAATAAGAAATTTGAGAAAAACTAGTTAGTTTGTGTTTGGTGTGTTTGGTTCAGCTTTTTGATATTGAGTTTTTGAAAAAGTGGAAGTTTTAAAAAGTACGGTATGAAATTGGTCTTTTTGAAAAAGCTAAGTGTTTGATAAAAGCTGTTAAAAAGTGTTTTTTGAAAAAATTGAGTATTTGGCTAGCACTTATAAAAGTGGCTGTTTGAGTGGTAAATTACCAAAAATAACAATGTATATATAAAGGAGTTTCTTTCATATTTAAATCAATTACTTCATAATACTTAAATCAATTTTTCTTCATTCATTTCTAAAAACTACATTTATAATATTTTTACAACACTTTCACAAAAAATCATTTGTGATAAATTGATACTGATTTTAATTTGAACGTACTATTAAAATTATTTTTTTCTCTTTCTAAAGAAGTTATTTTTCTCTCTCTAATATTAGCTAATAATAATCTCTCATTTAAGATTTATTATGAAAGTATTGTGAAAATATTGTGATAGCATTTCTCAATTTTAATTTCTTATTCTTTATTTTATTTGCCCTTATTTCTTTCTGTTTTTTTCCTTCTTTTTCGCTTCTTTTTTTCTCCTCCACGCATGTACCCTTGCTATTTTCTTTTTTTTCCTTCTTTCCTCTTTTTTCCCTACCACTTCCTCCAACTTCCATAACATTCCACAGAGCTCTCTTTCTCTCTCTTTCTTTTTTTTATTTTCTTTCTTCTTTTCTCTCTTTTCTCTTATCACTTCGTCTGCAAGTTTTTTTCCCTTTATCCCATCAAAACACACAAACTTAAAGGTCACACAAAACCACACCATTTTATTCTCATCAAACGAAGATAGAGAGAGGGGGAAATCGCCAATGGAGGAAAATCACCTCCGTCGTCTGCTAATCTGCTCTGCCTTCATTGCCGCCTATCATCCTCCCCATCGCTGCTTGATCTCTTACCCACTGCCAAAAACGACATGCGGTAGAAATGGGTCAAATCGGTTTTTTTCTTGGGTTCTAATTTCATTATTGGGTTTCTTTGTAAAATTGTGTTATAAACAAAGGAATAAAATTGGGTTTTTAAGAAAAACTAGTGGACAATTTAGAAAATTTGCGCAACTTCCAACGGTAACATGAAACGTGCTTCAGCGCTTTTTGGCAATTGAGCTCTTTGCTGCCCTCACGATTTCGGCTTTCTCAGCGTTTTGGAACAACCGCACACATTATTTGGTAATAAAAAGTAATCATTGCTTTACCATACTTTTACAGTTTTACCTCCCCTCTAAATTGCGTGCTACATAGAGGGTCATATGAACATCTTCTGCCCTCTCCAAGTCCACACCCAATAATGATCTAACAGTTCCAAAATCAAATTTGAACTTATGTTCAGAGAGAGACTCAAATTCCCTATAAACCATTGACATATGTTTCAAAAGAGAAATAGAATAATGAGAAAAAGATAGAAATAAATTACTCTTGTTTGATAGGTAGTAGGTTCATAATATATAAAAGCCTGAAGACTAAATTCAGACAAGATAAGCCAACTAAACAGAATCATATACAAAATCACTGTCACTTTATACAGAATGCTACTCTATGAAAATGGTGCCCTGCAAGTTAATTGCCAACTGTCATATGCATACCATGGAGATACAATTAGTTGGCAAACTTGCTTGTTTCCTCACTCAAACGTGTATTTTCCACCCAAGTGGTTGGAAGTCGGGTAGAGATCACAGGAGGCATGGCACGGACATTAATGTCAACTGGAAGCAGGCGGTATTGAATGTCAAGCTCACAGAAAATCTTAACCATCTCTTCAATCAAAAGAGATCTCCTTGCAAACTTCTCACCCATGTCTTGGTAGTTCATTTTGTGTGTCAGCCACAAGGCCAACCTCAGTCTGTTTAACTCTTCAAAATCCTTCAATATAATCATAGGTGCAGCATACCAGTGCTCCTTCTTGCTCTCAATATAACTGCAGTGGCAACAATAAATGAAGAAAAGAATCATCAACTCAGATACTTACCTAGCAGGTGTACAGTCAACGTAAAGTGGCCTAGGCATGAATCATAGTGACCTAGCCATAAATCATTTTGTACATACCTAATTATTCTTTGCCTCATAGCTGCAATCTTTTCTGCAGGTGTTGCTATATGGATAAAGAATTCAATGGCATCTCCCATGTCAGGACTACGATAGAAGTTATTGATGGGCTTAGTAGCAAGAACACTGTTTGGGAAAATGAGCTTTGCATTGTCATATCTCAGAAATACGGTAGTCAAGATGTTCATTTCTTCTACAACCATCTGAAATTTATTTTAGAACATATTAGTCCCCACACATAAAAGGGCAAAAGCTTGCAAGATATTAACAGAGTAAAAGATGGAAAATTACCTGAACCCCTTCAATTTCACACCTATCTCCCACATCATATGGATGCATTACAAATAAAAAGACGATTGCTTCAAATACTGTCTTGCAGGTGTTTCCAAAAATAAATGCAACGAGGACGAGCTGAGAGCTTATGTAGAGCAGAAATTTGGTTGTGGCAATTCCCAATATCAGAAGCCAAACCACAAATATGCCAATGCCAACTAGAATGTTCAACACTCGATGAAGCTTGTTCACAGCGGTTTTGGTATCATTCAACGTCAAAGCGAGTGCTCTTCGCTCTCTGAAGGCATTGACCTGGAACAATCAAATACATTACCATTATAAGCAACGAGTAAAACACAAACACAACTTTGTCAAAATCAAGATAATTTTTAAAAGGGCATCCACATAATATGAAAATAGACACTGTTTGAAGACTTAAATTTTCTTATGACCAAAAGAACATAGCAAGGATTTAAAACCTTAAAAAAGACATTTTCATCGAATCTTTCTAAGCAACTATCCTTGATGGCATGTTCAAATGAGAGGAAATCATCATAAGTGTCTAGAGCTTTGATGCTCTAATCAGTTTTTTTATAGACCAGGCTTCTAAAAATTTGTATATCCCTATCTAAAACTGCTGTGATCAACTATATGATCAATGCTCAATATATGTGGCCGCAGATTTCACTGCCAGGCTTCTGAGTTCCCTGATGCTTGAACCTTGCTTGAAAGGTAAAGAGCAACAAAAACGCATGCAGAGGAATGCACAAACAAACTTTTGTCACGGTGAAACTTAAATATTGTAAATCATGATTATTCCAACTTATCGACTAAGAGAATCACTTCTAGCATTGACCAAGAAAAAGGAAAAAAAGCAATAAAAATTAAACCATTTCTTGTCCAATCCTTACCACCCAGTTCTTCAAGGATGATTTACTGATTCTCCTGGTCTCAGAGGCTCCTTCAAAGAGACTCAAGGTTTTCATAGCCTCATCTTCTCGCAAGAAACGCATCAAGTCCTCCTTGTAGATGAACCTGTCAGAGAAACAGTTCATTGAAATTGATTAGGAAGAGTGACATCATAATCATATATGCATGAGAAATCAAGTTAAGGATAATTACAACAGCACCATACGTCCTCCATCTATTTAACAAATATAACAAAGTAAATTGGACAAGAAAATCAGGAAGCAACAATTAATAACAAAATTCATCACATAAGTTCAAGTACTCGCGATGAAAGTAAATAAGGCAACATTGCAATAAAAGAAGTTTCAAATGGAGAGGCAATCATCACCTCACATGATGTAAATTGATAGACACCAATTGAATCAATGTCAAAGGAATAAGGACTTACTTGGACCCGCGCCTAGCAACATTCTGAAAAATTTTCTTTGCTGCGGCTTTGGCCTCAACTTCACTCCTAATCTGCGTAGAAGAATCATCGGCCCCAGAAGGGGTAGTATCCATTATCTGCTCATCCAATGTGGAAATTGTCCCATGCCTCACAATCCTCATCAACCTCTTCATATTCCACGCCGACACATTCTTAGGATTCAACCTATGTAAATGATCAATAGTTATCCCCTCATCCTCCTTCTTCGACTGTGTTCTCGACAATTTCCCACTCCTCACTTTCGGACTCCACTGCAGCCCACCACTCCCAATAACCCTTCCGCTCATCGTCGAAGGAAAAGCACTCGCCTTCAAATCCGGGGGCATAGTAGCACCCGCATTTTGCAACTGCCTAACCTCATCAACAAGCCTAAACTCATCATCCTTCGCGTTCTGTATCTCAATCAAGGGCGGCCCGGACAAAGTCTCGATCACATACTGATTAAACAAAGACTCCTGAATCCTATCGAAATAAGTACTCACATGAAAAGATGAAGCTAAAACCTTAACCAAAAGTGTCTTAACCAACCAAACCAAGGTACCCACCAACATACAAACCAAAACCTTTGTAAAATACTTAAGCTTATCACTCTTCGTCTCCCTCTCAACCTTCTCATCAAACAAAAAATGCCAAGCCATCAAAACAAGTCCCAACCAAAGACAATTCTGCACAGGCTTTCTCACCCCATATACAAAGTAAAGCACCCTTTTCCGCAAAAGGAAATTCCTTTCAATAAAAAACACTATAATCCTAATTCCCCACCCAGAAACCAATCTCCCACAAATCAAAACCAAAACCATAACCTCCCATTTCCACAGCTTCAGTTTCCACAGATTCTTGTGCCGCAAGTAACGAACACTGAGCGTGCAAACCAAAGCTCCTATAATCACAACCAAGACCAGCCATTGCAAAATAGTCCATGCATTCACATTCCCACCTTTGAACTCGTTCGGCACATCATCTTCCAAAAACGGGTCGTCGTCTTCGTCCTCCATTTTCTGCAACATCCCGGATCGGAACTGACCCGACTTGGGAACCTGACCCGACTTCGGCACCCGACCCGACGGCTTTTCCATTTCAGCGGGCGGCGGGTCCATCAACCTCGACCGTGTCTTCGCTCTCAACAAGCTCGATTTCCTCTGAACCGACGCGTTTGCCGTACACGTCACCACGTCATTGTTGTTGTTGTCGTCGTTGCTAAAACGGCGTCGTACTGAGTCGTTGTTGACGGTGGTGGGGGTGGGGGTTGAAGATTCGGCTTCTTGAAACGACACCCGGAGCTCTCTCGAGGGCGTCGCTTTGTGTGGGGACTCGGAAACGGGACGCAATTTCCTGTCGTTTTCGTCGCAGAGCTCGTCCATTTCGAAATCCATGTCCAACGACATCTCGCCCGAAGCCTTTTGCTTGTGCAGGAACTGCCTGATCAATTTGGACGGCGGATCTTTCTCCTCCTCCGCCGCCGCCGCCACCGCATTACAATTCTCTCCGCTGCCGCGTCGCTGCACGAAATCAAAACCCGACTTGTCTTCGTCTTTCCAAAAGTCGTAACTATTCTCTCTCCAAATCTTGCCGCCAGTGGTTTCAGAGCCTTTCATCGCCGAGGAATCTCCGTCGTCGATCTTGACAATGACTTCTTCGCGGTGGTCAGACAGATCAACGGCTCGCATTGAGTCGTCGTCGTGGTGGTGGAAGAGCATAGGGAGGTGTTCGTGGCTGTGGTTGGATTTATCTGCGGAGAGTTTTCTGAGGTGTTTGTAAGAGTTGTGGGATTTGAAGGATTTTCTGAGTGAGAAATCCATGTGAATCAATGGAATATTTTAGGGAATAAAAAAATAAAAAATAAAAAATAAATAAATAATTTGGGAGAGTGTTAAGTGAGGAAGGTGCTAGGGTTCGGTGCCGGAAGCAAATGAAAAAGTGGAGGAAATTGTTTAAGGTTTTGTAAGGAAAGTGTGTTTGACGCGTGTTACTTTTTGTTGGTGGTCGAGTGTGAATTAAATTTTTAAATATGGAGAGTTTTAAATAGTGAGAGTTTTTGCTTTTTCAGGAGGGAGTTTGTTTGTGCAGCTGAGAGCATGTGGTGCCAGAAGACTCGGGGAAAAGAAAGAGAAAAAAATGGTCGCCGAGTATGAGGGGGTTCTCTTTTTTTTATTAGGTGTTTTGACCTTGAGAAATAAAAGGGTCTTGATTTTCTTCGCAATTTACGTTAGTGCCACTTTCTTTCTTTTTTTTTAATAAAATGAAAATGGAAAAAGAAAAAGTGGAGTTATTTTGAGAATATTTTCTTAAAATAATTATTATGAGAATTTTACTTTAATAGATTGTCCTTGAGGTTTTATTTATTTATTTATTTTAATTTTAGGTTTTTTTTTTTGTGAGTTTTGAGTAGTCTTTTGGCCTTGAGAAAAAAAAAAAGGGTCTTGATTTTCTGCACAATTTACTTTAGTGCCACTTTTTTTTTTTTTTTATAAAATGAAAAAGGAAAAGGAAAAAGAAAAAGTGAAGTTATTTTGAGAATATTATTTTAATAGATTGTCTTGTGATATTGAGAATAAGTAAAATATTTGACTTCTAGAAAAAAAGTAAAGATACATTTGTAAAGTTATTATTAGTATTATTATATATTATATATTTATAAATTATACCATATTTTGAGGTATCCAAAAATAAAACAGATTGGCAAATGACAATAGTATGCATATCATTTAAAAAAAAAAAAAAATCCAAAATGGTACTTCTCTTTCAAAATTTCATTGAAACTGTACAAAGCTCTATTCCAATGTATATACTAATCGTAAACTTGGCTATAAATAGGAAGGCTCTATTCCAATTTTATTTTCCTTCAAATGTAGGGAGGGCATTCATCACCCTTTATACCATAAAAAGTGGACTCCTCAAAACCAATTTCAAATGGATTTAATAGAAGCTTCTTAAAAAAATGGATATATTAGATGTATTTTATAGTTAAATATAAAATTTTTAAAATATAGATAATCTTATTTTGTGTTATGTTAAGGCATTTTCATTTGCATTTTGTGAAGTGACCCTCTCACAATATACAAATTTTGTAGGTGTGTGAAATTCACATGTGGCAGAAGACTAGGTGATAATTGGTACTATTAATTATACATATGTGTTAGCCAATATTATTTGTTTTCAAGTGATCTTAAAGGCAGTAGAACAAACTAAAGTTTTGTAAATATAAATTATCCAATCTACCCAATTTTGTTATTGAGCTCTTAAAGTTTTTAGTTTGAATTTAATATGAACAGAAGAAAGAATGACCTGAAATTTGCGGCTAACAAAGTTGGCTCAGGCTATTTTAAAATGAGAATTGCACAAAGTTTAAACCCATATGTTGTCATTATGCTTTTTTTCCCCCTCCTAACACTTTGTCATTATGCTACGAAATACCCAATTAAATAAAAATTGTCACTTGCAATAATATCACACGTTGTCAATATCCTTTTCTTTTTCCCAATACCTTGTCATTATGCATTTATACAACCAAATACCCAATACTTGCAATACTATCATTTACTTACTCCCACTAATTTTTATTATACCCAATATTCTTACGAAATACCCAATTAAGAAATTTTGTCACTTGCAAGACAATCACTTTCCTACTTAGCTACTACTACTACCACTTTTTAGTAAACCCAATTTGCAATTTATACGAAATACCTAATTTTAATAAATTTTAACTTGCAATTTATACTTGAGTAACTTAACTATTATGAAGATAATAATACTTTTTCTTAAATCAGGTTAACAAGTTATTAAATGTTTTACTGTATTTTGTTGTTAATTAAGTCCCTTGATGTCAGTTTAAACAAATCTTAAAGTGCTATATTGCTAAACCGTTACATACATAATATAACACACATTTCACATGTGAGGCTTCACATAAAAGAAGTTACATGCAAAATGCAACCGTTAAATGCATAAAAGAAAATAGTCAATATTTTTTGGAAATTGTTTTTTTTTCTTTTTGGCTGAGAGAAAAATGGGTAGATGAGAGTGATATAAATTGACATCTTTCATCTAAGCGTTTATATATTAGGAGCTCAGACATCAATCAAAAATCCTAATAATGCAAAAAAAAAAAAAAAAACTAATAATAGACATAGCTATGATGATCGATGTGTTTTATACAACACTACAACCAAAAAACTTTTGTCTTTTGTGCGCTCTTCTTGTTGTTATTATGTTTTTTTTTTTTTTTCCCAATACTTTGTCATTATGCTACGAAATACTGAATTAAGACAGAAAATTTGTCACTTGCAATACTATCATTAGTTATCATTGCTTTTATTATTATTTTTATTTTTTATCTCAATACTTTGTCATTATGCTACGAAACCATGAGGAGGTGGTGATTGCTGCTCTGAGTAAGCATCTCCAGCTACCTCTAGGTCCCTTGAAGCCGAAACTATGGTCATGGATGAAGCGGTATTTTTTACTTGGGACAATGGCGAGAGGGATGTGGTTTTTGAAACAGACTCTAGCATGGCCACTAAGGCACTTAATGGCTCCACCACCTTACCGGTTACTATAGCCAATCCCATTGTTGATACTCAACATTGACTTCAGGATTTCAGAATGACTCATCTATAACACATCAAGTGGCAAGGAGATAAACTAGCCAATTTTTTGGCAAAGCACGCCAAATAAATTGCATCTTTTGTAACTTAGATAGAGGAAAATTCACCCATTATTGAATCAGTTTTGATTCAAGATGCTTTGTATTTCTCTTCTTCTTAAAACAAAGTTACCATAATTTTCATAAAATAAAAAAAAAAATTGTCACTATCATTTACCTACTTGGCCTACTACTGCTAATTTTTACTAAACCCAATATTTTTACGAAATACCCAATTAAGAAATTTTGTTACTTGCAAGTTGCAATCATTTTTTTACTTAACTACTACTAGTACTACTTTTTACTAAACCCAATTTATAAGAAAAACCTATTTTTAATAAATTTTAACTTGCAATTCAATCTTTACAAGTACTTGAGTAACTTGACTATTATGAAAACAATA
Organism: Quercus ilex subsp. ballota; assembly: GCA_032727855.1. NCBI lineage: Eukaryota > Viridiplantae > Streptophyta > Magnoliopsida > Fagales > Fagaceae > Quercus > Quercus ilex. Next base: position 56,349,981 of record CM064918.1, read on the forward strand.
ATACTTTTTCTTAAATTAGGTTTGCATGTTATAAAATGCTTTGCTGTATTTTGTTGTTTATTAGGTCTCCTAATGTAAGTTAAAACAAATTGTAAAGTGAAATATTGTGAAACCGTTACATACTAAATATAGCACAACACGGATTTCATATGTTTGTGAGGCTTCACACAAAATATGTTACATGCAAGATGCAACTTTTTAACACATAAAAGAAAATAGCCAATCTTCCTTGGAAATTTTTCTTTTCTTTTCTTTGGAATCAATATTATTTAGGAAAAAAAAGGGTAATTCTAATAATAGACATAGCAACCACCAAGCGTGGCCAGTGGCTTGTTCACCACTTGGTAAGGCTTTAGGTTCGACTGGGTTTGCTCCCCAGTTTAAGTCTCAATAGCTGCAACATATTGTGGCTAACGGCAAACTCTTAACGCGAGTAAAAATTAGTTGAAGTGCAAGTAAACTGACCCGGCACTATTTTTTTTTTTTTAAAAAAAGAAAAAAAAAAGAAAAAGAAAAAGAAGCTATGATGAGTTTAGTTGAGTACAACTCATAAACTTTTGTCTTTTGTACTCTCTTCTTGGTTTCCCACTATTTATTTGCCTGCCTAATTTTGCATTGGGTTGTTACTGTGAACAGCTGGAATCAACAAGGGCATTGTGGGAACACGGAAACGCAAAATACCGACCTTCGCGCGCAAACTCCTCTTAAAGTGAGGCTTACGTGTCCCAATACGACATTAATGTCTATAAAAAACTACAAGATCACTTTTGGATGACATGCTAGTGACACTTTCATACAATCAACATGCGTATCCAATGAAGATAAAAAATAAAAAAAAATGCATATTCAATGCCACGTGTCAAAAGAAAGCGACCCTTCTTTCTTTCTTCAGCTAACCAGTAACCACTATATGTCACAGTACAATAGTATAACTACAATCTTGGCGCTATTTGTGCCCAATGTTATTGCACTCTTTGCTACGTGTCCCATAATATATTAGAGATTAGGTGGGTTTTTCTTCTAGGTAGACTTTTTAATTAAAATATTGGTAATTTGAGTCATTTGGCCGCACAAAATTTTTCATAATCTTAAATTTTTTTTTTTTTTGGTAATATCATAATCTTAATTTTTTATTATGAGTTTTGAGAAACAACCATGTTACCTATTAATTAAATAAAATATGAAGATACTCGACTTTGACTTACTCCTAGTACTTTTTTAACTGAACATGTTATTTTGTTTTAAATATACAATGACAAGCGGTAACGAGTTTTAATTCCCACATTTTATTTAGTTAATGAGTGATGTGACAATCTCTTATTAAAACAAAATGATATTCATTTTAAAAAGGGTAAAATATCATTTTCGTCCCTAAACTATCACAAAAGTTCGTTTTTCGTCCCTAAACTTTCAAAAGTTATATTTTCGTCCCTAAACTTTCAAAAGTTCTAACAAGAAAATAGAACTTTTGAAAGTTTAGGGACGAAAATAAAACTTTTGAAAGTTTAGGGACGAAAAACGAATTTTTGTGATAATTTAGGGACGAAAATGATATTTTACTCTTTTAAAAAAAGTACTAAAAGTAAGTTAAACTTGAGATACTCACTGCTATTGACTATTTTATATTTAAAATAAAAGGAGACCTTCAGTTTAAAAAAAATATTGAAAGTAAACCAACCCAATTTTTTATAATAATTGTTCAAATAATATCTAATATGACGAGAATACGATACAAATCTACAAGTACAAGTGAAAGCTAACACCGCACAATTTATTGAGTGCTTAAACTCCATGCAATTTAGTATTATTGTGATTAACATGGATAGTGAAGCATATGACACGCATTATTTTGAAGTCAAGCCAATGTAGATTTTATTATATATATCACTTACTATTATGTATTTAAAATTAAAAAAAAATATTAAAAGTAAATCAAACTCATTTTTTATAATAATTATTCAAATAATATCTGTTATGACGAGGACTATAATTCAAATCTAGAAGTAAAAGCTAACATCGCACAAATTATTGGGTACTTAAACTCCATGCAATATAGTATTATTGTGATTGACATAGACAGTAGAGCATATAAAGCGCATTATTTTGAAGTCAAGCTATGCAGATTTTATTACATATACGATATATCACTGTCTTTAGTCCAAGACAAGAAAGAAAACAAAGCAAGTTTGATTGCGATCTATATTACACATCAATCCCAATATAATAGTATCCACCGTTATGAAAAATACTAGTACAAACCACAAAATAGTTTGTGATAAGCTTGATTGAAATTGTGGCCCAGACTCATGACAGGTGCTTGCTTATTTTATTGAGGGAATATAAGGGCAAATCTGAAGAGTTCATTCAGTCATAGATTAATGTTTATTGGGCTTGAATATGAGTCAAACATTTGGGCCGGACCAATCCCAAATTTGCATAATTTTAATACTTACATAAAGCCGAGACAAGAGGGGCCAGAGCCCACTAGACCTGACACCAGCTGCTCTAACATCGAGACATGAAGCTAGTAGTTCCTAGGTACCTATGCAATATTATATCATAGCTGAGAGTGAGAGTTGAATAAGAAACTTTTAGAGTCTGTTTGATTAGAGGAGTGAAAAAGTGGGAGGATAAAAAATAGTAAGAGGGTTAAAAAGTGAGAAGATATAAAATATTTTAATTTTTCTCATTTTTGTTTGGTTGGGAGTGGAAAAGTGGAGAAATGGAAAAAATGTGTTTGTATAAATTTACTCATGTACTCTTGTTAAAAAATGATGTCCTATTAAAACAAAAAGTGACAAAAAAAAAACAATCACCCAAATTTATTAGAAAATAAAAATCATATCTAGAAAAAGAAAAAATTACGTGTAAAAAAACAAAAACAAAAAATCACAAAAGAAAGTAAAAGAGGGAGAAAAAAGAAGAAGAAGAAGAAGAAGAAGAAGAAGAAGAGTTACTAGCCGAAACCTGCTCAGGAAATCAAAAGAAAAAAGGAAAAAAAAAAAGGTGGAACGAATTGAACAAGTCCATGTGCAAGTGCAAATGTGCATTTTCATCATTTACTTATTACATTCCTCCCGCTTAGTTTTCTCTCCATTTTGAAGAGAAACCTAGACCCCACCAATTTTTTTCCTCCTCTCACTCCAACCAAACTCTCACTAAAAAAGTTTTCTTTTCCATTTTCTCCCCAAAGTTTTCCATCTACCCTATTTCACCTCCAAACAAACACACTCTTACGGTTGGTCTGTTTAGAGGAGTGGAAAAGTGAAATGATAGAAAATGATAAGAGGATAGAAAAGTGGGAGGATAGAAAAGATTTTGATTTCTCTCATTTTTGTTTGATTCGGAGTGAAAAAGTAGAAGAATGGAAAAAGTGAGTTTGTGTAAATTTATTCATATACCCTTGTTGAAATAATGATGCTCGATTAAAATAAAAAAGTGACAAAAAAAAGGGCAATCATCCAAATTTATTAAAAAATAAAAATCATATATAGAAAAAAAAATCACTTTAAGTTTTAAAAAAAAAAGTAGTAATAATAATAATATAAAACACTATTATGTCACGCCCCAGGAAATAATAATAAAAAAAGGCAACGTCAAGAGGAATGAGGAAAAAAAGAAAAAGAAAAGGCCAACCTATTGCATACTAGACAAAAGCCCATGTACAAGTGCACATTGGCATTTTGGTCAATAAATAAATCAAACTCTCCCAACAGTTTTCTCTCCATTTTGGGGAGAAAACACCTGAGCCCTACCCTTTTTTTTTTCCTCTTCCCCTCTAACTAAACACCCTCCAAAAAGTTTTCCCTCTTCATTTTTGTTGATGCCCACTTTGGCAAGAAGGCCCAATAATAGGAAAAAGCCCAACAATATGGGAGGGAATAAAGAAGAAGAATTAGTAAATTGAAAAGAAAACTATTAAACCCGAATGACAAGAATAATGGATCATAGGCCTAAAAAATAGCAAAAGGGCCTCAAAGAAAGCAAGCGAACCCAAAGGAGTCCAAAGAAAGAAGTAGTAAACCCATGAGCATTATGAGAAATGGAAAGCAAGTAAAAATGGGATGAATGAGAAAACACCTGAGCCCTACCCTTTTTTTTTCCCTCTTCCCCTCCAACTAAACACCCTCTAAAAAGTTTTCCCTCTTCATTTTTGTTGATGCCCACTTTGGTAAGAAGGCTCAATAATAGGAAAAAGCCCAACAATATGGGAGAGAATAAAGAAGAATAATTAGTAAATTGAAAAAAAAACTATTAAACCCAAATGGCAGGAATAATAGACCATAAGCCTAAAAAATAGCAAAAGAGTCTCAAAGAAAGCAAGCAGACCCAAAGGAATCTAAAAAAAGAAGTGGTAAACCCATGGACATTATGAGAAATGGAAAGCAAGTAAGAATGGGACGAAGGAGCCCAATGAAGGAACTAAGTAACTAGGGGATGGTGGAAAAGCCCATTGCGGTGGGCCTTTTTTTGAGATTGTGGGCTGGGCTGCCTCCTGCCACACTACGGCCCAAAGGTTTTAGGTAGGAGAGTCAGGACCGGTCCAATTGCAACTCACCTTGAACCGGCTTATGCGCAAACTAAAACCCCTTTGTTAAAACTTTGGTCATATGCCCGTAACAGATGAAACTGTTACAAAAGAGTTACGGTAGACAAGTAGAATATAGCAACAATAAAGGATAAGCGCTTATTGTTAGTCAAAACAAGCAAAAAATTCCAAATATGATAAAAAAAGGAAAAAAAAAAGAAAAAGAAAAAGAACAACACAACAATAGAAGCGCACTATGAATAAAATGGCAAGGATAAAAGAGAAATAACACTGAAAGTTAATCGATAAAATCAAAGGAGAAATGGTTAGTCTGCTGTGCTTAGTTGCATTACGGAACTAAGACCAAAGAGGGAACCAGTTCCTCAATGTGGATAACCTCATAGAAGGGTCATGCTGTAGAAATTACCCACTTTGAGAATATGGGCCTAAATGGCTTATGCCCCGAGAAATCCTTAATCCTTAATAGATGGTAGGCTTTTAGAGGTAGAGAAGGGATTAGCCTATTAGTGCATGCCTGCCATCACACTCTTGCCTACTCTCTGTTTTTCTTTCTCCCTATTTCGTTACTCTGCTTTTTCTCACTCTTTTCTTTTTTAGTTCTTGCTCGTGTGATGTTTTTCCTGATATTGATGTGATGTGATTGTTGTAATGTTGTGACTCTCTCGTTATGATTGTTGCTGTGATGATGATCTTACTGTACATGGTGGAGGCTCCTTATATACTGCTTGTCGTGACTGGTTTTTTACTGTTTCACCCTTTAACCACTTTTGTCTGGGTGTAGGTGTCTTTCCAAACCACCCACTAGTTTGTCAGTTGCCACCACCACTTATCTGTGCTGGTCGTGCCACATCCCATTACCAGACAAAGAATTCTATTTTGTTTACTTGTTCACCGTGATATTCCCATTTGGAACAAGGTGGACATTCTCTCTCACTATCCTTCATGGCATGCACCTAGTGGAGAAATGACAGAAAGAAGAAAATGCAAAAAAATGAGGGAAACGTTGGCGAGAGTCTGAGCTTGAGAGCTGATCTGAGGAGAGAGGGAGAGAATGAAAGCGATGAGCAGAAAGAGAAAAGAAATAAAGAATAAAAAAATAAGTAAAGAAGTATGTGGGGGCCTTTTTTACTGTGTTGGGCTGGGCTGCCCCTTTATGATTGTAGGCCCAAGTGTTCTGGGTTGCAGGAGGCGAGACCGGTCCAATTGGAACTCAACTTGGCCTGCTTGTGCGTGAACTATGTCTCGTCTGCCAGGAGAGTGCTTACGGTAGGCAGAACTGTTTCAGAGAAGCTTGCGGCGGACAGATGCAATTGATAAAACAAAACTGTGTATATTGGAATGACCAGATAGTTCTTTTAATAGGAAATGACCAAATGATCCATAATCACAATAATATTAACAATTTTTGACAAATAAAATAGTAAGGGCAAATGGTAATAAAGATTAATCAACAGATAAAGGAAATAAGTTCAGTTTGGTCCGCAGAAGCAAGGTCAAAGAGGAAGAACGCCTCTTCTCAACACGATTAACCTCCGAGGAAAAGAATTCCTGTCGTGGAAATTAATGGGTTTGAGGTAGGCGGACTTGGATGGACAATGCCCAAGACAATTATAGAAGAGAGCAGGGATTTGTGAGGGAGAGAAGGGAAGGGACCTATCGGTGCATACCACTAACTCTTACTCTTTTTCTCTCTATCTTTCTCTCCTTTTTAGTCTTTACTTAGTGATTTCCCCCAATTGTGGTTTTTAGTGTTGTGCTTCCCCTGTTTTCCTAAATATATCTCAGAGTCTTTTTTTTACGTTGTGTTGTATTGCGTTGTTGTTGTTTTTTGTACACGACAGAGGCTTCCTTCTTATAGTGCCTTCCGTGACCGGATTTTACTATTCTACCCCTTAACCACCTTTGTCTGGTCTGGGCGTACTTGCCGACCATCACTGTTCCGTCTGCGAGTCCCCCTATTACAGACAAAGACAACTATCTTGTCTGTTAGTCTGCCGTGGCACCTCTTCCTGCCGCGGTGATGTTTCTCTCTCTCTATCTCTCATGGCATGCACCTAATGGTTCCAACTCAGCCTTGCCTCTTTTGGGAGGTATGTCATTCCAGCAGGACGTATCCCCCAAAAGAGCTTGAGCAGGAACCTCAAAACAGGTCTTCCCCTCTCCCCACCACCAAACCATGCCCTCTTACCTCTGACCCATGACCTCACCATGTCCTGTATTGGCTGGGTACAGGCTGGTGGTGCCTAGGCCTTATGCGTGCATATGTCTGAATTCTGCTTGCTGTTCATGCATCTGCCGTGGACTGGAGACTTTGTCTGTACTGCCTGCCGTCCGTTTCTGGCTTTTCTTGAGCTGCTACTTTGATTTTCCCGCTCCCTTAGGGTCTAGGCTTTACTCAGTACTGGGCTTTGCGTTCTTTTCAACTCAATTCTTTAATTGCCCTGTCTTCCTACTGCATTACTTGGCCTTTCTTGCCGCGGCTACTTGTTCCTACTGGACCTTTTTTCAGGCCTACCGTTCCATTCTTTCCCCCGGTGGCTTAATATGGCCACTGGTGTTCTCACTTATGGGCTCCAGTGTCCCTTTCTTTTCCTTTGGGCCTCTCCGGCCCATTTACTTCCTTTGGGTTTCCTCGGCCCATTTACTAACTCTGCATCCCATGGGTTTTTACTAACTTAATTGGGCTTCCCTGGCCCAATTTCCTCATTCTCATCCTTAGGATTCATGGACTTGCCATTATCCCCTACTTTCTCTGTTTACATTGCTTTGGGCCTGCCGTGGCCCATTCTCACTTTTCCATACCATATACTGCCCATGGGTACTATTTTTTCTCTTTCCGGGCCTTTTAGGCCCACTTACTTCCTCAAGACCCATTTGTTTGTGTTAAGGGCCTGTGATCCATTGTTCCTGCCACTTGGGCCTAATGGTTTTACTTAGCCTGCCGCTTCTCTGCTGCCCGTATTACTGGGTTGGGCTGCCTTCTGTCTATTTAAAAAAATGACCCTTAACAAAGTATTATTTTAATATGTGTAGGAATTAAAAAAATATTTTAAAGTTTTAGCTTCACCTTTCGTACGAAGCTAAAAGTAGCTTCGTACGAAAGCTTGAACCAAAAATTTTTTAGCTTTACATACATTGATGTAGAGCATTTTCTGTGTTTTGGTGAAGCTAAAATAGTTATATAGCTATTTAGTTTCACTGTTATGAATGCTCTAAGGTAAAAAAGAAACTATGGTTAAAAAACTGTAACAAAAATAAAAGCAAAAAAATGGTAAAGAAAAGACAAGTATTTTTAAAAGCTAATGTGGCCTTTTTATTGCTATGTAAGAACTGACGTGGCTAATAAAATTTAGACATGTCAGCATACCATTTTATATTTTATTACTAGACATGCTAACTATGTAAACCATTTTCCACGTGAGCAATTTTCATTAGTGAGTTAACAGTAATGACCAAATTGGTCGCAAGTTGAAAATATAAGAACCAAATTGACTGGTAACCCCAAAATGTAGAGACTAAAATTGTGTTTTCGCCTAAAAAATATTAAAGAAGAAAAAGAGTTAAAGTTAAAAAGTAAAAATGTGAGAATATTTTGCGAGGGAAATGAGATATTGCATTAGGTTGCAATACCCTGATCTCAATCCCAGATTCTCAACACACAAACCACCAGTGTGTACATGAACAAGTAGACACAACACTAAAGCAGATAAGAACGGGACGAGTTTGTCGTATTGTCTGTTAAAGTAGCTACCGAAAAATGGGACCTCCAATGACATAGAGAATCCTGGCGACCCATAAAACATGGGTTCATCTTTATCTCTTTGCACTGTCCCTACATCCATATCGACCATAGAGACCTTACTCTATGCCATTGTCTCTAGGCAGCTTAATAAGTACATCTAGTGAGAGCCACCGAAAAGAAGATACTAGGGGGCTGTACATGCACCAGGGGACATGTCCAAATTTCTTTGTTCACGTTTCCGTAATGAGGGTAAATCGTACTAACACCCCCTTAACTTTTTCCCCCCTAATATTAGCCCGTCTGTCTATGCTCCATCCAAATTAGCGGTGAAAAAAAAAGGGTTTAGGAAATCTTACTGCATTAGCAATTTAGCACGAGAGTTCAGGTGTTAATGCAATTTACCATTGAACACACCATATCACTCGTGAAAGTCAAGAACTGGTGAAAGAAAAATTCCCATCAGTAATTTCTTATTATAAAGCCGCAGAAGATCTGTAAATGGTTACAACTACTCTCCTCCAAACCATTACCCCTGCTTATAAATTGATATATGGTATAACAATATCTAAAAGGGAATGGCCGGTTAATAGAATGGATAGAGGTAAACATATCAGAAAGGATCAGAAAAAGATGATCATTTGAACAATATATATACTGTACATACTGATGTAAAGAGTGACAAATGGTCTGTGTGATAAATCCTAAGGTCCATGTTAACTGAATTATTATCTGTCCTCATTAGTGATGACCCCTTCTAAGAACAGAGAGGAACCCTCCAGATGACTTCTCCTTGTGCCTTCCCTCTCCTTCGTCTCCAACCTGTTCCGTGAACATACCAAATTTAAGCTACAGATTGTATGAGTCAAATACTCGAAAGCATTGTTGTGCATTCATAACAAGAACTTACCTCCTTTGCCGTTTGTTGCAGGATCTCTATAATTTCAGAGAAGTCTGATCTTAATGCTGGATCTTGCTGCCAGCATTTCTCAAGCAGCTCAGCAAGCTTCGGATGAGTGTGCTTTGGGATAATAGGCCGTAGACCCTGGAAAGCATAGCAAAGAAAAATGTAATTTATGTTTACAAGACCCGATATATTCATCCAATCAAATAAAGACAACCCATTTTTGATTAAGGGTAGGCACTAAGCCAGTTTGGTAACTGGTCTCAAAGCTTGAGCTTTGATCGATATGATTTGAATATAGTTCAGACATGACATCATTGGCAAATGATAAATACACTTATTCAACAATGATGTTCAGAAAAGATTTTACCTTCTGCACCACCCCTACAGCTGCTTGCAATGGGGTTAAGTATTCATATGGAAGCTGGCAAGAAAAACAAGAAATACTTTATTGATTAATTGAAGGGGCCAGATGCAAGAAACAAGATATACTCATTAAAATTAAGGAAAAAGAATGCTACCACCAAGCAATACCTTTCCAGTTAGTAGCTCCCATAATACAATTGCAAAGCTAAAAACATCAGCCTTGTGATCGTAAGGCTTATGTTCTATAACCTTCAATGCAAAAAACGACTCTGGTAAGAAAATGACAAAATGATCACTCTCCTAGTAGAAGATGAAAAACACTCCTAATAGAAGATGGAAAACAATTGCTGCCAACCAAAAAATTTATGTTATAAACCCATTCATAATAAGAAAAAGCAAAACTCATACAGCAAGAAATTTAGATGGCTATTAGCTGTTTTCTTGTATGCCACTTCTCATCAAATCTATTTTTTCTTTTCTTTCCAATTCTTTTTTCCTCGCACTCTTTAACAAGAAGGAAAAAAAAAATACATCATATCTAACAAAAAGTCATACATGACAGAAGGATGAGAATCCTTTCCAGCACCAAAGAAAAGTTTTTACAGAAAAACCTGGAATGTCTTGGATAAAATATTCAGGATTTCAAAGACAAATTTTCTCCCAACTGATCCACAAGACTTATTTTGGGAACATAGTCTTGTATTACAGCCACTGGCCTGATACCAAATTCATTGTCAATATTTTAAATTAAGTCTAAGAAGTTGATTGCCTTGAAAATCAGTATCATGGTAGACCAAGAAGTCCAAAACAATGTAATGCAAGCCCATCCAATATGATCACATGGCCTAGCAACTGCAGCAGACCATTATCCCACCATTTCAAATGGATTCCTTTTCTACCAGTTGGTCAACAGACTCAACACAACAACTTACTACTCTACTGTCACCCACATTCCACTTGAAATTGATAATGTAAGCAGGAATCGAAAGAATATTTTAGTAACTTCATACCCAATGAAAGTAGCCACATAACACATTAAATTCAAAAATGGCTATATAATCCCATGGTTATTGAAAATTGTAATAAGCTATTCCGTACTGTTCTCACAACAAGAAGCATCACATAAAATTTCATAAAAAACAAATATAATTAAAAAATATGTAGGTTTTGGAAAGGCAGATGTCAGTATACATTGGAACACTTTCAAACAACTTCTTATAATTAGAGGCTCCCTGATTTAATATAAAATAAATTAATACCTCAGGAGCCATCCACCAATATGTTCCAGTTTCTGCAGTCATAACTCCAGATTGAGTTTTTACTCTAGCAACCCCAAAATCAGCAACCTTAACAACCTGAAAGGCAAAGCATATTATAAAACCCTCTTTAACAAGCATGCAGAACAATAGACAGTCATGGAATGAGTGTGAAAGCTTCATCAAAATTAATCCAAATGCCTTAATAATGTAATACCACTGAGAGAAACAAAAAAGGTTGTTACAAATGGATTATGTATATGTAGGTACTGAGGTACACGAGATTTCAGAAGCGCTAGATATAGCTGGAGTAGTTCTAAAAGTAAAGCAAATATAGATAGAAAACAAGGTAGAATAACTGTTTTAGGGATGTAAAATAATTTCAGTCTACCCATAACAAACTTAAGCACAAGTAAAAATCTGAAACAAACAAGTTGCGGTATCTTTCTTTATCATCTACTTGGTAGACAAGAAACTACCATTACTATGTAAACACAAATAAGGCCTTGTACATGCTGGAATTTATAAAAATCAAACAGACCATTCTATGATGGAAAGACTACTGATTTTACCAAGTATGAGATGGTCAAAACCTTTTGAAATATTAAACCACCAGAGATCCTTATCGAGACAAAGAGATTATGCGGATATCTGCACTGTAACTATATATTGTGGATTTCTAAAATACACTGTGCACAAAAATAATACGCCAAAACAAATATGAACAAGATATATAAAACTACATAGATAAGTATACAAAATTGAATGCCTTTTACCTCATTTTCATCCGTCAAAAGATTAGCAGCCAGCCTTCAAATCTCTGTGGATTATATTATTTTTGTGCAAGTAGTCCATTCCCTTGGAAACATCAATTGCTACTCTGATCAAGGATGGAAGCTTGAAAACTCCCTTTTGTTTATGTAAAAAGTCATACGCACTTCCACCGGGCATATATTCTGAAGTATTAAAGATAAAAAGTAAAAAAATAAAAATCTTTGAGATGGAGATGACATTAATAAAAAAAACTCTAAAAGAACAGGGTACCAAAATAATTATTTATTTTTACTAAAAACCAAATAAAAATTGCAAATGCATTGGAATTCACATTTTATAATGCACAAGCTTGGAGGCTTGGTACATGCACCAATGAATTGTACAACATTCTTATGTCGAACTTTTCTGTAATATTCAAAAGAAGTTTGTTAAAGTATGCTAAAGAGTCAAGCATTCCATAGAGAAATTACTGTAGATCCTGCCACCCGGGGGGGTGGGGGGGACGTGTTCCAAAATAAAGCAGCGAAATTAAGAACTGACATTATAAATGCAAACATTTAAAGAAGTAAAAAAACTATGTTGACAAAGACATTAAAATCCAATTGATGCTTTTCATGTGATAAGTTCTGAAATATTCACTTCTTGCCATTTGTTATTAAATAATATAATTAACCCTGTTCTCCAGTTAACTGTAAGAAAAATACACATACACATCCTTCACAAATCTTTCAAATGTAAAGATCTCCTTCACTATATGCACTACATCGATTGATGCATATTATATATTACATGATCAAAATCAAAGCCTACACTTCCATTTTCTAGAAGAGGTGTCTCAATAAAGAAATAAAGATAATGCTTTTTTTTATAGGTAAATTAAAGATAATGCTTATGGGTTATGCTTGCTCATAAGGAAGTTTACATGGGTCAATGAAAATGAAGATGCTATGTGCGAGAGTGGGCTTGGGATTGGTTAAATGGGGATGGTTTTTGGTTCACTCAACTATAATTTTGAATGGTACAATAATTAATTTATCGATTATGGTAGGAAAAATGGAGGTTATGGTGATGGAGCAACTCGGAGCACAAAGGTCAGGAGGGTGGTGGTGTTTTATTTTATTTTATTATCAGTAATAAGAGTAATATTATTGATGAAAAAGGAAGGGAAAATACAAGCTGTTCATGATGATGAACAAAAAAAAGCAGAAACAGCAAACAAATAGAAAAGAAATCAAGAGGCAATTCTAAGAGAAGAATTTATACAAGTTAATCAGGCAGGTGGTGGTGTTAATGGCAATTTCAAAGGTTGATACAAGTTAATGTAAGGAAAATTTGATGAAGGATAAAAGGAGAGCTTAAAGGGTTTTCCAATTTCACATTTTGGATTTAGTTGGATCAAAACTTAATTTACATCCAACTCATAAAAAGAAGTTAGCTAGATTATCAAACTACTTCATCTTAACCATGTTTAGATGGGGGAAACCCAAAAGGGATGGTGGTTTATTATATGTCATTTGGGAGGGAAAGGAATGGGTAGCATTTCATTTCATTCCACTCAGCTCCATTTTGGGTTCAACGCCCACTTTGGGCAGAATCAAAGGAAATGTAGTACCAATTTTTAATGAAATGTTACACATGCGACCCACAACCTCACCCTCCCCAAAGAACTTATAAAGGGAGGAGGTCTTATAAAGGGAGGAGGTGTCAGTTGAGCTAGGGCTCATTGGCAAGAGAATGTAAAGCAATTAAAAAAGCTTTCCTTTTGAAATTACCTTCCTTGGATTCTAAATAAAAGCAAGAACAATCAACTTTTTAAAAAAGTTACCTTCCATTTCTTCTTAAAATTCATTTCCTTTCCATAGAAACATCCAAACAATATAGAAAGGAATTAAATAACCTTTTCAATTTATTACCAGTATCAATTCAGTTTTCTTTCCATTCTTCTATAAACTCCAAAAAAGACGGATAAAGAAAAGAAAGGAGATATCTAAGATTAATTTAGTATATAAATACAAGGCTTCCGGAAAGAAAATTTAAGAACATTTTGTTGAGAATTTGATCTCCATATGCTTAAATCAAATACATTTTGCTTGTTTTCGGCAGATGATTTGATGGTCTCATTTTTAACTTCATTGTAATATGCAATAAAATCATTTCTAAACCTAATTAACTACAATAATTAAATTGTATGTGAGATTGTTCACCAATGTGCTCTAGCTCAACTAGCACCTCCACCCGTCTATCAGTTCTTGGGTGAAGGGTGAGCTTGTGGGTTCAAGAGTCATTGGGTTTGAGAGAGAGAGAGAGAGAGAAGAATGTTAATAAGTAGTCTGAAGTAAGAATTACATCATAGTTACTTACATAAGCTAATTGGTATAACTCAAGGGAATCAAACAAGTATTAAAGTAAATTTAAGATCATGAAATAAGCAGAGCTCATTAAAGTCATTGACAAAGAGTTGAAAGTAAAAAGGGTAGATAATGTTGTCATTAAGTCATCCATTTTTTTTTAAGATAAACAAGTTTTGGCCCCAAGGAAAGAGGAATAGTAGTGACCTCCACTTCATGAGGCAAAGGTCCCCAACCGATTATGCTACTCCCTTGGGGTTGTTATTAAGCCATCCATGTAGTTTCCAAAAAGTGAGTATTCAAGGTCGCCAGTAAAACATCACAGATTTTGCTATTGTTTTCCCAAAAAACGAAGCTAACCCAATATTGGTAAAAGTGCATGTGCAAAAACAGAATGAGCACTGTAGTTGAACTCAAAACCCACCTTTGTCTCAACTAGACTATTCTATACCATTGTTGAAATATATGATTCGGGTTTTTAAAATTTGAATTTTGACATTGATCAACAGTGACAAAATATAATTAAAACAAAACTTGAGTTCACTGCCAATCACTGCTATGTTTCCTTTATTGTACTGCATGTTTTTCCACAGAATTAAGTCTTCACCTCTAATGCCAACAAATAATTATATTAAGCCTAGTTAAACAACCTCAACAAACAAGATATGAAGAACATATATCCCAGGGTCAAAATTTAGGCAAATAACACAGTTCAACAGACCTCATTATAAAGACCTCCTGCGCAAACTCTCTCTGCATATTTGAATTTACATGCTCAGGCTTGAGGACTTTAATAGCTACTTCCTGACTACAATATGTACCTTTGTAGCTGATTCCATTAAACAAGTCAGTTAACTAAACACAAAAAAATTAGTGTATGCCTAACCAAAAATAAGAAGAGTAATAGGTGTATGTGTGAACTTACAGGTCACCATATGACCCAGATGCTTAGGATCAATTTCCCATACATCAGTCCAACCATTAGGTATTGTCAAATGATCGGGTTCACATTTGATCTTTGCTAGATCAAGCTTGCCTACAAGAGGTAATGTTTGAGGATTTGGCCAAGCCTGCCTCTGAATAGCAACGCCAAATTCCAAACTGATTATGGATGCATTGTTCATAATATAATTGACAAGGGGAAGGAGAATAAAGAATAAAGAGGAAAACATAGATGGTCAGTTGACATGGTAAAAGATAGTGCTTATTGCCAGCTATCATACTTGAAAGCAGAAATAAGTTGCAAGAAATTACCTCAAGCTTTAAAACCTCCCTTTCCAATGCAATTTTGAGCTGTTCCGTGTCCTGTTTCATCCCAACCAAGCTCTATTAAGAAATGGTTGAGGGGGAAAAAAAGGATTGCTTTGGTATTAAAATTTAGAACTCAAATTAGTTGAAACTTCCCAAGGTGCTCCATAGCATCTGGGGCCAAGGCCCTTTTCTTCTTATGTACTCCAATTAAGCCCAAAATACATTTACCTTCTCAAATTGTACTATAATAAAAACTGATGTTTATTGGTCGAATAAACAGTTCCAAGATCAAATTTGAACTTATGTTCAGAGAGAGACTCAAATTCCCTATAAACCATTGACATATGTTTCAAAAGAGAAATAGAATAATGCGAAAAAGATAGAAAGAAATTACTCTAGTTTGATAGGTACTAGGTTCATAATATATAAAAACCTGAAGACTATATTCAGACAAGATAAGCCAACTAAACAGAATCATACACAAAATCACTGTCATTTTATACAGAATGCTACTCTATGAAAATGGTGCCTTGCAAGTCAATTGCCAACTGTCATATGCATACCATGGAGATACAATTAGTTGGCAAACTTGCTTGTTTCCTCACTCAAACATGTATTTTCCACCCTAGTGGTTGGAAGCCGGGTAGAGATCACAGGAGGCATGGCGCAGACATTAATGTCAACTGGAAGCAGGCGGTATTGAATGTCAAGCTCACGGAAAATCTTAACCATCTCTTCCATCAAAAGAGATCTCCTTGCAAACTTCTCACCCATGTCTTGGTAGTTCATTTTGTGTGTCAGCCACAAGGCCAACCTCAGCCTGTGTAACTCTTCAAACTCCATCAATATAATCATAGGTGCAGCACACCAGTGCTCCTCCTTGCTCTCGACATAACTGCAGTGGCAACAATAAATAAAGAAAAGAATCATCAACTCAGATTCTTACCTAGCAGGTGTACAGTCAACGTAAAGTGGCCTAGGCATGAATCATAGCGACCTAGCCATAAATCATTTTGTACATACCTAATTATTCTTTGCCTCATAGCTGCAATCTTATCTGCAGGTGTTGCTATATGGACACAGAATTCAATGGAATCTCCCATGTCAGGACTACGATAGAAGTTATTGATGGGCTTAGTAGCAAGAACACTGTTTGGGTAAATGAGCTTTGTATTGTCATATCTCAGAAATACGGTAGTCAAGATGTTCATTTCTTCTACAACCATCTGAAATTTATTTTAGAACATATTAGTCCCCACACATAAAAAGGCAAAAACTTGCAAGATATTAACACAGTAAAAGATGGAAAATTACCTGAACCCCTTCAATTTCACACCTATCTCCCACATCATATGGATGCATTACAAATAAGAAGATGATTGCTTCAAATACTGTCTTGCAGGTGTTTCCAAAAATAAATGCGACGAGGACGAGCTGAGAGCTTATGTAGAGCAGAAATTTGGTTGTGGCAATTCCCAATATCAGAAGCCAAACCAAAAATATGCCAATGCCAACTAGAATGTTCAACACTAGATGAAGCTTGTTCACGGCTGTTTTGGTATCATTCAACGTCAAAGCGAGTGCTCTTCGATCTCTGAAGGCATTGACCTGGAACAATCAAATACATTACCATTATAAGCACCGAGTAAAACACAAACACAACTTTGTCAAAATCAAGATAATTTTTAAGAGGGCATCCACATAATATGAAAATAGACATTGTTTGAAGACTTTAATTTTCTTATGACCAAAAGAACATAACAAAGATTTAAAACCTTAAAAACGACATTTTCATAAAATCTTTCTAAGCAGCTATCCTTGATGGCATGTTCAAATGAGAGGAAATCATCATAAGTGTCTAGAGCATTGATGCTCTAATCAGTTTTTTTATAGACCAGGCTTCTAAAAATTTGTATATCCCTATCTAAAACTGCCGTGATCAACTATATGATCAATGCTCAGTATATGTGGCCGCAGATTTCACTGCCAGGCTTCTGAGTTCCCTGATGCTTGAACCTTGCTTGAAAGGTAAAGAGTAACAAAAATGCATGCAGAGGAATGCACAAACAAACTTTTGTCATGGTGAAACTTATGTAGTGTAAATCATGATTATTCCAACTTATTGACTAAGAGATTCACTTCTAGCATTGACCAAGAAAAAGGAAAAAAAGCAATAAAAATTAAACCATTTCTTGCCCAATCCTTACCACCCAGTTCTTCAAGGATGATTTACTGATCCGCCTGGTCTCAGAGGCTCCTTCAAAGAGACTCAAGGTTTTCACAGCCTCATCTTCTCGCAAGAAACGCATCAAGTCCTCCATGTAGATGAACCTGACAGAGAAACAGTTCATTGAAATTGATTAGGAAGAGTGACATCATATGTGCATGAGAAATCAAGTTAATGATAATTACAACAGCACCATACGTTCTCCATCTATTTAACAAATATAACAAAGTAAATTGAACAAGAAACAGAATGACTCATAGTTTTCCATATCAGGAAGCAACAATTAATAACAAAATTCATCACATAAGTTCAAGTACACGAAATGAAAGAAAATAAGGCAACATTGCAATAAAAGAAGTTTCAAATGGAGAAGCAATCATCACATCACATGATGCAAATTGATGGACAACAATTGAATCAATGTCGAAGGAGTAAGGACTTACTTGGACCCGTGCCTAGCAACATTCTGAAATATTTTCTTTGCTGCGGCTTTGGCCTCAACTTCACTCCTAATCTGCGTAGAAAAATCATCGGCCCCAGAAGGGGTAGTTTCCAATATCTGCTCATCCAATGTGGTAATTGTCCCATGCCTCACAATCCTCATCAACCTCTTCATATTCCACGCAGATACATTCTTAGGATTCAACTTATGTAAATGATCAATAGTTATCCCCTCATCCTCCTTCGACATTGTCCTTGACAACTTCCCACTCCTCACTTTTGAACTCCTCTGCAGCCCACCACTCCCAATAACCCTTCCACTCTTCATCGAAGGAAAAGCATTCGCCTTCAAATCCGGGGGCACAGTAGCATTCTCCTTCAAATCCGGAGGCATAGTAGCACCCGCATTTTGCAACTGCCTAACCTCATCAACAAAGCTAAACTCATCATCCTCCGCGTTCTGTATCTCAATCAAAGGCGGCCCGGACAATGTCTCGATCACATACTGATTAAACAAAGACTCATGAATCCTATTGAAATAAGTACTCACATGGAAAGATGAAGCTAAAACCTTAACCACAAGTGTCTTAACCAACCAAACCGAAGTACCCACCAACATACAAACCAAAACCTTAGTAAAATACTTAAGCTTATAACTCTTCGTCTCCCTCTCAACCTTCTTAACAAACAAAAAATGCCAAGCCATCAAAACAAGTCCCAACCAAAGACAATTCTGCACAGGCTTTCTCACCCCATATACAAAGTAAAGCACCCTTTTACGTAAAAGGAAATTCCTTTCAATAAAAAACACTATAATCCTAATACCCCACCCAGAAACCAATCTCCCACAAATCAAAACCAAAACCAAAACTTCCCATTTCCACAGTCTCAATGTCCACACATTCTTGTGCCACAAGTAATGTATGCTAAGCGTGCAAGTCAAAGCTCCTATAATCACAACCAAGCTCAGCCATTGCAAAATAGTCCATGCATTTACATTCCCAAATTTGAACTCGTTCGGCATATCATCTGCCAAAAACGGGTCGTCGTCTTCGTCCTCCATTTTCTGCAACATCCCGGATCGGAACTGACCCGACCGGGGCACCCGACCCGACCGCTTTTCCATTTCAGCAGGAGGCGAGTCCATCAATCTCGACCGATTTTTCGCTCTCAACAAGCTCGATTTCCTCTGAACCGACGCGTTTGACGTCCACGTCACCCCGTCATTGTTGTTGTTGTTCTTGTTGTTGTTGTTGCTGCTGCTGCTACTGTTGTCGTCGTAGCTAAAACGGCGTCGTACTGAGTCGTTGTTGTTTTTGGCAGTGGTGGGGGTTGAAGATTCGGTTTCTTTAAACGACACCCGGAGCTCCCTCGAGGGCGTCGCTTCGAGTGGGGACTCGGGAACGGGAGACAATTTCCTGTCGTTTATGTGGCGGAGCTCGTCCATTTCCAAATCCATGTCCAACGACATCTCGCCCGAAGCCTTCTGCTTGTGCAGGAACTGCTTGATCAATTTGGACGGTGGATCTTTCTCCTCCTCCGCCACCGCATTACTACTCTGGCCGCCGCCGCCTCCGCTGCCGCGTCGCACGAAATCAAAACCCGACTTGGCTTGGTCTTTCCAAAACTCGTAACTATTCTCTCTCCAAATCTTGCCGCCTGTAGTTTCAGAGCCTTTCGTCGCCGTGGAATCTCCGTCGTAGACCTTGACAATGACTTCTTCGCGGTGGCTTTGGTGGTCAGACAAATCAACGGCTCGCTTTGAGTCGTCGTCGTGGTGGGGGAAGAGCATAGGGAGGTGTTCGTGGCCATGGTTGGATTTTTCGGCGGCGAGCTTTTTGAGGTGTTTGTAAGAGTTGTGGGATTTGTAGGATTTTTTAAGTGAGAAATCCATGTGAGTCAATGGAATATTTTAGGGAATAAAATCATAAAAAAAAAATATATATATATATATATATATTGCTATTTTAGTACAAAATAGTGAAGGTATAACTAAATGTTTTAGTTTCAGAGCTTACAGTAGAGGAATTTGTTTAAGGTTTTGGAAGGAAAGTGTGTTGACGCGTGTTACTTTTTTTTGGTTGAGTGTGAATTAAAATATGGAGAGTTTAAGCAATGAAAGAGTTTTGCTTTTTCAAGAGAGAGAGAGAGAGAGAGAGTTTGTTCGTGCAGCGGAGAGCATGTGGTGCCAGAAGACTCAGGGAAAAGGACGAGAAAAAAAACGGTCGTCATGCATGAGGTTTTTATATATTTTAGGTTTTTTTTTTTTTTTTTGAGTTTGACCTTGAGAAAAAAAGAGTCTTGATTTCTTCACCATTTACGTTAGTGCCACTTTTTTTTTTTTTTTTAATTGCAAATGACATGTTTAAAGTTTAAA
The DNA here is from genome assembly GCA_032727855.1 of Quercus ilex subsp. ballota. Lineage (NCBI taxonomy): Eukaryota > Viridiplantae > Streptophyta > Magnoliopsida > Fagales > Fagaceae > Quercus > Quercus ilex. Next base: position 56,370,213 of record CM064918.1, read on the forward strand.
GTTGATTGAATTTTACACCATAATATTTTAGAAATTTAATTTTATATCTTGAAGTTTGATTCTGTTAACAATTCAACCCCTCGATTAGTTTCTGTAATTAAGTGACATATCATTTATGCTGATGTGTTTTATTTTTATCAAATCAACACCTAAAATTATATTGTTTAAGTGATGAGCAAGTGGAGAGCTGGCACAATCAAAACTACGTCATTTTAGATCTAAAATTAAAACACATTACTCTAATTTAAATGACACCGTTCAAGCCAAATATCATAAATGAAAAAACTGAAACAATAACTCCATAAACCCAGAGAACTCAGGCAAACTTTTCTTCAGTCCGATCAACAAGTCTCGTTGATCACTAAGAGATGTTTAAGACACGACAAAGTTACCAAAGGTGAGCAAAAGTAAGCAAATGGGTATGAAGAAAAGCCATGAAAAGAGGCAAATTCTTATTGGGGTCTATAACAAGAAAGACTCATACATGAAAGAATTAAAGAGGTTGTGAAATGAATGGTGGTTTCGAGAGAGAAAAGGCCCATGGAGCATGACCTTATTTTTGGCATGTAGCTAGAGTGGTGGCCGACCAAAACCCACCTGGGTTTGGCACGGGCCCACTGGTGAGAGTTTGTGCGACTTTGGGGTAGAAAAATAACGGGTAAACTACCTATTTAGTCCTTATTTTTTACATCATATTTTAATTTGGTGCTTAACCTTTCAATTGTGTCAATTTAGTCTCTAACTTTTCAATGTCGTGTCAATTTAGTCTCTATCGTTATATCCTAGATGAAAATTAATGACATGACAAACCATCAAAATAAAATTTTACTATATTGTCACATCAACGAAAGCTAATTTTTTATTTTGGCCATTAGAAGCATCATCAATTTTCATCCAAAAAATAATAAAATGGACTAAATTGACATGGTACCGAAAGGTTAGGGACCAAATTGACACAGTTGATAGGTTAAGGACCAAATTGAAATATAGTGTATAGAATAGGGATCAAACACGTAGTTTACACAAAAATAAAATAGAAGCTGTAGCAGCAAAAGCCAAAAGGCAAGATAAGAAAGAGAGCCATCGACAAAGAAAAACACGTACTTGTTTCTATGTACCATTTGGTGTGTAGTGTCTTGTGTTATAACATATGTGTTTGTGTCGCCTTTTGCTTATTCTAAATCTTGATGACAGTCGTCGCCACCAAGGCTGCCTGGAGCCTTTGCCGCCGCCGATGGTCTACTTGAGTTCACATAAGCCGAGGGGATTGGGTAAGGGAGGTCACTGGGTTCGTGGGGTTATGGTTTCTGTCTTATTATTTATGATATTCGGCCTGAATAGTGTTGTTTAAGCTAGAGTAAAGTGTTTTAAGTTTAGGCCCGAAACGGCGTAGCTTTGATTATGCCAAGTCTCTACTTGGTCACCACTTAAAGAGTCTTGCTTCGGAGAAAGTATACAATGTTTTGGTAATACCAACTCAATATCTATTTTGGTATTTTCTACCCAATAAATGAGTAACACATGTTTCAAAAAACCACGTCAAACTAGACGCCCAGGGGGCTGATTATATGGCCTAAGTACTCTACTTGTTGCTGCCCAATTAAACACTTAGAACGATTCACATATAACTGATTAGTCAGTAGAGTGTGGAATACTATCTTGAGATGTTCCATATGTTCAGCCCTTTTTTAATTTTTTTGCTGGGAGAAAAATGAGTAGACGAGGGTGATCTAAGTTGACGTCTTTCATATAGACGTGATCATATTAGCACTCTACCCCTACCCGTTGAACTCGATGGCAGCTATACATGCAAGCCAGGGTGGTCATAGGACCACATTGACTTGAAAAAAAATGTATATATACACTTGCCAAAAAAATATTATATGCTAAACTAACTTATTGTAACTACCCTAATAAAAATTTTGAACACCCTGACTTGAGAATTACAAAAATTTGGGTTTAACAAAAATAAGAATAGTGCTACTACATTCATAACATTTTTACAATAATTTTACAACAAATCTAATGTAGTAAGTTGTTACTGATTCTAATTTGAGCCAAATACTAATATTATTTTTTTACCCACCAATAACAGCTTTTTACATAAGATTTACTATAAAATTGTTGTGGACGTAGCATTACTCCAAAATTAATTCTACCTCCAAACATAATTCTTCAACTCCGTTTTTTAAAAACTTAAATAACAACAATAAATATTAGCTCAAATAACATAAAACATAAACCAAATAAAAATAAGACAAGACAAAACAACAAGTGAAAAAATTATTCAACAAAAAGTCTATTATAAAACAAAAAGATAAAATTTGTAACTCGTTTAACTTATTCAATAAAAATAATTTCTAATTTCATATTTCTTTAAAAAATGATACCAAAAAAAAATATTGTGGTAATTTAAATTTCTTAGTGGTCACCTTAAAAAAATTCATTTAGCCGTCTCGGTTAAAGCATTCGCATTCCAAATCTTCAAACTATTTTATTTTACCATCTCAAAACCTACTTTATCATTTATACAATACCATTTTACAATACACCCAGCATCTCAACTTTTATTTTCCTATTATACTCATTAAAATAATATATTTACATAATAAAATATATTTTTTCCTTTTTTTGTTTTTTCCCAATTTTCTCCTTCACACGCGTGTGTACCTTCCCTCAACCTCTAGCACTGCGCCTCCACTGCCTAGTCACCACCACCGTGCCTCCACCATGCCCACCACGCCACCACTGCCCACTGGCCACCAAAATTCCACTGGAATAAAAACCCATATTTAAAAAAAAAAAAAAAAAAAAACCCAACGTCACAACAGAAAAACCCATCAGAATCCACCCCCATCTCCACCACGCATAACCTCACAATGACCTTGTCTTGACCCACGCCGATCTCCACCAAACCCATCACCAATCTGAGCAACCCAGAAACCCAGAACCCAGAACGCCGACAACCACAGCGCTGAAACCCAGCAACACCGGACCCAAACACTGGCGATCTCCAATGACCAATAAAACCCATCAACATCGGACTTGAGAGAACCCCGACCCACGACCCACGACCCACTTCAGCCATACCCACCTCTTCATTTAAGCACCGATCACAGCACACACACACACACACACAAAAACCCACAAAACCCGCCGATCCACTGGTGTAGAGGCCCAACCACTGGCACAAAGAGAGAGAGTGAGAGTTGAGAGCGTGCGATGAGAGATAAGATCGTGTGAAACTTCAGCGATGGAGAGAGAAAGAGAGAGAGATTAGATGAGACTATGTGAAGTGTCGTGTGAATGAGAGAGTAAACGAATAAAATATTATATTTTGTTTTAGAATTGAGTTAAATTGTGATTCTACATTTAGAATCGCATTGTAGCACATTTTCAAATATTTTTGCAATAGGAGCCTTTTAGAAGTCCGGCTGCTGAAGGTTTTTTGAGACTTTGATGCTAAATATGTCTGGCATTTACAAGTTCGGGTGTGAATATTCTTAAGATCGGACTTGCAAGCAGGAATCCTAATAATGCCAAAAAAAACAAAAAAACAAAAAACAACCCAATAATGATGAGTTTTACACAACACTACAACCTATAAACTTTTGTCTTCTGTACTCTCTGCTTGTTTTCCCACTATTTTTTAGCCTGCCAAATTTTGCATTGGGTTGTTACTGGAAACAGCTGGAATCAACAAGAGCATTGTGCGAACACGGAAAAGCAAATACCGACCTTCGCGCGCAACTCCTGTAGGCCTCTTAAAGTGAGGCTTACGTGTCCCAATACGACGCTAATGTCTATCTAAAGCTACGAGATCACTTTTGGATGACATGTTATAGTCATACTTTCTTTTTTTGGTAGAAGGTTTTTTTTTTTTTTTTTTTTGCTGGGCTTTTTTTTGTAGAAGTTATAGTCGTACTTTCACACAATCAACATGCATTTCTAATGCCACGTGTCAAAAGAAAGCGACCCTTCTTTCTATCCAGAACTAACCAGTAGCCACTATGTCACAGTACAATAAGTCAATAATAGTATAACTACAATCTTGGCGCTGTTTGTGCCCAATGTTATTGCAAACTTCGCTACGTGTCCCATAATATATTGCAGATTAGGTGGGTTTTTTTCTCCTTAGGTAGACTTTTTAATTAAAATATTGGTAATTTGAGTCATTTTACCGCACAAAATTTTTCATAATGTTAATTTTTTATGAGTTTGGTTCACTTCTAGTATTTTTTTAATTAGAATTTTTTTATTTTAATGAGTTTGGTTTACTTCTAGTCATTTTCTTTTGTCTCAATAAAAAAATATTGAAAGTACACCAAACTTGTTTTTTATAATAATTATTCAAATAATATCTGTTATGGCGAGGACTATGATACAAATCTACACACAAATTATTGGATGCTTAAACTCCATGCAATTTAGTATTATTGTGATTGACATGGATAGTGGAGCATATGACGTGCATTGTTTTGTTTTAATGAGAGATTACTACATTACCCATTAACTAAATAAAAGGTAGAGATACTCACTATCACTGACCTATTGTATATTTAAAATAAAATGAGATATCCAGTTAAAAATGTACTAGAAGTAAGCCAAACTCATTTTTTTATAATAATTGTTCAAATAATATCTGTTATGACGAGGACTCTGATACAAATCTTCAAGTACAAGTGAAAGCTAACACCACACAAAGTATTGGGTGCTTAAACTCCATGCAATTTAGTATTATTGTGATTAACATGGATAGTGGAGCATATGACGCGCATTGTTTTGAAATCAAGCCAATGCAAATTTTATTACATATATCATTTACTATTGTATATTTAAAATAAAATGTCACTTTTAACTAAAACAGTATTGAAAGTAAGTCAAACCTATTTTTATAATAATTATTCAAATAATATCTGTTATAACGAGAACTGTGATACAAATCTACAAATACAAGTGAAAGCTAACACCGCACAAATTATTGGATGCTTAAACTCCATGCAATTTAGTATTATTATGATTGACAGGGATACTGGAGGGACAGTGGAGCATACCACGCGCAGCCAATGCAGATTTTATTACATATATCACTGTCTTATATCCATACTGGAGGGATAGTGGAGCAGAGTTTATTACAGCCAATGCAGATTTTAGTCCAAGACAAGAAAGAAAACAATGCATGTTTGATTGCGATCTATATTACACACCAATCCCAATATAATAGCATCATCTGTTGTGAAAAATACTAGCACAAAATATTTTGTGATAAGATTAATTGATTCAAGTCAAGTTGGTAAAGCTGGACAACCAAGCTTGATTGAATATAGATTAATGTTTATTGGGGTTGAATATAGAGTCGAACATCTGGGCCGGACCAATCCCAAATTTGCATAGTTTTAATATTTACATAAAGCCGAGCCAAGAGGGGCCAGAGCCCACTAGACCTGACCAGCTGATCTAACATCGAGACATGAAGCTAGTAGTTCCCAGGTACCTATGCAACTTATTGAGAGTTGAATAAAAAAACTTTTATGATTCATTTGGCTAGAGAGTTGGAAAAGAGGAATGATAGAAAAATAGGAGGATAAAAAATATTTTAATTTTCTTCATTTTTGTTTGGTTGGAATGAAAAAGGGAAAAGATGAAAAAAAATGAATTTGTATAACTTTACTCACATACTCTTGTAAAAAAAAATGTCCAATTAAAACAAAAAAGTGACAAAAAAAAGCAATCATCGAAATTTATTAAAAAATTAAAATCATATGTAAAAAAAAAATCACTTCAAGTTAAAAATAATAATAATAATAATAATAATATAAAACACTGTTATGCCACGCCCTAGGGAGAAAAAAAAGGCAACATCTAGAGGAAGGAGGAGATCAAAAGAAAAAAAAAAAAAAAAGCAACATCCAGGACAAAGAAAAAAAAAAGCCCAACGTACTATGTACCGGACAAAAGCTCATGTGCAAGTGCACATGGGCATTTTGGTCAATAAATAAATCAAATTACCCTAATAGTCTTCTCTTCATTTTGGAGATAACTTTCTGGTGGGTCTGGGGAGAAAGCACCTGGACCGCACATTTTTTTTTCCCTCTTCCCCTTCAACTTAGGGATGACAATTTTGCCTCACCCAGTGCGGGTTTTCTCTACCTTGCAAAAGTGATGGGGTGGGGATGGGATGAAATTTTAGCCCCGCACTATGGAGTGGGGCCAGGATGGGTTTGAACATTTAGACCCACCCCGCCCCATCCCTGCCCCGCGTTGATAATGGTTAAATTGTAAATTTTTCATACCCTAAAACCCTAATATTTAAATAAACATATCATCAATTTATTTTATTTTACCTAACATGGCTCTCTACCTTTTTTGTTTTTCTCTAGCAAGTTTGGAAATGAGGTACTAATTTAAAATTTTCTTTTGTCTTTATTAGAAACAAATTTATATACTATTGAATCATTAATTTTGTATTATGAGATTTTTATTTTTGTTGTGATATTGTCTTGTTAAACACTTTGGTAATATTATTCAATTTTTACCAAAAATTAGTTTGATTTGATGGGATAAATTTATTTGTAATTTCAAGTATATTTTTATTTACGAAACAGATTTTAATAAAAAAAATTGTAATAGTTGTGGGCAAATTAAAAAGGAGTATAGTTTTATGGGGTGGCGTAGGGCTTTGTGGGGCCCCAAGGAGCGGGGATGGGGCAAGAAAATTTTTCCCGTCATGCAGAGCAGGGTGGGGATGGGACAAGACAAAATCATACGGGGCAGGGGCAAAGACCCCATAATTTGGACTCGCCCGCCCCATTGCCATCCCTACTCCAACTAAACACCCTCCAAAAAGTTTTCTCCCCTCATTTTTTCTTTTTTCTCTCTCTCCCCCCCCTGGGGCTAAAATCCACTCTACTAAACACACCCTAAATCTCAACCATTGAATAAAAAAAAAATATAGAGAAGTAAAAGAGTAAAGGTTAAAAAGTAAAAAGGTGAAAATATTTTGTGAGGGAAGTGAGATATTAGGAATGACAACGGGTCGGATTCGAGGTGGGTTTCTTTATGCCTAAACCTGCCCCCGTTACTCGAACTCGTCCCATTTAATAAACGGGTTTTTTTTTAAACTCAAACCCGCCCAGTCAGGCCCCGTCTTGTCATGCTTGGCCCAAAATCACAAACACAAATTACAAACACACAAATTTCATATTTATGATTTTCTAGCCCAAAATCACAAACACATAAATCACAAACACAAATTTCAGATTAATGATTTTCCCTATTAAAATCACAAACACAAACACAAACATAAATTTTAGATTTATGATTTTCCCTTTCAAAATCACAAACGCAAACACAAACACAGAAATCTTAAATACAAACTCACATAATTGAGACGTTTGAACCCAAAAAGAAAAAAAAGAAAGATGGACAACGAGGTGGAGCAAGGCCGTGAGGTCGTATCTAAGTGAGGCCGTGAGGGGGGAGGCTTAGCAAGGCCGTGAGAGGATGGCTAACTGGCAGGGTATCAGTGCGAGATGGGTGAGAGATATGACCATATGGGTTACGCGAGATGGGCGAGGGAGATGAAAGGGTTATGCGAGATACCGAGATCGGCGAGGGCGAACCAAAGATGAGAGAGTCAGAGAGTTGTGCTTGTGGCCTTGTGAGTGAGAGAGCTGAGAGATGAAGAGGGAGAGGGCGGTTGAGTTAGGGTTAGGATTAGGAAAAATGAAAATGGAGAGAGTTTAGAAGATATCTATACTTAGGGTTAGGGTTTTTAAATTTTTTTAAATATTATAAATGTATTCAAGTTAGGTTTGGGGTGGGGTGGGTTTGCATAATACCTGAACCTATTTCAGGTTTTATTTTTTTATTTTTATTAAAACCCAAACCTGCCCCATTTGCTTCACAGGTTGGGTTGGGTACGGGACAGGAATGAGGTAAGACAAATTCATGTGGGGCAGGGGCGAAAACCCTATCCTTCAGACTTGACCCACCCTGCCCCATTGTCATCCCCACTTCAACTAAACATCCTCCAAAAAGTATTCCCTCCTCATTTTCTCTATCCCCCCTCCCTCCCCTAAAATCCATTCTACCAAACACACCCTTAATCTCAATCATTAAATAAAAAAAAAATTAAAGAGAAGTAAAAGAGTAAAGGTTAAAAGGTAAAAAGGTGAAAATATTTTGTGAGGGAAATGAGATATTTAGAATGGCAATGGATCGGGTTCGGGGCAAGTTTCTTAATGCCCAAACCCGCCCCTATTACCTGAACCTACTTCGTTTTATAAACTGTTTTTTTTTTTAATTATTTTTTTTATTTAAAAAAAAAAAACCCAAACCCTCCTCATCGGGCCCCGCGAGCCCTATCCCGTCATGCCCAACCCAAAATCACAAACACAAACACAAACACAAATCCTAACACAAACACAAACACAGAAATCATAAACACAAACACAAACTCACATGATTGGGACGACTAAACCTAGAAAAAAAGAAAAAGAAGAAGATGGAGAACGAAGTGTAGCGAGGCTGTGAAAGGGTATCTGAGCAAGGTCGTGAGGGGGGCGGCTTAGTGAAGCTGTGAGAGGGTGGCTGACTAGCAGGGTATCGGTGCGAGATTAGTAAGGGATATGGCCATATGGGTTGTGCGAGATGGGTAGGGGAGATGAGAGGGTTGTGCGAGATGCCGAGATCAGTGAGGGTGAATCGAAGATGAGAGAGTCAGAGAGTTGTGCTTGTGGCCTTGTGAGTGAGAGAGCTGAAAGATGAAGAGGGAGAGGGTGGCTAAGTTAGGTTTAGGATTAGGAAAAATGAAAATGAAGAGAGTTTAGAGGATATTTATACTTAGGGTTAGGGTTTTAAATTTTTGAAAATATTATATATGTATATGGGTCAGGTTCAAGGTGGGTTTGCATAATACCCGAACCCATTTTGGGTTTTTTTATTTATTTTTTATAATTAAAATCCAAACCCACCCCGTTAGGGTAGGGTCAGGTCAGGTACGGGGTGGGAATGGGGCAAGACAAAATCATGCTAGGCAAGGGTGAAGACCCCATCCTTCGGACCCGCTCCGCCCCATTGCCATCCTTGAGTCCAACTAAACACCCTCCAAAAAGTTTTTCCTCCTTCCCCCCCCCCCCCCTAAAAATCCTCTCTACCAAACACACTCTTAATCTTAACCATTGAATAAAAAAATTAAAGAGAAGTGAAAGAGTAAAGGTTAAAAAGTAAAAAGGTGAAAATATTTTGTGAGGGAAATGAGATATTAGGAATGGCAACGGGTCGGGTTTGGGATGAGTTTCTTTATGCCTGAACCTGCCCTCGATACCTAAACCCGCCCTATTTAATAAACAAGTTTTTTCTTTTTTAAATACCCAAACCTGCCCCGTCGAGCCCCGTCCCGTCTTGCCTGGCCCAAAATCACAAACACGAATTTTAGGTTTATGATTTTCCCTTTCAAAATCACAAACACAAACACAAATTTTAACACAAACACAAATACAAAAATCACAAACACAAATTTCAGATTTATGATTTTCCCTTTCAAAATCACAAACACAAACACAAACATAAACACAAACACAAATACTATCACAAACACAAACACAAACACATAAATCATAAACACAAACACAAACTCACATGATTGAGACGACAGAACCGTGAAAAAAAAAAAAAAGATAAAAAAAGAAGAAGATGGAGAATGAGGTGGAGTGAGGCTGTGAGGGGGGTGGCTGAGTGAGGCCGTGAGATGTCAGTTGACTAGTAGGGTATCGGTGTGAGATGGGTTAAGGCTATGGCCATATGGTTTGTGCGAGATAGGTGAGGGAGATAGGAGGGTTGTGCGAGATGCTGAGATCGGCGAGGGCAAACCGGAGACGAGAGAGTCAGAGAGTTATGCTTGTGGCCTTGTGAGTGAGAGAGTTGAGAGATGGAGAAGGTGGCTGAGTTAGGGTTAGGATTAGGAAAAATGAAAATGGAGAGAGTTTAGAAGATATTTATACTTAGGGTTAGGATTTTAATTTTTTTTTTTTTTAAATGTGTACGCATGAACAAAGACAGTGGGTCGTTCTTCGACATTTTTGAGTATGCTTCAATCAAAACTCATCCTAAACATGTTCCTACCCCTCCTAAGGTATCAAGTTTTCATCTAAACCTGTCCCACAGCAAAACCCGAACCCGACCTGAACCCGTTTCGGTTTTTTTTTTTAATTAAAATCCAAACCCGCCCCATTTGCTTTGCAGGTTGGGTAAAACTTGCCCCATTAGGGTCAAGTCGAATCGGGTACCCGCGAGTCGGGCCTATTTTGCCTTTCCTATGAGATATTGCATCAAGTTGCAATACCCTGATCTCAATCCCAGGTTCTCAACACACAAACCGCAAGTGTGTACATGAACTAGTAGACCCAACACCAAAGCAGATAAGAATGGGACAAGTTTGTTGTATTGTCTGTTAAAGTAGCTACCAAAAAATTGGACCTCCAACGGCATAGAGAATCCTGGCCAACCATAAAACACGGGTTCATCTTTATCTCTTTGCACTGTCCCTACTTCCATATTGACCATAGAGACCTTTCTTTATGCCATTGTCTCTAGGCAGCTTAATAAGTACATCTAGTTAGAGCCACCAAAAAGAATTTACTAGGGGGCTGTACATGTGTACAGCCCCAGGGGACAAGTCCAAATTTCTTTGTTCCCGTTTCCGCAATGAATATTGGGTAGATTGTACAAACACCCCCTGAACTTTTTCCCCCCTAATATAAGCCCCCCGTCGGTCGATGCTCCATCCAAATTAGCGGTGAAAAAAAAAGGTTTAGGAAATCTTAGTGCATTAGCATGAAATTTCAGAAGGTGTTAATGCAATTTACCGTTGAACACACTAAATCACTCGTGAAAGTCAAGAACTGGAAAGTCAAGAACTGGTGAAAGCAAAATTCCCATCAGTAATTTCTTATTATAAAGCCGCAGAAGATCTGTAAATGGTTACAACTACTCTCCTCCAAACCATTACCCCTGCTTATAAATTGATATATGGTATAACAATATCTAAAAGGGAATGGCCGGTTAATAGAATGGATAGAGGTAAACATATCAGAAAGGATCAGAAAAAGATGGTCATTTGAACAATATATATACTGTACATACTGATGTAAAGAGTGACAAATGGTCTGCGTGATAAATCCTACGGTCCATGTTAACTGAATTATTATCTGTCCTCATTAGTGATGACCCCTTCTAAGAACAGACAGGAACCCTCCAGATGACTTCTCTTTGTGCCTTCCCTCTCCTTCGTCTCCAACCTGTTCCGTGAACATACCAATTTTAAGCTACAGATTGTATGAGTCAAATACTCGAAAGCATTGTTGTGCATTCATAACAAGAACTTACCTCCTTTGCCGTTTGTTGCAGGATCTCTATAATTTCAGAGAAGTCTGGTCTCAATGCTGGATCTTGCTGCCAGCATTTCTCAAGCAGCTCAGCAAGCTTTGGATGAGTGTGCTTTGGGATAAGAGGCCGTAGACCCTGGAAAGCATAGCAAAGAAAAATGTAATTTATGTTTACAAGACCAGATATATTCATCCAATCAAATAAAGAAAACCCATTTCTGATTAAGGGTAGGCACTAAGCCAGTTTGGTAACTGGTCTCAAAGCTTGAGCTTTGATCGATATGATTTGAATATAGTTCAGACATGACATTATTGGCAAATGATAAATACACATATTCAACAATGATGTTCAGAAAATATTTTACCTTCTGAACCACCCCTACAGCTGCTTGCAATGGGGTTAAGTATTCATATGGCAGCTGGCAAGAAAAACAAGAGATACTTTATTGATTAATTGAAGGGGCCAAATGCAAGAAACAAGATATACTCATTAAAATTAAGAAGGAAAAAAAATGCTACTACCAAGCAATACCTTTCCAGTTAGTAGCTCCCATAACACAATTGCGAAGCTAAAAACATCAGCCTTGTGATCGTAAGGCTTATGTTCTATAACCTTCAATGCAAAAAACGACTCTGGTAAGAAAATGACAAAACGATCACTCTCCTAGTAGAAGATGAAAAACACTCCTAATAGAAGATGGAAAACAATTGCTGCCAGGCAAAAAATTTATGTTATAACCCATTCATAATAAGAAAAAGCAAAACTCATACAGCAAGAAATTTAGATGGCTATTAGTTGTTTTCTTGTATGCCACTTCTCATCAAATCTGTTTTTTCCTTTCTTTCCAATTCTTTTTTCCTCACACTCTTTAACAACAAGAAAAATAAATAAATACATCATATCTAACAAAAAGTCATACATGACAGAAGGATGAGAAATCCTTTCCAGCACCAAAGAAAAGTTTTTACAGAAAAACCTGGAATGTCTTGGATAAAATATTCAGGATTTCAAAGACAATTTTTCTCCCGACTGATCCACAAGGCTTATTTTGGGAACATAGTCTTGTATTACAGCCACTGGCCTGATACCAAATTCATTGCCAATATTATAAATTAAGTCTAAGAAGTTGATTGCCTTGAAAATCAGTATCATGGTAGACCAAGAGTCCAAAACAATGTAATGGGAGCCCATCCAATATGATCACATGGCCTAGCAACTGTAGCAGACCATTATCCCACCATTTCAAATGGGTTCCTTTTCTACCAGTAGGTCAACAGACTCAACAAAACAACTTATTACTCTACTGTCACCCATATTCCACTTGAAATTGATAATATAAGCAGGGATCGAAAGAAAATTTTAGTAACTTCATACCCAATGAAAGTAGCCACATAACATATTAAATTCAAGAATGGCTATATAATCCCATGGTTATTGAAAATTGTAATAAGCTATTCCATACCGTTCTCACAACAGGAAGCATCACATAAAATTTCATAAAAAACAAATATAATTAAAAAATATGTAGGTTTTGGAAAGGCAGATGTCAGTATACATTGGAACACTTTCAAACAACTTCTTATAATTAGAGGCACCCTGATTTAATATAAAATAAATTAATACCTCAGGAGCCATCCACCGATACGTTCCAGTTTCTGCTGTCATAACTCCAGATTGAGTTTTTACTCTAGCAACCCCAAAATCAGCAACCTTAACAACCTGAAAGGCAAAGCATATTTTAAAAACCTCTTTAACAAGCATGCAGAACAATAGACAGTCATGGAATGAGTGTGAAAGCTTCATCAAAATTAATCTAAATGCCTTAATAATGTAATACCACTGAGAGAAACAAAAAAGGTTGTTACAAATGGATTATGTATATGTAGATACTGAGGTACACGAGATTTCAGAAGCGCTAGATATCGCTGGAGTAGTTCTGGGTTTAAAAGTAAAGCAAATATAGATAGAAAACAAGGTAGAGTAACTGTTTTAGGGATGTAAAATAATTTTAGTCTACCCATAACAAACTTAAGCACAAGTAAAAATCTAAAACAAACAAGTTGTGGTATCTTTCTTTATCATCTACTTGGTAGACAAGAAACTACCATTACTATGTAAACACAAATAAGGCCTTTTACATGCTGGAATTTATAAAAATCAAACAGACCATTCTATGAGGGAAAGACTACTGGTTTTACCAAGTATGAGATGGTCAAAACCTTTTGAAATATTAAACCACCAGAGATCCTTATCAAGACAGAGATTATGAGGATATCTGCACTGTAACTATATATTGTGGATTTCTAAAATACAATCTGCACAAAAATAATATGCCAAAACAAATACGAACAAGATTGATAAAACTACATAGATAAGTATACAAGATTGAATGCCTTTTACCTCATTTTCATCCATCAAAAGATTAGCAGCCTTCAAATCTCTGTGGATTATATTATTTTTGTGCAAGTAGTCCATTCCCTTGGAAACATCAATTGCTACTCTGATCAAGGATGGAAGCTTGAAAACTCCCTTTTGTTTATGTAAAAAGTCATACACACTTCCACCGGACATATATTCTGAAGTATTAAAGATAACAACAAATCTTTGAAATGGAGATGACATTAATAAAGAAACTCTAAAAGAACAAGGTACCAAAATAATAATTTATTTTTATTAAAAACCAAATAAAAATTGCAAATGCATTGGAATTCACCTGTTATAATGCACAAGCTTGGAGGCTTGGTACATGCACCTATGAATTGTACAACATTCTTATGTCGAACTTTTCTGTAATGTTCAAAAGAAGTTTGTTAAAGTATGTTAAAGAGTCAAGCATTCCAAAGAGAAATTACCGTAGATCCTGCCACCCAGGGAGGGGGGGGGGTGTTGTTCCAAAAGAAAACAGCAAAGTTAAGAATTGACATTATAAATGCAAACATTTAAAGAAGTAAAAAAACAATGTTGACAAAGACATCAAAATCCAATTGATGCTTTTCATGTGATAAGTTCTGCAATATACACTTCTTGTCTATTTGTTATTAAATAATATAATTAACCCAGTTCTCCAGTTAACTGTAAGAAAAATACACGTACACATCCTTCACAAATCTTTCAAATGTAGAGATCTCCTTCACTTTTGTGTCTGAAATTAAATTAACTTCTCATTGGGTTTCATTGGATAGTGCCACAAGCAGAAAGTGGCAAATTACCATCATAAACTATATGCACTACATCAATTGGTGCATATTATATGTTACATGATCAAAATCAAAGCCTTCACTTCGATTTTCTAGAAGAGGTGTTGATGCAGGAGGCAATGGGAAGACAGATTTATTATATTTTATTTGATTTTATGTATCAAGGGCAGTTTTGTAATTTCATAATATTCTGGAATGGGATGTGCTAACAGTCCATTGGATCTTCTTTTGGGCTTTATTTTAAATTTGGTTATTTAGTTGGGCTTAGTTGTAAAAGCTTGAGTCCAAGTCCAAGTCTTATTAGGGTTTTAAGAAATCCTAGTTCAACTAGGATTAAATATTAGTCTTCTATTTAAAGAGTTGTAGTGCTTTCTATTGAGTTGATTATTAATGAATGTTTTCAGAATTTAAGAGCTATGCTTTCTTTTATGGTTTGTGTGATGTAACCTTCTCCGAGGTGTGATGCCAAGGAACCCTAGGTGTAATGCTTAGGAAGTCTAGGTGTAATTCCTAGAATTTATCTATTTTCTTTAATTTTACTCTTCACGGTTACTGTTCACAGCAACCCAAATCTTAAATTTCACCTTTGATTTCATTCCTAAAACCCTATTAATCCTTGTCCCTTTGGAAACCCTATAATCCCCATTATTTTCTAGCCTATTCGCCACCAAAACCTAACCCTAATTCTTCAAAACCCAAGCTATACCAGATCTGTCCCTAGTGTTCTAAATCAGATTACCTTATTCCCCCTTGTCCTACGTCAGGTGTCTTAATAAAGAATTAAAGATAATGCATTTTTTTTTTTTTTTGATAGGTAAATTAAAGATAATGCTTATGGGTTATGCTTGCTCATAAGTGAGTTTACACGGGTCAACGAAAATGAAGATGCTATGTGTGAGAGTGGGTTTGGGATTGGTTAAATGGGGATGGTTTTTGGTTCACTCAACTATAATTTTGAATGGTACAATAATTAATATATCGATTAAGGTAGGGAAAATGGAGGTTATGGTGATGGAAAATTGAGGATTTGGTGATGGAGCAACTAGGAGCACAAAGGTCAGGAGGGAGGTGGTGTTTTATTTTATTTTATTATCAGTAATAAGAGTAATATTACTGATGAAAGAAAGGAAGGGAAAATACAAGGTGTTAATGATGATGAACAAAGAAAAGCAGAAACAGCAAACAAATAGAAAAGAAATCAAGATGCAATTCTAAGAGAAGAATTTATACAAGTTAATCAGGCAGGTGGGGGTGTTAATGGCAATTTCAAAGGTTGATACAAGTTAATGTAAGGAAAATTTGATGTAGGGTAAAAGGAGAGCTTAAAGGGTTTTCCAATTTCACATTTTGGATTTAGTTGAATCAAAACTTAATTTCCATCCAACTCATAAAATGAAGTTAGCTAGATTATCAAAATACTTCATCTTAACCATGTTTGGATGGGGGAAACCCAAAAGGGATGGTGGTTTATATGTCATTTGGGAGGGAATGGAATGGGTAGCATTTCATTTCATTCCACTCAGCTCCATTTTGGGTTCGACGCCCACTTTGGACAGAATCAAAGGAAATGTAGTACCATTTTTTAATGGAGAGTTACACACGCGACCCATAACCTCACCCTCCCCATAGAACTTATAAGGGGAGGAGGTGCTAGTTGAGCTAGGGCTAATTGGCAAGAGAACGTAAAGCAGTTAAAAAAGCGTTCCTTTTAAAATTATCTTCTTTGGATTCAAAATAAAAGCAAGAACAATATATCAACTTTTTAAAAAAGTTCCCTTCCATTTCTTCTTAAAATTCCTTTCCTTTCCATAGAAACATCCAAACAATATATACAGGAATTAAACAACCTTTTCAATTTATTACCAATATCAATTCAGTTTTCTTTCCATTCTTATATAAACTCCAAAATAGACGGATAAAGAAAAGAAAGGATTTGAATGTATGATATCTAAGAATAATTTAGTATATAAATACAAGGCCTCCAGAAAGAAAATTTAAGAACATTTTGTTGAGAATTTGATCTCCATATGCTTAAATCAAATACATTTTTCTTGTTTTCGGCAGATGATTTAATGGTCTCATTTTTAACTTCATTGTGATATGAAATAATATCATTTCTAAACCTAATTAACTACAATAATTAAATTGTATGTGAGATCGTTCACCAATGTGCTCTAGCTCAACAAGCACCACCACCTGTATAAATTCTTGGGTGAAGGGTGAGATTGTGGGTTCAAGAGCCATTGGGTTTGTGAGAGAGGGAGAGAAGAATGTTAATAAGTAGTCTAAAGTAAGAATGACATCATAGTTACTTACATAAGCTAATTGGTATAACTCAAGGGAATCAAACAAGTATTAAAGTAAATTTAAGATCCTGAAAAAAGTAGAGCTCATTAAAGTCATTCACAAAGAGTTGAAAGTAAGGGTAGATAATGCTATCATTACGTCATCCATTTTTTTTTTAAGATAAACAAGTTTTGGCCCCAAGAGGAATAGTAGTGACCTCCACTTCATGAGGCAAAGGTCCACAACCGATTATGCTGCTCCCTTGGGGTTGTTATTAAGTCATCCATGTAGTTTCAAAAAAGTGAGTATTCAAGGTTGTCAGTAAAACATCACAGAATTTCCTACAGTTTTCCCAAAAAATGAAGCTAACCCAATATTAGTTAAAGTGAATGTGCAGAAACAGAATGAGCACTGTAGTTGAACTCAAAACCCACCTACGTCTCAACTAGACTATTCTATACCATGGTTGAAATATATGATTTGTGTTTTAAAATTTGAATTTTGACGTTGATCAACAGTGACAAAATATAATTAAAACAAAACTTTAGTTCACTGCCAATCACTGCTATGTTTCCTTTATTGTATTGCATGTTTTTCCTCAGAATTAAGTCTTCATAACTAACTCTAATGCCCACAAATAATTATATTAAGCCTAGTTACACAACCTCAACAAACAAGATATGAAGAACATATATCCCGGGGTCAAAATTTAGGCAAATAACATAGTTCAACAGACCTCATTATAAAGACCTCCTGCGCAAACTCCCTCTGCATATCTGAATTTACACGCTCAGGCTTGAGGACTTTAATAGCTACTTCCTGACTACAATATGTACCTTTGTAGCTGATTCCATTAAACAAGTTAGTTAACTAAACACAAAAAAATTAGTGTATGCCTAACCAAAAATAAGAAGAGTAAAAGGTGTATGTGTGAACTTACAGGTCACCATATGACCCGGATGCAATTTTGTTTCCAAACGTCAGATGATTAGGATCAATTTCCCATACATCAGTCCCATCGTTAGGGATTGTCAAATGATCAGGTTCACATTTGATCTTTGCTAGATCAAGCTTGCCTACAGGAGGTAATGATTGAGGATTTGGCCAAGCCTGCCTCTGAATAGCAACGCCAAATTCCAAACTGATTATGGATGCATTGTTCATAATATAATTGACAAGGGGAAGGAGAATAAAGAATAAAGAGGAAAATATAGACGGTCAGTTGACATGGTAAAAGATAGTGCTTATTGCCAGCTATCATACTTTTTTTTTTGAGAAACAAGCCAGCTATCATACTTGAAAGCAGAAATAAGTTGCAAGAAATTACCTCAAGTTTTAAAACCTCCCTTTCCAATGCAGTTTTGAGCTGCTCCGTGTCCTGTTTCAGCCCAACCAAACTCTATTAAGCAATACTTGAGGGGGAAAAAAAGGATTGCTTTGGTATTAAAATTTAGAACTCAAACTAGTTAAAACTTCCCAAGGTGCTCCATAGCATCTGGGGCCAAGGCCCTTTTCTTGTTTTGGACTCCAATTAAGCCCAAAATACATTTACCTTCTCAAATTGTACTATAATAAAATTTGGAAAGAAGGAAAAAAAATGCACAAAATTATGACAAAAAAAAAGGAAACGTTGTTGTGGCAGACCAGCTGGTCTTGTCTTAATGCCATATAAAAAACGTTGAATTAATTGTATAGAAGATCTACACTTTCCAGGTAGATAACTAAGTCATTAAAAGTACCTCATAAGGCCAACCATCAACAACAAAGACATCTAAAGAGTAACCATCTACTGTTGAAAAAGCATGTGCTTCTTGGATGTTTAATCCCATCTCGGCAAGCAAAGAAGTTAACTGCAAATTTAGCAGAACATCAGTGAACATGAAGAATGATAATGCTACCGTATCATCGGAGATAAAATCTTCACAAAAAAAAAAAAAAAAACAATCTTCACGTATTTATGTTCAAAAAATTTGAACTAAGGACCGGTTGAATTGAGTTGAGCACTCCAAAAATAATTACATGTATGGTTCATTTGGAGGGAAGTATTTAACAATAAGTACTTGGATTTCAGTTCTTTATTTAAATGGCTTGAATAAAGTACAAAAATAGAATTTTCTTTCTAACAATGAAATTCATGTATGGAATTAAGCTTTATTAATTTGTGGATTTGAAATGATAAGACGTAAGATGCTATTTCAAATCTTAACTTTACACGTGTTTTTGTTGAAATAAATTCCTGAAATCTCAAATTTATTATTTGTTGTTAAAAATCATATAAAAAAATCATTTATACCAGCCTGTTCTTCAAATTTTTTTTTTTACACTTTATATATGCAATTGTTCTTCAAAACTCTTGATTCTAAATTCTCAAATTCAAATTCAACCATAGCTCATACTTACTAGCTCATAACATGTTACTGCCAATCAGTGTGGCATGTATGCATCTGTAAATGCACGTGCACACAGGCAATGTGAAGGCACAAGGACGCATGCACACAAGCAGATACATACATAGTTTGCAAATTAATGAACATCATAAAAATATAATAATTGATCTGCTTAAATATGATAATCTTATCAATTACCTGACTAAGAAGTTTGGGCTTGTCATCTGAAGAGAATGTGATTTCATGCATGGGCCTACATCATTGTCAACAACAAAGATATACTATATCACAACCTCCCTTTGGAAGTATATCAGTTATGTAATATATTAGGGATGCTAAAGTTTAAGTTATGTTAAAGCATCAAGAATGACCATATTTTGGCAATATATCATTTAGAAGATTGTGATCTTATCAAGCATGTCAAAAACTTCATTCATGAAATCAAACCTAATTAAATAAGTATATGGAGTTCTAAATGTTCCCTCATATCCTCAAAGCACTAAATTGAGAGAGAGAGAGAGAGAGAGAGAGAGAGCACTATCACTAAGCTTTAGTAGAAAAGGAATTTGAAAGAAGGTAATAATATAAAAAATTAATGAAAAAGGATTTATGATATCACACTCTTTAACATGCTTAAAACTAATATGATTTATTCTGTACATAAGCATTTTGATAAATCAAAGTTCAAAATATGAGCAAAATAATCTTGACCAGTTGTACTGTAAAAATTTTCCAACTCTAGTCCTTTTTTTTTTGTTGCTAAATAGTCCAATCATATAATTTGAGATGCAAGTATTTACTGATAAAACTGTGCATGGGCATGAACAGAATGTTCCTCATCAGGATCATGATTTTTTTCTGCTTCAAGTGCAAGGGCTTCAAGGTTTGGAGATGAACCGAAGGCAGGTGGTGGGTGTATGCTGAAAATTTAAAAGCCAGCTAGAGAAGTCAGAATTGTTAGTGGCTAACATCAAGGAGTAAAGTGAACATTCAACAGAAGTGAAAGAATTAAATAACTTTCATTTGTGAACTATCAAAGTAAGACTTATGGGAAATGATTTTAAAAATCTAACTAGATTGTTACTAGAATTTAGGAAATAATTGGGGTGGGTGGAGACCTGTGTCTGCTAGAGTAGTTTATAGCATTATGGGCAGCTTCTCCACCAGGAAAATCTGAATGCGCAGAAGCAGCTGAATTCCCATCAGAAGTTGAATGAACCTGCAAAGTGTATGATTCCAAAATATAATATGTAAACGGAATTTTTCTCGGAAAAAATAAAAGACAGTAGAATAGAGCATAAAATGAACATAAACAGAATGAAAAGATTAGAATACAAATTGCAACGATGACACCATCTCAGCTACATAGTTGATATGCCAATGATGAGTTGCGGGTTTCATTGTATGCATGCATGGTTAAAAAATGAGCTTAAAAAAGGCATTTTCATATTCATTAAGCGTCTCACAGAGTTTTTAAGTATAATTTGATCTCATCAACATTGTTCCAAAAGGCGCCTGTCAATTTAAATGACATGAAGATGGGAGGTTGCGAACAAGTCTGGAAAGTGAAGATTAACAGTTACGATTAAGCTATAGGTCAATTCTATATCATCGAAATTAAACTAAGTCAAACCAAGTCAAACGTGTGAATCATTCACATTTCATTACTCCCAATTAAGAAGAAACCTCTTTTATGAATTTTGCAAATATCAATCCAGCTCCAAACTCCCAACTCTAATGAGACTGACATTTTTGGCTCGTTACTCAACTTAGTTAGCATTTCACATGCATCAAGAAATATCTCACTTGACAGTAAAGAATATGGTACCAATGTTCATAAAAATAATTTGTCCCAAACACGGCTTTCTCAAACGTCTCGACACTTCCTTGAATGTGACATATAATAGATTGTCCTCCATGTCTTAAAGAAATGGTTCATGACATGCGGGACCTGATTGAATCCAATTCCAAAAGCTAATCAAGAAAGGGGAGTACACCTCATTAGTCATGACAATAAACATTCACCAACAAAACGAAAGTGACACAAAATAGTACTCTTTAAGCTACATTTTATCTAAACTACTAACAAAACAACTACTACTAATTAATACACAATTAATTAAAAAATCGCAACGTGCTAACACCACGAAAACATCAACAAACACAATAATTCTACGAACCAACAGGTTTCAATTAATCAAATCATCGAACCTGAACGAGACGAACTTCAATCGCCGGCCTGTGAACCGGATCGTAAGCCAAATGCAGCAATCTTTTGTGCATTAGCACATCTTCTGGCCTCTGTACATTCACATCAAGCGCATACCTGCAAATCGAACGGCTCAAAATTCATTCAATCATTTCAACACCTTTCTCTTTTTCCTTCAATTTCAAAAGCACTAAAAACTTTACCAATAAGCTCAGCACAAAACCTATGAAATCCATAATCACAACAATCAAGTAAATCGTAAAACGCTAATATAGCTATATTAAACCTCTAATAATCCAAAAAAAGATCAAACCAATGTGTATGTGCTTGTGTGTGTGTGTATAGACATACAATATAGCAAGCGAAACAAAACCAAAGCATCGATCAGTCTAATAATACACAGAATTATACTTGTACATGCATTTACGAAAGCGTATATATGTGTGTATATGTGAAGGTTTAGGGCAAAAGTGTGGTACCGAGTGGGGAGGCGATTGAAGTGAGACCAGAGCTGGTCGTCGAAGCCAGGTTGAAGAGCTTCGTTGTTGTTCGAATCCTTGAGGCGGCGGAGAACCTCATTGTAAACCTCGAGTTTCTGGCGCTGCTGCCGTGTCTGAGACTGAAACGACGGCGACGGCGAAAGCGCCGGCGAATAAAACGACGACGCGTCGTTCGGTCTGCTCCCGCAGCTCTCGTTGTCCTCCATCACCATTTGGAAACAAAAAAGCACCGAAACGAAACAAAAATAACCGAAACGAAACGACAAAATGTGAGAGACTGAGAGAAAGAAAAAGAGAGAGAGAGAGAGTTGTTACGTGAAAGTAGTGGTTGATTTTTGGAGAAACAAAGAAACTACGAGCTGGTTTTATATATGGAAAAAAGAACGCAGATTTGAGAGAACAAATGGATTAAAAAGTTTAAAACTAGATTTATTTTTATTTTTTTTAATTTTAATATAATAATATATAATATTAACAATAAAGAAATCTTTTTTTTTTTTTTTTTGTGTTTTTAATTTGTATGGAGGAAAGAGAGGCTCATTTCTGGGTTTTTTTCTGTGTATGTGTGTGTTTGTTACTTTGTTTGGTGGAATGCTTAAGCATTAAACAATAAACATTGCTAATTTTGGATTATATTGTTTTTTTTTTTTTTTTGTTCTTGCTTTTATAATAATAATAGAGGAGATGTTATGGTGTGAGGGAAGCTCGCATCAACTTTCATGGAACTTTGACCTTTTGTTTTTTAGGTAAAAAATTCATCAACTTTTTTACTTGGCAAAAGACTTGAGTACCTTTTGTCATATATTATATGGGAAATGTTAACGAGTACTCTTAGGGTTAATAATCCATTGAAAGAAAGTTTTTATGAAAAATGAAAAAAAAGTAATTAATATTTTGACAGTTTTTTTCATTTCTCATAAAAGTGGTATGAAAACTTTCCTAAAATGAATTATTAATGAGTGCCCTAAGGGCACTCGTTAGTATGACCCATATTATATATATACATTATTTCTCTCAAATTGTGTGAGTCTCGTTTTCATACGTTTGTATATCTCGAGAAGATAATTATTAGATTTACACAGTCATGAGATAATTGTCTTATTAACAGCTTATTAAATTGTAGTTTTCAATTAGCTCAATTGTTTAAATTTCTTATCGTTCACATGTTGAAATTTTATAGCATCTAAAAACAAATAGAGTATTGAAATGGATCATTTGACTTTGTGTTTAAATGGTAAGAGCATCATATTAGGGATTTTATTGAACCATTAATATTTTATTGAACCATTAATGGGTTAGGGATTTTATTTTAAAGAAAAATTAGAGGGATAATATCAAAGTTTGTTACTTCC
Source organism: Quercus ilex subsp. ballota (assembly GCA_032727855.1). NCBI lineage: Eukaryota > Viridiplantae > Streptophyta > Magnoliopsida > Fagales > Fagaceae > Quercus > Quercus ilex. Next base: position 56,393,532 of record CM064918.1, read on the forward strand.
TCAACTTCCCTATTATATTTGACTGATTATTTGGTAGGTAGTCAAATTAATAAGAAATTAAGATGTGTATATTGAAGTCTTATCTCTTTCTTTTGTTTAAGTATCCTATTAAGTGTATAATTGTTTAAAATTATGTGTACTTTGTATCGATCCCTTTGTTGTATTGCATGTGTCAATACAACGTGGAGAAAGCCCATAAGGAATGATATTCGCATGGTGTTGGATCATAATTTTAGTCTTAATTTATAGTGTGGTTGATGATTAACAAATCTTTTTAGAATAATCCTCTATGAGTATGAATCCATGATATGCCCAAAAACCCACCATCTTTCTTTGGCCAATGGAACATCTCTGTTTCTCGCACTATAACTCAAAAAAGAAACTTAAGTGGAATATTCTGGGCGCCCACTGATTTCGGATAAGCTCATGGGGAATTTGAAAGGACAATTATGTCCTCACTTAACATTAATTTTTAACTTTGTGAATTTTAACTCGGGTTATTTTCGGATCACAAACTTTATTGCACACTTTTTTATAAGGTTTATGCTATGTGCTAAACTGTGACTGAAAGCTTATTATTTTCATTTGTACCCATCACTTGTAGTATGATAGTTGTGGCAAAGTTTTGGTACAAAAAGGTTGTAGTCCTATATTTTCTCTTTTTGACTACTTTTTTTTCTTTACATTTTTTTTTTTAATTTCACAAGTTTTTGAAGTGATGAGTTGTAATTAGAATAACACCACTTTTACATAATTCATAATTAATATCATTTTTATTTTTATTTTTTTGGTTGAAAATGAATTACCTGTTCATTATAAAAGAAAAGAAAAGAAAATAAGACTAAGGAAAAATAAATTTGTTACAAGGATGCTCAATTTTATTAAGAGCCAGCAAATTCTCCATTATAAGCGGTGGTTCATCGAAAAGAAACAAAAGACCTAAGCAGATTAGATCCAAACCTAACAGAAGCATGTATATATTTCTATAATATACCAATCATAACAGGTCATATCAATCATTGTAAAAATAATTATAAAAAAATGTTGATTTCTAAATTTTAATGGTTAATTGTTAGTACACACATTCTTTCTTGCACACACTATCCACACAAATTATTTTTTGAACAGCCTGAAATCCTATCTAGAAGTCACAAAATAAATTGTGGGCTTTGTATGTAATAGGGTAATATTATTATGTACCTACTTTTTGGTGCTAAACCCCAAAAAATGAGCTGGAACCGACCTTACATACTTTTTTTTTTTTTGGCTAGGTAAGTGTAGGAGATAGAATCTCCGAGCAAGAGGTTACAAAAGAACCCATGTGCCACTTGGCTGCAAGGCCATTGGCAACCTTACATACTCATACAGATAGATTCCTTGTTGCATAGGAGGGCAAAGTCAAATAAAATTGTGGCTCCTAAATGCTTGGAGCAATGGTCAATAGGGTCATAGGATTAGGACCCATATCTGCAATTGCAGAGATAGTATCTTATATGAATCTTGGTTACCATGAAAAAGGTCGCTCATTGCTAATGCCGTGGCTATGATTCTACTAGGTGAGAAAGCATTGGTTTTTTTATGACCGAGTTCATGATATAAATGTGAAATTTAGGCAAAGAGAAACGGTGAAAAGCTGAGAGTCTGTGATTGAGAGAGAGAGAGACAGTGCGTAATTGCCTATTTTGTTTGTTGATGTAAGCGTGTATGGTGTGGAATGAATGGGAGTGAATAGATAAGACGTGACACCTCAAAATCAATTACGTCTTTACGGGATACTCACTAGTGTTTGGAAACGTGAACATCGTTGCCCCTAAAGAAAGTAACTAGTCTAACGACAAATTTTTTATCATAACTCACGGTACTTACTGAAATGGTCAACTGCGAACAATGAATTATTACTTTTAGAGTAGTGTTAACGGCCATTGTTACTTTTAAGGTAGTGTTAGCGGACACTTTTGCAGCGTCCATTAAGAAACTACTTTATGTCATATTATTATAATTTATGTTAAATTTTTGACTAATTTTATAAAATATAGAGCCAATAAAGTTAACTTTATAAGTATTACTGGTAACTTTAATCATATTTTCAATCACTTTATTAATTTATACTAATTTTTTATTATGTAAATCCCATAATAAATAATCTTTAATGAACATCTTTAGCCTTTCCTTCATTTTTATATAAACTCACATATTTTTCTACCCTTTAAAGTTGACTACTTAGAAAGTTGTGAAAATATTATAATACACATATTGTAGCAAAAGTTGCGTCGAGAGGATTATGACTAAGAATAAAGCTATGGACACGATATTTTCACAAGTAAACTTAAGTAATAATAGCTTTTTGTGACTTAAGTTTTGTTAGAAAATTATTGTAAAACTGTTGTGCTCGTAACACTCCTCTATGGTTAAAACAATCTCAAGAATCTCAATCAACATCATTCAATTGTTACTGTTAGGGTCATTTTTTGCCACTTGCCGTATTCTTGTTCGCAGATTCATCTTTCTTCAATGTCCTACATGGACCACCCCCACCAAACTTTCTTAGTTCTTTCATAATGCATGAAGAGCACCCCATAAGTGAAACCAAATGGCTCAATATAACTACAAGATCTCGTAGATAATCGCAGACACTTGATGGTAAGATTGTTAATGGTAACAAATATTAATAGCCATAACTTTTTTTTTTTGAGAAACAATATCCATAACTTTTTTTTTGAGAAACAATATCCATAACTTACACATAGGTAATAACCAGTGTCGTACAGTACAAAGTTTAAAAGCATAGTTCTCGTTGTTCTCACCCAAATAATAAAAAAAAAAGGTTCAAAAGCATGGTGTACGTTATTACTATATTAGTGCAACTTGGCAATTTAGAACCCCACAATTTTTTGAAATTAGATCCTCACAAATATTTTTTGCTGAGATAGAATACACAATTTAAACATGCAAATCTTGGCCACTATATATAAACTAAGTACTAATCATTCAAACGAAGAGAATAAACAAAAACTTAAACTAATGCGTTTTGATTAGTATAAACATAAACATGCTAGTAATGATGACTATATGGTTCCATAACCAAAAGTGGTGTATCATTTGTTTGTTTATTCTTTCCAAAATCAGGCTACATTTCATTTTCAAGTCATATAAACAAAGCCAACAACCGTAGGTCCAAATTCATGGGGTGTGGGAAAACTAAAAAAAATTGTTAATCTAAATCATAAACTAAAATGATTAATAAATTTTAATCAATTACTAAATTAATATTTAAGAATCCTAAGGTTGAGGAAAATTAGACTCGAGTAATCTGCTGACGTGCATAAGCGCACATAGTATCCGCATCTAGAGGAGGAATAAACTACAAGTAATATATTTTTAAATAAGATAGTAGAATTTAAAATCTATGGTGCCTTCTCTATAATAATTATTTTTTATTATCAAGTCAAAATATTAATTAATTTTTTTGTGTAGGTGGGGTTCAAATCCTAACAACTTGCTTGGGACAAGGTAAAGAATTGATATGGAATGGAATGAAAATAATAATTTTAGAATAATTATTTCATTCATTTGTTTGAGAGTTTTGATGGAAGGAATAAAAAATTCATTCTCTTGTTTGAAAATTTAAGTGGAAGGAAATGAAATTAGTAGGAGAGAATACTCATTCTTCTCAATTTCCTTAAAATTAGGAGGAATTGGAGGGAATAGAATTAGATTTAATAAATTTTTTTTACTAAAACTCCTAAAATACTCTTATATATTCAACTAATTATTTTAAAATAAAGGTATAGTAAATTAGTAATATTGTCATAAATTTTTTTTATCTATTTCCCTCTACATTATTGTCAAATAAGGTTACTTACTTCCCATTTCTTTATTTTAAAATATCCAAATAAGATTATTTAATTTCATTTCATTCATCTCCCCTCACTTAATTACATTCTTTTATGATCATTTAATTTCATTCCATTCAATTCCTTTATGAACTCTCAAACGAAGGCAAATCTCTTGTTCAACAATAATAGATTTTACCATTTCCATTTGAATTTAGAAACCGACAAACTTCTATCTTCTCAGCTTAAAAGGAAACCGACAAACTACAAGTAATATTAGAGATACAAAAAAAATTACTTGTTCAAATAGCAAGATGCTAGTTTTATTATACACCAATTAGAATATGTCAACTTAATTAATATAGAGAATTCGAGACTCCAATCCTCATTCACACTAAAAATCAATTAATATATAAAGAAAAAAATGGTGGACTTTTGTGTCATTGGACCTTCTAAAGTGTGCATTAAACATGATTACTTGGAAAACACGTGGAGGGCATGAATTGACCGAGGTCCTAAAGTGACCCTTGGAGGCTATGAAGAGCCAATTGAGTTTGAAAAAAGGAAGGTAGTGCCGAGTGTAGATGAGTATGAGCAAAATTTGCCAGCGAAGCGGCGAGTGGTCGCCGCATGAAAAGCCGGTGGGAACAAGTAAATGTGCTGATCAGAGACTTCTATTTTAGTCCAGCTCTTCCTCTTCATCCCATGTTAATGGAAAGAAAATATAATAAATTATCTTATCCAAAACAAAGCAATGTTTGGTGCCTGTTTTTTTCTAGTCAAACTTTGGAGGAAAAGGGGTTGTATGTGTAAACCTTGCCTACGTGAGTGAGTGGTGGATAAAGATAAATGAGTCATACACTGTCAGTCTGTCACCACGATATTATCTTTATGCTACATTTATAATATATTATCTCAACAAAAAGAAAGTTTTTGATTTATAAAAAGAAAATAAAGTGTGTCAAAATTTCACCAAATAAAGAAAGGCCTTTTTCTTTCCTTTTTCTAATTAGCCAACAAGTAGTTGTTTGGTAAGAAGTTAAGTTATTGCCTTTTTTGAGCCACAAACCACGAGATGGTAAATTATAAAAACTTATGTTAGATAATTTTATCCAATGCATTTTTTTAAACAAAATAAATCAACAAAAATAACTTCTTTCAGAGTTTTAACACAACCAAAATATCAATAAGTCTAAAGCCGCAACAATTTTTACAAGATATTTCACAAGTCACAACTATCAAGATGACAATATGTAAATGATAGATGATGAAATGTTGTTAGTGATCAACAATAATATGAACGGGCAAAAATCTATCAACTCAACTGTTGTGGTAAAAAAATTATTGTATTTGTAGAATTATTCAAATAAAAAAAACAAAACCAATGTCGTCCCATAGGCCATAGTACCTAAAACCATCATTTATCACATCCAGAGAGATGACTTAGTGGTAAGAAACCATTGTATGTAACTTATCACACTTGCGAGTCCGAAAATTATGGGTTTGAGCACTGGCAAATCTCATTAGTATCTGAGTGGTCCCACATTATAAATTATAATTGGAGATTTAAATGATGCAGGGACAATAACCATAGTTGGGAGCCAATTTTTTTGCCTTAATTGTTTTTTTAAAAGACCATCCTCTATAATGGGAAAAGGCCAAACTAGAAACTGAAACCTGTGCTGTCCCATAATATCTAAGACCATATCTTCTATCATTGGTAAAACCTGGTCACCTGTAAGTGTAACACAGTTCATGTTAATGAATTGAACCAGTGATTTTGAAATGCTTACGAATAAAAGTGTGGAATCTATCACTTGTAGATTGCTGAGATCTCAATATATAGTTACCTAGCTATAAATTTTAAGTTATTATTCTGATCTAACTAATGGGTGAGTGTCATTTTAATTAGTAATGTGCCAACACTATCCATTAAATAAAATCAAAACTCCTTCTCTGCTTCCTCCAATATATGAAACTAGGAAAAAGAATAAAGCAATTTTAAACTATGAATATTAATATGGTGCTTCTGAGCTGAGATGAGAATCATATCAAGTGGAAAATGGTTCGTTTTGTCACTCAAATCTACATGAATTAATTTAACCTGAACCCTTGTGCTAAGACGAAATCATAAAATCCCTTATATGCTATTCGTTGCTTTTGCCTTTTGGGAGTCTGAAAAAGAAAGAAAGGAGTAGGGATTAAGAAATATAAAGAGGCTTTTTCTACGTACGTATAAGGTTTTTATTGCTTGCATGAACAGATTGCACTCAGTTAGACCTTTCTAATTGCATTCTTCCATCGAGATTGTAACCAATATATACCTTCCTAAGATAATTCACCTATCAGAAACCAAGTACAACATTACTATATAAAAGTAAAAAAGAGGCATAGGCATATATATATCCTCAGATTACCCTTTTGCCTTTTGTAAAATACTTATAATTAAGGTCTCATCCTTCCTACTTCCTATATTAAGCAGAAAGCCACCTTCTCTGTGATTGGTTTGATATGTTTTACTTTTATTAACCTATTTTGCTTAAAAAATAAGTTGGACAAGATTACATTTATATTTAAAAAATGATTTAAAATAAAAAGCACATAAACAAAATAAACTGAGAAAAGAGAACAAAACTTGTAAATAGTTCCTTAGGTTTAATTAGTCGTATCTTAGGTTTCTCATTTGAATTCAATCGTATAGTTGTATATTGACCAATATAACAAAAAGTGTTATTTTTAAAGGATAATTAAATTTAATTATATTATTCACTAGTCAATAAAATTACATGTTTGAATTTAATTAGGAAATATAAGTTACATCACTTGAGAAATAGTATATAGAAGTTTTGCTTGAAAAAAAAAGATGGAAAAGAATGGCATTGTGTTTTTATGTCCTATAAGGATAGATTTTTTAATGGCTAATCTCCATGCATTTGCATACGGAATATGAAGTAATGCTTGTATATATTATATATGGAGGTTTTATTATATTTATTTATTTATTTTTAAAGATAATTTCAATCTATGACGTTCGCTTTTAATGATTGTCTTTTACCATTAAGCCAAGACACCAATTGATTTTTGGTTTAGGTGGAGATTAAACCTCACATACTTTAATAGCACAAGGCAAAGAAGTATGAAATTATATGGTTATACCCTTAATTCTTATCGTGAATTATCTGCAACTTTATTTTGTTTTAAGGATCTCATAAATGGATGCTCCATTTCTTGTCACTAACTAGTCGTTTAACAACAATTGTCATGACCACCACACACCCTTGGTGCGTTGGTTACTCCACAAGTATAAATGCTTGTGAGGTGTGGGGGGCAAGGGTCGGGTTCAAGTTTCAAAGAAGGAGCTTTTCACATATATACACTTAGATTAGCCTAGAATAGAATTTCTATCTTGTATCAAAACAACAATTATCATGACACTGGCATTTATTTTATTCAACATTAAAAAATAGATGAGAAATGAAATGAAACAAAACATCTTAAGTGTTTTGCCATTTTATTTAATCAATGGCCATAAATGGAAATTTTGAACATGTCCTCAAGTTAAGAGGTTGCAATGACAGGCATGTTCATTGAATCTAGACAGTTTTGGTCCATTGAATGTGGACATATTGCCTATTGTCCTGAACGATATTTTCATAGTATATAGTATGATCTATTAATTTTTTTTAAACAAGTCTCATCTCTATCAAATAAGTCATATGATGTTATCAAAAAAAAAAAACCTGTGTGCGAGCTTTGTCCCACATCGCCTAGTTTGGTTGGTGTGCGTGGGTATATCAACAACTCCGCGACTCTAACTGCCGCTAGCAGTTTTGGAGTTGGCGTGTTATTGTATGTTTGTGTGTTATCAAAAAATAAAAAAATAAATAAGTCATATGATTTTTGAACGATTTTTGGTCCGTTGAATGTGGACATATTGCCTATTGTCCTGAACGATATTTTCATAGTAAATAGTATGATCTATTAATTTTTTTAAACAACTCTCATCTCTATCAAATAAGTCATATAATGTTATAAAAAAAAAACCTGTGTGCGGACTTTGTCCCACATCGCCTAGTTTGCTTGGTGTGCGTGGGTATATCAACAGCTTCGCAACTCTAACTGTTATTAGCAGTTTTGGAGTTGGCGTGTTGTTGTATGTTTGTGTGTTATCAAAAAAATAAATAAATAAGTCATATGATTTTTGAACGATTTTTGGTCCATTGAATGTGGACATATTGCCTATTGTCCTGAACGATATTTTCATAGTATATAGTACGATCTATTAATTTTTTTAAACAAGTCTCATCTCTATCAAATAAGTCATATGATGTTATCAAAAAAAAAAAAAAGCTGTGTGCAGGCTTTGTCCCACATCGCCTAGTTTGCTTGGTGTACGTGGGTATATCAACAGCTCCACAACTCTAATTGCTGCTAGTAGTTTTGGAGTTGGCGTGTTGTTGTATGTTTGTGTGTTATAAATTAAAAAAAAAAAAAAAGTCATATGATTTTTGAAAAAACAAAATATAAGTCATATGATAAAAAAAATATTGATGGTTATTTGAGTTATTACTTTGTTGGTTGGAAGAATTTTCTAGATAATATTTGGTCATGATAGTAATTTGAAAATAAGTTAATGGGTTAAGTAAATTTTTTCTTTTGTGTTGTTTTCTTTTGAGTGTGTAACAAAAATATATTTTGTGATTTATTGGAGTTCTTGAGTCAAGTTAATTCTTGTAAATAGCATCTTTTGATCTTATTTTTGCTTGTTTTAGTGTCTTTTTTTTTTTTTTTTTTTGAGAGGAGAGAGACATAAAAGAGAAGCAAAAATACTTATTTACTCATATTTTTAACAGAAGTGAGGTTCGGAAGACAAATAGAACTTACTTCAAGTAGGCAAAGTAACATTTTTCAAACCACAAGTAGGCAAAATGATTTTAGACCAAATCAATGTAGATTTACTGTAATTACCCAATTAATTATCCTTTATTTGTGTTTCTCTAAGCAAAAATACACATGCACATGTACATATTTACGTACTCAAACACTTATAATAAAATTAAAAAAAAAAAGTAAAATGGGCAGTATTACGTGGGACCACAGGTAAAAAGAAAACGGTAATTAGGTAAACAAAATTAAGAAAGCGTTGCTTTACAAATAAACAATAATAAATAAAAATAAAGGAAAAAGAAAAGAAAAAGAGCCACATTCAAAGGAATCCCTTTTAGAAAATTTCCTAGTAAAAAATTACTGAGTTTTTAATATAGGTTGGTACCATTGACAAATGCTTATATAATTATAATTGGTATTGAGATAGTGCTTTGAGTCAAATCACAGATGCCAATACCTATCTCATTTCTTTAATCTAAATTGCATAGATCCTACCAGTTGCAATTTTTAACTCTTATATTTAGGAACCAAAATATGCTATGGTGATCTTTACTCCATATCCCACAGAGAAGACAAAGCAAGCACATGAATTTTTTGGCCTAACAAAAGAAATAAGGAGGAAAAAAAAAAGTCGAACTTGGTTTGCAATACCTTGTACTCTCAGCAGACAAATTTGGAACCATACTCTTATAGAGCATTGAGACCACATATAGACTATGTAGTAGTTATCATATTTTAAGTATATTCTTTTGTGCCATCATAAAAATACCCAACCATCCATATTAAAGTTTAGTAGATAAATGCTTCCCATGAGCCCATGTGACTTGGTGAAAGAAGTGACTCACTCTAAGCTCATTTGTATATCATGATAATTTAATATACATGTTACTCTTACTTTCCAAGTTTTGGGATTGACTTCTCAAAGAATTATCCTATTTTTATCCCCATTTCCTCATTTAAATAGTCAACAGAAATCATACCAAACATACAATACCCCATCTTTAGTTTCTCCCTGTCCCAAATAAGAACTAAAATAGAAGGATAATGCCCTTGATTATGCTGATTATGCTCTTATTGTTAAGGATAATGCCTTTGATTATGCTTATTATACTCCTATTGTTAATGATTGCAGGAACCTCATGAATCAACTCCTCTCTTTGAAAATTTAACACTGCTTTAGTGAAGCCAATACTTGTATTGATGCTCTGATCAAAGAAGCAATAGACTTTCAGGACTTTTGTATTTTAGACTCTCCGTCTGTGGAGATGTCTCATCTTTTGTTTCATGACATTTTTGGTCTATATTGTAATTGTATTTGCAATGATTACAGCTCCTGTGGATGCTCCTTAGTTTTCGTTAGTATAATTCCCTATTACCTTATAAAAAAAAATAATAAAAAAAAGTATGAAAAAGATAGCATTAGGTAAGTAGGAAATAGAAAAGGATGGTATGAATGAGGGCGAATTGGAATATTATCAAAATCTAATACACAAAGTTACAAACTGCATCATGAGACAATGACTCATAAAACATTTTTGTCATTATAAAACAAGTTTATTCGGTCGGTCCTTTAGAAAATTTTGTATGCCAATATCAAACATGTCATGCTCAAATGTTCTCCAAGCATATGGATTGAAAGATTCTCGAACCGTGGAAAAGTGGATCAATCCAAAACCCGATCCATGAAAAACGGGTCAATACAGAGTTGTGATAAAGTCATTTAACTTGAATGGTTTTAAATTGTATTAAATTTTGTATAAGAACACCTACTAAAAGGCATGTTTTTATATATGCATAATTGTTAGCATTGTACTACATATATGATATTGAAATTTCAGACAAAAAAATGATATTGAGATTTTATATATATATATATATATATAATGCATATCGGTATGCTCATGTATCGTACATATATTGTATAAATTGTATTGGAACACTATACTGGTGTGTACCATATGATTAAGAAAGAAATGGATTTATTTTAAACTAATATAATAACATAACATTGGATTGGATTTTCCCATAAAACATTGGATTGGATTTTGTTGAACCCAACAACAAAAGAATATAGATTTTTTTTAAAATTATTTTTTATAAGAATGGTAAACAATCAAATTTTGATGTATATTCCTAAATTGAAACAGAGTGACAATCATAGTGCATCTAAAATTAAACACAATTATTAGATTATTTTTCAAGACTGTAAATTTTTTATATATTTTTTATTTTTTGTCAAATTAGTCATCCAATAAGTTATTCATAATTCAGTTATTTGTGGGATGTTGATATTGTGTGGAAGTGACACTTGTGTGTTTGTTTAAATTAGATTTTCAAATAATAGACTAGACTCCTTTGTGTTTATGCTGTTTTATTTTGGTGAAAAAATACAGGTCAACCTACTTGATCTACATCTTGATTGACCTAACAAGTCTCTAGCCTATATAAAATGACTCGTTTTTAATCTTTTTTTTTTTTTTTTGAGAAACAATACCTTGAACTTTATTAAGAAAAATCAATTGTGATCGGCAAAAAGTACATGAGAAAGGTGTGGAGGAACATCATCTATCCATACCGAAAAACTTCTAATATGTCTAGCATGTTTAGCTAGGTTACGTGCTACAATATTACTAGTTCTACCAACGTGCGAGTATCTAATGCTACTTCCTGACTGGTTTTTAATCTGAACTTAATTGACCTGAACCATTTGCGAAGTCTACATGGCTCATAGAAAACACTCACTCTCCTTGCAGCCCTTCCCCTTCCTCCATCGTTTCTCTTACTCTCATCAATGGTAGCCCCACTTGAATAGAGATACCAAAATGACTTCACCCTAACCTAGACCTCTCTCATGTCCTACTCCTAGGTGAGTGAGCTTTCACTCTCCCAAGAGGGGACTAGTCACCGATAATGGCCCATTTTTTGACATTGCTTCAGAACGACCGACTCAAGGTCGGCCCACTCATACTTGGTCTAATTTCGGGCCCACATTAAATTACTGATCAAAATGTAGTAAAGAATTCATCGGCCTTTCCTCAGTACATCATGTGCCTTGTAAGTTGTAAAGTTGTACTGCAAATAGAGCCAATGTAAATCAGTTTGATGAGTCAGGCTTATGTTGGTGACTGTCATATATTGGGTGAAACATGAATGAAGCAATCTTATTTTAGGGTCCCAGAGAGTATTCTAAGTATTTGTAGGACCAAACATAGTCTAACTTGTAGAACCAAAGAAAGTGAAACAACTGCCATGCTGAATTCTTTTCCTTTACCAAAAAAAAGAGAAAGAGATTAATGATATGTACACAACATTTTTACAACAAATCATAAGAGTTAAGCAGTTGTTGATTCTAATTGGGCTCACCATTAACATCACTTTTTTATTTACTGGTAACAACTTATCACTTATAATTTGTTGTCAAAATGTTGTAGACGAAGTATTACTCTAAAAAAAATAAAAATTCAGAGATGGGGGATATGGGGGAGACCCAATCCCCATGTGCCCCTGTTTAAATTTAACCCTTGTTTGAGTTATAATGGAATTGGATAACAAAATTTATGATAACCTAGTGGATAAGATTACCTATAATAATGAAATACATACATGACACATGTACTTCTGATGCTGTGTGTTTCCTGACTTGTCCATGAGTCCAGCATTTTTAATTCAATCATTCATAATTTTACATCATTATAGATGGGGAACTATTATTGGCATTTTGTATTCAACAAAACCCTCCAGGATATTCTAGTGATCATTGACATCACATGAAAGGCTAGGCAACACTACTATTGGGTCCACCCTGAGGCAAAAGATAAGCAAAACAATGTTTTACCCAAGAATATTATGAAGAAAAGAGAATCCACAATTATTCTCTCCTGGTGAGGTGAAGGATTAGCAACAAAAGTTGGTGGGGACAAGATGTCAAGAATCATGGATCATTAAGCATATTCTGATTTCTGATAAACATGCTTCTTGGACTTTAAGCTCATTAACAAAGTTCATCAGCAAACATTATTATCAACCTGACAAGTTTTCATGAAATCAGTATCCTTGGGACTTGGGAGAAGAATGAAATGGTCAAATGGGTGATTTGCTTGATTTTTGTAAGTAGCATCAACAAAATTCTCCGCCCCTTCAAATTTCCAATTGTCACAGTTTCTTTTTTGTTTTTTTTTTTTTTTGTTTTTGGACAAACCCAATTGACATAGATTAATCATAAACCACGTGCATTTGGAATTTGGATTAGTTCTTTTGCTGAAAACCTAGCAAAAACTGTAAATAAGAAGTTTTAAAAAGTTGAACATAAAAAATAAAAATAAAAGAATACATAAGCTTCACCTAACCCTTTCCGTGACAACTTTCCCAATTTTAATGCAGGGTTTGGATTCATGACCAGAATTTTGAACTGCAGATCAAACAATTAACAAAATAAAATTCGAATTTCTGTACAAATAATTTCTATTTCATCATATATGTTTGATACATTCCAAAAATCATCAAGGATATACAATTTCTTCCCATCTTACACTGAGAAAATTCAGAAAGAACCATTTCCCAAGAACACTGATTGATGTAGTCAGAGTCAGGAAATCAAAATTTCTAAACGCTAACCACAAATTCATGATAAATTATTTACATCTGTACATATGAACACTTGCTAAAGATGATATCTGAAGCATGTATGAATATAGACAGAAATATCTTATCTTGCATATTACTCTGCTACTTCGGCATTATTTTCAGCATCTCCCATCTCTTCATCATCGTGGTCAATCTCACCTTCTAGAAGCCACTGCTCGAGTTCATCATCTGCCTCGTCATAGTCATGCACCTCATCATAGTCATGCACGTATGCACTATCTGAGCAATCCCATTGATCAGCCCTCAGCTCGTCACCACGGTATTGCACATGCAGAAATGGTCTACTCCTAGCTAAAGCATCTACCAAATCTCTATTCACACTTCCTGTAACTCCCAACCATCTCAACCTTGGAAAGTATGGCTTCTTTAACCAACGGAATGAAAGTGCTGTGATACCACCACATCCATATAGATCCAACAACCTTAAGCTACTGCCGTGCCATCTTTCCTTATCAATCTGCATAGAGGCTAATGCCATGACAGCAGTGTCACCTATGTGTTGGCAATTCCGCATTCGGAGCTCAAAGAGTGGAACCCGGCTTTTTGCCAGTAACAGAACTGCATTATCAGAAAGATTAGGATTCTCTGATAGGTCCAATTCTCGCAACACCATCTTACGAGGACCATCAAATAAAGCAGAAATGCATTTATCCGTAAGTCTCTTGCATCCTCTAACAGACAATGTAACAAGTGAACCTATAAGCCCCTGTCTTGAGTATAACAATCCCATATCACTTACATCAGAGCCATCCAACAGTAAAACCTTCAATTTAGGAAGAGTGCTGATGGCTTGAAGTGCTTCATCCCCAAGGTTTTTGCAATTTCTTAGGTCAAGAACTCTTAGATCCTTGTTGGATACCAAATTTATGACTGCATGGTAGGTTAGAAGATTACAAAATCTCAAGCTAACATGTGTTAATGTAAGGGAAGTTGCAGAGATGTCGTGAAAAACCAGATCCGTTAACTGGGTCCCCTGAGATACCCTAAGCTGGTATAATCTAGAGCATGAATGCAACATTGTTTTGAAACCTGTGTCTGTAACACGGCAAAAGCCACTGAGATATATGCTCTCCATGTTTGCACATTTATCAGCCAATAAGAGGATTCCAAGATCATTTACTCGTCTAAAATAGGTAATACGGAAGTCCTGGCGACGGACCAATGAGAGATGTTTCAATTTCCCATACTGATTCATTTGTTGAAGGCCAGCATTCGTTAAGTCAAATGTGAGTACTGGTTCAATGAGGGGTGCATCACGAAGATCCAAATGGGTTAAGGAGGTGAGCCCTTTAGATATCATACCAACCATGGCATCAGTTATATAGTCTACTGATAGGCACAATTTCTGAATGCCTGATAATATAGATGGACGAATACAATTTGGTGACTGAGGGGTTCCCAAATTTGGGCTCAGCATCTCAGTCACTGTTACTGAAGAAATGTAGCCGATCTCAAGAGAAGTGAGTTTTTCAGAAGCCAAGGCCCAAACTCGAGCAAAATTATGATGAAGAAATAACGAAACATCAAACATCAGGACCAGTGCCTACCAAAAAGATTGCACAACATATTAGATGATATGCATAGAACAATTATAACATGACACAGAACATACATGCATGGATTGTAAAAATTTGGAACAATAGAGGTTTATTTCATTTAGCTCAAAAACCCAAACAGGATCCACAGCAGCATATGGCATTTTCATAAATTTGCTGAAATACATGTTGATCTGAACTATAATTTAATCATTAACTCTCTCTCTCTCTCTCACACACATTTGAACCTCAGACCTCAATAACCAAATGACTAACTAACACGCACACCAACCATTGGGAATATCCACCATCTTACTTATTCAATAGTATTACCCTTTCAGGGCCTTTCTTGACTACTTTTCTTTCTCTATAGAGATGCTAAAAACTATTGCTCATATCACATTAGCATTTTTGGGAAGAATATTGCATTTGATTCTTTTTCTTTTCTCGAATAACTTATCTTTATCAACCACAGGTATCTCATAAAAATGTAACTCATATTAGACTCATTAATTTTAGTTTTAACTTTAGTCATTAAATAATTTTCTTTATCAATCACTCTTGCAGTTAAGTCTTACTTCTAGTTGAGTGCAACCACTTAGCAACTCCTCCAATTCAGAAATATGAACTGACCGCCCTCTTTTTCCAGCCACTGAACCCAAGCAGAGAGACCTGAACAAAAGTCAAACACCAAAATCTAATAACCTCACAACTAACTAACAAATTAAAATCAAAACCATGCCATTGCAAAATCAAAATATTAACATTATTGTCTTTTAGCAATGTGCATCATAGCTTAAACTAACCAAAAAAAAAAAAAAAAAAAAAAACTACGCCATTCCAAAATCAAAACATTAAAAATTATTGTCTTTTAGCAATGTGCATTATAGTTTAAATTAACAAGGTGAAAATACATTATTGAATCATTGATCTCTAAATTTTGGGTCAGGTTCTATTTTAGTCAATGAAATTTGAAAAGAAGGATATTTTTTAGTCCTAAAAAGTTTATAAACTTACCAAGTTAGTCATTTCATAGCCTTGCCATTACTAACTAATAAATAACTATCAAAACCACACCATTGCAAAATCAAAACATTAACATTATTTTCTTTTAGCAATGTGCATCATGGCTTAAATTGACAAACAAATATCAAAACCACAACATTGCAAAATCAAAACATTAACATTATTGTCTTTTAGCAATGTGCATCATGGCTTAAATTGACAAACAAATATCAAAACCACAACATTGCAAAATCAAAACATTAACATTATTGTCTTTTAGCAATGTACATTACTGCTTAAATTAACAAGGTGAAAATATACAATTGGTCTCTAAATTGTGGGTCAGGTTCTATTCAAGTCCATGAAATTTGAAAAAATGATCTTGTTTGTTATAAAAAATTTATAAACTTACCAAGTTAGTCGTACCATAGCCTTGCCATTATAACAGAGCAGCACATGACTTCGTCGAATTTTTTCATCTAAGGCTACAAAATTTCTAATTCTGTGAGGACTAAAATTAACATTATGTCTCTTGGCATTATTGTGCACTATAGCTTAAATTAACAAACTGATATCAAGTGGGTTCCAGTTAACTCAACTGGTAACGTCTCTGATAGTTGAAAAAGAGATTTGAGGTGTTGAAACTCTCAAAAAAAAAAAAAAAAACAGATATCAAAACCACAACATACCAAAATCAAAACATTAAAATTTATTGTCTTTTAGCAATGTGCATCAATATCATGGCTTAAATTAACAAGGTGAAAATATACGATTGATCTCTAAATTCTGGGTTAGGTTCAATTTTAGTCCATGAAATTTGAAAAAAAGGATATTTTTTAGTCCAAATTTTTATTTTATTTTTTATTTTTATAAACTTACCAAGTTAATCATTCCAATATTCCATAGCCTTGCAATTACTAATATTGTGAGGACTAAAAAGGGTATTTTTCAAATGGATCCGATTAACAAGCACCAAAGTACACTGATTAAGGTTGACTTATTTATTGCAATCGATTAGCTTTTTTTTGGTGAAATCGAGCACCCATTAACAAATGGGCCTTTTCAAATTCAAGAGACTAGTCCTTCACATTACGCAATGTAAGCAAAAATTATAACACAACATGACTAATTTTGTGAAGACTAAAAACAGAAAACTTGTCAAATTTCACATAAATTGTTACCAATCAAACAAATAACACTAATATTGACTTTTGGCTATCAATGAATGCGCATATTACGTAGCTTAAATCAATGAAAACGAAACCGAACCTGAGATCGGGGCAGCGAGTGCCAATCTCGGAGAGCAATTTGCCGTTGAAATCGGCGCAGTTGTAGAGACAAAGCTCGCGCAGCGAAGGACAAAGCAAGATCTCGATGGCCGAATCGTTGAGCCGATCGCAATCGACTTTCAAGCTCGTCAAATGGGGGTTTTGTCGCAACAACAAAGGCCGTAGCAAATCCACTGAAACTGCAACATCCTGTAAAAATTAAAAAGAAAAAAGAGTAAATTTTTGAAATTGGATTTGGATTTTTGAAAATAAAAAAGGAAACTTTGAATGAGAGAGAGAGAGAGTTCGTTATTTAGTTAGTTACGAGGAGGTGGAAGGTGGGGAGGAAGGAGAGGATGTGAGAGGCGGAGAAGCGGAGGGTTGTGCAGGTGGAAGCGGCGGAGCGGACGGAGGAGACGTCGAGCTTGGTCATGATGGTGGCGATGAGCGCCGGCGGTAGTGAATCAAGGCTCCTCGGTCCTGTCGTCATTTTTTTTTTTTTTTAATGTCAATCTAAGGATTCACAGATTGGGTGTGAGGTGGGAACTGAGAAGAAGTGTGTAACGTGTAAGGAATATGTAGTTCTGAAAGTTTTTTTTTTTTTTGGTTCTCTTTACCACGTGGCGGAGTTTAATTGGTTGTCATGGGTGGTCGGGAGAGTAGTTTGGTTTGATGGAGTGGAAACTGGTGCTAACCGAACATGTTTTTAGTTGAAGTAGTTGACATTTAAAATAAATAAATAAATAAATGAGATATTCATAATTGAGATCTGGCTTTTTTTTTTTTTCTGGATAGAACAGATCTGGCTTTCTTATTTATTGAAAAAACAAAAATGTGATGCCAACCCTCAACCCATATAAAAATGAGTTTTGGTTTTTTGTTTCACATTCAAAGGTGATCATCCTTATTGGTAGGCTTATTGGTGTAAAACATGACATTATTTCTAAGGACAATAAGTGGAATTATTTAATCCAAGATTGGAATATATATATATATATATATATATATATAGTGGTCATCCTCTTTCATATTATGTCCACATTCTTTTATATTATATGCAAAGATATAGATATTTGAGATAAAAGTGTGGATATTGTGTGAAACATTTCACGTTAAGAATGTGAAACAATAATTAGCTTATAAAAGTAATATTCATCTAATCAAATTTGTCACCTTACAAATTATAAACAAAAAAAAAAAATTGTGTCTTATCAATTAACATTGTGTTTTTGAAAAAAATAAAATAAATGTGTTAATACTTAATAGTGCTGTCAATTATATTACAAAAAGCTTATAAAATAATGTGGTAATTGTATTACTAAAAGCTTATAAAATGATGAGGTAATTTAAGTGATCGGTAACTATGTCTATGTACAAGAAAAGATTTAATTAAGAGAAAAAAGGTAAAAAAAATTAGAATAAAAATATCAAAAGCTAATTCAAGGCTTTGGGCTATTCACACACATGAAATTGTCTATAAGCGTTTGTTGAAAGCATCAAAACTTACCCAACAAAAAAAAGTCGATACAAATAAATTTCTATAAAGGAAGAATATATAAATAAAATGTTTATTTATTTATTTTATATAGAAAACTTTGCACATCAATTTATTATTTAATGCAATAAAATGTGTAATATCCATACTATTACTTTTTCCCCCTCTCCCAAAAGCCAAAAAGGAAATTGCTGAGAGATGACAACCCCAAGGGCCCAAGGGGCAAACCATTTGGTTTTGGGCCTTTTTCTTTTATTTTCTTTTCTCTAAATAAACTTCATACAACAATTTGGTTAAGAGAGGCCTGAGTTCTGTTTGGATGTTAAGCCTAATTTGATCCTACCCAATGAGGGGATTTAGTTTAAATGCATAACAAACATTGCTTCAGTTCCTCCATGGTCCTAGCAAGCTAGCACCAAAAAGTAAAACAAATCCTTAAGGTCCATTGGGACATTGAAAAAGTACAGCCCGTTGTTTTCTTGTGCCATTCAATGCATTGGCTCAATTTGAGCCTGCTCAGATGGAATGAATTGACATAGATATGTGCTGGAAGCTATTGATATACATAGGAGGCTCTTTTGTATTTGTAAGGTAAGATTGACCACAATCTAGCTCTTGAAGCAAAGTGGATTTGGTTTACCTCCAATATCTTTTTAAAATGAATCTTTTTTTGTTTTAATGAGAGACTTTCACATCCCCAACTAACTAAACAAAATGTAGATATTAAAATTTACTACTAGTATAGCTATGGGTGTGATATAGCTATTGCTGCGTGCATAAACTATTGAACTGAAGGAAAAGTCAAAATGCTACGGATACTGACAACATGGTTGGGTAATTAATACATATTAATATGTTGTTTCTCTAGCATGCTTTGAATGTAATGTTTGAAAAAATTTGCTGCAATCCAGTTTGAGCAGGATATATGCATGCACCATTCAATAAGTTGGGTAAGAAAATAGACTAATCGAACTATTAAAAGAAAGCAACAACTCTCATATTGCCCCTTCTCTCCCCCACAACACACAGAAGTACATCAAGAATTTCTCGTCTTAAATTGCATGTTTTCTCATATTCATTACTCTTATTTGTATCCATTCACAGTACATTTTGACTCGTGAGCCCACACCAAATGAAATGGTGAACTCAACAGCTCAATTTGGACTAACAAAAAAGAAAGTGAAGAAAGTATGAGAGGTCACATGCAACAACCACAATAACAAAGATACTGATATAAATCTAGGTTGGCATTCGTTTCGGACCCTTCTCATCCTTAGGTATTGATGTGCAAAACCCGAAATTACCAGTAAAAAATACATTATTAACTTGCACTATCAACACTAAAACCTCTATCAACAGCATAATCTACAAAGCTATACAGAGGTGCCACACTCTCACCATATCTCTCAAACCCATCCAATTCCTTCTTGGCCTTGGCCCTAAGCTCCTCTGCCACCTCAAGTGCTTTCTCAACCCCATATACACCCACATAACTCTTCCCCTTCTTCATTGTCTCTTCATTTTCCTCATTTTCCCTCTTTTTCTCTTCCAAAACATCATCCACAACCTGATACAATACCCCAACAGCTCTGCCATACCTCCTCAATCTCTGAAGCTCATCATCTTCAGCACCAGCTAGTAGTCCTCCACACACTGCAGAGCACTCACCCATTTCCCCGAACTTCTTTTCCTGCACAAATTCAACAGAATTGGGCTCGCCCTTAAGGTCAAGAAACTGCCCAGCAGCCATGCCAGTTGATCCTACAGCACGTGCTATCTCTGTAATCACGCGGAGGAGACGAGTCTCAGGCACGAGATCAGAAGGTGTGTGGGAGACAATGTGGCGAAAGCCAAGGGGGAAGAGTGCATCACCAGCAAGGATAGCCATGTCAACACCATAGATTTTGTGATTTGAGGGATTGCCTCGGCGTGATGGGTCATCATCCATGCAGGGCAGGTCATCATGTATCAACGAAGCTGTATGAACCTGTTTAGAACCCAGAGTATTGCATTTTGAGGACTCAATTCCAATTACACTGTTTCATAGCCTTTAAAAGAAAAATTATTAAGTACAGAGGTAGCACTAACAACCATTAAAAGCAGTGAAAAAAACTGCAAGCATCAACAGATGTGGCTAAAATTCAAGTATTCAACAAAGAGAGCTAGAAGAATTCAGCTACAAAGACTTATATGGCACTATTTTGTTGCTGTTAAATAACAAAGACTTTCAGATTGAACTCTAGAGTCACTCACTCCAAAATCTAATGGAAAAACTTTCCAGTAGAAGGGAGGATTTCCAATTCTGAACAAAATCCAATTCTTTAACCAATCACAGGGAAAGGTTAGTTTGGTAAAGTTTTTCCATTTTGTTAGGCCAATCTTGCCTATGCCAAATAGGCCAGCATAAAACTGGGTATACCACAATTACAAAATTGTTCTATCAAAATCAGCTTCCATCCAAATTACACCTAACAAGCTTGTTTTTGGACTTTTGGCCAAACCTCGCTTTTTGGAAAACCAAAAAGACTACAAAAGAACCTAACTTTCAGATTGTTCCAATCGAATCCTAGCAAACAAACATCCAATCCAACTCATGCAGTTATATTCACATTTTGATGAAACATTTTGAAATTACTTTCTTTCATTCAAAAACAAAAAAAAAGCATGCCTTTGATATAAAAAATACCACCTTGTTGTGTCAATTGGACTTCTTATTGAACAATTTGCAACAAACCAAACGTTATCTCAGTAATTTCCATTAAAGACAACTAAATTTAATCAAAGTAACTTATACATTGTATGGATTCTGGTTAGCTAAACTGATAAAGTCTCTTGTAACAAGGGAAAGAATCCATTGGTGTCTTCACTTAATGATGGTAAAAAGCAATTCAAAATTATTGACTTTGTTGCATGTCATGATAATTAAATCCATTATTTTTAACAGAACCAATACTAATTAATCATTCAAATCAAAATTCCAATGATCCAACGGTCAAATTAGTAAAAACCCAATTGTAAAGCCAGATCAGAAAACCAAAAAAGAGAAGCAAAAGCCCAAATGATCCAATGGTAATATAAGCAAAAACCCAATTGCAAATTCGGTTCAAAAAGCAAAAAAACAAAAAGAAAAAGAAGCAAAACTGAATTGAAGGTCACCATTTCGAGTGCGCAGGCAGTGGGGAAAGCAGCAAGGCGATTACCACCAAAGAGTTCACAGGCAGCAACACACATGACAGGTGGGGCACGCTTGGCAGCTTTGGCAAGAACAGAGTAACGCATGGCCTCATAGATCTTCTCTGGGTATTGTACAGGAATAGCTTCGTCTAGCTTCTTGTTTATCTCTCCAATTAAGGTTGTCCAGTATGTTTTCAAATCGAACTGGGTCGATAAAGATGGAGTTGACGAAAATGAAGAAGCTGAGCATCGAATTGGTGATGATGGTTTTGGTGTTTGCTTAAGGATTGTGGTTGTGGGTGTCTTTCTTGGGAGTAAGAGAAGTGGTGGGGATGATAGTAAAATAGAGAAAACCATTGTTTTTGTTTCTGTTGCTGTTCCACTTTTTTTTTTGGATCAATTGTTGCTGTTTCTCTATTTCTTGTTTGTGTTGTGTAATATATATTATTTTTCAGTGTGGGAGTTGGAACAGTGGAGGGTTTTTCTGGTGCTCTTGCACAATGTGGGAAAGATTGGAAGGAAAGAAAGATAATGTTAACTAGCCGCTGGCACACTTTATATATATATATATATATATATATATATTTTTTTTTTTAAGTTAATAATTTAAACCTATTATAATATGTGATTATTACATTTTTTAATTACCAAAAACTTAGGGTGTGATGAGTAAATTATTTCATCTAAAATGCAAAACACTCATCACACCCTTAAGTATTTTTGTGATTGAAAAATGTAATAATTTCAAATTATAATAGATGCAAATTATTAACTTTTACAAAAAAAATAAATAAATAGAAGAGCAATTTGAAAATTATTAGGAGAGTGATCCTATTTTGTAGGTAATATTTTAGTGGCAGTTAAAGACGTATCTATTTATAAAAAAAAATGTGTATATATCTATTTAGTAGTTTTTTATTTTGTTTTTTATTTATAACTATTAACAGTTTTTTATTTTTTTGATATTTTGTTTTGTTTTTGGATAAACACGAGGTTTTTTTTTAAGGAAAAAAAAGCAACAAACATGAGTTGTTTAACTTCTTTTTCTCCTTAAAAAAAACAATAAACGTATAGTTACTTTAAAGATGTGGGTTAGTAGAAGAATGTTTCTATTTTGTAGGCGATGTTTTAGTATAAGTTAGACACGTACTTTTTACTGGACCATTCTTTAGTTTTGTCTCTATTTAAACATACAGGTGTAGGGGTATTTTGGAAAAAAAAAAAACATTGGGATTTGAAGAGGTATGCTAAATTTTAGGAAAATGGGTGAACATAGGATTTGATTTTTTTTTTTAATATAGTTATTGAATTTCCTTAAATGCCTTGTTTTTTATTTTTTAGGTATAGTGATAATATAATATATTAAGGGTATTTTTGACAGTAAAAAAAGCAATAACTACGTTTTCTAATCCTACACTATACTATGAATAGTGGTATAATAAGTCCTACACTATACTATCCCATCAAAAAAAAAAAAAAAAGTCCTACACTAGACAAGCCAAGGAGGATGTCAAATAATGCTGCACATAATTAATGACATAATTAATAGTAATTTTTTTTGCTAAACATAATTAATGATAATGTGAATCATGTTCTACTGTGCACAAAGTTCTTGAGGGGTTTAGGGAGGAAAGGGTTTAAATTGTGGGGTTAACAACATGTTGTAATTATTTCTCAAAAAAAAAAAAAAAAAAAAAAAAAAGAACAACAACAACAACAACAAAAAAAAATAATGTGAGTCATGTGACTCATTGGGCTTCTTCTTGGTAATAAAGTGGGGGACAGATCTTTCTACCTAGTAATGTATCTATCCTCTAATAAATTAGTGACATGAATCATGGATGTTCATTTTCAAGAAAATGTTTTTGTTTTGGACTCATTAAAAAAAAAAAAAAGTTTTTATTTTTTGTTTTTATTTTTTTTTCTGGTATTTGACACTTTTTTTTCCTTTCAAAAGAATGATTTTTATTTAAATCATTTGTTTTTCTTTGAAAATTTTATTTTGTATATTCCAAATTTGGGATTTGTTTTCCATTTGAGGCTCCTAAATGTTTAAAAGAAAAATATAAATTATTTCTCATATAGGATTTGTTTTTAGAATGACAGTTTTTGTTCATACAATTATTTAGATTTATAAAAATCATTAATGATTTAGTGTATGAGCAAAACAGAAGAAAAAAGAAGAATAATGTATTCTTGTTCATTTAAAGGGTGCTAACAACACATAATAAAATAAGTTATTTTTTCAAATAAGATTTTTCAAAAAATGTTTTTCACTAAAATGAATGGAACAAATTTTTTCACAATTACAAACAAAGCTTAGTTTGATTGGTGTATAATAAATTTTAGTATCAATTATTAATCAATATGAAAATGATACGAAAAGGATTATAATTTTTCTGTTTATATCTCTAATATTGTCTTCATGGCAAAGATTGAGATAAAATATCTAGTTGTCCCTCCATGTTTTGACTAATAAAGTCTTTTTATTCAATAGCAATAATAGCTATTTTGAAATTTTAAGGGGTTAAAATCAAAATTGCACCAAGTAATTTGCAATTTGTTCTTAAATATTTTTATTTTGAAGAAGAGTAATGTTAGGGATATAACTTTTTTTTTTTAATTATAAAATTTTAATAACTATTGACTTGAATTGTTGTGATTTGAATAAAATAGATTTTATTTTTTAGGGAAAAATCCATTTCATTTGGGTCTATTATTAATACCATTTTTCTTATACACTAATCACAATTAACCATATCAAAAGTTGTGTAAAAAGCTATGGAAAATATTGTGCCGTACACTTATTATTATTAGAAGAAGAAACAGAAAAATCCATAATAGCTCATTTTTCTTCATTGGCTCTTATACGAGTAATGGACTTTTTTCTTCTTCTCCATTATATCAGTAATGAATTAGTTCAATAGCATATGGCTGTGATAGTAACTTTTACCTAAGCAAATTAATGGGCATAGACATTTTGTTCTAAACATGATGTGATTCTACAAATTTTTTTCCTCACAATCTAGCAATCAGGGCTGCTTGTAATATTTGGGGGCCGTTCCCATCTCTATTCAGAATTTGGGCTTGGTCTCTTGGGTCTTTTGCACTTGTTTTACATTTTTAATAATAATAATAATAAAAAAGGATAAATTAGAACCCATCATCTCAATCTCTATATTCTCAAGCCACTTTCCCTACCATATATTTATGGTCTTTTGGCCAAATTTTTTTTCTTCCTCCTTGCAAGGATTTTTAGAATTCTTTTAGAATCTAACAAATCCTCTGGACGTGTATAGTTTCTTCGTTTGATACATATTGGGTAATTACAAGAAGAAATCCTTTGAGTAGCTCCAAATTACTGATTAAAAGTTTTGAACTCAGGATCTCGTACATCTCTTCATGCCCTGATTACCACTGGGGCAACCATTTGAGATTACTCTATGGGCCAATTTGACCTCCATTTTCCCACCACACATCAAACACAAAATCTTTCTATTTCATCGGTCAGTTTGTGACCACAACAGTATTGCAATGCCCACAATTTGTATTGTAAACAGTAAAAACCCAATACATTGCTCAACTTTTGTGTAAGTCCATATGGTCTAACTTCTCTGCTAGACCCAACTTTGCTTTCCTTGAACCCTGTACCCCACAAGCCATAACATAAAATAATATTGGGTAAGTTGCAAAATTGAGACTCTAAGTTTTTTCAGGTTTTATTTCAGTCTTTTAACTTTGTATTTGTTCATTTCAGTTCCCTAACTTTCAAATTTATTCAATTAAGACTTTTCTATTAACTTTTTTTTTTTTTATATGTTGTAGTTAATTTTTCAATTTTATAAATTTATCTTAAAATTTTTAAATTAAAAAAATTCAATTAATGACTAGAAAATATTTTCTAGATTTTTTTTTTCAAAAAATTTTAACAAAAATTAATGAAAATATCTTAATTGAATAAATCTAAAAATGAACTAACGCAAAATTAAACTACTGAAATAAAATCTAAAGAAAATTAGAGATTGAGTTTTACATTTTAGCCGATTTAATATTTCTTCTCTTTCTTTATTTAGTTCTTTTTCTGTTTCTTTTCTTTCTTCCGTTTATCACGCAAAAAGACAAAGCTCTCAGCTCTCAGCTCTCAGCTCTCGGCTTTCTATTTCTTTTCTTTCTTCTCTTGTCAAGCTCTCAGCTCTCACAGACAGCACTCAAACTCTCATCTTCCACAAAGGCTTTAGCTTCACCAATTCCCATCATCCTCATCCACAAACCCTCACCGATTCATCAACTTCCTCACCGCCGCCACCGAAGCTCACGCACCATTGCCGAAGCTCACGCATCATCGCCGACCCGATTCATCATCCTCCTCATCCACTTCGAAGCCCGGCTCATCTCTGCCGAAGCCTCAGCTGCCTTCCTCAGCCCATTGCTTTGGTTTTCCGCCGATCTCAGGTATCACTCTATTCTTTCTCTCTTCTTTTTTTTTATATATATATATATATATTTTTTTTTTTATAATGATTTTTGCGATATGATTTGTGGTTAAGACTTACGAGTTAAGATATGTGGTTTGTGGTATCTGAGATTTTGAGTAGTGATTTGGGTATTTTTAAATTATTGATTAAAATGGTGTGGTTTGTTTGTTCACTCTGTTCTGGTATCACTCTGTTCTGTGATGGGGTCCTTGTGATTTGGTTGTGTTCTCTTCGTTTATGCAGTTTGTGAGGCTTTAAGTCACTTAATTGCATGTGAATCAAATGGGTATGTTGGAGGAAATTCGGTGTTTGAACTTTTTTGGCTGGGGTTTTATCAAAATGTTTAGTTAGTTTAAACATTTTGGTTGGCTGCTGAGAAAATGCTGGTAAAGGGGAAATTTATTAGGCACTCAGTTTAAAAGTTTTATGGTTATATACTCAATTTTAAGGAATGCCTTTTGATTGCAAGGGGTCAGGGTAGTTGAGAAGGGTCAGGATTAATGCAAGCAAGTGTATGACTTAAAGTAAACAAATCTCAATGAAACTCTTCCCCTAACATTATCATATGTTGCTGTAATTAAGTTAGCCCCTCTTTGGACCAAACTTTCTCTTATTCAATATCATGAAATTCCATAGTTCTTGCATATAAATAGGAAAACTGAGAGTGTGAGGGCTTTACAACTATCAGGAGTTTTTAGTTGTTTTAAAATTTTCATTTATCTGTTGATTTGATGGTGGCTGATTTCAGATTTCACATTTCGTATTTCTGTGCACGTGATACATTGAAAGTGATTTCCTGCCAACCAGAAGAATCATAATCATGTTCTATTGTTATACTTCTAAGTATTTTAAGTTTTGATATAAATGTTAGTTTGGGAATTTTCTGTGCACAGGGAAGTTTAAATTTTTTTTCCCCTAATTTATACAGTATTGGTCTTTACTTTCAGTTTGCTTGGAAGTATATATTGCTGTTTCTAATTTTATGGAGTCACAACGAGACCTAACATATTACACGGGTATCATGAATGGGGATATAGATAGTGACTCACAACTTTTGGGAACATCTCAAAATACTTCTATGTTATGCTCTAAGCCATAACATAATAAACAGTTTCTTTCCTCTGCTGCTTCAACTTGCAGAACCAATGTTCACCACCATCAACTTTCGCTCTCTCCTCGTACTATCAGCCATTTTCAGAGTATTCTTAATCATATACGGTGAATGGCAAGACACCCACATGGAAGTCAGGTACACTGACATTGATTACCTTGTTTTCTCCGATGCTGCTTCTCTAATGGCCTCTGGCAAATCCCCTTATCTTAGATCCACATACAGATACTCACCTTTACTAGCTTTTTTGCTCATACCCAATTCAATTTTCCATCGATCTTGGGGCAAGTTTCTCTTCTCAGCTTCAGGTATGGTGTTAAAGTTGCTACCTTTTTTTGAGTTTGACTGTAAATTTTGCATTTTTTTTGTGATCTGGGTTTGTTTGGAAATTGCAGATTTGCTTGTGGGGTATTTTATAAGGAGTATTTTGAAGCTACGTGGGGTCCCAGAAAAATTTTGTGTTAGTTCTGTAATGGTCTGGCTGTTCAATCCGTTTACTTTTACAATTGGGACTCGTGGGAATTGTGAGCCTGTTGTTTGTGCTATGGTTCTTTGGGTCCTCTTATGCATCATGAATGGTGTAAGCTTTTTCTTTTTTTCATTTCCTGTTGCTCATTGCATATTTTTATCATGTTAGCTTTGAACCTGATAGACTTTGTATTGTTTTATAGCATAAACTTGCTAGATTAAGTTGATTGACACTTTTGTACAAACTCATTCACACATTAAACTCTCAGGCGATTGAGAATGATAAACTACGGGTTTGGAGGTAGAGTGGAGACACTTTTTGAACTTAAGATCACCTGTTATGATTTAATGATAAATTACTGCATGTCCCAAAAGCTTAAGTTGTTAGGAAAAGATGTGTTTAACCATTTAATATTATTCTAATAAGGAAAACAGTGAGGGTACCTAAGAGATGTTTGACCATTTGATAATTCATGGGAAGGTGTATGTTTGATTTTTATGTTGGCTATCTATATCACAAGGGTTAAAAACAGTTCCTTGGATTTTCATAATGTATTCATGAATTTAACATTTTCTTATAATGCTCTAGGCATTATTAGTTCATGAGCACTAGACATTTTCATGTCAAGGTTCTTGTACTTAAGGTCCGTTTGGATACCGCTTATTTTGTTGAAAACTGAAAATATTGTAGCAAAATAATTTTTTTAAATGTGTGAATAGTGCCGTGAGACCCATTTTTAATGAAAAAATTGCTGAATAAAGAGGTTTGTGGGTCCCATGAACGGTAGACGGGACCCACTGACCAGTGTTGGTAAAAGCGAGGGTTTCACTTAAGCGCAAAGACCTCTTGGGGCCCAGGTGCGAAGCGCAAAGCGCAAGCGCGTGCTTGATTGAAGTGAAGCACACATTTAAAAAAAATAATTTAATAAATTTAAAAATAATTATTAATGAGAAATGCAACAATCAAACGATCAAATTATCATAGAAATTGAAATAAATTTTTTTATATAATTCATATAACATTTAGATAAGCCCTACTTTTGCAATTTTAACACAAAAATTGCAAATCAAGTCATTTTATTTTTTTGGATAAGCTAGATATGAGTACTTCCATGTAATATCCTTTCTTAAATCTCCAATATCCGTAATGCTCTATGACTAATTAGTAATATTAGTTAATAATTTAATCACTTGTAACTCTACAGGAATTAGTTTGCTATGTTCAACATCAACCACTAAAGTAACTAAACAATTACCACAAATATGTTATATCATACTTTTTTTTTTTTTCCCCCAATGAATGAGCTAAGAATATGAGGATATAGCAACATTGTAATTGGTACCAAGCAGATATCCAAAAGGGAAAAAATAGAATAAGAAGAAGAAGCTGGGTGGGTTACTGTTTCAAGGAGAAAAATCAAGAAAAAATAAAAATAAAAATAGGGAAGAACTGGGAGGTTGTGGGTTGGGTTTTAGCCTTTTAGGACAAGTTACACTCAAAATATCTTTTTTTGATGAGTAAGTTACACTAAAAACATGTCAAATCAATGGTTTATATCAATAATGTCAAGATCCTAAAGTTTTATTTCAGTTTTGATTTATTTTTTTGAAAAATATAAAAAAGCGCCAAAAAGTGCATTTTGAGCTTTTTGAAAGAGCGCAAAAAAGTGCGCTTCTTTGAATGACCCTAGCTTTTGAAGCAAAAAGCGTTGGAGCCTTGGGGCTTCGAGTTTTGAGCTTCGAGTTTTGAGCTTAAGTGCGCTTTTAACAACATTGCCACTGACAGTCCACTTTCTTGCTGAAACGCGTTTCTCAACGTGCAAAAAAAGAAAAAAAAAGAAAAGAAAAAAGAAAAATGAAAAACGAAGACGCTGGGGGAGGAAACGCAGACTTAGTCTATTCTGCAATTAAGCCCTTTTTTTTGTTGGATTATTATTAATTTTTACCATATATAGTGAGGATAATAGAGAAATGTTGCTTTTTGATAATTTTTGGCTCTAAATGGGAATTTGTTATTTTGATAATATAAATTAACTGCCTTATTGTTGAACATTATCTTAGGGGTCTATAGTCCTAGCTTTTTATGTTAAGTGCAGTGTTATCTTTAGCTTTGACCATCGAATCATGAAATATTTCTGAAGATGGAATATTACAACAACAATTGCTGGTTTTGCTCGCTTGGTTATAGTGTTATACTTATTGACATACATCTTCTGATTGATCCAATTTTTGGTTTATTTGACTGTATTTATTTTGACAATTCCGTATGGTCAAGGAGACAAGACTATAATATAGTTGAGGGTCCTTTGAAATTTATTTTCTGGTGAGAAGTCTAGAATGTAAAATGTCACCTTTTCTTTTGCAATTTTTTGTTGTGTTTGACAATATCAACACCATCTCAGCTTGTTTTGAAGTTTCTAGGCTGGGCTCTAAAACCATTGCAGCATCTTGGGGATTATTGTAGGTTATTCTTTTAATATATGTTATTCGATTGCTTCAGCAATCTGGGACCTTCAGATTTGGACTCCTCAGTCTGTGATCCTTGTAAGCCTTATAGGTAGAAGTGTAATTGAATGCTGTATTCTAAATATGTACACTTTGTTGTAAAAGCTAAAAGGAGAACTAGTTTGATGAGATGTGCAAGGATTTGGTTTGTTATGTGGTGGCTGGTGGTAATAAAAGTGGAAACACTCTATTTATACAAATGAAATTCCCCTTCTGTGTCCAGTGAACATCAATTTTATTAAGGAGTAGCCAAGTAGGACATTAGATCTAGTTAAGATAGTGGGAAATGATTGTGTGCAATGGTTTTTTACCGGTCACACACACACACACACACACACGTGTATATATATAACCTCATTTTTATCATTTATATTTTGTATTTGTTTCTAGCCTTATATTGTAAACTTTCTGCACAACAGGTCATGTGTTGCAAGCTGCATTTTGGTTTGGGCTTCTTGTCCACTTTAGAATCTACCCTATAATCTATGTTCTTTCTATTCTTCTGATTCTTGATCCATACGTCTTTCGATATGGTCGGAAGCCTCCTCTTCAAAATTGGGGCCGCACTGAACAAGAATCTCCTCGAAGCAATTGTATTACAAGACTGGCTGCTCTGTTCCATCCATGGTCTACTTTGAGAACGGCATTAACAAAAGAGAGAATACTTTTTGGTTTCGTTTCTGGGGCTGTTTTCTTATTTTGTACTGCCCTTTTCTTTTGCCTTTATGGGTGGGACTTCTTGCATGAGGCATTGCTATATCATCTTACCCGTACGGATCCAAGGCACAACTTCTCCATTTATTTTTATCATATATACCTTCAGCTGGAGAATGAAATCTTGGTGGTGGAGAAGCTCATTTCGTTTTTGCCTCAATTCGTAGTGCAGTTCATTCTTGTTCTGAGTTTTGCGCAAGACCTCCCGTTTTGCTGGTTTTTGCAGACGGTTGCATTTGTGGCATTCAACAAGGTTTGTATGCCTAATCATTTTATTTCCTTTTCTTGGAATTTTCATTGTCATCTTGATAACTTTTTGAATAATATCTTAGACAACCCTGCTTCTAATGTTAATGTACAACTTGGGATATATGGTCAATAAGAGGTATTAAAATTATGAGAGAATCTAATCCTCCTGCCCAATTTTGACAGGTAATCACTGCACAATATTTTGTGTGGTTTTTCTGTCTTTTGCCTCTAATACTTCCATGGAGCCAAATGAGGTTAAGATGGAAAGGTCTTTCCTGCATATTAGTGTGGATGGGTGCTCAACTTCATTGGTTGATGTGGGGTTATATGCTCGAATTCAGGGGAAAGAATGTCTTCCTTCAACTGTGGATGGCAAGCATCTTTTTCTTAGCTGCAAACACCTATGTTCTGACAGCAGTCATCCAGCATCATCGATGCTCTCCGGTTTTCATTGGGTTAGAAAACACTTCAAAGGGTGCAAGGAAATTACAATGATGGAACAAGTAACTTTATTGATTGCTCTTCATGCTGTCTATCATACTTTTTTCTCACACTCTGTATTGGAAAAGTAGATGGTGCAGCTGTTTCTTTTTTCCAGTTTTAGAATATCAGTTCGTTTATCGCCCATTACATACATCTAACTGAGAATTTCCTTTTTTTAACCTCTGTCAACATTGATATTTTCTTTTCAGTCAAAATTGAAGTAATTTGTCGTGTGCTTATTTCAAGGATAATTTTTTTTTTATTAAATAAAGAAGGCTGAATTAAAAATCACACCATTTCAATTTAAAAAAAACTCAATTCCTTGAGTTTTATTATTATTGTTATTTACACAATTTTTTTCTAGTTGGATTTTCTAGTTGAGTTATATAGTTGGATTTTCACTATTTTTTAGAGTTGAGTTGAGTTATAAATTACACTATTTTCTAGAGTTAAGTGAGGTGATCACATCTCAACTTTTATGCTCAATCTTTAGTTTTGTTCAATCGATCTAATTAGAACTGTTTAAAACCCTCAGGAATTAAACCAAAAAAAAAGTTTTTAAACATATATACAGTGTCTAATAAAATATTTTGGACTACTAATTGTAGGGCTTTACCCAAAAATGGGAGCCCTTCCAGAAATTCTCAAAGGCCAGGGCTGAACCCCGGCCTAAGAGGGGGTTTGGAAATAGTTTTCAACCAGCAATAGACGCGCCTCGGTTAGAACCTCACTAGCTGCGTCATTGCCCCAAGCGCAAAGATACTTAGATAAGTTGTTTTGCTCTATTTATATATTTATTTAATAGAGCTCAGTATGTCATACACAAACCATGTGGGACTACTGCAGCTTCAACCATATGTTTGGTTTCACTTTCTCCTTTATTCATTGCATTTTCTTAATGAGCAAAACGTGTTTCTCCACCAACTTGTTAGTTTTCACCAATGAATCAATATGAGATTTTAGTTCTTATTGAATTCGGACGCAGAAACAAAATGCATAAAATTTTCATAATCATAGATTTCAACTAAAACCAAGCGAGCTATATCAACTCAAACCGGTCTTCTAGTAGTAGCCATTACAACATTTATTACCACTTAAGATTTAGAGATACACGTTCCTTAAACAACAACACCACCATGTTCCTTTACTTAAATATATAAATTATGGAAATGCCTCAATTACTGATTGCACGGCATGAATGGTTTTCAGTGTGTATCTACTATCTTCTAAATCCAGCCTCCCCAAGAACAAATCCCCATTCTTTCAATGTCCTCTCTTTGCCCTTACTGGTATGAGTCATCATCGCCATGTCTAGTGCTAGCCTCACATCGGTTAGCTTATCTATTTCTGCTTCTTCAATCACAGCATCAACAATTATTACCTTTCCTTTGTTCTCCAGAACAGCCTCTCTGCATTTTTTAAGGATTTGGATGCAATCATTGTCTCCCCAATCATGCAGAATCCACTGCAATTCACAGAGGTAAATTGCTTAAGCAAAAGATCTGAACATCATTAAGAGTATAAAAACCTTTTCTGATCAATAATTTTACTTTACAAGGAGTAGCCAAAGGTATATCTGGTGTGCTTCAAATAATTATATATATTAAAAAAATGTGCTTCAAGATTCCAATAACAGTCTTACCTAGTAGCTAATGGTATACGCTTTGAAGCTTGAAAGGATTGAAACTTTTTGAAGACCAAGTATGAAATATTTTAGTAAAATATTGCAGGTTGTTTAACTACGTGCTTTCTTTCTTAAGTGGCATCCTACACACAAATGAGCTACGTAATAAAGGACCAAACTGCCAAGCTCATCAAACACCTCAGGGCAGCCGTGAATCATTGCAGGCACTTACACACCCTGGCATCACGAGCCATTGCTTCATTGATAAATTGGCCGTGAGCAGGATTTGCAGCTGAATAGCTCCATATATCTTCACCAGGTGCCACCTCAAATGATGAAGTATCATCTTCTAGAACAGGTGCACTTAGACTAAGCCACGGTGTCAACAACACTGGGCTACTCTCTAGCAAAATCAAAGCAGCCATGCTATGTGTTCTCCATGTTTCATCAAACGACGAGATAGAGGTGTTTGTGCGTAGCCTGGGGAGCCTTGGCTATTGAGTGTCCCTTTGAATATTCCCCGGTGCATTAGGAACCTCATAATGCGGTAGAGAGGTGGAGGGGCACATCCTAGAGTTGATGACAACTCAGAGAGTGTCATGGGGCTTCCATGGCTTTCAATGGCATCAGCTATCCCAAGCTCAATGGCACACCTGACTACAGCCGTTTCTATGAACCCAAATGTGTATTTCCAGATATCCACTTCTGGTTGTTCTTCCTCGTTCCATTTTGCCTCCCTTTGTGTTTTTTCCATCTCTCTCAGTTTCAGCAATCTTTTACTTATAGCTGTGCTGAGACCATTCAGGTCGAAGGTTCCTCTATATATATATATATATATATACACATATAAAGAAAGAACGGTTTGCTCAAAAAAGAAAAGAAAAGAAATGTACTTCAGAGATGGAACCTGAGTTTCAACATGCAACCCCGCGCTCCAGAGAAGAAGAGGAAGAGCTTGATAGAAGCACAAAGAAATTCAAAGACAGTAGTGGAGATAATCCTCTCGTTCAAACTCGTGGTCAGGTAAGTTACAAAGATAGTCTTATTGGGGATATCCTAGGAGCCTATGCTCAAGCTTTTAGCTTTGAGAATGAAGAGTTTCTTGAAGCAGAGTCTGACTCTGAGTTAAAAGAAATTATAGAAGGTCTAGTAGAAGTTAAACTGACAAAAGAAACTAAGAACCGTATTAGGGCACCATGGGCCAAAGATTTGATAGTGAAAGTGTTTGGTAGAACTGTTGGATACAACTATCTCACTTTCAAGATCAATGCCATGTGGAAACCCACTGCTAGAATGGATTGTGTAGATTTAGGCAAAGACTTTTTCTTGATAAAATTTTATGACAATGGGGACAATGACAAAGTTTTATGTGGTGGTCCATGGTTTATTGGTGAACATTTTCTGGCAATCAAACCTTGGGAGCCATATTTTAGAGCTTCAGAGTCTAGTTTCTCATCAGTGGCTGTCTGGGTTAGATTTCCAGAGCTGCCTATTGAGTTTTATGATAGGTCAGTCCTTTTGGAAATAGGCAAAGCCATTGGGCCAGTCCTTAGAATTGATTCCTACACAGCTTCCGGTTCAAGAGGCAGTTATGCTCGTTTGTGCCTACAAATTGATCTTAAGAAACCACTAATAAATACCATTAAAGTGGGTCGGTTATACCAGAAAGTGATGTATGAAGGATTATCAGCTTTATGCTTCTGCTGTGGTAGAGTTGGACACAAACAAGAAGCCTGTTGTTTTTGTGTCCAACTCGAGGAGAACACATCTTCAACTGAACTGTCACCTATGCAATCGGAGAAGAAGACTCCTTAAAAGCCGGACCAAAAATTTGGGGAGTCGATGTTGGTAACTAGAAAGAAACGGCCAGTCAAGAATGAACGTGTAAATACACTCAATCAAATGAACCAGAGTGGGTTGTTATATACAAAAGGAACTAAGGGTTTATTCGGAAACCCAAAAACTAGCCTGACCACCTTTAATGCTGATAAGACATTCCTTTTCAAGGCTGGGACTTCACGTGACTCTGCCTCAGCTGGCGACAATGGAAGGAAGACACGTGTAGATAACATGCATAATATGCCTAAAGACCGGGTAGAGATTCGGATAGGTGGTGTAGGAAGTGATGGGCTAATCTCGGGGAATGAATTGGGCTGCCACTTAAGCTAGACAAATGGGACAGTTAAGAGTAAAGCCAAAAACTCAAGGTCACCCCAAGTTAAAAAAAGTTCCAATACCAGAGAAACTAAGTCCTTGAAGCGCTCTAGTCCTGAGCCAAGCATGAAATCGTCCAAGTCCATTCCTTCAACCTCAACTTCTTCTTCCTCTAGCTCCCTCCATAGACCGCTCTAGCAGAAGGCCACCAACCTTCCCCTTCTCGGGTTGGGCAATGTGGCACAAGAACAAGGCCGTAGTTATCCCAGACGAAGTAATTGCTCAGATTCGGTCAGCTCCTACAGTCACAATGGGCGGAGCTGAGGAGAATCTTTGCACAGCATGGAAACACATATTTCCAATCACTCCAGAGAGCATGAGAACAGGGAATCTGGCTTTGGATCACTCAGCGTGAGGAACAACACCAAATCCTTGGTGGAAATTCCTCACAGACATGCCATTGATCTCGGAAGTGGAAGTGGAGGCGTTGAACAAGCTCAGGCAGCCATTAGTGCCACCCCACTTGGATGAGTCGGGGTGGTTGATACAGGAGAGAAAAGTAATAGATTTCAGGGGGTTTAGCAACAGCGCACCTGGGGAATTTTCCCACGTTGAAACTGTTCCAAGTGTTCAAAATGGTAATGAGTTGCGATCTCCTGGTTTGCTATAGAGAGGAAGTGAAGGGGATACTGAATTACCTAACAGTGTGGAAACCAAATTGGGCAGCTTCCAAAGACCTTCGGAGGATGGGATGGAGCATGATTGTAGCATCAATGATGGGAACTAACCCAATGGAGATTCCTAATAACAATTGCTCCCAAATGAATGTTTTATTGTGGAACTATAGAGGTGCTCTTAATTCGGATTTTAAGAGGAGAGTATTTGAAATGGTTGTTAACCACTTTCCATCCATCATGATCATTACTAAGACCAGGGTTGGAGGTGATAGGGCTGCTAGAATCTGTGAGGACCTCCCTTTTGATGGTTTCTTTGTAACAAAGACCATTGGATATGCAGGAGGATTATGGTTGCTGTGGAAAAAAGAGGAAGTGGATGTCTTTGTGTTGTCCTCAACTGAACAGGAGATTCATGCCACTGTTAAGATACGTGATTCTGACCTTACTTGGCTTATTTCTCCTGTTTATGCTAGTCCTAGAATAGCTGAAAGAAAAATTCTATGGGAAAATTTAACCAAAGTTGCTCAGTAGTACAATATGCCCTGGTTGTTATTGGGGGATTTTAATGAAGTTTTTAGCAGTGAAGATAAATTCAGTGGTAGGAGTATAAATCTTAATAGAGCTTTAGATTTTAAAGAGTGTTTGGATACTTGTAGCCTTTTGGATTTAGGGTTCTTAGGACCAAAATTTACCTGGTCCAATCTCAGACAGGTTTCAGATTTAATCCTAGAACGTATTGATAGATGTTTCGCAAATCTGTCTTGGAGACTCCTATACCCTGAGGCCTCTGTTACTCATCTCCCCAGGGTTTTTTTCGTATTATTGCCCCGTTCTTTTAGAGCTCTCCAAGCCCCTTCTTGCCTTCATTAACAGACCTTTCTGCTTTCAAACTATGTGGCTGCATCACCCTGACTTTCATGATGTAGTTAGAGGTGCCTGGGAACAAGAATCAATTCTTCCTTCTGCAATTAAGTTATTCACAAGTAGGGTCACCCATTGGAATAAAATAGTGTTTGGTAACTTGTTTGCTAGGAAGAGGAGGCTATTTGCTAGGATCAATGGGAACCAAAAAGCACTTTCAAATGGGCCCAACCGTTTCCTGGTACAATTAGAACAGGATCTGATTAAGGAATATGTTGACATAAGGCTTCAAGAGGAGGAATACTAGGCTCTTAAATCTCGCATTAATTGGGCTGCCTATGGGGATCGTAATACGTCCCTTTTTCATGTATCCACGTTGGTTAGGAGACATTGAAACAGGATTAAGAGCATTAAAAACTCCCTAGGTGAGTGGGTGACCGAGGAGGAGGAGGTTAAAAATGTTATCTTAATGGGGTATATAGATCTTTTCCAGACAAGCTTTTCATCATCCAATCGCTTTTCTAATATTGAAAATTTTTCCTGTTGCTTTCTCTCGGAAGGTGATCAGGATTCCCTCTGTGCACTGGTGTCAGAGGAGGAAATAAAGATTGGATTTTGGTCTTTGAAGCCTTTTAAAGCCCCATGAGCTGATGAGCTTCACGCTGGGTTCTTCCAATATTTTTGGCCTGATGTTAAGGCTTCGGTGTGCAGGGAGGTATGTAATAGTTTTGAAGCTAAGACTGTTCCTGAATATTTAAATGAGACCCTGATCTCTCTAATTCCAAAAACTCAAAGCCCGGAAAGCCTCAACAATTATAGGCCCATCAGTCTATGTAATACAATTTACAAAGTGATCACCAAAATTATAGTTGGTTGAATTAGACCACTTTTGGACAAACTTAATTCCCCAGTTCAAGCAGCCTTCGTTCCGGGAAGAAGGGGTCTATACAATATCATCATTGCACAAGAATTAATTCACTCCTTGGACAAGAAAAAAGGAAAGGGTGGATTCATGGCAATCAAAGTGGATTTGGCCAAAGCTTATGACTGAATCGAATGGAGCTTCATCCATAAAGTTCTTAAAGCTTTCCACTTTCCCCAAAGTTTGATTGAATTAATTATGAGCTGTGTGACCACCACTAGCATTTCAATTCTTTTCAATGGAAGTAAGTTGAACTCCTTTAAGCCATCTAGAGGAATTAGGCAAGGGGATCCTCTCTCTCCTTACTTGTTCATCCTTTGTATGGAGTACCTTGGGGCCCTCATTGAGAAGGAATGCATTGCCGAAAGGTGGATTCCGATGAAAGCTTCTAGGGACAATGTTGCCATCTCACACCTTTTCTTCACGGATGACTTAATGTTGTTTGCTAAGGTGAGTAAAGAAGGGTGTGAGGCCATTAAAGATGTTCTAGATGTGTTTTATGTAGATTCTGGGTAGAAGATTAGTTTAGAAAAATCCCGGATTTATTTTTTGCCAAATGTTCCATCCAATACTAAGGACAAAGTTTGTGAGTATCTGGAGATTCATGCAACCACCAATATTGGGAGGTTCTTGGGTTTTCGCCTGAGACACAAAGGGGCAACCAGGAGAAAGTTTAATTTTGTGGCAGAACAGGTAATCTCTAAACTGGCTGGTTGGAAAGCCAAATTTTTGTCTTTTGCGGGCAGAACCGTGTTAATAAAATCAGTCATGACGACCATCTCTAATTATGTTATGCAAGGGGCTGCTCTTCCAACACATCTTTGTGACAAACTAGATAAAATTAATAGAGATTTTCTTTGGGGCTCATCTCTAGAGAAGAGGAAGTTACATTTGGTTGGTTGGAACAAGATCATCAAATCAAAGGAGGAGGGTGGTTTGGGGATCCCAGAGGCAAAGGCAAAGAACATTGCCTTACTAGCAAAACTAAATTGGTGGCTATATCAAGAAAAAGAATCATTATGGGCAAGGGTCATTTTGCAAAAATATTGTTCAAGCTCAAGAAGAAATTCAAAAGACCCAGACAAGTTATCATGCTCTCCTTGCTGGCCTGCAATTAAAAAAAGCTTTCCCATTTTTGAAAAGGGAGTGTGTTGGAGTGCAGGTAAAAATTATAAGCTAAATTTTTGGGGGGATAGATGGGTTAAAGGCAACTCACTAAGAAGCTTGGTTGAAGGCCCCCTCACCCAAGGTGAAGCTAAATTGACTATAGATGATATGTTCCAAGATGGGAATTGGAGATGGGATTTTATATCTTTTGATATACTGAATGAGGTAAAAGACAAGATTTATGCCACACCCATGCAAATATATGGTGATAGGAAGGATTCTTTGTTGTGGAAGTCTTCCCATGATGGTGAGTTTAATATGGCATCGGCATATACATATAACTTTACTGTAGAAAATAACACCCAAGTTTTTATGGGCAACTTTGGAAGTTGGACATATGGCCGAAAATCAGCTCCTTCCTTTGGTCATGTCACCGCAATAGTGTTCCAGTGAGGCAAGTGGTTGCTGCACGTGGTATTAACTGTGATACTACCTGTCCTTTATGTAATAGCCAAGAGGAAACTATATTGCATCTTTTGAGAGATTGTCCCTTTGCTGTCTCCTTTTGGCAAGCAATCAAAACTCCTCTCTCTCTTTTCAATTTATGCCATCTGAACTTGGCTGAATGGTTAAAAAAGAATTGTCTTGACAGCAATCAATTGAAGGCTAATGGACTGCCATGGAGCACACAATTTCTTTTTTCCATTTGGGGCCTTTGAAAACACAGGAATTGGGTGGTTTTTGAAAATACCCCTTTGAATTTTTGCCTCCACAAATCATGCATTCAACAAGCCATGGAGTATCATTTCTGTGTGAGCAAAATATGCATTCCCAAGCCTTGCTCTACCAACTTGGTACGTTGGAACAAACTAGAGGAAGGATGGTTTAAGTTAAATTCAGACGGAGCATCCTTAGGGAATCCGGGCAAAGCGGGAGGTGGTGGTGTAATTTGCAACTGTAATGGCAACTGGGTTAAAGGTTATAAAAGAAGAGTTGGGGTTGCAACAAGCATCATAGCTAACTTTTGGGCTCTCAGAGAAGGTCTCATTTTAGCAGACCAACTGGGAATAACCCATCTTGCTGTGGAGCTTGATGCTGAGGTTATTGTGCAGCTTGTACTTTCAAATAACAACTCTAATAGAGCTTATTCCCCCCTCTTAAATGACTGTAGGTTTCTCCTTAGTTGTTTCCAACACTTCAAGGTCAACCATGTCTTCAGAGAAGCCAATAGAGTGGCGGACAAGCTTGCTAAGGAAGGCTGTTCTTCTCCTTTTGATTTTGTTATATTAGAAAACCCTGACTCTGTTGAACTATATAATATTTTAAGTTCTAATGCACAGGGTCTGTATAATCGAAGGCGCTTTGCCAATACTTTTTTTGTTTTGGTTTGATAATGACATGGTTCCTTTTAACTAAAAAAAAAAAAAAAAAAAAAAAGAAGGAAAGAAGAAGAAGAAGAAAAGAAAAGAAAAGAAAAGAAAGAATTGTTGCAAAATAGGAATAAAAATATACCACCAAGATCCTTTCACCATTACTTTTTTATATTTTATTGCCTTTTGTGGTAATCCCTTAACAGTTCTCTATTTTGGAGTGGTATTGCAAAATATGAATAAAGGTACCACTGAGATCCTTTCACCGTCATTTTTAAATTTTTTATTGCCGTCTGTGCTAATCCCTCAACAAAGAATTGGTCTCTAATATTTTGGAGTGGTATTGCTTTATTTATATATATTTTAAAAAGTATGCATGAAGAATGTGTTTATCGATTTTCATATTAACACATAATGTAGTTAGTTTTATAGATACAATAGGATTTAAGTTTCTAATGTATGGTCCATGATAATTATCCATTATTATTGGATTAAGACAATAATATGTATCTTTTTGGTGTATGTGAGTTGATCTTAAGTTCCTTATTCAAGGAGAATAAACTATACTAGTTGAATTAAACTAGAAACTAATGATTTTTTTTAGATTTATAGTACAAGTAAGAGAACTGACTTACACACAAAATAAGATTTCTCAGCTTATGCTATTGGGCTAACATACCTCTTAACCTAGTTTTGTAATTATAACTGTTTTGTAACTCGATAAATCAAGTAGTGATTAAACTATCTAGATTAATCAATATAGCTGCCCCACATTTGGCTCCAATAGGCATCGTGATGTCCAGGGCTGCATAACTGTTCAGAACCTTTGTGCTTTTGTTTCTTTGGCTGATGCAAAGGTATGTGTTCATGTAAAACATGTATATGTATTGTGCCTAACATTTTTATTGTTTGTTTACTGATTCCAAATCCTTTAGTCAGATATGGATAGTATCAAACACCAAATGCATGATATTTATCAGATAGAATATTAATTAGTCGATTTTCAGTTTTACTGACCCTCAATCATCTTTTGTCGGCAAGTAACTTATAATAATATGCAATAGGACCATAAAACTACAGGACTCAACAGATGAATTTGGGAATTGCCAAAATGGAAAAAATATTAAATAATCAACACGACAAAAATAAGTAAAATACAATAAAGTACATTTGGAAATTTCTACCAATGACGTAGCACATATGTTCCATATATATTTTTTGTGTGGTAAGAGATAGATATATTATAATTATTATTTATTAAAAAGTATAAGAGGTACACCACCATTAAAATTACATCACGTTTTTCTTTTTTAATTTATTTTTTCCCCTTTAATTAATACCTGGTAATAGACTATTAAAAGTTGCTACTGAATGCGCTATGTTTTACTCACTTCCCACTCTCAATCTTGTTCTCTGGTGTATCGCTTTAAGATTTTTACTATATTTGCTCATGAACACATATCTATGATTAGAAGTTAGGAGCTACATAATTTGTAAACCCATATTCTTTTAATTAAAAGTGTAAACCAATACACTCAGTCTAATATTCTCGTCTAATAACATATCCATACCACCCTTATTAATTTAACTTAAATGTACACTTAGACCTCTAAGAGCATTCTTATCAAGCAGGACAAATGCTATAAATGCTAAAATTTAACATACAAAATGCTATAAATACTAAAAAGCATACTTCATCAATACTCTCAAATCTTATTTATTTTGCAATCCAGCTACAGTGGACTGCTATGTCTAGCAGCCCAATGTAGCAAGATTGTAAAAAAATAATAATATTTGTTTAATGGTAGTTATTTAAAAACATAAAAAGAAAGAATAAAGAAAACATAAAAAAAGAACAGAAAAAAAATATTCAAATGAAGTGGTAAAATAATAGAAGTTTTGATGTTTGGTGGATTGTAAAGTGGTATGTTAAAATTGATAAAGTAGTATTTTGAAATGATAAATGCTAAAATATTTAGCATTCTTGATAAGAATGCTCTAAGTAGGTGATAAGAAAGCTAGTGTGTTGTGTTAGACAATGATGTTGGTTTTTACTTAATCCTCTGTAGTTCCATGCCAGCTGGATGTGACTTTTGAAAATGTATTTTTGAATTTAAAGATACAAAATAGGGTTTAAATCTAATGTGCAGATTGTGATATGTAACTTTGAATTATGATTTCAATTCAAAGGTTCAGATAGTGAAATGTGCAATTTGTGACTTGCATTCCCTGTGAAATATGTTGCTTTGTGGTGTTCTATCAAATAATTATCCACCTAATGTAAGAGCAGCTAACAGAAGCTTTTAATTTCAAGTTGTATCAAGATGCCTTTTAGTATCTGATATCACAACTACAACAGTATGCCAAAGCCAAATAAAAGGTGAATAACATCTATTGCATTGCAAATAATTGTGAAAGGTACATAACGGATTTTAGTTAACCAGCTTCAATATAACATCCTACAAGTTACAAAAACCCATTAATCCTAGTCATAAAATTCACGATACTAGGTCAATCATTACATTACCACCCGAAAGTGTGGCTTAGTGGTAAGAAGTTCTTGTAATCTATTACGTTTGTGAGTTCAGAAGTTGTAGGTTCGAGTTGTGACAAGCCCCACTATTGCTCGAAAAGTTCCACATCATGCATGAGGGTTTGAGTGGACAAGGG
The DNA here is from genome assembly GCA_032727855.1 of Quercus ilex subsp. ballota. NCBI lineage: Eukaryota > Viridiplantae > Streptophyta > Magnoliopsida > Fagales > Fagaceae > Quercus > Quercus ilex. Next base: position 56,436,763 of record CM064918.1, read on the forward strand.
CAATAACCACACTCTTGAACTCCATTAAAAAAATGTCAATCATTTCATTGATATGGTTTTGATTGTCATCGGCTATTTACTTAAAAGTGAATTGCATATATATATATATATATATATATTTTTTTTTTTTTGAGAATGATATATTTATTTATCTGATAGGACAAATTGCATATATTAATTGGGGATGCTGTCTGTAATTCTTTTATATAAAGAAGCTCTTATATTAAAAGAATATATTTTATTATATATTAAAGATGTAGCTTCTAGACATTTATACTTTAGATGTAGGCCGTTAGGTTGAACCACGCTATTTTCCTTGTATGATAGTTTCTTCTCTCTCATTAAAATTAAAATAAAATGAAAAAAATATTGTGGAGAAAATTGAGTGGAACCAATCATGTACAAATCACGAACTAATGCAATAATAACACGAAAGGTATCTCATCTGCACAAAATGTAGTTTAGATAGGGTTATTTTTAATGCTATGTATGGTCCCGTAAGTGTTTTGTTCATGTTGTGGTCCAGTACGTATATATTATATTATCAAGTTTTTTTTTTTTTGACGTTGATCAAGAAGTGATGCATTGATAATAATGTTAAAACTTGTCGAGCATGTCTTGATAGTTGGCATATTAGTTGGATGCATAAATTAAACATGTGTTGATTTGTTGTTTTGTCTTACGTATTAATTATTTGAATGCATGCAGTGACGAGGGATAAATGGGTGTCTTTTTCTTTTCAGTATGACTTTCTTGAAGACCCTAAGGCTAAGGGATTTATAGGAGGGAAGATGGACATGTCTTATAGGGAAAATGTTGATTTATTGACACTAATTGAAATGTCATATGCTTAAAAGTACTATGGATGAAGGTTTGAGGAACATGTGTGTCTAGTCATGATCACGACAATGGTGAAAAAGAAGTGGGTTGATTGTATTGGCTGGTCTAAGGTTATTGATGTAAATGTGGAGCAAGGCTTTGAAAGCTAGACAGGCTTTACTAAATAGGTGATAAGAAAGCTAGCGTGTTGTGTTAGACAATGATGTTGGTTTTTACTTATAAATCCTCTGTAGTTCCATGCTTGGATGTGACTTTTGGAAATGTATTTTTGAATTTAAAGATACAAAATAGGGTTTAAATCAAATGTGAAGATTGTGAAATGTAATTAACTTTGAATTATGGTTATTTCAATTCAAATGTTCAGATAGTGAAATGTGCAATTTGTGATTTGCATTCCCTGTGAAATATGTTGGTTTGTGGTGTTCTATGAAATAATTATCCACCTAATGTAAGAGCAGCTAACAGAAGCTTTTAGTTTCAAGTTATATCAAGATGCCTTTTAGTATCTGGTATCACAACCACAAGGTACACAACAGTATGCCAAAGCCAAATAAAAGGCGAATAACATCTATTGCATTGCAAATAATTGTGAAACGTACATAATGGATTTTAGTTAACCAGCTTCAAAATAACATGCTACAAGTTACCAAAACCCATTAATCCTAGTCATAAAATCCACGTTACTAAGTTAATCATTACATGTTTATCAAAAAAAGAAGTTAATCATTACATTACCACTTGAAGGCACGGTTTAGTGGTAAGAAACTCTTGTAATCTATCACATTAAATTTGTGAGTTCATAAGTTGTAGGTTTGAGTTGTGACAAGCTCCACAATTGTTTAGGAAGTTCCACATCATGCATGAGGGTTTGAGTGGACAAGGGCAGTAACCACACTCTTAAATTCCCTTAAAAAAAATGTCAATCATTACATTAATATGGTTTTGATTGTCATCGGCTCAACCTTGAGGCAAATGCCTAGGACTCTCAAATAGAAAAAGGCATCATAATTTTCATCATAAAGTATAATGCATAGTATAAAAAGCTGAAATAAAATATATTTCATACTCATTTACTCTTTATTTTTAAAAACTGTTTATTTCTAACTGAATTAATATGCATTTTTTCTCTTCCTCTCACTTAAAAAACGTCTCCCCCCCCCCCCCCCCCAACACACACACACACACACACACACACACACACACACACACACAACCTTCCATCTCCCCGGTCAAAAAGTTACTTTTCCCTCCCTCTAAAGATTTACTCTTATAATTAGTGACCATTAGGCTTCATATATATATATATATATATATATATATATATATATTAAACCAGTTAGAAATACAACTAAGTAAATACCCCACCCCTTCCTATAGGTATAGAACCGAAGCCCCCCCATAAACCATTCCATCTTAATGGAGTAATGAATGAATTCATCTTTTAATAAAAAAAGAACTTATCAAAAAAAAAAAGAAGAAGAAGAAGAAGAAGAAGAAGCTGTTCTATGGAAACAGAAAATATTTTTAGGTGTCATGGTGAAACAAGAAGAGTACAAGAAACCCAAATTACAAACAAACATTCGTAAAAGGCCCATGAAACAACATAAAATATTTTCGAAGGTGAAAACAAAGCATGCCAACTTGTTTTACCTCTTGGTCAATTTTCCCAGGCCACGTCCTGGGGCTGCATGCAATGTCCTTGAGCACCAAATTAATTTTCAATCTAATTGATTGACCAGTTTTGGTGTTGAAAATATGTACAATCCTATTACTCCCCATCCATATGAATCAATCATATCTCTTGATAAACAACAAAATATTGATGTCGAAACCACCCTGGCATTGCTAAGAGCATCCACAGCCGGTAATTCTATCCTATCCTATTTTAACATCCCAAAAAATTACTTTATCAATTATACAATACCATGTTACAATTCACCCAACAACCCAACTTTTATATTTCTATTCCATACATTAAAATAATATATCTACATAATAAAATATATATATTTGCAATAATAATCTCTCTCTTTCTTCTCATTTCTGTCTCTCTCTCTCTCTGTCTCAAACTCTCTCTCACTGCCGTGAACAAACCCAAAACCCCAAACAACCACCATCAAAACCCCACCACTGCTGCACCCACTCAACCTCTCTCTTTTATATTTTTTTTCTCAAAAACTCAGGCACAGAGAGAGGGAAAGAAATATAGAAATGGAATCAACAATCTTTCATAGAAATCATGGAAACCAACTTTTCTGCCATCCCCAAACAGCCACAGCTCAAACAGTAGCACCAGTAGCAGTGGCAATGGACTCCAACAACAACAACAACAACAACAACAACAGCAACAGCAACCCACACCACCTCCAACTCCACCATCATTTCCACACCAAGCAACAAAACCCATCACCAGATTCGAATCCACCAACCCTTACCTGACTACCTTTGTCCAAGCATACAGTTCCAGCTTCAAACAAGTAGTCCAAATGCTCACCGGATCCTCTGAGAATGCAACTCCCACACAACCCCCACGCAACCCACGGCAAACCCAAAAAAACCCAAACAAGATACTACTGTAGAGATGCCACGGCAACCCCAGGCCATGGTGTGGTGGCTATGGGGTTTTGAGTTTGAAGAGAAGAGAGGATCCGGATCCAGCAAAATGAGAGAGAGAAGGAAGATAAAGAAAAGAAAAGAAATAATGGGAGAGAGAACATTGGTCGGATAAAAAGGATGAGAGAGACAATTAAAAAATGATTTTTAGAAATACAATTGTGCTACAGTAGCATCTTATTAATAAGATGCTACTGTAGCACAATTGTAAAACTTTTTACAATTCTGAATGTTTACAAGTTCTAGTGTTGGGTGATTTTAGACTCCGAATGGTAAAATATATCAAGAAATAGGATATGAGAAGTCGGCTGCGGATGCTCTAATAATGTTATTTGATAAGTGGGCCTCTCTATATCAGTAAGTGTAGAGATGCAACAACCTGATATGACTTGTTATGAATGATGCATAATAATAACAGTGTCAATGATGAATTTTACATATGTTACTAATCATGAATTTCTATATTTACATATGTTACTAATTATGAATTTTTTTTATATAATAAGTAGTGAAAAAATTTATGTTTATAACATTACTTCTATATTTATCCACATCTCTTTCAAAAATTTGATGTGCTTTTTTCTTCTTGGCAGTAAAAAGTTCAATTAATAAGGGCTATGTTTTATATTCACACCGCATTTACTGGCAAATGGAATAGGCTAAAACAAAGGGTTTGCAATTAGGTGTGAGTTTGGATAGCATTTTTTTCCATATTTGCGTTTTATTTTTGTGGGTTTAGTGCACTATTTACGAAACTTGTAAGTATAAGATTTAGCAAATATAACTTTAAAACTAAGTCTTATAACACAATTTACAAATTTAAAAATTATTTTGTTATAGTATTTTTAGTTTTCAACAATAAACAATATCTAAACAACTCTAAATGGGATAAAAAGTTTTGAAAATTAGTAATTGTAGGGCTTTACCCAGAAAAGGGAGCCCTTCCAGAAATTCTCAAAAGCCAAGGCTGAACCTAGGCCTAAGAGGGGGTTTGGAAATAGTTTTCAACTAGCAATAGACGCGCCTCGGTTAGAACCTCACTAGCTGCGTCATTGCCCCAAGCGCAAAAATACTTATGAAACTGCTTTTGCACCATTTTATATTTATCTAATAGAGCTTAGTATGTCATACACAAACCATGTGGGACTACAGCAGCTTCAACCATATATATGTTTGGTTTCACTTTCTTCTTTATTCATTGCATTTTCTTAATGAACTAAACGTGTTTCTCTACCAACTTGTTAGTTTTCACCAATGAATCAATTTGAAAATTTTGGTGCTGATTGAATTCAGATGCAGAAACAAAAAGCAGAAAATTTTCATAATCATAGATTATTAGATTGCAATTAAAACCAAGCGAGCTACATCAAGTCAAACTGGTCTTCTAGTAGTAGCCATTACAACATATTACCACATAAAATTAGAGATCCATGCGTGTTCCTTAAACAACAACAACAGCACCATGTTCCTTAACTTAAATATATAAATTATGGAAATGCCTCAATCACTGATTGCACAGCATGAATGGTTTTCACTGTGTATCTACTAAATCCAGCCTCCCCAAGAACAAATCCCCATTCTTTCAATGTCCTCTCTTTGCCCTTATTGGTATGAGCCATCATCGCCATGTCTAGTGCTAGCCTCACATCGGTTAGCTTATCTATTTCTGCTTCTTCAATCACAGCATCAACAATTATTACCTTTCCTTTGTTCTCCAGAACAGCTTCTCTGCATTTTTTAAGGATTTGGATGCACTCATTGTCTCCCCAGTCATGCAGAATCCACTGCAATTCACAGAGGTCAATTTCATAATCGAAAGAGCTGAACATCATTAAGAGTATAAAAGACCTTTTCTGATCAATAATTTTACTATACAAGGAGCTGCGAGAGGTATATCTAGTGTGCTTCAAATAATTTTATATATAAAAAAAATTTGCTTCATAATTCCAATAACAGTCTTACCTAGTAGGGAATGGTATGCACTAAAGTAAATATCGCAGCTAGTAAATTCAACTATCGTGTATGCATTAACCAATGGTCCAATGCAATATAAACAATATTATCTTCTTTCAAGGACAGTAAATTCAACTACGTGATTCATTAATTAATCCAACCACATAGTTGAATTTATTGAGAAACTAATATAAGTTCTAAGTAACTATACTTAAGTTTTACCGTTAAAGATAATATTTTATTTTTGGACCCTACCTTCAGGAAAGCAGCATCAGCCTTTGGAACACTTTCAAACATGTCACCCCCAACATTTTCAACTCCGCTGATCACTCCTGCAACAGATACAACATGAGGTTGATCAAAGTTGATGCCTCGAAGCCATGGAAATGCCTTAACCAACACCTTCAAAGTTGTTCCATTGCCACCACCCACATCGACCATACTGCCAAGCCCATCAAACACCTCAGGGCAGCCGTGAATCATTGCAGGCACTAACACCCTGGCATCACAAGCCATTGCTTCATTGATAAGTTGGCCGTGAGCAGGATTTGCAACTGAATAGCTCCATATATCTTCACCATGTGCCACCTCAAATGATGAAGTATCATCGTCTAGAACACGTGCACTTAGACTAAGCCATGGTGTCAACAACACTGGGCTACTCTCTAGCAAAATCAAAGCAGCCATGCTATGTTCTCCATGTTTCATCAAACGACGAGATAGAGGTGTTTGTGCATAGCCTGGGGAGCCTTGGCTATTGAGTGTCCCTTTGAATATTCCCCGGTGCATTAGGAACCTCATAATGCGGTTGAGAGGTGAAGGGGCACATCCTAGAGTTGATGACAACTCAGAGAGTGTCATGGGGCTTCCATGGCTTTCAATGGCATCAGGTATCCCAAGCTCAATGGCACACCTGACTACAGCCATTTCTGTGAACCCAAGTATGTATTTCCAGATATCCACTTCTGCTTGTTCTTCCTCATTCCATTTTGCCTCCCTTTGTGTTTTTTCCATCTCTCTCAGTTTCAGCAATCTTTTACTTATAGCTGTGTTGAGACCTTTCAGGTTGAAGGTTCCTATATATATATATATATATAAAGAAAGAACTGTTGCAAAATAGGAATAAAGATATATACCACTGAGATCATTTCACCATTATTTTTCTATTTTTTATTGTCTTTTGTGGTAATCTCTCAACAAAGAATTGGTTTCTGTTTTGGAGTGGTATTGCTTTATATATATATATATTAAAAAGAGTGCGTGAAGAATGTGTGTGTGTGTGTGTTTTTTTTTTTTTTTTTTTTTTTTTTTTTTTTTGAGAATGAAGAATGTGTTTATTGATTTTCATATTATCACATTATGTTAGTCTTATAGATACAATAGGATTTAAGCTTTTGATATATGGTCCATGATAATTGCTCATTATTATCAGACTAAGACAACAATAAGTATTTTTTTGGACTACTCGAGTTGATCTTAAGTTACTCATTCAAGGAGAACAAACTATAGGTCGAATTAAACTAGAAGATGTTAATTTTTTTAGATAGATAATTTAAGAACCTACTAATATTTACCTTATAAGATGCTTGAGACAATCTAATAATTATCTTGCTTGATATTTATACAATTTTCCACTTGGCTAAAATTTCATATAGTTTGTTAAATATTAGCTCTAAATAGAGTAATGTAAGAACATGAGGTTACGGTTTATATCTACAGAAAAAATCCTAAAATGCTACATCTTTATTAACAAGAGTGAAGTATAAATCATGTATTATAATGAACCCAAAATTCTGTGTTATAATGAACCCAACATGGGTATTTATAATAAGTTAAACTCTAGAGTAACAATACATTAACTATAATTAATGTATTTGTAGTACAAGTAAGAGATTTGACTTGCAAACAAAGTAGTCGTTGAGCAGGGGTGGAACTACCCTTGGACTAGGGGGGGCAATGGCCCCTCCTAATTTTTTTTTTAAATATATATATATATATATATATATGTGTGTGTGTGTATTAATTTTAGCAATTTTGTTCTATAAAGTTACATTTTATTTCCCTTTAATAATATCATTGATTCTTTTAAGAGTAATGTTATGCTCATAAATTTTTTTATAACACAGGCCAGTGTCGCGCTTCGATTAGTAAAAAAAAAAAGAAAAAAAAAAGAAAAACTTTTTTATAACATTTTTACAAACCTTTTTTATAGCAAATTTTTATTGGTTCGCATATGGACACACCAGTTACATCATTTTTTTACTTACTATTAATCACTTAAATAAAATAAATAAAATACAATAATGACCTGTTTGGATGGAGGGGGAAAGGAGGGAGAGTAGAGTAGTGTAGTGTTGGTTAAAAATAAGGCTGCGTTTGGTTCGCGTAAAACGTTTTCCGGAAAATACATATTTTCCGGAAATGCTATTTTCCGGAAAAGGAAAATGTATTGAGGTTGTTTGGCTATCTCGGAAATCGATTTACGGAAAATCAATTCCGGTGTTTGGTTCGGTCAAACATTTTACGGAAAATGCTTTTTGTTTTACGGAAAATCAATTTTTATGTTTGGTTCAGTGTGCGTGGAGAGGATCGGCTGCGTGAGGGAGATGGTGGAGCTCGGTGTGTGGATCGGAGCTTGGAGGTTGGAGCTCGTCGGTGTGGGGATCAGAGCTTGGAGGTTCGAGCTTGGAGGTCGTGGGTCTGGACCGGAGCTTGGAGCTTGGAGCTTGGAGCTTGGAGCTTGGAGCGGATCGGAGCTTGGAGCGGAGGTCTAGACCGGAACGGAGACTTGCTGCTGAGCTTGGAGCTTGGAGCTTGGAGCGGATCGGAGCTTGGAGCGGAGGTCTGGACCGGAACGGAGATTTGTTGCTGAGCTTGGAGCTTGGAGCTTGGAGCGGATCGGAGCTTGGAGCTTTGGTCTGGACCGGATCGGAGTGCTGCTGAGTGCGTGTGAGAGAGCTTGGAGAGTTGCTGTGTGAGCTGTGTGAGAGAGCTTGGAGAGTTGTGTTGCTGTGTGAGAGAGAGTTGCTGTGTGAGAGAGCTTGGAGAGTTGAGAGAGTTTTTTCCGGAAATTGGTTTAAGGGAAAATAAAAGGTGAAATGCATTTTCGCCTGGGGAGGGGTTATTTTTGGTCAAAGGGGAAATTATTTTCCGTTGACCCAATTTTCCTAAGCAGCCAAACACCCAAATTTTACGGAAATTGATTTCTGGAAGTAGTTTGAAGTCAAAACAAACACAGCCTAAGTTAATTTTGTACTAAATCTACTTTACTCTACTTCTCATCAATCTAAACAGACCATAAATAAAGTACATTTGAAAATTTCCACCAATGACGTGGTATATATGTTCCATGGATTGAGATAAGTTGCAATATTTAGAGTATTGTACCAGATGCTATTAGTATGAATGGTTGATATTTAAAGTTGTAAAAAGCAATTTTAAATACCCTTTAAATATAAAAAGTGAATAAAAGTAAAAAAGTAAAAGTAAAAAAGCAAAATTAAAAAAGTCAAAAAAATGTTGTGAGAGGGTTGAGGTGATTTGCATTGTGCAATTGCATTATCTCAATCCATGTTCCATATCTTAAAAGTACATCAAGTTTTTCTTTTTTAATTTATTTTTTCCGGCACTCTCAAAATTTTTAATTTAATTTAATTTTTTCCTTTTTTTTTGAGAGAGTTTCAATCTATGATGTCTACTCTTAATGATAGCTATTTGTTATCAGACCAAAACACCAATCAATTTTTTTTTGTAGGCGGAGATTGAACCCTAGATCTCTTATTCAACTATTAGAAATTTTATCAGTTAAGCTAACTGGAACCCACTCCCTTTTTATTAAGTTGGTAATATATACACTATTAGCCCTATCACATGCATATTGCATGTGCAATGGTGTTTTTTTTTTTTTTTTTTTTTTTTTTTTTTTTTATATATATATATAAAATTTGGGGTAGTTTTGGTTGTGTACATAGGGTAATGAGAAGTTTTATAGAATATAGGGTAGTTTTATAAACATAGGTAGTTTTTTTATTTTTTATTTTTGTCAATTTACTACTTGAAACCCATTTCTTATGTTTTAGGAATAATGATAAGTTAATTAAATTATAGGCATTTTTGACAGTAAAAAAAAATGTAATAACTAACTTTCTAAATCCTCATAATATATAGAGATTAAAAGTTGCTACTGAATGTGCTAGGTTTTACTCACTCCCCACTCTCATTCTTGTTAACTGCTTGGTTTTGGGAGCCTTGTAGGATTCTCATAGGCTAGATAATTTTCAACCATTAATGGAAACTAGCGTCTTGATTAGAATCATACCTATGAGTCTATGACTGTTATAAGTGATATGGATTGGATAAGAGAACTGAATATTAAGATATGAGTTGGATATCAGTCAAGTGGTATACTGTTTTAAGATTTTTACTATCTTTGTTCATGAAAACACATATCTTTGATTAGAATTTAGGATTTATGTAAGTTAAAATGAAAACCCCATACTCCTTTTTTTTTTTTTTTTTTTTTTTTTTTTTTTTTTTTTATAAAAAAGTAAACCCATACACTCAGTCTAATATTCTCACCTAATTACATATTCATACCATCCTTATTAATCTAACTTAAATGTACACTTAGACCTCTAACCTTCTATAAAATAAAAATGGACTATATATCTCTTACTCAAAGAATTCTTGAGTTGGTTTGTGCTAAAAGAAAAATTACATTTTAAACCCTACAATTTAGGGGTTTAAGTGTGTAACAAATAAAACCTGATTTTAAGGTAAAAAATTAAACGTTAACCCTAAGTTTATTGACAACAAATGTAGTTATGTCAAGGTCAAGATGGAATGGTGCATTGCATTGTGTAAAAAAAAAAAAGGAAAAAAAAGAAAGAATAGCAATCCGTTTGATTGGAGAGAGAGAGAGAGAGAGAGAGGAACACAAATATGACAAGTCTACCAACTCCAACAACAAATAATTAGGAAAATTAAATACACAAGGAATTAAAGCAACTTGTTTTTACTAATAATAATTGGGATGTTGTCTATAATTCTTTTGTATAAAGAAGTCCTTGCATCAAAAGAATACATTTTATCATATGTCAAAGATGTAGCCTCTAAGACTTTATCCTAGACATAGGCCGTTAGGTTGAATTACAAAGTTTTCTTAGTTTCTTCTCTCTCGTTAAAATTATAATAAATGAAAAAATATTGTAGAAAAAATTAGTGGAACCAATCATATACAAAATCACAAACTAATGTAATAATAACAGGAAAGTAACTCATCTACACAAAATTTACATAGTCTAGATAGGGTTTTTTTTATTTATTTTAATGCTATGTATGGTCCCATGTGTTTTGTCATGTTCTGGCAATATGTAGATATTATATTATCAAGTTGATGTTGAAGAAGTGATGCATAGATAATAATGTTAAAACGTGTTGGGCATGTGCATGTCTTGATAGTTGGCATATTAGTTTGATGCATAAGTTAAACATGTGTTGATTTGTTGTTTTGTCTAACAAATTATTTGAATGCAAGCCGTGAAGAGGGATGGAAGGGTGTCTCTTTCTTTTCATCAGTATGGTGAAAAGTAACTCATCTACACAAACTAATGTAATAATAACAGGAAAGTAACTCATCTACACAAAATGTACATAGTCTAGATAGGGGTTTTTTTTTTTTAATGCTATGTATGGTCCCATGTGTTTTGTCATGTTCTGGCAATATGTAGATATTATATTATCAAGTTGATGTTGAAGAAGTGATGCATAGATAATAATGTTAAAACGTGTTGGGCATGTGCATGTCTTGATAGTTGGCATATTAGTTTGATGCATAAGTTAAACATGTGTTGATTTGTTGTTTTGTCTAACAAATTATTTGAATGCAAGCCGTGAAGAGGGATGGAAGGGTGTCGCTTTCTTTTCATCAGTATGGTGGGTAGAAACTTTCTTGAAGACCCTTAGGCTAAGGGCTCTATAAGAGGGAAAGTGGACATGTCTTATGAGGAAGATTTGATTAATTGACACTAATATTGAAATATGTTATATTCTTAAGGAGTTTGGAGTTAATGATGTCGTGGAGTTATATTACAGGGAGTCTAATAGTGTGTATGTTTGGAGGTAAAATAAGGTGGATGAAAAATAGGAGAGTGTTGTTTGGTAAAGAGGGAGGGAGAGAAAATTTTTTGGTGGGGCCCAGGAATTTTCCACCTAGGCCCACCCAAAACTTGTCTCTCCAAAATGGAGAGAAAACATGGTGGGAGGAGTTTGATGGGTAAATGACGAAATTGCCCATTGCACAAATTTCATCCAGTTGCCTTGGTTTTTTTTTTTACCTACTTTCCTGGGCGTTTGCTCCTCTTAAGGAATTTATTATTATTATTATTATTATTTTCACTTCCTGGGAACGTTGTCTCTCTCCTCTTTTTTTTTTTTTTTAAATCCTTTCATCTTTTGATTTCTTGGGCGGTACATGGTGTTATGTTTTGTCTTTTTAAAAAAAATTAGACATGATTTATTTTTGGGACATAATTTTTATTATTTAATAAATTTGGGTGATTGCCTTTTTTTTTTTTTTTTTTAATAATTGCTGTCACTTTTTTATTTTAATTATGTATTATTTTTTAACAAAGGTATATGAGTAAATTTATACAAGCTCACTTTTTCCATCCCTTTACTTTTTCACTCCCAACCAAACAAAAAAGAAAGAAATTAAAATCTTTTTCAATCCTTTCACTTTTCTATATTCTCACAATTTTTTATCCTCTCATTTTTTCACTCCTCCAACTAAATAAACCTTAAAAGTACGTATTATGGATGAAGGTTAATTTGAAAGCTAGCCAGGCTTTACTGACATAGGCGATAACCTTGCTGGCTAGCGTGTATTGGTGTTAGTCAATGATGTTCTTGTTTAATCCTCAGGCTAAGTGCTTTATAGAAGGGAAATGTATTTTTTGAATTTAAAGATACAATATAGGGTTTAAATCAAATGTGCAGATCATGAAATGTAATTTTGAATTATGATTTCAATTCAAATGTTCACATAGTGAAATGTTCAGTTTGTGATTTGCCTTCCCTGTGAAATATGTTACTTTGTGGTGTTCTATATAATTATTCACCTAACGTAAGAGCTGGTAACAGATGCTTTTAGTTTCAAGTTGTATCAAGATGCCTTTTAGTATCTGATATCACAACCACAACAGTATGCGAAAGCCACATAAAAGGTGAATAACACCTATTGCATTGCAAATAATTAATTGTGAAAGGTACATAATGAATTTTAGTTAACCATCTTCAATATAATATGCTACAAGTTACAAAAACCCATTAATCCTAGTCACAAGATCCACATTACTAGGTCAACCATTATATTACAACCTCCACCCGAGTGCGTGGTTTAGTGGTAAGAAACTCTTATAATCCATTATGTTTGCAAGTCTAGAATTTGCAAGTTTGAGTAGTGGCAAGTTCTACTATTACTCGAGCAGTTCCACACTATGCATGAGGGTTTGAGTGGACAAGAGTAGTGACTACACTCATGAGCTCTTTTTTTGAGGTACCAAATATATGTATATGTGTATATATATATATATATATATATATATATTTATATTTATATTACATTGATATGGTTTTGACTGTCATTGGCTCTACCCTAAGGCAATGTCTTGGGGCTGCATTCAATGTCCTTAGGCGCCAATCTAATTGACTGACCAGTTTTAATGTGGTGTTGGAAATATTGTTTCAGGCCCCTCGACTTGGACCTATTATAAAACCCTACTGGGACTGCCCACTCCCCTCTCCCCACTCCCCATCCCCATAAATCATCACCATGTAACTCTCGATAAACAACAATATATTGATGTAGACGCTAGACACCACCACCCAGGCATTTGCTATTAACTTTATTTGTTAAGTTGGCCTCAAATGAATTAGTGCAGAGATGCAACAACTCTTTGATGTGACTTGTTATGAATGACATATGATAAAAATGGCACAACTTACACAGTGTGTACACATGGATTGTTTTCATAAATTAAAATCATGAAAATGATAGCCGAGTTCATGTAAAATTATGCTACTAATCACAAATTTCTATATTAATAAGTTATGAATAAATTTGTAAAAATATTTGTACCCCAAGCATAATACTTCCATATATATCCACATCTCTTTCAAAAATTTATATATATATCCACAAATTTGATGTGCTTTTTATGTGCTTTTTTTCCTGATAATAAAAAGTTACTGCAATTAATAAGAGCTATTTTTTACAGCGTGGCGGTTGTATCCAGTAGCCAGTTCCACTAGACACGTTGATTGAACACATTCATATCGCAACGTGTCCAATCCACTGAACACAAGCCATTCCCTTTTTTATATTCACATGACATGTACTAGTAAATGGAATAGGCTAAAACAAAAGGTTAGCAATTATATAAATGAGACAAAAAATTTTGAGAACTAGATATTGTAGGACTTTACCTAGAAAAGGGAGCCCTTCCAGAAATTCTCAAAGGCCAAGGCTGAACCTAGGTCAAAGTGCGGAACAAGAGTAAATAATCGCAAACAACCGTTATCACTACCCTAAGCTATATTCATCCATTATCAACAATAAAAGTAAAACTTAAGAGTAGGGAAGAGAGATGCAAATACAAGATAACATCGAGACGTGTTATCGAAGAGGTAATCGAAGAACTCGGCGAAAAACCTCTCTGCGATCCTCCAAGTTGAAATCGATCCACTAGAGAATAAAATTGGAGTACATGAATAACAAAAAACCCTCCAAGCCTAGTTTACCCCATGTACTTGAGCCTCCAAGCTCCTGCTACCAACTGGCTTCTCGGAACCTTGTCTCTTCTAACTTTCCGGATCCCGCAATTTAGCCCGATTGCATATGCTAATGAATGACTCATTCCAATGTTTCTCAACAGCCCCAAAATCTCATTCGACACTCAGAATGGGCGTGGTAAGTGTTTGGACTATCAACCTCTCAAGAATCTAGAGATGGAGAGGTGGGAGTTGAGGAAAACCACAAGGAAATGTGTAGATGATTGTGGGAATAACAATCTCTAACTTTCAAGTATATTTTCTAGGGTTTTCTCTCTGAAAAACACTCATTACAATTTGTGGGTAATGAGGATATATATAGTGTGGGTAAAGATTTGGTAAAACAAAATATAACTTTTTGCCAAACAGAATGTTTTGTGAGTACTTCGTGAGTTGACCTTACCTTCTAGTTATGTGCTCTACACATGGCTCTTTCGCGAGACACTCGTGAAATCCACTTGTTTATCCTTTTAAGCTTGAAGAAATTACAATTAAATTTAGTACGGAATTAAAGCCAATATAAAATAGTTGTAAATTACAACTTTACAGTTTTCATCCAGCAATAGACTTGCCTCGGTTAGAACTTCACTAGCTGCATCATTGCCCCGAGCGCAAAGATACTTAGCTAAATGCTTTTGCTCTATTTTTATATTTATCTAATAGAGCTCAGTATGTCATACACAAACCATGTGGGACTACTGCAGCTTCAACCATATGTTTCGTTTCGCTTTCTCCTTTATTCATTGCATTTTCTTAATTAACAAAACGTGTTTCTCAACCAACTTGTTAGTTTTCACCAATAAATCAATACGAGATTAATTTTTCTTCGGATTGAATTCAGATGCAGAAACAAAAAGCAGAAAATATTCATAATCATAGATTAATAGATTGCAATTAAAACCAAGCGACCTACATCAACTCAAACAGTCAAACTGGTCTTCTCTTAGAAGCCATTACAACATAGATAGACTTATTACCACTTAAAATTAGAGATAAACAACAACACCATGTTCCTTAACTTAAACATATAGATTATGGAAATGCCTCAATTACTGATTGCACAGCATGAATGGTTTTCACTGTGTATCTACTGAATCCAGCCTCCCCAAGAACAAATCCCCATTCTTTCAATGTCCTCTCTTTGCCCTTATTAGTATGAGCCATCATCGTCATGTCTAGTGCTAGCTTCACATCGCTTAGCTTATCTTTTTCTGCTTCTTCAATCACAGCATCAACAATTATTACCTTTCCTTTATTCTCCAGAACAGCTTCTCTGCATTTTTTAAGGATTTGGATGCACTCATTGTCTCCCCAATCATGCAGGACCCACTGCAATTCATAAAGGTCAATTTCATAATCAAAAGAGCTGAATATCATTAAGAGTATAAAAACCTTTTCTTATCAATAATTGTAGTATTGTACCATACAAGGAGCTGCGAGAGGTATATCTAGTGTGCTTCAAATAATTATATATATATATATATATATATATATATAAAATGTGCTTCATAATTCCAGTAACAGTCTTACCTAGTAGGTAATGTATACACTTAAGTAAATATCGCAGCTAGTTTAACCACATGCTTTCTTTCTTAAGTGGCATCCTAAACGCAAATGAGCTAAGTAAATGACCA
Organism: Quercus ilex subsp. ballota; assembly: GCA_032727855.1. Classification (NCBI taxonomy): domain Eukaryota; kingdom Viridiplantae; phylum Streptophyta; class Magnoliopsida; order Fagales; family Fagaceae; genus Quercus; species Quercus ilex. The sequence continues at coordinate 56,452,632 of CM064918.1, forward strand.
AAACTTTAGGCATAGTTTTTTTCTATTTTATTTATTTTTATCTCCAATTAAATTCAACTATCGGTGCATATATGCATTAACCGCAATGGTCTAATGCAACATAAACTATATTATCTTTCTTTAATGGAAGTAAATTCAATTATGTGATTTATTGGTTAATCCAACTGTTTAATTGAAATTATTGAAAAACATAAGATATAAGTTCTAAAGAATTGCACTTAAGTTTTACCGTTAAAAGATAATATTTTCTTTTCGGACCCTACCTTCAGGAAAGCTGCATCAGCCTTTGGAACACTTTCAAACATGTCACCCCCAACATTTTCAACTCCACTAATCACTCCTGCAACAGATACAACATGAGGTTGATCAAAGTTTATGCCTCGAAGCCATGGAAATGCCTTAACCAACACCTTCAAAGTTTTTCCATTGCCCCCACCCACGTCGACCAAACTGCTAAGCCCATCAAACACCTCAGGGCAACCGTGAATCATTGCTGGCACTATCACCCTAGCATCACAAGCCATTGCTTCATTGATGAGTTGGCCGTGAGCAGGATTTGAAGCTGAGTAGCTCCATATATCTTCACCATGTGCCACCTCAAATGATGAAGTACCATTGGCTAGAACACGTGCACTTAGACTAAGCCATGGTGTCAGCATCACTGGGCTACTCTCTAGCAAAATCAAAGCAGCCATGCTATGTTCTCCATGTTTCATCAAACGACGAGATAGAGGTGTTTGTGCATAACCTGGGGAGCCTTGGTGAGTGAGTTTCCCCTTGAATATTCCTCGGTGCATTAGGAACCTCATAATGCGGTAAAGAGGGGAAGGAGCACATCCTAGAGTTGATGACAACTCAGAGAGTGTCATGGGGCTTCCATGGCTTTCAATGGCATCAGCTATCCCAAGATCAATGGCACACTTGACTACAGCCATTTCTGTGAACCCAAATATGTATTTCCAGATATCCACTTCTGCTTGTTCTTCCTCGTTCCATTTTTCCTCTCTTTGTGTTTTTTCCATATCTCTCAGTTTGAGAAATCTTTTACTTATAGTTGTGTTGAGACTTGAGACATTTCAGGTTGAAGGTTCACATATATATAAAAAGAAAGAGCCTGCAAAATAGGAATAAAGATACCACTGAGATCCTTTCACTATTATTTTTCTATTTTTTATTGTTTTTGTGGTAATCCAGCAACGAAGACTTTGGTCTATATTTTGGAGTGGTATTGCTTTATTTATATTTTTAAAAAAGAGTGGGTGGGGAATGTGTTTAGTGCTTTTCATATTAACACATAATGTTAGTCTTATTTCACCTGGTCTATCGAGTAGCAGCTAGTGTTGATGCCTGGGTTTTGGGCTCTTAGGAATGGTTTGATGCTTTGTATTTGTTTAATCCTTTGGTAGTTAGAGATAGAGGTTGATGCTAAAGTTGTGCTTGGCTGGGTTATTGAAGAATTAATAGTAATTTATATCTTGTTTCTCCTATCATGAATTGCAGGACCCTTGTCAACCAAATTCCTGTTTGTGTAGCAAATAAATGTGTGAATCCTTTGGCTAGAAAGAGATCAAATTCAAGCCAAGATTTTATGCTTTTTGATTATATATCCACCTGTGAACTTATGTATGCTGTTATTTCATGACAATTTTGGTCTGTATTATTAGAGGCTGTGGTCTCTACACGCGGTTTTAGATTCTGTTAATACAATTTGATTTCTACTAAAAAAAAAAAATGTTCATTTTATAGATATAATAGGATTTAAGCTTCTAATGTTTGATCCATGATAATTGTCCATTACCATTAGATTAAGACAACAATAAATATCTTTTTGGTGTAGGTGAATTGATCATAAATCCCTTATTCAAGGACTAGAAACTATACTAGTTGAGCTGAACAAAACCTACTAATTATTTTTAGAAAGATTATTTAAGAACCTACTAATGTTAACTATAAGATGCTTGAGACAATCTAATACATCTATATCTTGCTTAATATTTATACAAGATAGATAATTTAAGAACCTATTAATGTTAACCTTATAAGATGCTCGAGACAATCTAATACTTATCTTGCTTAATATTTCTACAATTTTCCAATTGGCTAAAATTCCATATAGTGTTGTAATTAACTTGATGAATCACGTAGCTAGTGATCACACTATCTAGATTAATCAATATAGCTAACCACACGTTTGGCTTCAATGGGCATCTGATGTCCAGGGCTGCATCACTGTTGAGAACCATATGTGCTTTAGTTTCGTTGGCTGATGTACGGCGTGTTTCTGGTAAAACAGGTATTGCATGTGCTTAAAATTTTTTATTGTTTGTTTATTGATTCCAAATCCTTTAGTCAGATATGGATATTATCAAACGCCAAATGCATGATGATTATCAGATAGATGAATTGATCGATTTTTACTGGCTCTTTCAAGTATCTTTTGTTGGCCAGTAACTTATAAATTATAATATATATATATATGCGACAGGTTCATAAAAGATAAAACTACAAGACCTAGCAGATGCATCTGCAAATTGCCAAATGGAATAAATATTAAATAATCAACACGCCATAAAATTAAATAAATAAAACACAAAAAAGGTACATCTGGAATTTTCCACAAATTACATGGCATATATGTTCCATATCTTAAAAGTACATCAAGTTTTTCCTTTTTTAATTTATTTTTCCCCTTTGATTAAGCGAGTAATAGATTATTAAAAGTTGCTACGTACTGAATGTGCTAAGTTTACTCACTTCCCAGTTCCTACGCTCAATCTTGTTAAATGTTGGGTTTTGGGAGCCTTGCAGAATTCTCAAAGGTTAGATAATTTTCAATCATCAATGGAAACACGCATCTTGATTAGAACCATACCTAAGACGGTTTGGATTGGATAGAAAAATGGAATATTAAGATATGAGTTGGATATCGGTCAATTGGTGTACCATTTTAAGTTTTTTTCTATCTTTGATCATAAGAACACATATCTTTGATTAGAAGTTAGGACTAAGTTAAAATGTAAACCCATACTCCTTAAAAAAAAATGTAAACCCATACACTCAATCTAATATTCTCGTCTAATTACATATTCATATCACCCTTATTTATTTATTTATTTTTATGAGACATATCACCCTTATTAATCTAACTTAAATGTACACTTTGACCTCTAACCTTTCTATAAAAGAAAAATGGACTATATATCTCTTACTCAAAGAGTTCTTGAATTGGTTTATACTAACAAAATTACATTTTAAACCCTATAGTTTAGGGGTGTAAAAAATAAAACCAAATATTTTTAGAAAGCAAAAAAATTAAACATTAACCATGAGTCTGTTGATGACAAATATAGTTATATCAGGCTCAAGATGGAATAGTGCATTGCATTGTGTAAAAAAAAAGGAAAGAAAAAGAATAGCAATTCATTCGACTGGAGTACTTGACGCGCGCTCATAGAGAGAGAGAGAGAGAGAGAGAGAGAGAGATGGCAAGTCTACCAAATCCAACAGGAAAAAATTATGAATATTAAATATACAAGGAATTAAAAATCAATTGCTATTTAATTAAAAGAAAATTGTATATATTAATTTGGGATGATGTTTGTAATTCTTTTGTATAAAGATGCTCTTGTATCAAAAGAATATACTTTATCATATATTAAAGATGTAACCTTTAGAGTTTTATACTTTTGAAGTAAGCCGTTAGGCCGAATTACATAATTTTTCTTGTGTGATAGGTTTTTTTTTTTTTTTTTTTTTTTTTTTTTTTTTTTTTTTCACTCATTAAAATTAAAATAAAATGAAAAAATATTGTAGAGAAAATTGAGTGGAACCAATCATATACAACGTGCTGTTTGTTTCGCTAGAAAATCTTCTGTAAATATAGTTTTCCATATTTTTCAGTGTTTGGTAGTACAAAAAAAGCTGGTCAACGGAAAACTATATTTAGTCAACAGAAAATCCTAATAAAAATAATGCTTATTTTCTATTGGTTGTTTTCCAAATATTTTTTTTGGAAAACAATCTCTCTCTCACGGTAAGCTTTCTCACTTTTTCTCTCTTCCCTTTACTTTTTCTCTCCTCACACCTTCATTGTTATTAATTCTGGTCTCTCCTCTTCCATAAATCCCTCTCTCTCTCTTTCTCTCTCTCTCTCTCTTCCCCTTCATAACACAGTTTTCTAATTATATTTTTTCCCCTCACTAATATGTCAATTGCACCGACTTGCAAAAGAGAACAGATTTGCAATGGTAATTATTTCATTCCTCTCTACCAAAATCTCAATTTTTTGCTTTGAATTTCAAGCTTGATTTTCTTTTTTCTCTAAGAAATTTTCGGTTTAATGGATTCCAGGCAGAAGTGACTTCTTTTTAGCACATAAAAGTGCAAAAGAAAAATAGTAATAATAAAAAATAAGAAGAAGAAAGAATGAATGAAGTAAAATACGAAAATCATGGTGCCTATATGGCTCTAAATTGCTTTTACATAGGACAAACTTTATGGTAAATTAATAATATTTTTATATAATGAACGATAATTGTTTAGGAAAATTGCATTTGTTGGCAGATACATTATGTAAATACATAATTTAGAGTAATATTGAAGACTTGTGGTTGACCATAGTAGACAATTAGTGTACTAGCAAAAAAAGCAGACAATTATAAGTTATTGTTTTTTGTACTTATTGAAGATGTATTTCCCTATCAATTATATATATATATATATATATGTACGTATGTACGTACGCTATTGTCTATATATATGAGCAAGATGACTGGTAGAGATCATGAAAATTTGACAACTAATTTTGATTGTATCTATTGTTAAAATTTTAGTATGAAAACCAAATTCATTCTTGGTTTCTTTTATTTATATTGATTAATTACATTAGTTGGTTTACATAATACACATGTTTTAAATTATACAATAAATAAATAAATAAAAATTGTATACCAAACACTAGAAAACATTCTCAAGCTCATTTTCAAGGTCATTACCAAACACCGGAAAATGAGATAGTTTTCTAGAAAATACTCTTTGGAAAATGAACAATTTTTCAAAAAATTTTAATGCTGAAACAAACAGAGTGTTACACATTAACCATGAGTCTGTTGATGACAAATATAGTTATATCAAGCTCAAGATGGAATAGTGCATTGCATTGTGTAAGAAAAAAGGAAAGAAAAAGAATAGCAATTCATTCGACTGGAGTTAACGCGTGCGCATAGAGAGAGAGAGAGAGGTGGCAGGTCTACCAACTCCAACGGGAAATAATTATGAAAATTAAATATACAAGGAATTAAAAATCAATTGCTATTTAATTAAAAGAAAATTGCATATATTAATTTGGGGTGATGTTTGTAATTCTTTTGTATAAAGAATATACTTTATCATATATTAAAGACGTAACCTTTAGAGTTTTATACTTTTGAAGTAAGCTGTTAGGCTGAATTACATAATTTTTCTTGTGTGACAGGGTTTTTTTTTTTTTTTTTGGTTAAAATTAAAATAAAATGAAAAAATATTGTAGAGAAAATTGAGTGGAACCAATCATATACAAATCACAAACTAATGCAATAATAACGCAAAAGGTAACTCATCTACACAAAATTGGGGGTGACAAAATTGGACATGACCCGTGAACCTGACACGACATGACACGAAATTAGTAGTTTATGGGTTGAGACTTAATGAGTTCATTTCATATTTAGGTTGACATGACTAACCCGTTAATAAAGGCGTTGGGTTAGTGTTTAAGATATGGAACCCGTTTGACTCGTTTAGTTAAATGACATTTTACCAATATACCCTTCAAACCCTAAGTATAGAAATTTATTAGCTGTTGTGCTTTATTTTCTTTGACATATTGTGATTAATTATTTGTGATATTGAGATATGCTTTAATTTTGAATGATTATTTATGATGTAGTTACTCGTTAGTTATAAATTTTATATTAAAAATATTTATTTGCTTGTTTTTTCATAATTTTTTTTTTCATTTTTTGATAAAATCTGATAAACAGGTTGACATGATTAACCCGTTTAATAAATGTGGTGTGTTAGGGTTGCAGAATCTTGACCCGTTTTATAAACATGTCGGGTTAGTGTTGAAGCATATAATCGGATACACATAAGTTGACACGACATGAACCCGACACGTAAATACGAATTGTCACCCCTACACAAAATGTAGTCTAGATATATATATATATATATATATATTATTTTTTAATGCTATATATGGCCCCATGTGTTTTGTCATGTTCTGGTGCAATATGTATATACTATATATTATATTATCAAGTTGATGTTGAAGTGATGCATATATAATAATGTTAAAACTTGTTAGCCATGTCTTGATAGTTGGCATGTTAGTTGGATGCATAAATTAAACGTGTTGATTAGTTGTTTTGTCTTACGTTTCCCTTATTTGGATGCCAGCAGTGATGAGAGATAAATGTGTGTATTTTTCTTTCCATAATTCCAAGCTCCTTTAAGCATGTGACATATTTCAATATTAGTGTCAACAAATCAAATCTTTCTTATAAGACACCTTCGCTCCTATAAATCCCTTAGCATGAGGGTTTTGAAAAATATATGGAAAAAGTTTCACTCCAAACTAGAAAAACTCTTCAAATTCCTCTTATATATTTTAATTGAATGTGTGTATTTTGAAAATTTAATCGTTGGATTATATGTTTTATTATGTCTTCTATGCTTACAAACTTTCAAGAAGATCAAAGATCAATAATTATATCATCAATAATATGTTTAAATTTCAAATTTTTGTAGTAAAAAATTATTCATAAGAAATAAGTTTATTGATTGAATAGTAAATAATATCCGATTTGAATGAAATTTAGCATGTCTGTTAAGAGCATAAAGAACATGCAATTCAACCATTAGATTTTCAAAATTTACATTGAATAAAAAATGTAGAGTTATATTATAAGGAGCCTAAAAGTACTATGGATAAAGGTTTGAGGAAAATGCGTGTCTAGTGATGACATTGGTGCAAAGGAGTGGGTCGATTGTATTGGCTGGTCTAAGGTTATTGATGTATAAATATGTGGAAAATGGCTTTGAAAGCTAGCCAGGCTTTACTGAGGTAGGTAATAACCTTACTAGCGTGTTGGTGTTCAGACAATGATGTTGGTTTTTGTTTATTACATCCTCTGTAGTTCCATGCTGCACATGTAACTTCTGGAAATGTATTTTTTGAATTTAAAATAGGGTTTAGTTCAAATTTGCAAATTGTGAAATGTAAATTTGAATTATGATTTCAATTTAAATGTTCGATAGGGAAATGTCTGTCAAATATTATGCTTGTGTTCTTTGTGGTGTTATGTGACATAATTATCCATCTAATGCAAGAAAAGTTAACAAATTTTCTTTTAGCTTCAATGGCCTTCAGTATCTGATATCACAACCACAACAATAGTATGCCAAAGCCAAATAACATCTCATTGCATTGCAAATAATTTTGAAAGGTACATAACGGATTTTAGCAAACTAGCTTCAATACAGCATGCTACATCTTACAAAAACTCATTAAAAGAGTAAACTTTATTACAGTGCTTTTAAAAGCGCTGTAATAGGCCATCAATAGAAGGAAAAGAGTAAACCCTATTACAACGCTTTTAAAAGCACTATAATAGGCCACCTACAGAAGGAAAAAAGTAAACCCTATTACAGTGCTTTTAAAAGCGCTGTAACAGGCCATGTCAATAGAAGGAAAAGAGTAAACCCTATTACAATGCTTTTAAAAGTGCTGTAATAAGCTGTCAATAGAAGGAAAAGAGTAAACCCTATTACAACACTTTTAAAAGTGCTGTAATACGTCACTTAAAATAAAAAATATATAAAAATAAAAATATTAATGTAACAATAATAATGAAAAAAAAATTTAATAGGAAATAATTATTTTAATTTGAAACCTATAGCGGCGGTTTTGAAACTGTTAAAATAGGTTTACATATGAAGAACCCTAAAGTAGTGATTTTAAAACTGCCGGAATAGGCTGTTTACCAAAAAAAAGAAAAAAAAGAGAAGATTGAAAATTCAACTCTATAGCGGTGGTTTTAAAACACCGTAATAGGCCACTTATACCAGCGATTTCAAAAATCGCCACTATAGGAGACCTATAGCAGCGGTTTAGAAAGTGCTGGCTTTAAATTGCCGTAATAGGTCAACTTATACCAGTAGTGTTTAAAAGTGCCGCTATAGGTTGACCTACTACGATGGTTTTGAAAAGCTTTAGGAAAAAAACGCTGGTGTAGGATGAGTTTTTTGTAGTGTGGTCACAAGATGCCCATTACTATATATTTCAACAATTACATTTATATTATTTGATTCTCATCGACTTAACCCCCAAACAATTGCCTAGGGTTACCAAATAGAAATAGCCTCATAATTTTGGTCCAAAAGAATATATTTCATACTTATTTACTTTTTCTTTTGGAAAAGTTTTTATTGCTAGCTAAATTTAAAGAAATCCATATACATTTTTTTCCCTTTCCATCTCACTTCAATAAAAAGTTATCTCCCTCCCCCTCTCTCTCTCTTCCTCCCAAAATTAACTCTCAATTTTGAGAGAGAACAAACCCCCTCGACTTGGACCTATTATACAACCCTTATGGGACTCCCCCACTCTCCATCCCATGAATCAATCATATCTCTTGATAAACATCAAAATATTGATGTAGACACCACCACCCAAGCATTGCTAATAATATTATTTGATAAGTTGGCCTCTCTATATTGATAAGTATAGAAATGCAATAACCGTTGATATCACTTGTTATGAATGATGTATAATAGAAGCGATATCAATAATGAATTCATGTAAGAATATGTTACTGATCACAAATTTCTATATTAATAAGTTGTGAAAATTTTTGAATTTATAACATTTCTCTTATATTTATCGACATCTCTCTCAAAAAATTTGATGTGCTTTTTTCTTCTTGGTAATAAAAAGTTACTGCAATTAATAGGAGTATTTTTAAAAAGTTTTTAATTTAATTTATTTTAATATTCACAGGTTAGCAATTAAATAAGACAATAAGTTTTGAGAACTAGTAATTGTAGGGCTTTACCCTAAAGAGGGAGCTCTTCTAGAAATTCTCAAAGGCCAAGGTTGAACCCAGCCCTAAGAGTGGGTTTGGAAATAGTTTTCAACCAGCAATAGACGCGCCTCAGTTAGAACCTCACTAGCTGCATCATTGCCCCAAGCGCAAAGATTGATTGTTAATGTGGTTTTGTTCTACATTTATATTCAACTGTGTAGCTCAGTCAGCCAGACACAAACAATGTGGGTTGCAATTCTCTTTTATAGAAAAGAAAAAGAAAAAGAAAAATAATTTGTGATCAGTTTCTCCCTTGTTCGTTGCAGCCTATATATGTGTTAGTTTCAGTTTTATAACTAATTTTAAATAAAAATAATTTTATTTAGCATATCTTACTATTTGAATGCAATGAAGTAATATGTGGAAATGTTTATTATTTGATGTAAGTTTGTTAAATTATTGAGAGGTGCTACGTCCATAACATTTTTACAACAAATCATGGGTGGTTAGTTATTATTGGTTCAAATTTAAATTTAGCACTGAGATTACTTTTTTAACCCAACAATAACAACCAGTAACAACCTGCCACTTAAGATTTGTTGTAAATATGTTGTAAAATTGTTGTGGACATATCATTTCTCTAAATTATTATAAGATTACAAAATTATTTTTTAAATTGTGGAACAGATTTGACTTTTTTTAATGAATGATATTTTCTAGCCAAAAAAAGAAAGAAAAAATTTTCTTCAGAAATTTTCGTTTCACCAATGTTTTAATTGAGTTAGGATGGAAAGACATAATAAAGAAGAGGAAAAAAAGAAAAGAAAATTTCGATAGTCATATAGATGCACTTAATACCAGGCAAACTACATCAACTTAAACTGGTTTTATTGAATTAAGTAGCCATAACAACAAAGCGAAAGAGAATCAATACTTAGGACCATTGATCCACAATAGTTCAAATTTTTAAGTAGAGATAATCCTAATTTCTTAGCAACTATAAATTATGGAAATGCCTCTATTACTGATTGCAAAGCACGAATTGGTTTCACTGTGTATCTACTAAATCCAGCTTCTCCAAGAACAAATCCCCACTCTTTCAAGGTCCTCTCTTTGCCCGTAGTTGTATGAGCCATTATCACCATGTCTATCATCAACCTTGCATCAGTTAGCTTGTCCATTTCCTCTTGTTCTTGGATCACAGCATCAACAATTATTACCTTTCCCTTGTCCTCTGGAATTGCTTCTTTGCATTTTTTAAGGATTTGGATGCACTCTTTGTCTGCCCAATCATGCAGAACCCACTGCAATTTTTAAAGTAAACTACTTAAGCCAAAGAACCAGATATCATAAAAAGGGTGTACTTATACTTGAGAAATACAAAACCAATTTTGATTCTAATAGAGAACCATATGATATTACATTTTACATAAAAGGAGTATGGGAGTCAAGGAAAAATTTAAGCTTACGGTTGAAGTAACAATATTGCTATTTTAAACCAAAGAAATTCGGACGCTTCAATAAAATCTTTGACATGTCCTTGTCAAGCATGACAAACAAAAATACGTCTAGGATAATTTTCTGCGTCGGAAGAAAAAAACAATGTAACTTCTTAATTAAAATTCCTTCTATTTTAAACACAATTTCAATGATTTTATTTTGAAAACTTAAAATATGTTTTTAAGATTACTAAACTATACCGAAAGATATGTATTAATTAATTACTATAATTTTTGTATATTGTGTGTTGTGTCTTGTAACTCTTGTTCATGTTTCTTATTTTCAAATACATAGTATTGTCTTATCTAATAAGCTTAATGACATATATTTCGGAGGTATGTAAGATTTGAAAGTTGAAACTACTTGAAGACCTTTTACAAAACCTTTTATGTGTGTGTTTCAGCTGGGTGAACAGCAGGTCTCCTTAAGTGGCTTCCTAAACACATAAATGACCTATATACCCAGGGCACCATTTTCATTTGCATGAACTTACCAATATGAAAGCAGCATCAGCCTTTGGAACACTTTCAAACATATCACCGCCAACATGTTCAACTCCGCTGATCTCTGCAGCAACAGAGACAACATGAGGAAGATCAAAGTTGATGCCTTGAAGCCATGGACATGCCTTAACCAACAACTTTATAGTGGTTCCATTGCCTCCACCCACATCTACCAAACTGCTAACCCCATCAAATAATCCTGGACAACCTTGAATCATCGCCGGCACCACCAGCCTTGCATCACAAGCCATTGCTTCATTGAAGAGCTGGCTATGATCAGGATTTGTTGCTGTATAGCTCCATAAATCTTCACCATGAGCCTTCTCAAATGATGAAGTCCCATTGGCTAGAACTCGGGCACTTAGACTAAGCCATGGTGCCAGCATCACTGGGCTACTCTCCATCAAAATAAAAGCAGCCATGCTATGTTCTCCTTGTCTCATCAAACGGCGAGATAGAGGCGTTTGTGCATAACCTGGGAACAGTAGTGGAGCCAAGATTTAGCATCAGAAGACAAAAAATACAACATACGTAGCTTGTCTTCCACACTCACAAACATGACTAGATGCACATATAATGCACAAACATATATATATATATATATATATGATACTTAACATCAATTTAAATAACACAATGCTACTCATTTGAATATTACATTATATTTTAATGTAAGAGAATTCAAGGAAAGATAGCATATCAGGTATATTATGTTATTTATAAAGATATTTTTATATATGAATAAATTGTGTTGTCATAATTTTAAATAATCAACGTTCTACTTAAATTTTTCATAAAATTATTTTTAGTGATTAGATAAATGTCAAATAAAGCTTCCAAGTTAGTTTTTGTTAAATTCAAATAATTAAATGATAAAAATTTTTTAATCATAAATTTTTTTTTTTGTGTATTTAAAACTCTATAATTTAACTTGAAAATAACATCAAATTATGTAGTTTATAATATTATAATTAATCCTAAAATTTATTACTTATACACTCACTTTGTGAAAAATGATAAAATATTAGATAAAGAAATGTATAGAAAGATTTAAAAAAAAAAAAAAAAAAAACAAATTGGGGGTCTCCCCCCTTGCCTGGGGAGCCTTGGGTAGTGAGTTTCTCTTTGAATATTCCACGGTGCATTAGGAACCTCATAATTCGATAGAGTGGGGAAGGTGCACATCCTAGAGTTGAAGACAAGTCCGAGAGTGCAACGGGGCTTCCATGGCTTTCAATGGCATCAGCTATCCCAAGATCAATGGCACACTTGACTACAGCCATTTCTGAAAAGCCCAATATGTACTTCCAGATATTTATGTCTGCATGTTCTTCTTCTTCTTCATGGTGAAACTCTCTTTGTGTTTCTTCCATCTCTCTCTCTTCGCTCCTCTCTCAGTATGAGCAATCTATTAATTCTACTTGAGCTAGGTAAGACATTTCAGGTTGATGGTTCATATACACAAGAAGAATTGTCGCGCAATATATAGGAAAATGAAGCTATCACTATGATTTACTTTCAAGATTTTACTACTATTTTTATTTTATTTCCTTTAGTGCTAATCCAGCCAATAAGATTTGTCCTACTTTTTGACTAATGAAGCTATCACTATGATTTACTTTCAAGATTTTACTACTATTTTTATTTTATGATAAATTCGATATTATATGATTATTGTTTATTATTAAATCAAACCATTAATTGATTTTTAATATAAATAATATTCGAACTTAAGTTCCTTATTAGACATTAGACGATAAAAATTGCTTGAACTAATTGAAACCAATAAACCTCAATAATTTATCAACCACGCATAGAAAGGTAGATGTGACTAGATGGAGAGACCCTTAGCATTTTGTTTGGTAGAACTCAATAGATGGAAATGCCACTAGATGGAGATCAGACTCTTAGAGAGAAATCAGTAGATGGAGAGACCACCCTGACTTTTTTATTTTTATTTTTTAGCTATTTAACAAAAAGCCTTATAGATAGAAGTCACTAGATGCAGAGACCCTTAGCTTTTTGTTTGGTTATTTAACAAAAAATATGATGGGTAGAAGTCCCTTAGCTTTTTGTTTGGTTATTCAACAAATATGATCGGTAGAAGTCCCTTAGCTTTTTGTTTGGTTATTGAACAAAAAAATCTGTTGGGTAGATGTCACTAGATGCAGTGACCCTTAGCTTTTTGTTTGGTTATTTAACAAAAAAAATCTGATGGGTAGAAGTTACTAGATGGAGAGACCCTTGGAGCTTTTTGTTTGGTTATTTAACCAAAAAAAATCTGATGGGTAGAAGTTACTAGATGGAGAGACCCTTAGCTTTTTATTTGGTTATTTAACATAAAAACCTTATGCATCGAGATATGTTGGTATGTCTAATGATGGGGAATTTAAAATTATTACCAATCTTAATATAAATTTTTATTTCATGTGACAATAAATACGATTACTTAATAAATAAATATTTAAATGATTTCTTTATAAGTAGTGAGTAGTGACACACCTTTTTGTAAGATTTATAAAAATTTGTAACATTTCTATATATCGCTCTATACATTAGCCTAGCCTAATTCAGTACAATGGGCATTTTACTAATCTATCCTGAGTACTTGATATTAACTAAGCTATCTGTTCATCAAAAAACTAAGCTATCTAGTTGGCTACTTGCCTTCGCAAAAAAAAAAGAAAAAGAAAAAGAAAAAAGGCTAATTGTAGTGCACGTTTTTCACGGAATATTAATGTAAAACATGTGTTTTGCTTCATATAATTTTCTTTACTATTCCGAATCCTAAATTAGATCTGGAGTACCAAACCCGAAACTTTGATTGGCAGGTAGATTGATTGATCTATTTTTATTGATCAGTGCATCTATGTCGGCCACATAGTTATTATAAGCAAATACAAGACACATTTTTTGGGCCCAGGAGCTGATAGGATAGGGAGTTTGCAATCAACAAGCAATATAACAACTCCCTCTAAAAAAGCAATCAATAAAACAACATGGCCTATCCCATATCCTCAAAGAATCAAAAGTATATTTACATTAAATTTTTCCCTTTTCCTTTTCTTTTAGCTAGTGATTGAATTTAATTAGCATATTTACTCCTGGTTTTAAAAATTATACCAGACCAACTAGTCAAACTTGTTCAATCATATGAACATGACAGAAACGCTAAGAGCCTCTTACAGCTCTAGGATTCAAATTCCGGTCACATTCTCTAGTTGTAACTATTGAATTATCTAAAAAATGAACAAAGACAAGAACCAATTCTAACAATATCTTTTGACTATAATTTCAACTAACTGGTTAAAACCGAAATAAATCATGAACAAATTCAGAAATTTAAGCTTATATTATTAGTAAACAAAGCAGTCCATTTTTTAAATTATAAATTGAAAATTTATTTTTTGTTCTTTTATCATTCGCCCACATTGATTTGTATCAATCTATTACATAAACGGATACAATGCATCAAAAAATCAATGTTTGATTGAATAACATTTTCAAACTCCAACTCCACCTTTTGCTAAGAATAATATTGTATTCAATTTAAGAACATTTTTATTACCAAAAGGACAAATGCTGACATGCATATTTGGTGCTAGCTTTATTTGAGGAAAGTAATATTTTCTTATGAAGATTATTGCTTTGCTTAACAAATAAATGTCATCAAAAATAAAACTTAAACTAAACTTTGTAAGGGATTTATAACTCAACCCCTCCAAAAATAAATGTATGCCTCAAAATAAGTAGCGAGCACACGGATTCTTTAGTAAAAGGCGAAAGAATAGTTCGACTTGTGCTCACCACACGGCTTCGTGAGTTTAACCATTTTGGTAGAGCACCTTATAATTATGAGTCACCCATTATTTGTTTTATCTTCTTTACAATGTGGGACGAAGTTATATTCAGCATTAATTAGGTGTCAACAGGAATTTATATACTATAAACCTACGGTACGCATGATGGAATTTGTGCATACTGAGTTATATAATCCAGAAGGGTCTAGAAATATTGATACTAAAAAAAAAGTCAACAGGAATGGTGCAACATTATTAGCGTGTTTTTAATTACATCCTTGAAATCTATTTTCAATTATATTCATGCATGGTTTAATTAACCATGATCTTGAAAAGTGCTCCTCTAAAATGGATTTTCTGAAATATTGATTTTATTGGTTTGATTTATATATATACGCATAAGATTATTAAGATCTATCAAAATGTCCATTTAGTTTTAAATCCATTGTACGCAAATGCATTTACATATTTCAAAGCAGTGAAAGTGTTTTGATTATCTTTGCAACAAGAAGTCATGCAGATCAAAGGATGAGAGAGTGCTGGAAAGAAACAAATGAAAAACAAGAGAAGTGAATTCAAGAAAGAAAGATAAAAAAAAAAAGTTATATTATTCTGTCAATGAGTTACATAGCTGCCTTGTATATATAGCGTGGGAGATGGAATTCGTTGGACAAAAGAGTACAGTTGGATTTGGGATGTGTTTGTTTGTTTAGACCCCTTAAAACAGATTGTTTAATATAATATATTAGCCAAGTGATTACTTAGGTTAATTATGAGATCTAGGTTAAACAGTGAAAGATCATATCACGTACAGTAGCGAAAAAATAAATAAGACAACGATATGATTACTCAGGAAAACCAATGAAACTAACTGTTTTAATGTAAAAACCTGGGGGGAATTTAACTTGACCTATCCTCAAGGCAAACAAATCCACTAATAGAGAATTGAAGATTTTACAAAAGATTTAACCTTAAATTTATTGCTACTTCCAGCAGTAATTTACTGACACAACTACGTGCAAGTTTCGAATCTATAGACTCCTTCTCTCTTGGATTTTCAAAACACAAACTCCCATGTTTGTGACTTTGAGATCCCACTCAAAAGTTTCAGATCACTATCAGTAATTGATCTTGTATTCAACAACTTTTACAACACTGGATCTTGAGATTTTTAAAGGAATATTGCCGGTAGAAGACTTTAGAGAACTTTAGGTACAAAAACCCGTGATCTACAATTAGAGGCACAAGATGTACTTTTTTCTCTCTAAAAACTTCCAAAAAACACTTCTAGGGTTAGCTTATAATGTCCTTTAAATATTGGAAAAAATAGATCGCGATTTGGGCTTCAAACGAACATGTTATGAGCTTTTTACATTTGCTGATTTTTGCTGATCTGTGACATCTAATTGATCGAGCTTGATTGATAGAACCAATCTGATTTTGACTTTCAGAACCTGCAGCTTGTATGTTTTTTGAATTTTGACTTTCAACACTTTAAGTATTGTCTAATATGACTTCATAGACTCTAAGATCTATATCTAAACAAATTTATGTTCATGGTTTGCTAATTGTTCTAAACTTTTAGAACCTAACGGGATGACCTTAAGATACTCACTCCTACACAAACACTGAAGAATGGTTTTGGAGATTGACTCTTCCTTGTAGGGCTTGTTGATGGCCACTCCAATGATAAAATCAGATACATGCCTAAAGTTTCCTAGAGTAACAATGGGAAGCTTTGTCTTAAGGTTGCATGTCACCCTTTTGATATTGGTCCTTTTTATAATGGTTTTTACTAACGTATGCGTTTAGAAGATATATTTATAAATTATTTTATGCAACTTTTTATTGGAAAATGAAAAAGTAATTAACTTTTTAAACAATATTTTCAATTTTTTTTTTTAAATTTCATAAAATGAATAATTAATGTATAACTTTAAGATATATACTAGTAAACCATTTTAAAAACTTTTTATTCGAAAATGAAAAAGTGACTAATTTTTTAAATAGTTTTTTCAATTTTTTAAAAAATTTCATAAAAGGGATGATTAATATATACCCTAAACTCTTTCATAATTGTTCTTTGTGAGCTCTTTTCTTTCCAAAAAGCTTTCACAAAACCCAAGCATCGGTTGATGTGATGCCTATTTTTCTGGCTTGTGGGTTGGCAGGGCATAATGGGGTGTCCTTCTGGCTTGTTGGCAGAGGAGATAGATCATACTGGTTTTTGTTTTTGTTTTTTGCTTTCTTCTTCTTTCATGAGTCAATACCACAGTTGCATCTTCTAATTTATAATTTCCCTAGAAGCATGTGAGTATATGAAAAATTGGTTAGGGATGCTGCTATGTCTGTGGTTGACTGGTTAACTTATTTGACCAAACCATAGTAATATTAGGATCATAGTCGACCGACTCCATTAGACCTTTTTTTGGTCTCAGGCATACATTTGGCCACAGACCAAAGAGAGAGTTCAAGCCATGGCATTGGTTTTGAGAAATTGAGGTTTCTCTCATGAAGTGCTATGGAGTTCGGAACTTCGGTGAGAGTGCTTTTATGTCACCCCAAGGGAAGGGTGAAACCTTAAAATTGCTAAGCTTAAGACAAAATTGAATGAGTACCAAAAACATAACATAGATATGCACCCATCAACGATTGGATGAGGCTCTTATTAGATTAGCAACATACATATTAGCAATAACTATACTTAGCTTGTTGTATCTAATGTTGGGCTTTTTGTGGAGCCTAGTTGTGTTTGATCTCGTTGACGACCCGACCTAACCCGAATAATGTTGCATGGTTTTTAATCCACTCCATGGACTAAGCCTCCTGGGGGTCCGGGGGCAATGCTCTCAGGAAAATTTTTTTGGCCCGTTTTGTAGCCCATTATGAATCCTGTGTGCAGAATGTAGAAAACGCAGTTTTGATGATGAGGGTTTGTTGTTGTCATTTTTTAGAGTGAAAAAAATTGTACTGCCACACTTGTATTTTTTCTCTGATAATAGTAAAACCCTTGCAACTCAGTGGACGTAGGCAAATTGCCGAACCACGTAAATATTTTCTTGTGTGTGTGATTATTTTTTTTGGCGTGTGTTTTCTCTATTTTTTGTTTCTCACAGGTTGAGAACTTCGGGTTAATTCCCTACAACTAGTATCAGAGCCTAGGGTTAGGTTTGAGTGGGAGCAATGGCAGAGGAAGCAGGAAAGGCGTCTGGAATAGAAAAGTTCGATAGCAGAAACTTTGGATTCTGGAGGATGCAAATCAAAGATTATCTTTATGGGAAGAAGTTGAATCTGCCACTTCTAGGGGAAAAACCTGAGACTATGAAGGTTGAGGAATGAGTTTTTCTTGATAGACAGGTACTGGAAGTTATGAGGTTAACTTTGTCTAGGTCTGTTGTACACAATGTTGTAAAGGAGAAGATCACAGCAGATCTGATGAAGGCTTTGTCTGGTATGTATGAAAAACCGTCTGCAAACAATAAGGTGCATCTAATGAAGAAACTGTTCAATTTGAAGATGACAGAGAATGCATCAGTAGCACAACATTTGAACGAATTTAACACTATCACAAATCAATTATCATCTGTAGAAATTGATTTTGATGATGAGATTCTTGCACTGATCGTTTTGGCTTCTTTGCCAAACATTTGGGAGGCAATGAGGATGGCTGTAAGCAATTCTACAGGAAAGGAAAAGCTGAAGTACAATGACAGACGAGATTTAATTCTGGCTGAGGAGATTCGCAGAAGAGATGCTGGTGAAACTTTAGGATCTAGTTCTGCCCTAAATCTTAAGACAAGAGGCAAAGGTAATGACAGAAATTCAAATCGCAATAGATCAAAATCCAGAAATTTTAATCGGAATAGAAGTAAATCTAGATCAGGCCAACAAGTACAATGTTGGAACTATGGGAAAATGGGTCACTTTAGGAGGCAATGCAAAAGTCCTAAGAAGAAGAATGAAGATGATTCTGCTAATGCTGTAACAGAAGAGGTACATGATGCATTACTTCTTATAGTAGATAGTCCACTTGATGATTGGATTTTGAACTCAGGAGCTTTGTTTCATACCATTTCACACCCAGAAATCATACAGAACTATGCTGCAGGTGATTTTGGTAAGGTGTATTTGGCTGTTGGTACAGCCTTCGATGTTGTGAGTATAGGAGACGTCCGTATATTGTTGCCCAATGGGCCTGTTTGGTTACTGGAGAAGGTTTGACATATTCGTGACCTGAAGAGGAATCTGATTTCTGTTAGACAACTTGATGATGAAGGACATGTAATACTATTTGTTGGTGGTACTTGGAAGGTTACAAATGGAGCCAGAGTATTGGCTCGTGGAAAGAAAATTGGTGATCTGTATATGACCTCAAGTCCAAGAGACACAATTGCAGTCGCTGAAGTAAGTACTGATACAAGCCTATGGCACCGCAGACTTGGTCACATGAGTGAGAAATAATGAAGATGCTACTGTCAAGAGGAAAACTACCAAAATTTAAGTCCATTGATTTTAACATGTGTGAAAGCTGCATCTTAGGAAAGCAGAAAAATGTGAGCTTCTTGAAAATTGGCAGGACACCGAAGGTTGCAAAATTGGAGTTAGTACACACTGATTTGTGGGGATCTTCTCTGGTTGCATCCTTTGGAGGTTTAAGGTACTACATCACTTTCATTAATGACTCAAGCAGAAAGGTATGGGTTTATTTTCTGAAAAATAAATCCGATGTATTTGAAACTTTTAAGAAGTGGAAGGCTATGGTTAAGATAGAAATAGGTTTGAAAGTAAAATGTTTAAGGTCAGATAATGGAGGAGAGTACATAGATGGAGGTTTTAATGAGTATTGTGTTGCACAGGGAATTATGATGGAGAATACCATTCCTGGGACACTACAGCAGAATGGTGTGGTTGAGCGCATGAACAAAACTCTCAATGAATGTGCTAGAAGTATGAGGTTGCGTGCTGGACTACCAAAAACTTTTTGGACTGATGCAGCTAGCACCGCAGCTTACCTGATAAATCGAGGACCATCAGTTCCCATGGAGTTCAGACTTCCTGAGGAGGTTTGGAGCGGTAAAGAGGTAAAGTTTTCACATTTAAAAGTTTTTGGTTGTGTTTCTTATATTCATATTGATTCTGATACTCATAGTAAACTTGATGCAAAGTCTAAAATATGTTTTTTCATTGGCTATGGTGATGAGAAATTTGGCTATAGGTTTTAGGATGAACAAAACAAGAAAATCATCAGAAGTAGAAATGTGATATTTAATGAACAAGTTATGTATAAGGACAGGTCAACTATAGTGTCAGATGTTACAGAGATAGATCAAAAGAAATCTGAGTTTGTCAACTTAGATGAATTGATTGAGAGTATTGTCCAGAAAAGGGGTGAAAAAATGAGGAGAATGTAGATTCACAGGTAGATCAGAGTACACCTGTAGCTGAAGTTTGTAGATCTTCCACGACCATTAGACATCCACAGCGTTATTCACCCACTCTAAATTATCTCTTGTTGACTGATGGTGGTGAGTCAGAGTGTTATGAAGAAGCCTTGCAGGATGAAAATGTTGGGGTTTATGCCCTAAAATCCAATTTATTGACATGTTATAAATAATTAAGTTGTCTAATTATATGAGACTATTTATGAACTAATGGGACATTATCATAGTCCTTGAGATGCATTGTATATGGTTTATGTAATTTAGTCACAGAAGAAATAAATCACAAGTTCCTTGTAAACTCAAAATATAGTTCGTAGTCAATGATGAAATTGGATGTTTCATCTGCGAAGACTATAACACATCAACTAAGATGGTTTGTCTTGATCGTGGAAGTGGAGACTTTTAGTTGATGTGTTGATGTGTCTTAAGAGTTAAGACATATTGAATTGGACCGTTGTGAGATTAATTATTCAATTAACAACTGTCACTTGAATAATTAATTTCATAACTTCTAATTTCATAAACTCTCAATCCTGAAAGAGTAGTGAACCCGATCATTATGTAGGTTACTTTGATATATGAGGAGTGAGATCTAATATTCACGGTCAAAATCTCAATATGTTGGGTAATCACATGTATTGTTGAGAGAACACATATTTTCAAAATAGAATCCATAATCTCTTTTATAGAGACACAAAATATCCCCTTAAGATAAGTTAAATGAGAACTGGTTATTTAGGGCACCCACTTTAGTAAGGAGTTACTAAAGTTTACATTTATTGAAATTGGATTTCAATAAATTTGAATAACTAAAAGATTAAACCGGGTACTCAAGGATAAAATAGTTGTTTAAAAAGTGACAGTTTATTATGACTTTGTTCACTATGAATATTTCATGGAGGGGTCAAATGATATCATTAGAGTCTTGGGATATAATTTATTAATAAGGCCTATAGTGCAATTATATTTATATAGTGATATTAAATATAATTAATGGTGTCTTTGGACTTGTCAAGAGTTGATAGAAAAGCCTAAGGCCCATTGGAGGTAGAGTCTTATTTGTTCCCTTTGGTCCTATCTCAAGGCACAAACTAAAACCCAATTGGGTAGGCCCAAAAGGCTAACTCAATTAGATAATCAGTTTTTATTTAATAAGAGTTATTAAATATAGTAACTACCAAGGTAGTTAGAACGTACGTATGATGAAAAGAAAAGAAAACAGTTTTTCTCTACAAGAAGAAGAAGAAGAACTTTCTTTGAGAATCAATGTACAAAAAAACTGATTGAGAGACCACACTTCTTGGGCACCATATGGAATTGAGATTAATATTAAAGGTACTCCCAAGTCCTGGTTTTAAATTTCATTACATTAAGGTACGCTTCCTATTCTTTGTTCTAGAATTCAAGGTTATATGTTATCTCTCATGAATAAAGTAGATCTGTGATTGTTGCTTCCTCTGTGTGTTTTGTATGAGATGCAAACCAGATTTTCTAACAGAAAATTCAAGCAAGTGGGAGTTAGGCATGAAGGATGAGATGGATTCCTTTTTAGGGAATCAGACATGGGAATTGATTGAATTGCCAGTAGGAAAGAAGGGTTTGCATAACAAGTGGGTATACAGAATAAAGAATGAGCATGACAGTAGCAAGCATTACAAGGCCAGATTAGTTGTCAAAGGGTTCCAGCAAAAGAAGGGCATTGACCCATTTATTGACACTCAAAACAAAATTAAGCCACATCATAATATTCACAATCTCATTTTCCTTCCCTTTCCTCAGGTTTCTCAGCAACCAAACAGACGCAAAAAATGACACTTTTAGATTAAACCCATTACTCTTCTCCGATGATTGAACCAAGAAATGAGAACAACTAACATATTTATATATCCCTCTGGTTTCTCAACAACCAAACAAACACACTAAAAAATGAAACTTTATCCAACCCATTACTCTTTTCTGATCAATGAACCAAGAAATGAGAACAATCAACATATCTATATATGAATTAACATGCATATAAATTGTACGGACCTAGAATACAATGCCAATACAGAAACTCGTAACAATTTCAACAATCAAAAGCAATGCCCTAACTTTCTCCCATAGCAAATTCAAATAAACTTGTAACAATTTCAAAACAACCAAACAGTGTCTATGAGTTAAAATTAGCTAGACCACACTTTCGTACCTAATTTTGATCGAAGTAGAAGAGCAGCTTGAATCACCAATCGAGATCCTCGAACAAAATGTTTGAGAGAGTTCACACACTGCTTCGAAATCGAACCGGTGAAGTTGTGCGTGTAGGGACACGTTGAAGAAGAGAAAGCCTGCGAGAAACGAAAAATTAGAGGAAGTTAGGAAGTGATCTAAAAAATTGGGTTTAAATTTACCTGTGGGGTGTGAGGGCTTGAGATTGGAGAGATGGAGAGTGAGGGCTTGAGATCGGAGATGGAGGGTGAGGGCTTGAGAGTGACAGATTGAGGGTGAGGGCTTGAGATTGGAGGGATGGAGGGTGAGGGTTGAGAACTTGAGATCAGAGATGGAGGGTGAGGGCTTGAGAGTGACAGATAGAGGGTGAGGGTTGAGATCGGAGATGGAGGGTGAGGCTTGAGATCGGAGATGGAGGGTGATGTGTGATGGGAGATAAGGCTGAAATTTTTTTAAGTATACTATTTATACAGAGTCTAAAGCCGTGTTTTCAACCTGCGGCTATAAGCAAAGTTGAAGCTCATTTAAGAAACGCGGCCACTTCCTCAACTAAAGCCGCGTTTTAAACATGCGACTACAAACTTAATTTATAGCTGTATCTATAAAAAACGGCTATAGGCAAGCTAGAGCCGATTTTTCAAATGCGGCCATAGTTCAGATTAAAAAAAAAAAAGAAAAAGAAATAGGAAGGTCCTATAGCCATGTGTTTAAAATGTGGCAATAGCTCCACCCCAAAAAATGCAGCTATAAACACAAAAAGCGAGGCTATTGTTTAGTACTTTAAGCTGCGTTTTCTAAAAATGCGGCTATAGCCCGCTTATAGCCGCGTTTTTGCAAACGTGGCTATAACTTGCGTGTTTTGTAGTGCATCAATACACTTCCACGGTTAGAACCTAACAACCTGCATCATATAGACCCAATTGCAAAGGTGATATTTTACAATATTGTGCAGCTCTTCTTTACATATAGCTACTTATCAAATTAATGGAACTTAATCTGCCTCACCTCTCCGATATGGGATGAAAACTTTAGATATAGCTCTATCCCTCAATCAATTTCGTCTCACCGATGGTTACTTTAGCTAATTGAATATAATTTGACTCATAATTCAAAGAATGTAATAGTTATAGAAAAAAAAAAAACCCTAATATTGACCAAGTGGGGGGAATGAAAGATCTTTTATTGTAAATAGGATTTGGTCACACAAGAAATGATTCCTGTAATTTAGATATATGTTTAAACTATCTTTAATATGTAACTTATGAGGACAATCAGATCCCATCTTTCTTTTATTTATTTATGAAAAATGATAGGACCATAACAAATTACACTACTTTTGCTATAACTCACAACATGACGAATTGTGATTGATAGAAAAAATGGTAGATATATGTGGATCCACACATCCACCACGTGGTGGTGAGTTGTGACAAAAGTGATATATTTTATCATGGCCCTAGCATTATTGCTTATTTATTTGTAATGATGACACTTTGATGAAATCTAATATTCAAATTTTTTTTTCAGGCAAGTGACAACTTACTCATTTGTAATTTGGCTGAAATTTAAGTTGCCTACTTGTAATTTGAAATTTGACACTTTACCCACCTGAAATTCGATCGAAATTTAAGTTGCCTAACTATGATTTGAAATCCCATGATGCAAGTGTTCAACTGGATTTTTTTTTTTGATCTTATTTAATCTTGTTTTTATGTTTTTTTTTTTTGGGGTGTTTTTGGAGGAGAGAAACATAAAAGTGAAGCAAAATCACATATTTAACTATATTTTCAGCAAAGGTGGGCGTTAAGGAAATCTAACTTAACTAACTTCAGGTGAGCAAAGTGTCAAACTTCAAATCACAAGTAGGCAACTTAAATTTCGGCCAAATCATGGGTAAGTTGTAATTTGCAATTTTTTTTAGAGGCGGAAACCCGCACTCCATGCACGTATGCTAAAATTGCTGTATTCCATTTACCAAAAGGGTGTTTGACATATTTTGTGCTAGGTTTCTTTGAGGAAAGTGCTATTACATATGAAGATGATGATTGACTTAATAGAAAAAAAATATGTGCCATGAAATAAAACTTTAACTAAACTTGGTAAGTCAGTAAAAAAAAAACTAAACTTTGGTAAGGGGTTTGGGTTAACCCCTCCAAAAATTAATGTATCCCGCAATAAGTGGCGAGTACACGGTATTCTTTAGTAAAAGGCGAAAGAATAGTTCGCTTTGTGCTCACCACACGGCTCCGTGGGTTAAGTCATCTGATTAGAGCATCTTATAATTAAGAGTTCCCCATTTTTTGTTTTATCTTCTAGACAATGTGGGACTACGTTATATCATTCATTAGGTATTAAACAAGGAGTTATAAAATATTGACCTACAGTATGCTTGATGGAATTTGTGCATACAAAGTAAGATAATCCAAAAGGGACAAGAAATGTTGATACTAAAAAGAAGTTAACAAGAAAGGTGCAACATTACAAGCGTGTTTTTATTTACATCCATTAAATCAATTATCGTGATGACAAATTTTCAATTCTTGGTTGAATTAACCATGATCTTGAAAAGTGCTCATGTAAAATGGATTTTCTGAAATATTGATTTTATTGGTTTGAATATTTATACATATAAGATTACTAAGATCTATCAAAATGTCCATTTAGTTTTAAATCCACTGTACGCAAATGCATTACATAAATGTTTTTTAAAAAGAGTCTCAAAAGTATTAGGAGGATATTCAATTTTTTAACAGAAAAAAAAATACAAAAAATTGGGCTTTGCATTATTTCTCATCCTATTTTTAAGTTGATGTGTCTTTGAAGAAGTTAACAAAAAGCCAAACGTCTTCAGTTTTATATATACTAGCCTAAGAAGTACGGTGGTATGATTATGTACTAGTTGAGAATTGAAAATATGTGGTTTAAAATAATAAGTATTGAAATTAGCATTATAATTAAAAGAAGAAAATGAATATCAGATATGAATAGTGCACCCGTTGTTGTTTTTGTTAGACGAAGCTTCTTTTATTTTTTATTCTTGATTTATCAAATATATGAAGTTGGAACCATTTTTTGTTAGTATGAACAAAGTTGTGAAGAAACACAATCATTGGTCCAAGCAAAACCTATGGCCGCTGGGAATAGTGTAACTCCGTCACTGTGTTTCATTTATATAAGCAACTTCCAATCGATTTTTTTAAGTATATAAAATGACATAAAAAAATTATGCTTCAAAAGAAAACTCAATTACATTAAATCCCAATTGTTATTTTTGCTAAGTTGAAGCTCTAAAATTCCTCATTTGAGAGGTTTGTCGTGTCAATAGTAGTAGCTATTGTGGTGTTTTATGCTTGTACCATGCTATATGGAGAGAGAGAGAGAGAGAGAGAGAGAGAGAGAGAGCAGCAACATACAAAAAATGTAGCAAATCAACCAAAAGTTAAAATTATTTACTCATATATTTCTTATGTTATTCATACTTCACTCATACATTTTATATGTTTTTACTAGTCTCCATAACCTATGTGCGACGGGGGACGCGTACAAGTTTGGCAGCAACAAGCTTCACGAAAGCAACAAATTGGCTGCCCTTGTGTGCTTCCAATAAAAACTAAGAATGCCATTAATACGATCATAAAAGCCTTCACAACAAATTGTTTGTAGCCTTCCATCAACACTTACCCTTGAAATTCTTTAGATAGCAGGTGTTAATCGTCTTCAGTTGTAGAATGAAAGATATGTAATTTTTTTTATAGAAAAATATGGAATTGGCACAACTAATTGAAAATACTTGTGTTCATATATATGTGAAATATTAATTTTGATATGGAAACTCTTGAGAGCACACTAAAGAGCTCATTTATTGAATTTCTGTTTTTTCACCCTTATTGAAGAGTTTAAAGAACGTTCCTCTCTCTCTCTCTCTCTCTCTCTCTCTCTCTCTCTCTCCATATAAATTGTTATTTATTAATCACTTAACTTTAACCATTTCGTATATCATAAGAGCATTCACATCAATCTCTATAAGGTTTTAGCCAAATTAATCCAAAAAACTTATATGTTGCTATTTTAACAAATAGACACCTACATCAACCTTAATATTTTTTTTCTTTATCCATCTAATGCAAGAATAGTTAACAAATTTGCATTTAGCTTCAATGGCCTTTAGTGTTTGATATCACAACCATAACAACAAGGTTTTCAGACTCGGACCGTTCATTGAACCGTAAAAGGAAGATGTTCAAAGTTTTTGAGGTCGAACCGAGGTCGAACCGGGGTTGAACCGTGATAACATCATAATTAATTTAATAATTAATTAAAGCCTATATATATATATATATATATATATTAAATTTATAAAACTAGCAAAATTGACTAATATATCTATATATGTGAGGGAAATTTAATGATTTTCAAGCATATATTTAATAATTAAATAATAAAGTTAAAATAAAATAATAACCATGAAAACATTAAAATTTATGATTAATTTTTGAAGTAAAGTTGAATATCTTTGAAAGATTTTAATTATAATTTTTTTATTCCTTGTGAGAGATGGATAATTTAATTAAGTAGAATAAAATTGTGTTAAGTTGTTTTTATTTAAAAAAAAAATTGCTAAGGGGTTGGATCGCACGGTTCTTTCACCGGTTCGTGCGGTCCAACCCCAGTTTTAGGGGTTCACAGAATTAACTAAAAATACGGTTCTTTAGGCTTAAAAAACCGGTTTTCATCCCGGTTCTCGATTTTCACGGTCTGACCTCCCGGTCCGGTCCGGTTTTGAAAACTATGCATAACAACAGTATACCAAAGCCAAACAAAATCTCATTGCATTGCAAATAATTTTGAAAGGTACATAATGGATTTTAGCTAACCAGCTTCAATATAACATGCTAGAACTCACAAAAACCTATTAATGTTGGTCACAAAATCCCTGTTACTATATATTTCAACAATTACATTTATATTATTTTATTTTCATTGGTTCAACCCCCCGACAATTGCCTAGGGTTACCAAATAGAAATGGCCTCATAATTTTGGTCCAAAAAAAAATATTTCATACTTATTTACCTTTTCTTTTGGAAAAGTTTTTGTTTCTAGCTAAATTTAAAGAAATCCATATGCATTTTTTTTTCTTAATTTCTATCCCACTTAAATCAAAAGTCATCTCTCTCTCTCTCTCTCTCCCCCAAGATTAACTCTCAATTTTGAGAGAGAACAAACCCCCTTGACTTGGACCTATTATACATCCCTAATGGGACTCCCCCACTCCCCATCCCCATGAACCAATCATATCTCTTGATAAACATCAAAATATTGATGTAGACACCACCACCTCTCTATATTGATAAGTGTAGAAATGCAATAACTATTGGTGTCACTTGTTATGAATGATGTATAATAAAGGCGATATCAATGAGGAATTCATGTAAGTATATGTTACTGATCCCAAATTTCTATATTAATAAGCTGTGAAAAGATTTGTATTTATAACATTTCTCTTATATTTATCCACACCCCTTTCAAAAATTTGACATGCTTTTCTTCTTGGCAAAAAAAAGTTATTGCAATTAATAAGTGTTTTTTTATATTTTATTTTATTTATTATTATTTTATTTAATTTTCACATGTTAGCAATTAAATAAGACAATAAGTTTTGAGAACTAGTAATTGTAGGGCTTTACCCTAAAGAGGCAGCCCTTCCAGAAATTCTCAAAGGCCAAGGCTGAACCCAGGCCTAAAAGGGGAGTCGGAAATAGTTTTCAACCAGCAATAGACGCAACTCAATTAGAACCTCACTAGTTGTGTTGTTGCCCCAAGCGCAAAGATGGATTGTTAATGTGGTTTTGCTCTACATTTAAATTCAGTTGTGTTGCTCAGTCTGCCAGACACACAATGCAGGCTGCAATTCTCTTTTTTACAGAAAAAAAAAAAGAAAAAGAAAAAAGAAAAAATTTGTGCTCAGTCCCTTGTTCACTGTAGCCTATATATGATATGAGTCAGTTTCAGTTTTATAACTAATTTTAAATTAAAAATTTTTTTGTTCCGCATGTCTTACTATTTGAATGCACTGAAGTAATATGTGGAAATGTTTATTATTTGATGTAAGTTCGTTAAATTATTATAAGACTACAAAATTATTTTCTAAATTGCGGGCCAGATTTGACTTTTTTTTAATGAATGATATTTTCTAGCCAAAAAAAAAAAAAAAAAAAAGTTTCTTCAGAAATTTTCGTTTCACCAATGATTTAATTGAATTAGGATGGAAAGACATAATAAAGAAGAGGAAAAAAAGAAAAGAAAATTTCGATAGTCAACTTAAACTGGCTTTATTGAATTAGGTAGCCGTAACAACAAAGCGAAAGAGAATCAATACTTAGGACCATAGATCCACAATAGTTCATATTTTTAAGTAGGACTTGGATGCACTCGTTGTCTGCCTAATCATGCAGAACCCGGTGCAATTCTCAAAGTAAACTACTTAAGCCAAAGAACCGGATATCATAAAAAGGGTGCGGTGTAATAGAGAATACCAAACCAGTTTTGATTCTAATAGAGAATCATATGGTATTACATTTTACATAAAAGGAGCATGGGAGCCAAGTAAAAATTTAAGCTTACGGTTGAAGTAACAATATTGCTATTTTAAACCTAAGAAGTTCGGAAGCCTCAATAAAATCCTTGACCTGTCCTTGTCAAGCATGAGAAACAAAAACATGCCTAGGACAATTTTGCAAGTCGGAAGAAAAAAACGATGCAACTTCTTATTTAAAAAATTCCTTCTATTTTAAACATAATTTCAATGATTTTATTTTGTAAACTTAAACATAAAATATTTTTAAAAAAAAAATATACCAAAAGATATGTACTAATTAATTATATAATTTTCGTATATTGTGTGTTGTGTCTTGTAACTCTTGTTCGCGTTTCTTATTTTAAAATACATAGTATTGTCTTATCTATTAGGCTTAGTGGCATATATTTCGGAGGTATGAAAGATTTGAAAGTTGAAACTACTTGAAGACCTTTTACAAAACCTTTTATGTGTGTGTTTCCGCTAGATTAACAGCAGGTCTTCATTCTGAAGTGGCTTCCTAAACACAGAAATGATCTATACACTGAGGGTGTCATTTTCATTTGCATGAACTTACCATTATGAAAGCAGTATCAGCCTTTGGAACACTTTCGAACATATCACCCCCAGCATGTTCAACTCCGTTGATCTCTGCAGCAACAGAGACAACATGAGGAAGGTCAAAGTTGATGCCTTGAAGCCATGGACAAGCCTTAACCAACAGCTTTATAGTGGTTCCAGTGTCTCCACCCACATCTACCAAACTGCTAAGCCCATCAAATAGTCCTGGACAACCTTGAATCATCCCGGGAACCACTAGCCTTGCGTCACAAGCCATTGCTTCATTGAAGAGCTAGCTATGATCAGGATTTGCTATTGTATGGCTCCATAAATCTTCACCATGAGCCTTCACAAATGATGAAGTCCCATTGGCTAGAACTCGGGCACTTAGACTAAGCCATGGTGCCAGCATCACTGGGCTGCTCTCTATCAAAATAAAAGCAGCCATGCTATGTTCTCCTTGTCTCATCAAACGACGAGATAGAGGTGTTTGTGCATAACCTGGGAAAAGTAGTGAGCCAAGATTTAGCATTGAAAGCTCGAAAATGTGTTGAAAACACAAGAGTTGTTTAGACCCCCAGATTAAAGTTACGGTTCGATTGATTTTACACTAACTTAAAACTAAGTACAGAATAGTGTAAATGCAAGCGGATAAACAAACAAGCTACTCTAATCCATAAACTTAATAATACAGTAGTGAAATGGAATGTAAAAGAGTAGGGAAGAAAGATGCAAACACAAGATAACACGCCGATGTGTTATCGAAGAAGAAACCGAAGAACTCGTTGAAAAACTTCTCCACTGCCCTCCAAGCGGTAATCGATTCACTAGACAATCAGTTGAGATACATGGGTTAGCAAGAGACCCTCCAAGCCTAATCTACCCGATGTACCTAAGCCCTCCAAGCTCCTACTCCATCAAAACTTCTCGGAACCGTGTGTTGTTTAGCTCTCCAGATCTCGCAACAAGCTCCATGTTGCATTTGCCATCTTTGGCTTCTTCCAATACTTCCTAGCAGCACCAAAACCTCACTTGACACTTTGGGCTATCAATCTCTCAATGGTATGGAAATGGAGAGGTAGGAGTTGAGGAAATTCCACAAGCAAATGTGTAGAGGATTGTAGGTATAACAATCTCTAACTCTGAAGGTGTTTGGCAAGGGTTTTCTCTCAGAAGCATATCTTAACATTTGTGGGTAATGTGGGTATATATAGTGTGGGTATAGAAAATGTGTATCAGATAGTACAGCTTGGCAAAACAGAATGTCTCGCGAGTGTCTCGTGGGAAGGCCTTACCCACGAGCTAGTCGTGAAACACAGCTGTTGCCATCTGTCCTGATTCTTCGCATTCCAATCATGTGCAGAGCACATGACTTACTTCGTGGGATGCTTAGTCGCGAGCTACCCGCGAGAACTCCTCAGTTTTCAATTGCTTGAGTCTTCACACACTCTCTCTCTATCACATAACCCCTACAATCAAATCCCACATTAAATACAGGGTACAAAAGATTGAATGAAATTACAATAAAATTTGGTACGGAATAAAATCCAATATAACACATAGTTGTAAATTACAACTTTACAAACATTAGAAGACAAAAAATACAACATACTTAGCTTGTCTTCCACACTCACAAACATGACTAGATGCACATATAATGCACACATATTATATATATATATATATATATGATACTTAACATCACTTTAAACAATACAGTGCTACTCATTTGAATATTACATTATATTTTAATGGTAAGAAAATTCATCGAAAGATAGCATATCAAGTATATTATGTTATTTATAAAGATACTTTTATATATGTATAAATTGTATTGTCATAATTTTAAATAGTCAACGTTCTAATTAAATTTTTCATAAAATGATTTTTAGTGATTAGATAAATCTCAAATAAAGCTTCCAAGTTAGTTTTTGTTAAATTCAAGTAATTAAATGATAAAAAATTTTAATCATATAATTTTTTTTGAATATTTAAAACTCCATAATTTAACTTGAAAATAACATCAAATTATGTAGTTTATAATATTATAATTAATCCTAAAATTTATTACTTATACACTCAGTTTGTGAAAAATGATAAAATATTAGATAAAGAAATGTATAGAATGATTAAAAAATAAGCAAAGTTGGGGGGTCTCCCCCCTTGCCTGGGGAGCCTTGGGTAGTGAGTTTCTCTTTGAATATTCCACGGTGCATTAGGAACCTCATAATGCGATAGAGTGGGGAAGGCGCACATCCTAGAGTTGAAGACAAGTCCGAGAGTGTAACGAGTCTTCCATGTCTTTCAATGGCATCAGCTATCCCAAGATCAATGGCACACTTGACTACAGCCATTTCTTAAAAAGCCCAATATGTACTTCCAGATATTTATGTCTGCATGTTCTTCTTTTCTTCATGGTGAAACTCTCTTTGTGTTTCTTGCATCTCTTTCTCTCTTCCCTCCTCTCTCGATCAGTATGAGCAATCTACTAATTCTACTTGAGGTAAGACATTTCAGGTTGACGGTTCATATACACAAGAAGAACTGTTGCGCAATAGAAAAATGAAGCTATCACTATCATTTACTTGCAAGATTTTACTACTATTTTTATTTTATTTCCTTTAGTGCTAATCCAGCCAAAAAGATTTGTCCTACATTTGGGCTTGTACTCTAATATTCTTTATGATAAACATGATATTATATACTTATCATTTTTTATCATCAGACGAAAATATTAATTGATTTTTTTTATGTACGTAATATTTGAACTTAAGTCCCTTGTTGGACATTAGACGACAAGACCTGCTTGAATTAATTGAAACCATCAACCCCAATAATTTATTAACCACACGTGCAAAGGCAGATGTGATTAGATGGAGAGACCCTTAGCTTTTTGTTTGGTAGAACTCACTAGATGGAGACCAGAATCTTTGGGGGTGTTTAGTACAATTGTTTAAACAACAGTTTTCAATGTTTAAACACTGAAACTCGTATTTCCACAACACTTAAACAACGATGCTAGAAATCTCTAACTAAATGGGCCCTAAGCTTTTTGTTTGATAGAAGTCACTAGATAGAGAGAATTAAGTCACTGATCGAGAGACCCTTAGCTTTTTGTTTGGCTATTTAACAAAAAACCTGATAGATAGAAGTCACTAGATGAAGAGACCTTTAGCTTTTTGTTTGGTTATTTAACAGAAAATCTGCTGGGTAGAAGTCACTAGATGGAGAGACCCTTAGCTTTTTGTTTGGTTATTTAACATAGAAAACTTGAAGCATCGAGATATGTTGGTATATCTAATGATAGGGGATTTAAAATTATTACCAATCTTAATATATAAAAAATATAAAATTATGTGGCAATAAATATGATCACTTAATAAATAAATATTTATATAATTTCTTTATAAGTAGTAGTGATACACCTGTTTGTAAAATTTATATGGTAAAATTTGTAGCATTCTATCATTGCTCTTTACATTAGTTAATTTCGTACAATAGACATCTTAATAATCTATCAAGGAGGATTGTTAATGTGGTTTTCATTGACCTCCCAACTAATAAAATGCTTTTATTTATGCAAATATGACATTACCTGGTAATTTTTTATTTTTTATTTCTTGTGCTGATTTGGAGAAATTATTAGGTCTATTAGGAGAATTGCTGATGTGATCCTCCCAACCAATGTGACAAATCCATTTATGCAAATATATGAGTGAACTTCCTAATCAATACAAGGAATAAAAAATAAAAATTATCAGGTGATATCACATTTGCATATATAAAAGTATTTTATTGGTTGAGAGGTCAAAGAGGACCACATTAGCAATCTTCTCGGTGGACCTAATAATTTGTTACTAATTAGGAAGCTCACTCACACATTTGCATAAATGATATCATCTTATTAATTTGGAGGACCACATAAATGTACTTCCGATGGACCTAATAATTTCTCATATTTACTAAGCTATATATAGTTCTAGTTGGCTAATTGTGGTGCACGTTTTTCATGGAGTATTAATGTAAAGAGAAAACATTAGGTCCGGAGCTGGCATAAAACCAGTATTTTACGCCAGCCAATAAGACCACGCCACGTTAGAAAAAAAAAGCTCTCAGCAATAATCCTTCTCCAAATAGCCAAAACCTCTCACGCCAAAAAATAGAAAATCCCCAAAAGCTCTCACACCATTCCTCTGCTTCCTTCACGCCGAACCTCCACCACCGCCATAGCCTGATCGTCGGAGCCGGAGCTTAAAGAAGCAATAGACCTCAAAAAAAAAAAAAAAAAAAACAATAGACCTCTGCTTCCTTCATTTAAATATTATTTTTTTATTCTTCCTCAACTCTTTCTCTCTCTTCCTCTTCGTCTGTCTCTCTTCTCAGATACAAAGCAAGCCACCCAAAACAGCCACCACCACACCAAACCCAGATCTGCCACCACCACACTAACCAGCCACCCAAAACTCAAACTACCACCACTACTACTTTACTTGAAACTTAACCACCACACCACCACCATAGCCAAAATCCAAGAAACCCACACTCAAAATCGATCACCACCGCCAAACCCACAGCCAAACCCACCACCACCAAATCCAAGAAACCCATACCCAAAATCAATCACCACCACAATCAAAATCCACCAAGCCCACGGAGATGGAGAGATAGAGAAAATAGGAAAGAGAAGCGAAAAAAAAAAAAAAAAACCGGTGAAGAAAGAAAAAGAAAAGAGAGAAGGGATGAATGGTGAAGAAAGAAAAAAAGAAATGGAGAAAGAGTGGCGTTCAGACAAAGGAACCAGAGGAAGAAAGAAAAATGAAAAAGTGGGGAAGTAAGAGAAAGGGGGAAAAGTAGGAGAGAGAAGCTGGTTTTCTTTCTTCGTTCTCTTCCAGCGATCAGAGGAATGGCGTGAGAGCTTTGGGTTTTGGCTGTTTGGAGAGGGATTTAAGCGGGGATTTTTTTTTTCTGACGTGGCATGGTCTGATTGGCTGGCGTAAAACACTGGTTTTACACCAGCTCTGGACCTAATGTTTTCTCTAATGTAAAACATGTGTTTTGCTTCATATAATTTTCTTTACCATTCCGAATCCTAAATTAGATCTGTAGTACCAAACTCGAAACTGTGATTGGCAGGTAGATTGATTGGTCCATTTATATTCATCATAGTGTATCTTTGTCGGCCTAATACTTATTATAAGCAACAGGACCTTCTAAACTGCAAGACATATTTTTAGGCCCAGGAGCTGATAGGATATGGAGTTTGCAATCAACAACCAATATAACAACTCCCTCCAAAAAGGCAATCAATAAAACAACATGACCTATCCCATATCTTCAAAGAATCAAAAGTATATTTACATTAAATGTTTTCCCTTTCGTCTTTTCTTTTAGCTAATGATTGAATTTAATTAACATATACAATTAGATGTTACCTATGGTTTTAAAAATCACCAGACCAGCTAGTCAAACTTATTCAACCATATGAACATATCAAAAAGTCAAAAACGCTAAGAGCCTCTTGTAACTCTGGGATTCAAATCTCGGTCGCATTTCTCAGTGATAACTATTGAATTATCTAAAAAATGAACAAAAATTTAACCAATTCCAACAATATTTTTTAATTATAAATTCTACTAATTGGTTGAAACCCAAATAAATCATGAATAAATTCAGAAATTTAAGCTTACATTACTAGTAAAAAAAAGCAGTCCATTTTTTTTAATAATTAATTGAATTTTTGTTCTTTTATTATTCGCCCACATTGATTTGTATAACGGATCCAATGCATTAAAAAAAAAAAAAAAAAATCAAATGTTTGATTGAACAACATTTTCAAACTCTAACTCCACCTTTTGCTAAGAATAATATTGTATTCCATTTAAGAACATTGTTATTACCAAAAGGATAAATGCTGATGACATGCATATATATTTGGTGCTAGCTTTATTTGAGGAAAGTAATATTCGTATGAAGGCGAAATAATAGTTCGTAGGAAAGAAATAGCTTTATTTAACAAACATATGTCATCAAGACATAAAATAAACTTTTAAAGGGGTTTATAACTCAACCCTTCCAAAAATAAATGTATGCCGCAAAATTAGTGGCGAGCACACGGTATTCTTTAGTAAAAGGTGAAACAATAGTTCGCTTTGTGCTCACCACACGGCTCCATGAGTTTAACTGTTTGGTAATAACAATATATATGCATTAATTATTATTTGTTTATCTTCTTTACGATGTGGGACTAAGTCATATTCAGCATTAATTAGGTGTTAACAAGAATTTATAAAATATAAACTTACGGTATGCTTGATGGAATTTGTGCATACGGAGTTATATAATCCAAAAGGGTCAAGAAATATTGATACTAAAAAAAAAGTCAACAGGATTGGTGCAACATTATTAGCGTGTTTTTAATTACATCCTTGAAATCTATTTTGAATTCATGGTTTAATTAACCATGATCTTGAAAAGTGCTCCTCTAAAGTGGATTTTCTGAAATATTGATTTTATTGGTTTGATTTATACATACATAAGATTTTTAAGATCTATCAAAATGTCCATTTAGTTTTAAATCCGTGGTACGCTAATGCACAGGGGCGTAGTCAGGAATTTTTACATGAGAGGGCCGATTCGAAGTATTGATATTAAAAACATAATTCATAAGGCTATTGAATATGAAATTTCAATTTTGATATATCTTACACATTAACGAACATACAAAAACTGTTTAAATCATTATAGACATATACAAAAAATCCACCAAAAAAAAAAAAAAACATTTCACATCAAAATCATGTCTGACAACGATTTTTCATGGGATAGAATTTATCCATAATCATTTCCATGGTGAAATTCCCAGTAATTTCCCTTTCTATATAAACTATCATATTAACCAAAAAAGAACTTCAAAAAATAAAATTTTAATTAGAAATTTTTTTTTAGTTATATGGATGTTATTCATACTCAAGAAAAAATAACATTCCACTATAATTTAAACAATCAACCCATCATCATTCCTATTATTAAAATTTTCCTGTATTTTAATTTTTTTTAATTAAGAATAACCCCTCAAACAAAAGCAAAAATTAAACTAACAAAAGCAAAAATTAAACACACAAGTACACAATATAAACCAAACAATTTAACAACACCCACTGCCACATGATATCTAACTAATAAAAAATAGGTAATAAATCAAAAAAAATTTACCTTAGAAACTTTGTTTTCACAAAGTGCAAAGATGGGTGTGGGCCGTGTGGGTGTGGCAATGCCTAGTAGATCTTCCCTTCAAGACTCATCACAAACAACTTCCCCATGCCTTCAATCATATATTTCTCTAAAAATCTATGAAAAATTAAAGAACATGTGAATATTTAAGTAAGTGTATATATTTGACAAAAAAAAAAAAAAAAAACACTATAAAGAGATGAAGGTGAAGTGCTGAAGAAAGAAAAGAAAACTGAAAACTCACCCTCTAAATGATTTATTTTAAGAAAGTAAGAAAGAAAATAATGGTCAGGTTTTTTTTTTTTTGGGATCGTGAGGATTGAGTTTGAGAGGAGGGCTGAGCTGAGGTTTTGTTTTGTTTGGGGGTTGCTGGTACCAGTGGAGTGGGCGGTGGCATGTACACAGAAGACAAGAAGAGAATAAAAAGAATAGCAAAAGAAAGGGTTCTGATTTTGAGTTTGAAAATGGGTAATAAAGTGTTATTTTATTGGGCAGTGCCTTTGGATATTTAAATATAAGTGGGCCATGTTTTGTTTTATTAGAGGATAAAAGATGCCTACAATTGAAACTAGAGCATGTTGGGCTAGGGAGTGAATTGAACAGAAATGGGAGGGGGGCCGGATATACATCATTAGGGGGGCCCAATTAAAATTTCTATATGGGCTGGTGGACTTTTTTTTTTTTTTTTTTTTTTGCAGGGGCCACGGCCCCCCCAAGGGGCATCGTGGCTCCGCCCCTGCTAATGCATTTACATATTTCAAAGCAGTGAAAGTGTTTTGCTTATCTTTGCAACATGAAGTTATGCAGATCAAAGGATGAGAGAGAGCTGGAAAGAGACAAGTGAAAAACAAGGAAGAGAAGCGAATTCAAGAAAGAAAGATAAAAAAAAAAAAAAGTTGTATTATTCTGTCAATGAATTACATAGCTGCCATGTATATATAGCATGGGAGACGGAATTCTCTGGACAAAAGAGGACGGTTGGATTTGGGATGACCTCAAGATACTCACTCCTACACAAACACTGAAGAAGGGTTTTGGAGATTGGCTCTTCCTTGTATGGCTTGCTGATGGCCACTCTAATGATAAAATCAGTTATATGCAAAGTTTTACAATTATTTTGTTGAAACTAAAAATATTTTGTTGAAAATACTGTAGACGAAGATAAAAATTAGTTGAAATAGTACAGTGGGACCCATGAATTATACCAAAAAGTACAGTGTGACCCATAAATAATAAAAAAAATAAGTTGAATAGTAAAATAAGTTGGCAAAAATAATCTTTGCCAAACGGACACTAATAATGGGAATCTTTGTCTTAAGGTTGCAGGTCTCCCTTTTGATATTGGTCTGTTTTAAAATGGATTTTATAAACGTATTAGGGTATATATTAGTAAACTATTTTATGAAACTTTTTATTGGAAAATGAAAAAGTAACTAACTTTTTAAAAAAATTTTCTAATTTTTTTTTATAAAAACGTTTTATAAAATGGGTGATTAATTTATGTCCTTAGGGTATATATTAGTAAACTATTTTATAAAACTTTTTATTGGAGAATGAAAAAGTGATTAACTTTTACAATAAATTTTTCAAATTTTTTATAAAAATTTTCATAAAATAAATGATTAATGTATGCCCGAAGAACATACATTAACCAAACCCTTTTATAATTGCTCTTTGTGGGCTCTTTTCTTGCCAAAAAGCTTTCACAAAACCCAAGCATCAGTTGTTGTGATGCCTATTTTTCTAGCTTGTGGGTTGGCAGGGCATAACGGGGTGTCCTTCTGGCTTGTTGGCAGAGGGGATAGATCATAACGGTTTTTTTTTTTTTTTTTTCCTTTCATGAGTCAATACCCCAGCTGCATCTTCTAATTTATAATTGCCCTAGAAGCATGTGAGTATATGGAAAATTGGTTAGGGATGCTCTAAGTTTCTTGTGTCTTACCCTCTTGTCTTTGTTGGTATATTTTCTGTTACCTCAACTTCACCGGTCAATAAACCTTTTCGGTGCCCTCTCATTCAGTGAGTGATTGGAAGCAATGGAGATCAAATGTATTGGCTACGAGAAGCTCAATGCCAGAACAACTTGCAACTGGCGAAAATGTGCTTAGAGATTGTGTGCATCAAGTGCCATAAACTAGCGACCCACAATCCTAATTTTTAAACACACACAGATGTCATCAAAGGCTAGGATTCCATTTTTTAGCAAGAAGGGAACCCTTCAAAAAAATTTCTAAGGACAACGCCAAACCCAAGGCTAATAGCTTTCAACCGGCAATACACTTCCGCAGTTAGAACCTCACAATCTGCATCATATAGACCCAACTGCAAAGGTGATATTTTACAATATTGTGCAGCACTTCTTTACATATAGCTACTTATCAAATTAATGGAACTTAATCTGCCTCACGTCTCCGATATGGGATGACTCTCAAACTTTAGATATAGCTCTATCCCTCAATTAATTTCGTCTCACCCATGGTTACTTTAGCCAACTGAATATAATTTGACTTTGGTTATGTAATGTATTATAAGTCTGTTTAAAAAATTTTATATATTACTTTCATGTTTGTGTGTTCTAATAAGTATTACTGTTTTCAAAAAAAAGAAAAAAGAATATAATCTGACTCATAATTCAAAGAATGTAAGTCATAGAAAAAAAAAAAAAAACCCTAATATTGGAAACTGAAGAAATGATTCCCTCCATTTAGATATATCTTTAAACTCTCATTACTATGTCATTCTCAAAAAAAAAAAAAACTCTCATTAGTATGTAATTAATAAGACTGAACAACTTATAAGAACAGTCAGATCCCATCTTTCTTTTATTTATTCATGAAATTAAAATGATAGGACCAAAACAAATTACACTACTTATACTATAACTCACCTTATAATGAGTTGAGATTGATAAAAAAAAATGGTAGATTTATATGGATTCATGCATCCATCACGCAGTGAGTTGTGATAACAGTGGTGTATTTATTGTAGCCCTAGCATTAATGCTTATTTATTTATAACGTCAGTACTTTGACAAAATCTAATATTCTAACTTTTTTTTTCTTAGAGGGAAACCCCCACTCCATGCACCTATGCTAAAATTGCAGTATTCCAGTTAACAAAAGGGTGTTTGACATATCTTGTGCTAGGTTTCTTTGAGGAAAGTACTATTTCATATGAAGATGATGATTGACTTAATAGAAAAAAAATATATGCCGTGAAATAAACTTAACTAAACTTGGTAAGGGGTTTAGGTTAACTATCGTGATGACAAATTTTCAATTATCGTAATGTAAAATGGCTTTTTAAAATATTTATTTTACTGGTTTGAATACTTATACATATAAGATTATTAAGATATATCAAAATGTCCATTTAGTTTTAAATCCATTGTACGCAAATGCATTACATATTTCAGAGCAGTGAAAGTGTTTTGATTATCTTTGCAACATGAAGTTATGCAGATCAAAGGATGAGAGAAAGCCTGAGAGAGACAAGTGGAAAACAAGAAAGAGAAGTGAACTCAAGAAGGAAAGATAAAAAACAGTTGCATTAAGCTGTCAATGAATTAGAGAGTTTTTCTTTTTATGGAAGAGAGTTTTTTTTTGGGTGTATTTGAGTTTTGAATTTTTCTAAGAGTTCTTTTGTGCCACATTTGTAATCTGCCTATATATTTTGCTGGTGAGATTTTTTCTTAGACGTCGCCTAATGGACGTAGCTTTAAGATCGACCTACATAAATCTTTTGTGTTCCTATGTGAATGTCTTTTATATTTCTCGATTTTATTTTTGCATAAATGCACAATTCTTTGGTTGCATGCGCAAAAAACTAGGTATAAAAGCTTCCACTATCTCAACTAGGTGTAGCAATATTTGACATGATTCGTGAATATGATAAGAGCAAGTGTTTTTTATGGTTAGTATTTAGTATAAATGAGTTTATGTTAAATTGAGTTGACATGCTTCAACACAATTACTGAATGAGTCAATTATGTGTTGACCTACTTAGCCCACAATCAATCTAAAATGACATGATTCATATAAATAAATTCCATTTTATCTAAAATTTGTTTAAATTTTAATATAATTGAGTAAGGAAAAGAATTTAATGGTTATATTGATAAATTCTTCATTGAAACTTTAAAGTTCCTATATTATATCTCCAAAAAAAAGATTAAAAAATCTCTCTTTTAGCATTATCTTTCTTAAATTGTGTATTAAATGGGTTGAAATGAGTTATGTTTTGTAAACTCACATAATAAACAGGTCGTATTAAGATTGAGAGGTTCTTTCTCAAAAAAGAAAAAAGATTGAGAGGTTTTGATGCGATTATTAACTGGGTTGCATTAGGATGACATAACATGAGCATATGACCTGCTAATGTGAATTGCCACCCCTGTTCAAATGATGCTTGGTTAGGGATTCTCTAAAGAGCGGTCTTAAACTGGTCACAGAAAATAAGCTAGTAAAGAGTGGTGTAAAATGCATCACCTTTAACATACATGTAAAAGTAGACCCCTGGAATTTGCCAACAAACTGACTTGAGGTTTGTTTATAAGCGAGTGTATTTAATATTCTATATTTATGTGCTTACAAATAATAAATGTGGGGGGCAAAAGCCCGGATCTGGTAATTGGGCCTGGGGCCCTGT
The DNA here is from genome assembly GCA_032727855.1 of Quercus ilex subsp. ballota. Lineage (NCBI taxonomy): Eukaryota > Viridiplantae > Streptophyta > Magnoliopsida > Fagales > Fagaceae > Quercus > Quercus ilex. The sequence goes on from CM064918.1 coordinate 56,494,162, forward strand.
TCTTTATGGCATCCTACGTCCGAAGAGCAAAAGCGGGCTGGGACACTGCTCCTGCAGACCTCGGGCCCTAAGATGGCCGAAAAGTACAATCCGAGGAGGTGATTCATCGTCCGAAGAGTTTTTACTCCTCGGATACGTGTAGCACTGGTTAAATGCGTGTACAGGAGGCCCGAGTGCCCTTCCTGGCAACCTGGGTAACAAAAATAAGCTCTGGGCACTCCGGAGGATGATAAGAAGGAAGAAATATCTAAAGGAAAGGCTGCTACCACCGTATTTAATGCACTGCAACAGCTTTTCTGGCCGCATTTATGTGGAGAAGACCCCTGAACAGTGAAAGCCCAGCTACCGCCACTCACAAAGAGCTAAAGTGGGTACATGATGTGACATGCGCTCAAGAGGTTACCTAGATGAGGAACAGGTGGACGATGGAGATGAAGAAAAAAAGTGCTATATAAGAAGATCGATCCCTGAGAAGAGAGGAGAGGAAGAAAAAGCTTGACTGTAGTTCTGCATGTTGCAATTACTGTTCATTCAATAAAATGTCTCTTCGGACTTTCATCTAAGAAGCCTCTGTCATTGTCTTATTTCTGCCTCACGTAATCTAGCCATCCTTTGTTTAATTCAGATCCCGCCCAGCTCTTTCACCCACTCTCTACAAATTCATTGTGCTGGGTTCGTTGGGCCTCTAACCCATTTCTTTAGGGCTTGGGCTGCAAAAACTGACCCTACAATAAAGAAAGGGCATTTATTTTTTAAATGATGTAGCGCCATACAAACTATTAAAAAAAAAAATTTGTAAACTGATCTCTCTCCATTTTACCATGAAATGGAATGAATCTTATTCTAGTCAGGCAGAGGGCAAAATCCATCATACCATTAAGCCATTTGCAAAAGAAATGCTATCATTAAAAAAACATAATATTATAACTCTAAGTTGTTCAATACAAATTACATTAGAAAATGGTCAATGTTTTTAATTTTATTTTATGTTTAAATCGGGTTACATGACAGTTTAGAAGACCACATATGTATATTAAATCATATGATCTATTTAATAATTTAAAAAAATTACAAGACTATTAAGTACATCATGTATTGTTGCAGGAACTTTTTCCAAATGGTTTTAGAAGAAAATTCCAAACACTTAGATAGTGACCTCTAATATATACTAGTTTGAACGTGAAAGCGGAAATTTTGATACCGCTTATTAGAGAGGTAATACTTTGATGAGATTCTGATGAAGACTTAAAAGTTAAAACTTTTGAATTGAGTAATATCCTATATTATATTAAGGCCTTAGTTGCTATCTTTCCAAGATTTTATCTCCCTGAAAAGTGCCTTTAGATTGAAATACCCTTAACTTTTCATATGATATCTAACGGACAACTATTCGACAAATTAATACATAGATGATATCTTGGTATGTTTCAATTAGCCTAGCCTTATGCAATATAAATTTAATAATCTATCTTGCTAGTTGTTTACTCGAGGGAAAATGCTAGAAATATAATTTTTTTTATAAATTATTGATGTGGTGAGTGATTATTAGTAAATAAAATAAAAAATATTATTGGCAGGCCTAGATGATAACTAGTAAGAACTTAACTACAAAAACAGTTTGTAAAAATGTTGTAAAATAATTTGTGACTGTAGTATTACTTTTATTCAAGTAGTTAACCACTAACCAAGAAGGCAAGTAGTAATTATACTATCTAGTTGGCTGATTGAAGACAGGTTTTCATGGAATATTCACGTAAAACAGGTGTTATAGTTTACACTTCTCAATAAAAAAAAAAAAAAAACCAAAACAAAAACAAATGGTGTTTATGCTTCACACTCCTATTTACAATTCAGAATCCTTAACAGTTAAGGTAGATATGGAGTACCAACTCGAAATGTAATTGGCAGGTAGATTTATTGGTTACTTTATATATTGGCTATTTTGTATCTTTAACAGCCAAAAACTTAACATATGCAACAGAAGCTTCGCAACTACCGCTAATAGTAATTGGCTATTTTTTGGTCCTTTTCTTTTAGCTCGTAATTGACTATATATAACAAGTTGATTATGGTTGTATTCGTTTTTACCCATGATTTAAAAAACCATCAGGGCCGAAGGCCCATTGTACTCCAAAATTTTATGAAAAGACTCTAAGGCTCTCCATTGGAACAAAAAAAGGCCCCCAAAATGTTTTTTTTTAACAAGAGTCTCAAAAGTACTAGGAGGATATTCAATTTTTAAACAGAAAAAAAGTACAAAAAATTGGGTTTTGCATTATTTCTCATCCTAGTTTCAAGTTGATGTGTCTTTGAAGAAGTTAACAAAAAGTCAAACATCTTTAGTTTTATATATACTAGCCTAAGAAGTACGGTGGTATGATTATGTACTAGGTGAGAATTGAAAATATGCAGTTTAAAATAGTAAGTATTGAAATTAGCATTATAATTAAAAGAAGAAAATGAATATCAGATATGAATAGTGCACCCTTTGTTGTTTTTGTTAGATGAAGCTTCTTTTATTTTCTATTCTTGATTTATCAAATATATGAAGGTGGAACCATTTTTTGTTAGTATGAACAAAGTTGTAAAGAAATACAATCATTGGTCTAAGCAAAAGCTATGGGCCCTAGGAATAGTGTAACTCTGTCACTGTGTTTCATCCATATAAGCAACTTCCAATCGATTTGTAACTCTGTCACTGTGTTTCATCCATATAAGCAACTTCCAATCGATTTTTTAAAGTACATAAAATGACATAAAAATATTACTCCTCAAAAAAAACTTAATTACATTAAATCTCAATTGCCATTTTTGCTAAGTTGAAGCTCTAAAATTCCTCATTTGAGAAGTTTGTCATGTCAATAGTAGTAGCTATTGTGGTGTTTTATGCTTGTACCATGCTATATGTTGAGAGAGAGAGAGAGAGAGAGAGAGAGAGAGAGAGAATTAGCTTTGGAATAAAACTTAATTTTCCTTTTGATGTAGCGATGAATAGTCCTTAATACATGTAACGAGATACTATTCATTGTTAAAAAAATTTGTTAAACTATTGAGACTGATGTAGGGTAATTTTGGTTGAGTTTAGCCAAATATTTGTTGAAAAACTATTTAATTTGGTGAGGCTAATGCTAATGCTCTAAGAAAGAATTGGGAAACGTTGTATCAAACACCTGAAAGTAAAAGTAGTAATTGTACATTGTTTATCTTTTAGTCTTTTTGGGGATACAAATTTGTAATTTCTATAGAGAAAGTACTCTAAATAGTTGTATTAGAAGTACTCTATAGTGTCACTTATTCAAATAAAAGTAAAGGTTAATCAAACAAAAATAATTGGATGAGTGACATATTTTAACTTTTGCAATTGTATTATTATTATTATTATAACAACACATGTATAGAAACTTAATTATGATATTTTACTAATAATTGTTTATTTGATAATCTATTTGGGTCGAGGAATTTGCAAGTTCTACAAAGAAAATAATCTCAATAGATTATCAATAACATATTGTTTTCCTAATTTGTCCAATAAATCATTGTAAAGTTTCATTAATTTTTGGGTTATATTTTTGGTGTTTTGAATTGTAAGGTAGAAAAAATAGGGTTTGAGAAAATTTGAAAAATTTCCCTAATTTTTCCAACTAATAATTTTTAAGTTTTATTAATTTTTGAGTTACGTTTTTTGGTGTTTTGAATTGTAGGATAGAAAAAATAGGATTTGATTTAAAAAAAAAAAAACTAAAATAATAATTTTGAAATTTTTTATACTTTTTAATGTTATACAAAATGTTATAAATAACTTTCATTAAAAAATGAATATTTGCGTTAACTTGCATTTTGAATTCTTGAAAAAGAAATTTTATTGTTTACATTTTGGTATGTTTGATTCATCTTTTGGGCTCTATAACTTTGACATCACAGATTCTTTTGATGTAGAAAAGAGCCATAAAAAATGAGTTTCATTTTGCTCAATTGGTAAAAGTTTTTGTTGAATAGAAGATCTAGGATTCATACCTCGTTTACATAAAAAACCAATTGATATCTTGATTTGATGATAAAGAGCAATCATCATGAGTAATAAAGGCTAAAAGGTAGGGTTGAGAATTGGAACGAGAGATAGAGGAGATTAGGAATCTCCAATTCTTTTATAGTACTCTTAGTCTTAATTTGGTCTGCGTAAAGAATCCTTGGGCCTTAATGTAGTAGGCTAATTAGCTACATTATTTTGGAATGGGCTGCTTCCTATATACTCTATTTGACCATGTTTTGTTTTGTTTTTGTTTTTTTAAGAGAAAGATAGAGTTTTGTTTCAGGTAATTGGGTTCTAAAGCTATGCACTGGGTCCATTCAAAAGAGATAAGAAATTGAAAATACAATTGTTGTTGGCAATAATTTTGTAGTTCAACAAGAACCTCAAGGTGTTTCTAATGAAAATTGTACGTTTTTAGACCCTTTAAACACAACCAGATTAACCTAGTTATTTAGCCAAGTGATTAACTTAGGTTTATTATTTAGATTTAGGTTAAAACAATAACAATCATATCATGTAAAGCAGTGGAAAATATAAAGAACACAAAGATCTGATGACCCAGGAAAACCAAACTGGTAAAAAACCTTGAGAGGATTTAACCTAACTATCCTCAAGGTAAAAAGCAAATCCACTATAAAAAAATTGAAGTTTGTACAATAGAACTTAGACCACTAACATTCTATTACTACCTCGAGTAGAAAACTTACTATCACGACCTCATGATAGCTCCGAATCTATGGACTACTTGTTTCTTTGATCTGCAGCAACCACAAGTTCTTCTACTTATGAATCGTGATCTTCTTGAATGTTCTTTATGCAACAATTGAAACAACCATCAAGTTCTTGATGTGAATCTTGATTTTGATAGCTCAATGTGCGTGTATGAAGGTAAACACCTCTAGATCTCACAAAAGATTCAATACACAACTCAACAAAGACTCTAGAGAGCTTTTGGGTACAAAACCCTAGATCTACAAAAGAGGCACACTCTTCTCTCTCTGAAAAGCTTTTTAAAAACGTACTTAGAGTTTCCTTTATATACTAGAAGAAGTAGACCTGAAACCTTAATCTTTAATGGGCTTGAACTGCTGTTTGGGCTTAATTAAAATTCTGCAGATACGAATCTCGATCGGTCGAGCCTGTTTTTTGATCGATCAAACTAGGTAGATTATGAATCTTCTTCCTGCAGCTTGTATGTTCTTGAATCTTGACTTGAATTACCTTGAGCATTGTCTAATATTACTTATAGACTCTAAGATCTATATCTAGACAAGTTTATGTTTATGATTTGCCAATTGTTCTAAACATTTAGAACCTAAAAAAAATGTATAGGATTCCAATATCTTTTACTCATGTTGTGACTATTATATAGATGGACAGAATATATATATATATATATATACACTTTTTTGGATAATTCATTGTTGTTTAACATTTAACTATGGTTCTAAGTTCTAACTAGTTAATTTTGTCATAATTGGATTTTTTTTTTTTTTGCATATTATAATTGACACCTAAAGTCTAATCTATAAATAATATATAATAGAATCTAACATTTTTCAAACTATTGATGTGGCAAATTCTTATTGGTTCTAATACGGATCCACCACTAACATATTTATATTTACCAATAATTATTTGAAAATGACTAAGAGTAATGCTATATTTACAAACTATTTTACAATATTTTTACAAATTATTGACGTGGCAAATTTTTATTAGTTCTAATATAGGTCTACTACTAACATTACATTTATGTTTACCAATAATTATTTGAAAATTACTAAAGCCACATTAGCAATTTGTAAAAATGTTGTAAAATAGTTTGTGTCTGTAGTATTACTCAATGACTAAAGCCACATTAGCTGTTTGTAAAAATGTTGTAAATTAGTTTGTGTCTGTAGCACTATTCTTATATTTTAGTGGGCTCTACGAAGTAATGAAAATGAACAATTAATTTCATTAAAAAAAAAGGCATAAATGCACTTTTAGTCCCTACATTTTGACTTTTTTCCATTTTGGTCTCTACATTTCTATTTCACCACTTTTAGTTTCTAAACTAATTAACGCGTGTTATTTTAGTCTTTTTTGTCATTGAACATACGAAAATCACTGAGGTGACTAACGGAGAGATTAAAATATTATTAAAAATTCACTGTAGCAATAAAATAAAAAAATTTTTAAACAAGAACACACCAAAACATAAAAACAAGAACAGAAACCCAAAAACCCAGATTTGGCTCAATGTAAAATGATTTGAAAGTGTAAAATATTTTCAAGCGAAAATATTTTTCAGAAATGAAAATGATATTAGGTGGGTGGGTCTGAATATTATAATAGGAAATTTGAACATATAAACCAAATCAACAAAAAACATAACAAAAAAAATTCAGTCTTCCTCAAAAATAAGCATTGATCGTGAGAGAGGGAGAGGGAGAGATAGATTGAGAGAAAGAGAGAGGTAAAGGACCATAGATTGGTGGGTGGGTCTGAAGGAGGAAAGATGGGCGGGTGGGTCTGACAGCGGCGAGATCGGTGGGTGGGTCTGATAGCGATGAGATTGGTGGGTGGGTCTGAAGGAGGTGATGACGACGAGATTGGTTTGTAGATCAGAGACCTTGTTAGCTTCTCGCCGAACGTTGAGCTTCTTCACGACAACCTTAACCTCATCGTACTGAATCAGTTTCTCCAACTCTCTCTTAGCATCCTTCTTCGCTCCACCGCTCTGGTCACCAAAGGTCCGATCCAATCGCCTGGGATAAGCGTCACTGCGCGTGGAGCTTTGTCACTGGGTTGGGGCATGTAGTTCACAGATTGATTAGTGTCGGTCACGATCTCTCTGACCTGGGTTTGTTTTTCCATTTGAGTGGTGGTTTGTTTTAAATTTCTGGTTTTTTTTTTTTTTTTTTTTTCATGTGGGTTTGATGATTTTTCTGGGTTTATGGGTTTGATTTGTTGGAGGTTTCGGTGAAGGATGGTGTTTGGATATGGAAAATGTGAACATCGCCAGTGGTGGCCATGGCATGCAATAAGAGGAGAATCAGTTGCTCATGAGTGGGTATTTGGGTTTGTTTGAAACTTACATGAGTGGGTATCTAGGTTTGTTTGAGACTTGTGTGATTGAGTTTGTTCAGATCTGAGTATCTTTGCTCTTGTTTTGGGTTTATGAATTTTATTTGCTGGAGGTTTCGTTGTTGATTGAAAGATGAGAAAATCTGGGTTTGAGTTGTGATTTTGAATATCTGGGTTTCTGTTCTTGTTTTTGTTTTTATGTTCTGGTGTGTTCTTGTTTTAAAATTTTATTTTATTTTATTGCTATAGTGAATTTTTAATAATATTTAAATCCCTCTATTAGTCACCTTAGTGATTTTTGTCCGTTGACTGACGGAAATGACTAAAATAACACACGTTAATTGGTTTAGGGACTGAAAGTGGGGAAATGGAAATGTAGGGACTAAAATGGAAAAAATTCAAAATTTAGGGACTAAAAGTGCATTTACGCCAAAAAAAAGAACAAATTATGTTGGTATATTTCACGATAGAATCTTATATTTAGGTTTTTTTTTTTTTTTTTGGGAGGTGGAACCCCCAACTCCGCCTTTGCTAGGCCTAGATTTGGGCTAGGTCAATACTATACATTTATGAAAATCATTTGACATTGCTTAGAATCTAGTAGTTCTTCGATATTGTCATTCTCCTATAATAGAAAACGAGAACCTATAAAAGGAAACTTGGAAAACTTGTAACATCCCAAGTTTAATTACCAATAGGGTTAATTTCAAATGGTCAATGTAGATATTACTCACTACAAAAAAAAGCGCCTCTGGCCGCAGTTTTAAAATGCGACTATAGGTCACAAAAACGTGGCCATAGCTTGATTTGGCCTATAGCCGCGTTTTTTTAAGCCGTGTTTTTAAATATGGCCTAAAACCCGTAACTATAGGCCTGAGAGGGTGTATGGCAGCATTTTTTAAGCGCGGCCTAAGGGTACGTCCTTAGGCCGTGTTTAAAACGCGGCCGTAGATCGAGAGGTACGGCCGTGTTTAAAACGCGGCCTAAGAGCTAGTCCTTAGGCCGCGTTCTAAATAAGGCCTAAGGACCAGACATTAGGCTGCACTTTAAACGCGACCGTAGAACAAGAAGTACGGCCGCGTTCAAAACGCGGCCTAAGGTGGCCTAAGGTCTGGTCCTTAGGCCGCGTTTAGAACGCGACTTAAGGACCAGCCCGACATGTACACACTAATATTGCAGTTGTGTTTTTAAATGCGGCTTTTGGCTTCTTTTTTTTTTTTTTTTTTTTTTTTTTTTTTTTTTTTTTTTTTTTTCTCTAGGCCAGATGACGGATGCAAATACAAAATGCTACTATAAGTTTGTCAAACGCTACTATAAAAACCTGTCACACACACAATTCTAACTTGTTATTCTAGCAAAATTCTGGAATTTTCTCAAACCTGTCACAATTCCAATTATCAATCACATATACATGTAGTTCAATACAACAACAAAATAGGCATCAAGTTTATACCTCAACAATTCCAATTATCAATCACATATATATGTAGTTCAATACAACAACAAAATAGGCATCAAGTTTATACCTCAACTGCAAAAATTACACACATGATTGTTTCTAACTTCCTATAGCTATCTCGGATGCTTCTAGGGGTGCCTTGTCTACATGTGTATGTCATTAAAAAAAAAAAAAAAACTTAAACTAAATTGGTAAGGGGTTTAACTCAACCCCTACAGAAATTGATGTATGCTGCAAAATAAGTGGTGGCAAGCACACGGTATTCTTTATGTACTAGCCAAAGAAGTGCGGTGGTATGATTATGTACTAGTTGAGAATTGAAAATATGTGGTTTAAAATAATAAGTATTGAAATTAGCATTATAATTAAAAGAAGAAAATGAATATTAGATATGAATAGTGCACCCTTTGTTGTTTTTGTTGGACGAAGCTTCTTTTATTTTTTTTTTCTTGATTTATCAATTATATGAAGTTGGAACCATTTTTTGTTAGTATGAACAAAGTTGTGAAGAAACACAATCATTGGTCGAAGCAAAAGCTATGGCCCCTAGGAATAGTGTAACTCCGTCATTGTGTTTCATCCATGTAAGCAACTTCCAACCGATTTTTTAAAGTATATAAGATGACATAAAAAAATTACGCTTCAAAAGAAAACTCAATTACATTAAATCCCAATGGTTATTTTTGTTAAGTTGAAGCTCTAAAATTCCTCATTTGAGAAGTTTGTCGTGTCAATAGTAGTAGCCATTGTGGCGTTTTATGCTTGTACCATGCTATATGGAGAGAGAGAGAGAGAGAGAGAGAGAGAGAGAGAGTGCGGTAACATACAAAAAATGTAGCAAATCAACCAAAAGTTAAAATAATTTACTCATATATTTCATATGTTATTCATACTTCACTCATACATTTTATATGTTTTTACCAGCCTCCACCACCTACGTGCGGCGGTTTGCTACAAGTTTGGCAGCAACAAGCCTCACGAAAGCAACAAATTGGCTGCCCTTGTGTGCCTCCAATAAAAGCTAAGAATGCCATTAATACGATCATAAAAGCCTTCACAACAAATTTTTGTAGCCTTCCATCAACACTTACTCTTGAAATTCTTTAGATACCAAGTGTTAATCGTCTTTAGTTGTAGAATGAAAAATATGTAACTTTTTTATAGAAAAATATGGAATCAGCACAACTAATTGAAAAAACTTGTGTTTATAAATAGGTGCAATATTAATTTTGATATGGAAACTCTTGTGAACACACTAAAGAGTTCATTTATTGAATTTATGTTTTTCCACCCTTATTGAAGAGTTTAAAGAACATTTCCCCTCTCTCTCTCCATATAAATTTTTATTTATTAATCACTTAACTTTAGCCATTTCGTATATCATAAGAGCATTCACATCAATCTCTACAAGGTTTTAGCCAAATTAATCCAAAAAACTTATATGTTGCTATTTTAACAAATAGACACCTACATCAACCTTAATATTTTTTTTTCTTTATCCATCTAATGCAAGAATAGTTAACAAATTTGCATTTAGCTTCAATGGCCTTTAATATCTAATATCACAACCACAACAACAGTATACCAAAGCCAAATAAAATCTCATTGCATTGCAAATAATTTTGAAAGGTACATAATGGATTTTAGCTAACCAGCTTCAATATAACATGCTAGAACTTACAAAAACTCATTAATGTTGGTCACAAAATCCCCGTTACTATATATTTCAAAAATTGCATTTATATTATTTTATTTTCATCGGTTCAACCCCCCGACAATTGCCTAGGGTTACCAAATAGAAATGGCCTCATAATTTTGGTCCAAAAGAATATATTTCATACTTATTTACCTTTTCTTTTGGAAAAGTTTTAGTTTCTAGCTAAATTTAAAGAAATCCATATACATTTTTTTTTCTTTCTATCCCACTTAAATCAAAAGTCATCTCCCTCTCTCTCTCTCTCTCTCTCTCAAGATTAACTCTCAATTTTGAGAGAGAACAAACCCCCTTGACTTCGACCTATTATACATCCCTAATGGGACTCCCCCACTCCCCATGCCTATGAATCAATCATATCTCTTGATAAAAATCAAAATATTGATGTAGACACCACCACCCTAGCATTGCTAATAATAATATTTGATAAGTTGACCTCTCTATATTGATAAGTGTAGAAATGCAATAACCATTGATGTCACTTGTTATGAATGATGTATAATAAAGGCGATATCAATGACGAATTCATGTAAGTATATGTTACTGATCACAAATTTCTATATTAATAAGTTGTGAAAAGATTTGTATTTATAACATTTCTCTTATATTTATCCACATTCATTACAAAAATTTGATGTGCTTTTCTTCTTGGCAAGAAAAAGTTATTGCAATTAATAAAAGTTTTTTTTTTTTTTTTTTTAATATTCACAAGTTAGCAATTAAATAAGACAATAAGTTTTGAGAACTAGTAATTGTAGGGCTTTACCCTAAAGAGGTAGCCCTTCCAGAAATTCTCAAAGGCCAAGGCTGAACCCAGGCCTAAGAGGGGGTTTTGAAATAGTTTTCAACCAGCAATGGATGCACCTCAATTAGAATCTCACTAGTTGCGTCGTTGCCCCAAGCGCAAAGATGGATTGTTAATGTGGTTTTGCTCTACATTTATATTCAGTTGCATAGCACAGTCTGCCAGACACAAACGATGTGGGTAGCAATTCTCTTTTTTACAGGAAAAAAAAAAGAAAGAAAAAAATTGTGCTCAGTTTCTCCCTTGTTCACTGTAGCCTATATATGATATGAGTCAGTTTCGGTTTTATAACTAATTTTAAATTAAAAAAAAATTTATTCAACACGTCATACTATTTGAATGCACTGAAGTAATATGTGGAAATGTTTATAATTTGATGTAAGTTTGTAAAATTATTATAAGACTACAAAATTATTTTCTAAACTGTGGGGCAGATTTGACTGTTTTTATTTTATTTTATTTTATTTTTTAATGAATGATATTTTCTAGCCAAAAAAAAAAAAAAGTTTCTTCAGAAATTTTCGTTTCACCAATGTTTTAATTGAATTAGAATGGAAAGACATAATAAAGAAGTGGAAAAAAAAATGGAAAATTTCGATAGTCATATAGACGCACTTAATACCAAGCAAACTACATCAACTTAAACTGGTTTTATTGAATTAAGTAGCCATAACAACAGAGCGAAAGAGAATCAATACTTAGGACCAAAGATCCACAATAGTTCATATTTTTAAGTAGAGATAATCCTTATTTCTTAGCTACTTTAAATTATGGACATGCCTCAATTACTGATTGCAAAGCACGAATTGGTTTCACTGTGTATCTACTAAATCCAGCCTCTCCAAGAACAAATCCCCACTCTTTCAGGGTCCTCTCTTTGCATTTTTTAAGGATTTAGATACACTCGTTGTCTGCCCAATCATGCAGAACCCGGTGCAATTCTCAAAGTAAACTACTTAAGCCAAAGAACCGGATATCATAAAAAGGGTACGGTGTACTTCAACTTGAGAAATACCAAACCAATTTTGATTCTAATAGAGAATCATATGCTATTACATTTTACAAAAAAGGAGCATGGGAGCCGAGGAAAAATTTAAGCTTACGGTTGAAGTAACAATATTACTGCTATTTTAAACCTAAGAAGTTCGGACGCCTCAATAAAATCCTTGACCTGTCCTTGTCAAGCATGAGAAACAAAAACATGTCTAGGACAATTTTGCGTGTCGGAAGAAAAAAACAATATAACTTCTTATTTAAAAATTCCTTCTATTTTAAACATAATTTCAATGATTTTATTTTGTAAACTTAAACATAAAATATATTTTTTTTAAGAATATACCAAAAGATATGTATTAATTAACTATATAATTTTCGTATATTGTGTATTGTGTCTTGTAACTCTTGGTCGCGTTTCTTATTTTCAAATACATAACCCATTTTTCTAAAGGGTGGACTAAAAAGTGCTGAAACCATCCCTAAAAATCGGAGCGTAGGGCTAAGTTTGTTTAACTATATTCCGAGGGTCATTAAAATCCTTGAAATAAACCTATACAACCCTCGGGATAATCTATTAAAATTAGGCGGGCTAGTTTTTACACTCCGGCGCTAATTTTACCTCCAAATTTAAGCATTTTTCAACATCCTATGGCAACCTTTGATAGAAGATATCTCAAAATTTCCAACCCTTGAAATAAAGTCCAAAATTAAAATACAAAAGGGAAAACTCATTTTTTTCACGCTCCACACTCAGAAACCACTCACACCATTAGAAAATTCTCTCAAAATCGATCTGAGCTCATCTCAAAAAACTCAAAGATCGGAGCTCATCTCATCTCTGACGGGTTGATTTGCGGTGGTCAGCTATCTCATCTTCGCCACCCCATTTTCCGATTACAGGTTTGTCTCTCTCTGTTTGTTTCCCGAGAAATTAGGGAAATTACACTTATATCTGATTCTACTAGGTACGATCTTCTGCAGCTTTTCATTTCATTGCATTTCTATAGATTACTTGAATTCTGTGTTTGGAGAAATTGTTTGAAATGAATAGGCTTTGTTTGGGTTTTTATTTATTTTAACAGTTATATTTATTTCAATTGCTTTGAAATTCTAGCTCAATTCGTTAGCTTGGTGGTGGAATTTTAACTCGATTAAATTTCTTTGGACTCGTTTAGAATCTGTTTGGTTGTTGAGAAATCGTAGGAAAATAAATGAGTTTGTATCGTATTGGTTTTGTTGAGATTTTTTTTTTTTTTTTTGAAAATTTTTAGTTTTTATTTAGTTTATATTTTTTTATAATTTTATTGTTAATGTTTTCAATTGCTAAATTTTCTAGCTCGAATCCCTAACCGTTAACTTGTGCTGAAATTTGAGTTCTATTAAATTCCTTTGATTCATTCGAGAATCTGTTTGGTTGTCTAAAAATTGTAGGAAAAGAATGATGTATTGGAGAGGATTTTGGGATTGATTTGTACATTCTGGTTTGATTTGTGCTTAAATTATTGGTTGATTTTGCTATTTGGATTTTGGATGAAAAATAACACGTTTGAAATTGTTAGCTTAAAGATTGAATTGTCAATAACTGAGTCTGTGACTGGCACACCTTAGAATGTTTTTCCTCCAAGAATATGTGTGCAGTCATTGAAGCCATCATCTAGGATCCTACAAGACACGCACACAAAAGGAGGAAAGGGAAACAAAGAAGAAAAACTTTAGACTCCATACCAATTGCACTCTATTGTTCTTGTTGGCCATTTTATTTATTACTGTGGAGATGGACAAAGGGAAGTGTGTCACATAAAAGTATAACTTGTTGAGAGATTATAGTAGGGAAAAATCTGAAGAACAGGACAATGTTTTACTCAATGGAAGAGGGGAAAGAGTTTGATTCATGACAACTGTCAAGTACATGGTGTAGACATCAGAGATCTCTAACATAAAAGTATTGGTACCACTAGTAATGTAAAACTAATGTCAGTGACAGTCATTTTAAGTAAAACACTAACCAAAAGGTCCCAAGGAGAGCATATAGCTACAGCACCAGCAACAGGAACATTCTCTCCATCCTCCCCAAGATATTTTACTTGCAAACAAGTATCAAATTAAAGGATTTAACCTATATAATAAAATTTGGCTCACAAACTAATGCTTCCAATGGTATACAGTTTCCAAGAGTGGCTATGCAGCATGTTGTCTATTACAAATCAATATTAGCAACTTTTAAGTAGACAGTGCCACATAAAGAAATTAAAACAATATTATGATCTATGTCCCTTGCCCTCATACCCCACAAGAACTTTGTACTTGTGGAGTGACTATCATCGCTAAGGGTGCAGAGTGGTAGCACAAATAGAGCTCTAATACCATGCTAAAAGAGAAACTCTCAATAAACTGATAGGAATTCTATTGGTATACTTACTTTAATTAGAATTAACAGAGAGAGAACTAATCTAACTCTCTCTGTAACTAATCCAAATCTTGCCGCTATACAAGAAAAACAGAATGTAAATAGCTTATTTACAAACAACCAATCAGATAAAAACACATGTGGCTAGCACACTTAATCTGGCATGTGCCTCTTACATGAACTTTTAACATTACCCGCTGTAGCTGTTGTGTTTTGACTGATGTACATATGACTTACAGTTTAGACAGATGCAAGCTGTAGCTGCATCAAGCTCTTACTTAACAAATTCAGAAGATGTGCGATTGGGACACGTACCTTTTGCAGGCACAAGAGGCGCAGTTCCCAATGGCGGTGATTCAATAAAAGTGCTATCGCCTTAAGCCGTGCACAGTGCCACATAAGCCGTGTACTATGACGTATAATATTATGATCAGTTGTTTTGGGGAGCAGCAGAGGTGGAAGGATGCGAAGGGCTTGTTCGGGAGGATGCAGAGTCAGGGGTTATTGCCTAATGTGGTTACATACACGACATTGGTTGATATTTATGGAAAGTCGGGGAGGTTTGATGACGCGATTGAGTGCTTGGATGTTATGAAGTCTGCGGGGTTGAAGCCGCCTTCCACAATGTACAATGCCTTGATTAATGCCTATGTGCTGAAGGTATGTTGCTTGTTGCCTTGATTAAGCAATTTACTTTTGAGTGAATATATACATATACTCTATTGCTTTGGCATGGCCATAATAGGATAAGATTATAGGCATCCTGTGTCATTTGTGTCCTGCATATATCAAAACGTGTTTATATTGTGAACAGCATCTTCTATACCTTTTTTAATTGCCAATGTTGGTGTCTCAAAGGCCCTTTTATGCACAAAGAAAATCCAGTCTGGTCAGGGTACTGGTTCTCTGATATCTCCCTTTTTTTTGTTAAGTAGTGATATTGATTATTGACTCTTTAACCAGTTGCATCCAAACAATAGTTGATCTTTGATCCTAATGAATGGAAATAAAGGTTTAGCTGATTTGAGTTGAAATTAGTTGTCTACTAGATATGCATAGCCTACAAAATCATATGAGAATTAGACAATGATATTGATAAGAGAGAATGACTTTAGAGAGAATAAAAAAAAGACGTGCAGTTAGCATGGTAGTCACAAGACTTCCTGTGCTTTGTCCCTGCGATCACATCAAAATAATCTGCAATTCTAGCTTCGGGCCCATCAATTTTCTGTACCACAAGGTAAAAAATGTAAAAAAAAAAAAAAACATGCGAAAAAATAGTCATATGTTAATTGCCATTACTATTTTGAATAACTTATATGTAGTACCACTTTAGTCAATTTTTGTGGTCTCTGTGCAAAAATTATTGAGGGCAGAAAAGGGCAAGGAGAGGGCAGAAAAGGATAAGGAGCGAGAAAAGCAACATGAGGATCACACTGACAGAGAAATGGTTACAGATGTTGAGGATAAAGTTATTGTAAAACCTGAAGATAATGGTGTATCTACAGGTAAGTTTACATTGGCATTGAAAGTATTTCCTCTGTTTTCTTGACCTCTCTTTGTATTATCCTTTATACCAACCATGAAGTATAAAACTCACCGGATGTGTTTTATAGGACCAGAACCAATGGATATCTCTACAACCTTGACTTCTTAGGCATGTGAAATTCCCAGTTCTGATGTGACAATTTTGGAAGGATGTACTTTAGAGGTTTGAACATGTGTCCAATCTTTCTGCATTTTTTTGTCCCCCCTTGGCCCACCTCATAATGATTTTCCTTTCTTCCTTCAGGCATGTGCATGCGCATGGAGTCCAACTGGTTCTCTTCTTGCATCAGGGTAAATATTTCTTTGTTGAATGACATACTTCTTGTGTGATGATTCATCATGTGTATCTATAACTTATTTTAAACATCTTATGTATATTCTGTTACATGCATCTTTCATGTCAACTATTTTGATGTGTTTTCATATTGTGATCCTTTTTTGTTATTGCTGCATTACAGACTTCCTACATCTTAGTCCTTTTGCGTAGTGAATTATAGGTTCCACATTGGATATGATCTTCCAATTGAAGCAAAATCATTATGAAGGGTTACTGAGAATTGCTTTATTTTTTACTGGAGCAAATAGGGTTTTCTAAGGATTTCTTGTGTGATTATATCAGCTTCTGCAGTAAGTCATATTACTGCAGATCATTATATTATTCAGAAGTAGACTTTAGTATAGAAATGCAATTGAATGCATCATTAATTTTGAATGAAATGATCATCTGTTTTGATTTGGCAACTAAGAATTATAACATTTTGCATGTGTTTATTTCATTGTAATTCCTGGAATTTAAGATCTGTTTTTGTTATGGTATGGTAACATTATCTAAGGTTGTGAATTTTTAATAGTTTTTGGCTGTATGCCTGATAAAACTTCTAGATCCGGAGATTCAACAGCTCGTATATAGACAATAGTGGATGGTAGCTCAAGATCTACTTCTAATGGTCCTTTGAACGTGCTGGTGTTGAAACATGTTAAGGGTAGAACAAATGAGAAGAGTAAAAGATGTCACTACATTATATATATATATACTTAACATCACTTTAAACAATACAGTGCTACTCATTTGAATATTACATTATATTTTAATGGTAAGAAAATTCATGGAAAGATAGCATATCAAGTATATTATGTTATTTATAAAGATACTTTTATATATGTATAAATTGCATTGTCATAATTTTAAATAGTCAACGTTCTAATTAAATTTTTCATAAAATGATTTTTAGTGATTAGATAAATCTCAAATAATGCTTCCAAGTTAGTTTTTGTTAAATTCAAGTAATTAAATGATAAAAAAATTTAATCATATAATTTTTTTTGAATATTTAAAACTCCATAATTTTAACTTGAAAATAACATCAAATTATGTAGTTTATAATATTATAATTAATCCTAAAATTTATTACTTATACACTCAGTTTGTGAAAAATGACAAAATATTAGATAAAGAAATGTATAGAATGATTAAAAAATAATCATAGTTGGGGGGTCCCCCCCCCTTGCCTGGGGAGCCTTGGGTGAGTTTCTCTTTGAATATTCCACGGTGCATTAGGAACCTCATAATGCGATAGAGTGGGAAAGGAGCACATCCTAGGGTTGAAGACAAGTCCGAGAGTGTAATGGGACTTCATGTCTTTCAATGGCATCAGCTATCCCAAGATCAATGGCACACTTGACTACAGCCATTTCTGAAAAGCCCAATATGTACTTCCAGATATTTACGTCTGCATGTTCTTTTCTTCATGGTGAAACTCTCTTTGTGTTTATTGCATCTCTTTCTCTCTTCCCTCCTCTCTCGATCAATATGAGCAATCTATTAATTCTACTTGAGGTAAGACATTTCAGGTTGACGGTTCATATACACAAGAAGAACTGTTGCGCAATAGGAAAATGAAGCTATCACTATTATTTGCTTGCAAGATTTTACTACTATTTTTATTTTGTTTCCTTTAGTGCTAATCCAGCCAAAAAGATTTGTCCTACATTTGGGCTTGTACTCTAATATTTTTTATGATAAACATGATATTATATACTTATCGTTCTTTATCATTAGATGAAAATATTAATTGATTTTTTTTTTTTTTTTTTTTTTTTTTATGTAAGTAGTATTTGAACTTAAGTCCCTTGTTAGACATTAGACGACAAGAACTGCTTTAATTAATTAAAACCATCAACCCCAATAATTTATCAACCATGCATGCAAAGGTAGATTCAATTAGATGGAGAGACCCTTAGCTTTTTGTTTGGTAGAACTCACTAGATGGAGACTAGATTCTTAGGGGGTGTTTGGTACAGTTGTTTAAACAATAGTTTTCAGTGTTTAAACACTGAAACACGTATTTCCACAACACTTAAATAACGATACTAGAAATCTCTAACTAAACAGACCCTAAGCTTTTTGTTTGATAGAAGTCACTAGATATAGAGAAGTCACTAGATGGAGAGCCCCTTAGCTTTTTGTTTGGCTATTTAACAAAAAACTTGATAGATAGAAGTCACTAGATGAAGAGACCCTTAGCTTTTTGTTTGGTTATTTAACAAAAGGTTACTTAACAAAAAACCTGACGGATAGAAGTCACTAGATGGAGTGATTCTTAGTTTTTTGTTTGGTTATTTAACAGAAAATCTGCTGGGTAGAAGCCACTAGATGGAGAGACCCTTAGCTTTTTGTTTGGTTATTTAACATAGAAAACTTGACGCATCGAGATATGTTGGTATGTCTAATGACAGGGGATTTAAACTTATTACCAATCTTAATATATAAAAAAATATAAAATTATGTGGCAATAAATATGATCACTTAATAAATAAATATTTATATAATTTCTTTATAAGTAGTAGTGATACACCTGTTTGTAAAATTTATATAGTAAAATTTGTAGCATTCTATCATTTCTCTTTACATTAGTTAATTTCGTACAATAGACATCTTAACAATCTATCAAGAAGGACTGTTGGTGTGGTTCTCACTGACTTCCCAACTAATAAAATGTTGTTATTTATACAAATGTGACATCACCTGGTAATTTTTTATTTTTTATTTCTTGTGCTGATTAGAAGAAATTATTAGGTCCAGCAGGAGAACTGTTGATGTGATCCTCCCAACCAATGAGATAAATCCATTTATGCAAATGTATGAGTGGATTTCCTAATCAGTACAAGGAATAAAAAATAAAAATTATCAGATGATGTCATATTTGCATAAATAAAAGTATTTTATTAGTTGGGAGGTCAAAGAGGACCACATCAGCAGTCCTCTCGAGAGACCTAATAATTTCTTGTTAGTTAAGAAGCTCACTCACACATTTGCATAAATGATATCATCTCATTAATTGGGAGGAACATATCAATGGTCCTTCCGATGGACCTAATAATTTCTCATATTAACTAAGCTAGTTCTAGTTGGCTAATTGTGGTGCACGTTTTTCACGGAGTATTAATGTAAAACATGTGTTTTGCTTCATACAATTTTCTTTACCATTCCGAATCCTAAATTAGATCTGTAGTACCAAACCCGAAACTGTGATTGGCAGGTAGATTGATTGGTCCATTTATAAGCAACAGGACCTTCTAAACTGCAAGACACATTTTTAGGCCCAGGAGCCGATAGGATATGGAGTTTGCAATCAACAACCAATATAACAACTCCCTCTAAAAAGGCAATCAATAAAACAACATGACCTATCCCATATCTTCAAAGAATCAAAAGTATATTTACATTAAATGTTTTCCCTTTTGTCTTTTCTTTTAGCTAATGATTGAATTTAATTAACATATACAATTAGATGTTACCTATGGTTTTAAAAATTACCGGACCAGCGAGTCAAACTTATTCAACCATATGAACATATCAAAAAGTCAAAAACGCTAAGAGCCTCTTGTAACTCTGGGATTCAAATCTCGGTTGCATTTCTCAGTGATAACTACTGAATTATCTAAAAAATGAACAAAAATTTTAACCAATTCCAACAATATTTTTTACTTATAATTTCTACTAATTGGTTAAAACCCAAATAAATCATGAATAAATTCAGAAATTTAAGCTTATATTATTAGTAAAAAAAAGCAGTCCATTTTTTTTTAAATAATTAATTGAATTTTTGTTCTTTTATTATTCGCCCACATTGATTTGTATAAACAGATCCAATGCATTAAAAAAAAAAAAAAAAATCAAATGTTTGATTGAACAACATTTTCAAACTCTTAACTCCACCTTTTGCTAAGAATAATATTGTATTCCATTTAAGAACATTGTTATTACCAAAAGGCGAAAGAACAGTTTTTGATGCTGATGACATGCATACATATTTGGTGCTAGCTTTATTTGAGGAAAGTAATATTCGTATGAAGGCGAAAGAATAGTTTTTGAGAGAGAGTTTCAACCTATGGCGTCCGCTCCTGATGATAGCTCTTTATTCTCTTATACAACCATCAGGAACCCCAAATCTCGTATGAAGGCGAAAGAATAGTTCGTAGGAAGGTAATAGTTTTATTTAACAAACATAAATTAATTTTTGGAGGGGTTTATAACTCAACCCCTCCAAAAATAAATGTATGCCTCAAAATAAGTGGCGAGCACACAGTACTTTTTAGTAAAAGGCGAAAGAATAGTTTGCTTTGTGCTCACCACACGGCTCCATGAGTTTAACTATTCGGGTATTGCAGCTTATAATTAATTATGAGTCCCCTACCATTTATTTATATTCTTTACGATGTGGGACTAAGTCATATTCAGCATTAATTAGGTGTTAACAAGAATTTATAAAATATAAACCTACGGTATGCTTGATGGAATTTGTGCATACTGAGTTATATAATCCAAAAGGGTCAAGAAATATTGATACTAAAAAAAAAGTCAACAGGAATGGCGCAACATTATTAGCGTGTTTTTAATTACATCCTTGAAATCTATTTTCAATTCATGGTTTAATTAACCATGATCTTGAAAAGTGCTCCTCTAAAGTGGATTTTCTGAAATATTGATTTTATTGGTTTGGTTTATATATACATAAGATTATTAAGATCTATCAAAATGTCCATTTAGTTTTAAATCCGTGGTACGCTAATGCATTTACATATTTCAAAGCAGTAAAAGTGTTTTGCTTATCTTTGCAACATGAAGTTATGCAGATCAAAGGATGAGAGAGAGCTGGAAAGAGACAAGTGAAAAACAAGGTAGACAAGCGAATTCAATAAAGAAAAAAAAACGTTGTATTATTCTGTCAATGAATTACATAGCTGCCTTGTATATATAGGCATGGGAGACGGAATTCTCTAGACAAAAGAGGACAGTTGGATTTGGGATGACCTCAAGATACTCACTCCTACACAAACACTGAAGAGGGGTTTTGGAGATTCGCTCTTCCTTGTATGGCTTGCTGATGGCCACTCCAATGATAAAATCAGTTATATGAGAAGTTTTACAATTATTTTGTTGAGACTAAAAACTTTTTATTGAAAATACTGTAGATGAAGATAAAAGTTAGTTGAAAGAGTATAATGGGATCCATAAATAGTACAAAAAAGTGCAGTAAGACCCATAAATAGTAGCAAAAATAAGTTGAATAGTAAAATAAGTTAGCAAAAATAATTTTTGCCTAACGGACACTAATATTGGGAATCTTTGTCTTAAGGTTGCATGTCTCCCTTTTGATATTGGTCTGTTTTAAAATGGGTTTTATAAATGTATACCCATAGGGTATATATTAGTAAACTATTTTATGAAACTTTTTATTGGAAAATGAAAAAGTAACTAACTTTTTAAACAATTTTTTCAATTTTTTATAAAAACGTTTTATAAAATGGATGATTAATTTATGTCCTTAGGGTATATATTAGTAAAAAATTTTATAAAACTTTTTATTGGAGCATGAAAAAGTGATTAACTTTTACAATAAATTTTTCAAATTTTTTATAAAAATTTTCATAAAATAGATGATTAATGTATGCCTGAAGGACATACATTAACCAAACCCTTTTATAATTGCTCTTTGTGAGCTCTTTTCTTGCCAAAAAGCTTTCACAAAACCCAAGCATCAGTTGTTGTGATGCCTATTTTTCTAGCTTGTGGGTTGGCAGGGCATGATGGGGTGTCCTTTTGGCTTGTTGGCAGAGGGGATAGATCATAATGGTTTTTTTTTTTTCCCTTTTATGAGTCAATACCCTAGCTGCATCTTCTAATTTATAATTGCCCTAGAAGCATGTGAGTATATGGAAAATTGGTTAGGGATGCTCTAAGTTTCTTGTGTCTTACCGTCTTGTCTTTGTTGGTATTTTCCGTTACCTCAACTTCTCTGGTCAATAAACCTTTTTGGTGCCCTCTCATTCAGTGAGTGATTGGAAGCAATGGAGATCAAATGTATTGGCTGCGAGAAGTTCAATGCCAGAACAACTTGCAACTGGCGAAAATGTGCTTAGAGATTGTGTGCATCAAGTGCCATAAACTAGCGACCCACAATCCTAATTTTTAAACACACACAGATGTCATCAAAGGCTAGGATTCCATTTTTTAGCTAGAAGGGAACCCTTTAAAAAAATTTCTAAGGACAAGGCCAAACCCAAGGCTAATAGCTTTCAACCAGCAATACACTTCCGTAGTTAGAACCTCACAATCTGCATCATATAGACCCAACTGCAAAGATGATATTTTACAATATTGTGTAGCTCTTCTTTACATATAGCTACTTATCAAATTAATGGAACTTAATTTGCCTCATGTCTTCGATATGGGATGACTCTCAAACTTTAGATATAGCTCTATCCCTCAATTAATTTCGTCTCACCCATGGTTACTTTAGCTAACTGAATATAATCTGACTCTGGTTATGTAATGTATTATAAGTCTGTTTAAAAAACTTTATATATTACTTTCGTGTTTGTTTGTTCTAGTAAGTATTACTGTTTCCTCCAAAAAAAAAAAAAAAAGAATATAATCTAACTCATAATTCAAAGAATGTTCTAAAAAGAGGGCTATAGCCGCATTTGAAAAACACAGCTACAGACCCTAAAAACACAGCTATAGGCTATAGCTGTGTTTTCCATAGCCATGTTTCCAAACACAGCCTATCCTATGCAACTATAGCCCCCTGCGGGACCTAGAGCTGCGTTTTTAAAAATGCAGCCCAAACTGGGTCTATATCTACGTTTTCTACACCCTATAGCCGTGTTTTTATACACCCACAGATGCGGGACCTATAGCTGTGTTTTGTAGAAAACGCGGCTATAGGTCCATGTTTGGGCTGCGTTTTAGAAACACGGCTACAGCCTCTCATAGGATTTTTGTTTATAGCCGCATTTTTTTTGTAGAAAACGTAGCTATAGGTTTTTTTTTCCTTTTTTTTTTCAAACCCAATCCCAATATTGCCCAATCACAATACTTTCATTGCCATTTTTTGCTCCTCAGTATCATCTTCCTTTGCAAACATAACTCATATTATAAACAATGAGTTACAAAAATTATTGTCCTCATTCTGAATTTAAATTCCTAAGAAAATAAAATATCAACTGAGCTCGAGTTAGAGTTAGGAGTGTGGTGTGTGTGTGTGTGGTGCTGCATGTGTATGGTGCTGATGATGAGTGCATGTGGTGCCAATGAGGCATGCATGTGGTGCCGATGAGGCATGCGTGTGGTGCTGCAATGTGTGTGCTGCTGATGGGGTGTGCGTGAGTTGCTGATAAAAGCAACTAAAAGCTACAACTTGAGCTAAAAGCAACTAAAAGTCAAGAATTGATACTTGAAATAGAATCAAATGGTAATGAAGAGAGGTCCGAGTGAGATTGAGAGAGAGGCCCTAGGATAATCTTAAGGTCGCATAATTTATTAAAGAAATATGGAGGCCTTTTTCTACCTTTTGTTTTTTTTCTGGTACCTGATCAAAGCCAGGTAGGTAACCACGGCTGAAGTTGTTTTTGTCATTTCCACTTTAACAAATTCTCTCCTATGTTTTTTCTTAAGTTAATTGGAAGTTTGGTGATCCCTATTATGATCAGACCCAATAACAGTAATTTATACGTTATAACAGTAAATAAAATGCATCACATACTAACCAGGCCATACTCATTAAAACCCATCAGCCATCACATACTCAAACTTCAATAATAATAACAAAAAATCCTATAAAAAAATAATAATAACAAAAAAAAAAAAAAAAATTAAAACCAATCAAGATTGAATTATTGAAGACACAATTTTACCAAGATTGTTGACGGTCAGACAAGGTAGGACTAAGGATTTACCAAGATACTATTTGTGAAAAGCAAAAATATTCAGTTTACCATGTCTCTTGACAATGCTAGACATGAATGCATTTTTTGGACCTTTACCTCCTCCATCCCTCCCTACCACACAGCCAACACCTTTACCTCCTCTGTTCCCTTCTCTACCACTGCCTCTGAACCAGCCACCTCTTTCTTTTCTTGGATCCTTTCCACTACCATTCCCACCATACTTCGGTTTTTTTCCTTTTCACTCTCTTTGTCGACCACATATTTCTCCTCTGAACACCCCACCTATAACTGACCTGCCTTTACAACCGCCTATATGGTCTAGACCAACCTCTACAATATCACCTACACTTCTTCCTAACAAATTGCCTCCCCCTAGCTCTGCTCCTCAGGGCAGAGGGGGTGGTAATAGTGCTTTTTGTATAGATTCCAAAACCTTTTCTTTCTCATTTGACGGCGGGCGGGCTGATTCTTATGCTATTCACGAGAGTTGTCGGAATTTTAAAAATTCTGTTTGGATGGGTCGGAAGGGATTGGAATGGCTTCTATCGTGTTTTGCAGATATTCAGGATTGGGTTCCAGGAAAGGATTATTTGTGCAAACATTTTAGAGCTAATAATAAGTTTTTCGAATTCCGGGGAAGGTTGAATAAGGCTGGTATTTTCGTGGAGATAGCTGTGTATTTTCGTGGAGCTCGTCGTGGTTGGGTTATGGTTCCTACGAGCTCTAACCGGTCTGGGTGGTGCTTGTTTACTAAAGAATTAGATAGGTTCTTATCAGCTTCCAACACTTTTTGGGTGGAAAGGAAGTTTGTTGATGAAGCTGTTGGTGGTGGTTCTACGGAAGGTGGTGGGCAAGATGGGAAGAAATCTTTCAATATCGGTGACCAGCGGAAATTAAGGAATTTTGAAATTTCTAGAGCTGTTTTGGGACATAACGTGCAGAAGGGAGTTTCTGTCGTTATTGTCTCTTCTAAAAATGGTAGACCCACGCGTGAGTTTAAGTTTGAGGTGACTTCTGCAAATTTGGCGTTGAGGGTGACTAAATCTGTTGGGGGTAAACGAGTGGTAACTCAGTTGAACCCATCCAATCCTCTTTTATCCAATACAAGTGGGCCTGTTTTGTTTAAAACTGTAGCTGGGCATGTTAAAGCCCATTTAGCTGAATCGAGTGGAAAGGCCCAAATGGAGGGTTATTATCATCTTGGTTTGGGCATGGGTAAGTCATGTACTCAGAGTGCTAATGTGGTGGGAGAATGCTCCAAGCTTCCGATAAAGTCAACGGAGACACCGATGTTGCCAGAGGCTCCGACAGCAGTCATATTGCCGTTACCCAGTTTCGATCAAGTCTCGGAGCTTCTCCCATCCGACTCAACAAGAGTGTTAGGTGTCCCTAAGATTGGTAATGGCTCGGCATCAAGGAGTGGCTACATCATGGATGTTTTTGACGCCGTTAAGACTGGTTCTTCCATGGGTTCAGTCTCTGATGCCGAGGTAAGTATTGGACTTGGGGTTAGCTCGGCGATGGCATCAGTTGAGACTCTGATGCTGAAAGATGTACCTCCGATCCTTGGTAGGTACCCATGGGTGGCTCAAAATCGTTTTTGTCCTCTCTCAGACCTGGATAATGGGATTGAGGATGAGTTTGAGGAAGGGGAAGTTCTAGTAGAAGAACAGAGGGGTATTTATGTGGATTCTGGTGGGGGAGTTCAGACAGAATTTGGACTGCATATCCTTCCGTGGGAGAATAGAGAAGTGGTTGACCATAGCTGTGATGGTGGAGAGGAAGATTTTTGTGTGTTGGAGTGTGACCCTCTGTCTCGGTGTGAACCCAGTGAACTCAGAGAGTTGGTGCTGGTGCCAGATTCTGTAGAAGGAACTCAAGTGATGGAGTCAGTCACACCCTTAAACTAGGTGTCCCAGACAATGAAATTTTTTTGTAACATGGTGGGTTTTCCTATCGTGAAACACGAAGCGCAAGGTTTGGCTTTGTTTCGCCTTTTGGAATAGGAGTGTTTTAAGGTGGTTGATGGTGGGGCGTCCAAGCGACCCGTAAATTCAGGTGCACGAGGTATCAGGGAGCTTAAGGGGCTTATCTCTAATATTAATTACGATGGTGTCTCTTTTAGGAATAGGAGCAGAGTTTCTTCGACTTCTGTGGGGGTTGTTGGCAGTTGTAAATGACTCTACGACTTCTTTCTTGGAATGTAAGGGGGCTTAACAATCCTCGGAAGAGAAAGGTTTGTAAGAATCTTCTAAAAGAATGGAAGTGTGATATTGTATGCTTTCAAGAAACGAAAGTATCTTCTACTAATGTTGTTTTTGTTCGGAGTTTATGGGGTAGTCTTTTTATCAATTGGGCTGTTCTAGATGCAGTGCAGACTTCGGGAGGGGTCTTGCTGATTTAGGACAAGAGGATTTTTGAAAAATTGGATATTATTGTTGGTCAATTTTCTGTTAGTGTCTTATTGAGAGGAGTGGTGGATGACTTTGTTTGGGCTTGTACAGGTGTGTATGGCCCCAATGATGACGGTCAGCGAGCTACTTTGTGGGAGGAGTTATCACAGGTGTGTGCCAGATGGCCCATGGCATGGTGCTTAGTTGGTGATTTTAACATCATTAGGTACCCAAGTGAAAGGCTTGGCTGTGAGTTGTTTAGCCCTGCTATGTTTGCTTTCTCGGACTTTATAGAGAGTAATTCTTTAGTTGATTTACCCTTAGAGGGGGCTTCCTTCACTTGGTTTAGAGATTTCGGGATTGCCTCTATGTCAAGAATTGACAGGGCCTTGGTTTCTCTAGATTGGGAGGTTCATTTTGAAATTGTACACCAAAGGGTGCTTCCTCATGTTATCTCTGATCACTACCCTCTTTTGTTGGAAGCTGATGCGGTTCGTCGTGGCCGAAGTGCCTTTAAATTTGAAAATATGTGGTTGAAAGTTGAGGGTTTTGTAGATGGGGTTCAGCAGTGGTGGAATGGGTACAGGTTTGTGGGTTTACCAGGTTTTTTTGGCTAAAAAATTGAAGGCATTGAAAGCAGATTTAAAAAAGTGGAACAGGGAGGAGTTTGGTGACCTAGCTTTTAGAAAGAAAAATTTGCTGATTGAACTGATGGGGTTAGATGTGAAAGAGGAGTTGCTGGGTCTATCGGATGAGGAACAGATTCGTCGTATTCTACTCAAAGGAGATATAGAACAGTTGGCTTCCCTAGAGGAAATTTCCTGGAGACAAAAATCTCGGGCTTTATACTTGAAGGAGGGAGATAATAATACTCGTTTCTTTCATAAATTAGCAAACTCTCATAGAAATGCTAACCATATTAAGAGGATCGAGGTGGATGGCGTCCTTTATGAGGATGAGTCGGATGTGCACTCTTAGTTAGTTCTTTTCTATCAGGGGTTGTTTGAGGAAACTGATTTGGGGCGCCCTACTATGGATGGTTTAGATTTTGCTTGTATTGAAGAGGAGGAAAGGCTGTTTTTGGAGAAGGAATTCACGAAGGAGGAAGTCCTCCAGGTATTAAGGGAGATGGAGGGTGATAAAGCCCCTGGTCCTGATGGTTTCACCATAACTTCTTTCATAAATGTTGGAGTGTTATGGAAAAGGATGTGATGGATGTTTTCGAGTATTTTCATCGGCATTCTGTGTTTGAATGGTCTATGAATGCTTCGTTTCTCACTTTGATTCCTAAGAAGGGTAATGCTGTCAACATTAAGGATTTTCGCCTTATCAGTTTGGTGGGTAGTGTGTACAAGTTGTTGTCCAAGGTGTTAGCTAACAGGCTGAGGACGGTGTTGGATAATCTCATCTTTGAGAATCAAAATTCGTTTTTGGTGGAAGGCAGATTTTGGATTCAGTGCTCATTGTAAATAAGTGTCTGGATAGTAGGTTGAAGAGCCGGATCCCGAGGGTGGTTTGTAAGCTTGATATTGAAAAAGCTTATGATCATGTAAACTGGAAGGCCTTGTTTTATTTGTTGGACAGGATGGGATTTGGGTCGAAATGGAGGGGGTGGATTAAGGCTTGTGTTACTTCTGTTCATTTTTCTGTCCTGGTAAATGGATCCCTTGAAGGCTTTTTTGGAAGCTCTCGAGGGTTGAGAGAAGGAGAATCTTTATCCCCATTTTTGTTTCTTTTGATCATAGAGGTTTTAAGCAGAATTTTGAAGAAGACAAAGGAGAATAACCTTATTCGGGGATTTCATGCAGGAGCTATGAATTCTGTTGGTGTACGGATTTCCCATTTGTTGTTTGCGAACGACACTATCTTATTTTATTATGCTTCTAGGGATTAGTTGCTGTCAATAAGGTTGGCGTTGTCTTGTTTTTAGGCTGTTACGGGTTTGAAGGCCAATGTTGGGAAAAGTAAGATTGTCCCTGTTGGGGTGGTGAATAATATAGTTGATCTGGCTAGTATTCTTCATTGTAGAGTGGGAAGTATGTCTATGAAATATTTGGGAATGCCGTTGGGAACTTCTTTTAAGACTGCTGCGATTTGGAATCCTATTTTGGAGAAGATGGAGAAGAAACTATTTGGGTGGAAGCATCCTTATTTATCTAAGGGTGGTAGGCTCACTTTACTAAAGAGTGCTCTCTCTAGTCTTCCAACGTACTTTTTATCCCTTTTCACTATTCCTAAAGCTATGGCAATTAGAATGGAAAGTATTTAGAGGAATTTTCTTTGGGGTCTTCTGAAGGGAGTTTCAAATATCCTTTGGTGGCTTGGGAAAAGGTGTGTTTACCGGTTGAATTAGGGGGTTTGGGGATAAGAAGGGTGGCGTCGCTTAATCAAGCTTTATTAGGGAAATGGTTGTGGCGTTTTGGGCTTGAAGTTACCCATCTTTGGTGGAGAGTTATCTTCGCAAAATATGGTGAGGGTCAAGGGGGGTGTACGAAAGTGTGCAGAAGGACTCATGGATGTGGCCTTTGGAGAAGCATTCAGGAAGGGTGAGAGAGTTTTTCTAAGCATCTGTCTTTTGTAGTGGGTGAAGGCACCCGTATCTGCTTCTGGTATGATAGATGGATTGGGGATAATACCCTAAAAGATCTATATCATGAGCTCTTTGTGTGTTCAGCTGCTAAGGATTCTTGCATCTCTGAGGTTTTGTGGATTCCGGAAGGAGGCATTATTAGAGTGTGAGATTTAAGGTTTTACAGAGCTTTCGAAGATTGGGAGCTTGCGGCTTCTTTTTCTCTTTTACAGTTTATCCAACCTCGTATTCCTTGGGGTGGTAGGAGGGATACTCTTTGTTGGCGACTCAAAGGTAATGGTAAGTTTGACACCCGTTCGTATTACCATGCAACTCAGGGTACTCCGAATATTCGGTTTCCTTGGAAGGGTGTTTGGAAACCTAAGATTCCTAAGCGAGTGGCTTTCTTCTTGTGGACAACTGCTCACAATCGGATTCTCATGTTGGTTAATCTCATGCTTAGGGGTCGCACCTTGACAAATTGGTGTTGTATGTGTTGTTGTGATGGGGAGTCCGTTGACCATCTCCTTCTTCATTGTCTTGTTACTCATTCCTTATGGACCTTTATGCTTCAGGCTTATGGTATTCATTGGGTTATGCCAGGATCAGTGGCGGGATTGTTGTTTTGTTGGCATTAGTGGCTTGGGAATCACAACTCGAATATTTGGAATTTGATTCTAGGGTGCTTAATATGGATTGTTTGGTTGGAACGGAATCGCCGCTCCTTTGAGAACTTGGAGAAGACGTTGGATGAGTTAAAGGTTTTAAGCCAGCGATGTCTTTTTGAGTGGTCTCGTTGTTGGGGTTTTACTGAGTCTTCGTCTCTTCCTGAGTTTTTGTTTTCCCTTAGATCAACTATTTGATTTCCCTCTCTTTCGTTGGCTGTTTGTTTTTTTTGTTTCTCATTGTTCATCATCATGAACAACTTGTATTATTATTCTTTTTCTTTTTAATAATAGTTCTCTGATTACCTATCAAAAAACAAAAAAACAAAAACAAAAAGGGAGGCACTGACTTTATCATCTAAAAAGGCTTTAAAAATAAAGGTGTGAATTTCACTTTATCATCTCCTATTGTATTTCAAGTTATCAAGATGTAAGAGCTAAATATGAGTACTACAAGCTTAAAAGAGTTTGTTCAATTATTATATAAAAGAATGGTAGTGTCCTTTCAATATTTAATGTCTTCCTACAATTGACATCCAATTCATCAATAGCATTTTGAAATAGAAAAGTTTTAAGTATGGTACTGTCCTTTCAAAATCCTCAAATTGACTTCCTACGAATCAACACCTAGGTTTGCTTCAAATCAGCACCAAGCCCTATAGAGACCTAGGAATCAACACCTAGGATTGGTTGGAGTCAACACAAAGCCATTGGAAAAAGTTTCAACTCAATTGACTTCCAAAATTAAATAAGACTAAAATAAAATATAATTTTCTTAGTGCTTCCACATCAATTATTCAAGGTAATTTTGAGCTTATTACATGTTATATTTGATGGAGCATGACTTTGAATGAGACAAGCCTGAATGGACACACAACTAGGACATGTCAACAAATAATTGGTCTAACATTGCAAACAAGATACAGAATTTCCTATTAATATTTTTTTAAGGTCTTAAACGATAGACGATGGAGCTTAAGATGATTGTCTTGAGGTCCTTGTTTGAATAGATGAATATAACCCAGGACATTTGAGATCCACTCTTTTAAAATTCTTGCACACTTGTAAATAGAAACCTTACTGCATTTCCAGTTCGCTTCTTGTGTAGTGGAGTCATTTTCTTTTTAATAAAGTTTCTTATTACTTTTTTTTTTTTTTTTGGAGCTACTCACTTCAGACGCATAGCTATTGTAGGGGCTGTAGATTGCCTAAACAGAATAGACTGCTGAACCCTACTCAGTAATTTGACCTAAGAGTTCTACAAGCATGAATACAATGCATAAACATAAGAACTTGCCTTGGCAACTAGTTAGTGAGTGTTAACTAGAACTAAATGCAGGAAAAAGAAAAGTAAATACTCTTTATTTTTTCTAAGCAAGAGAGAGAGAGAAAGAGTATACTCTTGCATCCTAGTACTACTTTTGGTGTGGCCATGGATTTTCAACAGACTAGTTAGGCTGGCCACATGTTTCTTTTTTGCCATTCTATTTTACCCAAAAGTCATACTCTATTACCTCCTTAATTGATATGTCATTTTTTACTACTTTTATTAATGTTATTTTTAGTCTTCCTCTACCTTTTTTCTATTCCCTCAACTTTAACCAACTCACTCTTTCTCACTAGTGTATTAATCCATTTTCTCTAAACACAACCAAACCATTTCAAGCAATTCTCCCTCATATTTTCATTATCAACAGATTTATCAAAAAAATATTTTCATTATCAATAGGGGCCATCCCTATCTTTAAGCATATTTCTTCATTTTAAATCCTATTTTTCCTTGTACTTTCACTTATCCTTCTTAATATTCTCATTTTAACTAGACATTTCAAAAAGAATATATCTTTAAATTGCTCAAAACAATTGTTACAACTATTAGTAACAAATTCATAAATAATGGTTAAACAGGTGAACTACCACAAAGAAATGGCTGGACTAGATAGATTCCTTCAACCAATTGTAGTTGGACTAGAGAAACCAGGAGGGAATAGGCATGGGCACTGATACTTTATAATGCAGACCAAGAAAAAGAATTTAGCATTTAAAAAAGAATAATGTACCCCTGACATTTTACTTTTCAGAATAATAATTTAAATCAATAGAGTTGTAATATACCTCAGGCATTTTGACGTTTAAATCTTCAGAAAGCTGATCAATAGAAGTGTTTGCATCCACATCAAACACTCCCTCAGTTCCACCATATAAAATCCCATTGTCTGTTTGCAGGGCATAAAATATAAGACACTGAAGCAATTCAAAATGCATATATCATTAGAAAACATAGTTGAACATTTAAGTTTAAAAACAAAAATGTTTCCCACTTGTTCATATTTCAACAAAAGAAAAGAAAAGGCACTGATAGGGACAATGTAAGCTTAAAAATAAGTTGAAAAATATGAAAATAGATGGACAAAACTTGAAAAATGGTGGTATTAGTTTTGGTGGGTGAAGAAAAATTTCATATTTCAAACACCTCCAAAAAAATGTACTACTTGAGGTGATGGCCAAATTGAAGTATACCTTTCCAGGACAACAAAAATTTATAACATATTTGGCATCTTCAGTGTTTGGATTGATGATCTGTGTGCATCTTGCCACCTAGTTGACAAAGCAAAGAATTCTTCTCATATTGGTACAAACACTTTATTGCCAAAGAGAACCTTATATAAGCAAAATACACACCTCGAGAGGCTTCTCCCTCAACAATTGCTGATCAGATACTAAATCCCACTGGCTTGGTGCAGCTAAGCCAGTGAAGACATTGAACAGAAAGAAGCCAAACACAAAAACAAGATACATATAGACCATGCTGTAACACACTAACACAATATCGAAAAAAGAATTTGAGACACTCTGATAAGTGACAAGAATCCAATGTTATCTCGGAGAATCATTAATAGGCAATCAAACCAGGAAAAGCAGCAACCAAGTAAATAGATGCTAGAAATTATTAAAAGGAATTGTGATGCACCTAAAATAATACATATAAAACTTGGTCATCATACTTCTCTTATTAGTACAAATGAAAGCCATTCATCATACACGTAAGAAAAAGATGGCAGAGTGGACCTAAGAACATATGCAGAGAGAGCAAAACAACAATAGTTTGACAATAGTCAGAACCGCTTAAATATAATTTGCAGCCTAAGATGATAACTGGCCTTTTTATATTTAAATATCACTTAAATAATATTAGTTAATGTCTTATATTAGCGGCACTTCAACATAAGTATTTAAATCTTTTTCTTTAAGATTTACAAAAAAAAAAAAAAAATCATAAATGAGTATTTAATTACTTCTTGTGATCGGTGACACTTTAATTTGTAAGGCCTATGTAATGAATTTTGAAATATCTCTAGCATTAGTCAATTACCCTTCTTAATATTGGAGAAAAAATGTTACATATTTTTTTAAAATAAAAAAAATCATGGCCTAAGCCAAGGGCCAGCCCAGACAGTAATACTACACCTCTCATATAGTCATCATAGTGTTATCACATTGAAATCTTTATTTTTTTTAATAAATAAAAAAATGTGTACAGCCACCTTAAAAATATAAATAAATTCTTTACAAGTGAAGATCAATAACTTCAAAAAATTTGTTTAATTAATAAGAGAAAAAGGGAGGCATATATACCACACAGATCATTGACGTTCCTAGCCAAGTCCTTAACTTCTTTCTCTACTTTCTTGATACTTGTATTATACGGACCCAAACCCTGCATAAAGGGTTAACATTATTACATATAAAAACAAAATCTCAAGCACATTCACACTCATAGTCATAGTTGAACAAAGTGAAAATCATTAATTCTCAAGCTAGAGATTTGTCACATTGATTAATAATCAAAATACCCAACTGGGTTACAAAGAATAGTCCTCCTGTAAGATTACAAAGTACAAAAGATCAAATTTTTATACCCCATCTTTCTCTTCACTTTGGTTTGTTCTGTTCTGGGTTTGTTTGTTTTTATCAAAACATAAAGGTGTTTCCTTTGTTGGGTTTGATTCAGTTTCAGTTCAAAGGGTGGTTTTTTTTTTTTTTTTTTTTTGAGTTTGAATTCTTAAAGAGATGGGTTTTTCAAAGAAGCCACAAGTGGAAGGAGGGCTAGTAGGCCTCCAACAGCTAAAGCAGCAAGAATACCAGAGATATTGCCTTGCCCACCAGCACCAAGGAAGCGTAGAACTACACCAAGATGTCATTTTAATGATGTAAGGGTGTTCCTCCTCCTGATTTGGACACAGTTTTCAGAAGCCATGTTGAGAGAGCTAATTGTGCTTTCAGGAAGAGAAAAATTAGAGTTACAATAGCCAAAAGTGCCTCGCAACAAGTTTTGTGCTACAGAAAATTTTACATTGAGAAGTCTACTGTGGCAGAAGACAATTCCCCCAAAGTTTACAGGTACGGCTCGCAACATGTTTAATTTATGAATTGAAAATAATCATCTACAATATTTCATTCAAATGTGTCTTATCACAGAAATAATTGTAATAAGTAGATAGGGCTCTACTTGTGTGAGGTTTGAAAAAATTGGTAAGCAAATAGTGTTATGATGTTATCTGACTCCAAACTTTGAACATTAAAAATCATCATTTGGATAAAAAGTACTTGTCATTACATCAAAATCCAATCCTATTTGTTTCTTATCACACAAAAACCATAAATTAAAATCAACGAATTATATAAAATCTAAAGCATATTACATAAACAATTTGATACTTTAGATGAGAATAAAAAAAAAAAAAAAAACTATAAACTACAAAGTGTCATTACCCAATTTATAACACTTCAGATTAATACATAACAATATGTTTAAAATTTTTTAATTTCATAGTTGGGAATGAAGTGTTAATTAGCTAAGTTATATTTTGAGTAAATTTCTAAAGATAAGGATTATCAGGAAAAAAAAAAAGATCAGAAATAGAGGCAGACAAGGAATCTAAAAATAAAAAATGGAGAGACAAAAAAGGTGCACACTTAGCACAAAAAAAAACAGAAATTGAAAGTCACAGTCATAGACCATTATTGCAAAATAGCAAAATAGGTAGCCGCCGGAGCCAAAAAAAAAAAAAAGACTAACCACAACACCGACCCATTACAAAATATCTCGCCACAATAAAACTCAAACTCTCTCTCTCTCTGTCTATGAAAATCTCTCTACAATTTACTCAAAACCATGGATGTCTCCGCTGCGGCAACAAACTCAATCAAAACCATCATCAACTCTCCGCCGCAGGAACAAAATTTCACATGGGTTTCGATTGGGATGAATAAACTTTGGGGGAAAATTGAAGTGTACCTGAAATGGGTTTTGATTGGAGCCGTTGAACTATTCTCCTTACTGAAAATGGCGCGAACAGAAAAAAAATTCCTACAAATAGAGAGAGGATTGATGAGAGAGAAAGAGAGAGGATCTATGAGAGAGAAAGAGAGAGAGAGAGATAGAGCTTACTGATTGATGAGGGAGGCTAAGAGGCGTGAGGTTTATGGGTTGGTTGAGAGCATGGCGGCAAGAGGTTGTGAGGGCACAGCGGCGAGATTAGGGATCGGGGAGCTAGGTTGAGAGAGCTGAGAGTGTTTTTCAAAGGTTTCGGGCCAATTGTGTTGAAATTTAGGTTTTTTTTTTTTTTTTTTTTTTTTTTTTTTTTTTTTTCAATTTATAGCAATCCTAGAGTTGCGTTTGATTAAACGCAGCTTAAACATATCTGGAGCTGCGTTTAATCAAACACAGCTCTATAAATGTTTAAGCTGCGTTTATTAAACATAGGTCCAAACGTTTTTAAATTGCATTTAATAAAACGCGGCTCTATATCAGTTTAAGCTGCGTTTGTTAAACATAGCTATGGGATATATTGAAAAAAAAAAAAAAAAAAATTCCCCGAATGGGTCTAAAGCTGCGTTTTTTTAGTAAACGCAGCTATACGTTTGGTGGTGGAGTTGCGTTTTTATAAAACGCAGCTCAAACAGTACCCTGAAGCTGCGTTTTTGAAAAACACGGCTCCAAAACGCAGCTCCAAAGCGCCTTTTTTGTAGTGAATGTAAGAGTCATAGAAAAAAAAAAAAAAAAAACCCTAATATTGGTAATTGAAGAAATAATTCCCTCTATTTAGATATATCTTTAAACTCTCATTACTATGTCATTCTCAAAAAAAAAAAAAAAAACCTCTCATTATTATGTAATAAATAAGACTGAACAACTTATAAGAACAGTTAGATCCCATCTTTCTTTTATTTATTCATGAAATTAAAATGATAGGACCAAAACAAATTACACTACTTATACTATAACTCACCTTATAACGAGTTGCGATTGATAAAAAAAAAAAAATGGTAGATTTATATGGATTCACGCATCCATCACGCGGTGAGTTGTGACAAAAGTGGTGTATTTTATTGTAGCCCTAGCATTAATGCTTATTTATTTATAATGTCAGTACTTTGACAAAATCTAATATTCTAATTTTTTTTTCTTAGAGGTGGAAACCCCCACTACATGCACCTATGCTAAAATTGCAGTAGTCCATTTACCGAAAGGGTGTTTGACATATCTTGTGCTAGGTTTCTTTGAGGAAAGCACTATTTCATGTGAAGATGATGATTGACTTAATAGAAAAAATTATATGCCATAAAATATAACCTTAACTAAACTTGGTAAGGGGTTTAGGTTAACCCCTCCAAAAATTAATGTATGCCGCAATAAGTGGCGAGCACACGGTAATATTTAGTAAAAGGCGAAAGAATAGTTCCCTTTGTGCTCACCACACGGCTCAATGAGTTAAGTCATCTGATTAGAGCAACTTATAATTAAGAGTTCCCCATTTTTTGTTTTATCTTCTAGACAATGTGGGACTACGTTATATTCTGCATTAGGCATTAAACAAGGAGTTATAAAATATTGACCTATGGTATGCTTGATGGAATTTGTGCATACAGAGTAAGATAATCCAAAAGGGACAAGAAATATTGATACTAAAAAGAAGTTAACAAGAATGGTTACAAGAGTGTTTTTAATTACATCCTTGAAATCAACTATCGTGATGGCAAATTTTCAATTATCGTCATGTAAAATGGATTTTTAAAATATTGATTTTATTGGTTTGAATATTTATACATATAAGATTATTAAGATATATCAAAATGTCCATTTAGTTTTAAATCCACTGTACGCAAATGCGTTACATATTTCAGAGTAGTGAAAGTGTTTTGATTATCTTTGCAATCAAGGTTTTCAGACCCGGACCGTTCATTGAACCGTAAAAATGAGAGATTCAAAGTTTTTGAGATTGAACCGGAGTTGAACCGTAATGGCGTCATAATTAATTTAATAATTATTTAAAATATGAATTAATATATTAAATCAATATAAGTAGAAAAATGAACTAAAATAGTCTAAATAAATATAAAGATCTAATTTTCAAATGTCTTTTTTATATCACAACTTTCATAAGGCAAATAAAAAATATGAAATCTTAAGCAAACATAAATATTGTTTGATAAAACTCAATATTTTACCTTTTTTTAATTTTTTTTATAAGAGTTTATGTCTAAATTATCTCAAGTTATGCTTGAGCCCATTGGACCATCCAATCAATTGTTTTATGCCCAAGCCCATTTGAATATTCAACTCTTTATGAAAATTTTTAAAATAAAAAAATAAACAAAAGCTAGAAGAGTGGCCGGATAAAGACTTAAAGCTTTACAAAATTGATTAAATAAGGAGCCCAACGAAATTTTAAAAAGAGTGGTTGACAGAAAGCAAGCTGTCAATCATCTTCAAAACCTATTCAAGCCTACATACTTTACTTGACTATATTTATGGTATGTGGTTGTAAACAAGTACAAAAGAAAGCCAAAAAACAAAAAAAAGCAAAAGAGAAGTTAGCATCTGGAGGTGAGGACGAAACAAAGAAGAAGAATAAGATGCTTGGGTTAGTCATCTGGAAGTTAGTCACATGCTTGGGTTCACATGATGAAGGCTGCTTGCTGTGAGGGTTGATTTCTTCATTTTTGCTTTTTTCCTTCTTTCTTTGTTGTCTTCTTCTTCCTCTGCTTCTTCTTCTTCTTCTTCTCTGTTTTTTTATTTTTATTTTTCTCCCTTTCATTTGGTTTCAGATCTGAAAAAACCCAAAGAACTGCTGAAGTATTGGCCAAAACTTTGCCGAAATAAGGGAACCGTTTGAACCTCAAAAACCGGTCACGGTTGTCAGAACCGTACGGTCCAACCACGGTTTGCACGGTTTCCTGCTTTTTCTCTGTAGAACGGTTCTTGAAGCTAAAAAAAACCGCAAAACTAAGAGGTTCGCGATTTTCCCGGTCGGACCGTACGGTCCGGTCCGGGTTTCAAAACCTTATTTGCAACATGAAGTTATGCAGATCAAAGGATGAGAGAGAGCCTGAAAGAGACAAGTGGAAAAGAAGTGAACTCAAGAAGGAAAGATAAAAAACCGTTGTATTAAGCTAACAATGAATTAGAGAGTTTTTCTATTTATGAAAGAGATTTTTTTTTGGGTGTATTTGAGTTTTGAATTTTTCTAAAAGTTCTTTTGTGCCACATTTGTAATCTGCCTATATATTTTGTTGGTGAGATTTTTTCTTAGACGTCGCCTAGTGGACGTAGGTTTAAGACCGACCTACATAAATCTTTTGTGTTCCTATGTGAATGTCTTTTATATTTCTCGATTTTATTTTTGCATAAATGCACTATTCTTTGGTTACATGCACAAAAAACTAGATATAAAAGCTTCCACTATCTCAACTAGGTGTAGCAATATTTGACATGATTCGTGAATATGATAAGAGCAAGTGTTTTTTATGGTTAGTATTTAGTATAAATGAGTTCTTGTTAAATTGAGAGGACATGCTTCAACACAATTACTGAATGAGTCAAATATGTGCTGACCTACTTAGCTCACAATCAATCTAAGATGACATGATTCATATAAATAAATACCATTTTATCTAACATTTGTTTAAATTTTAATATAATTGAGTAAGGAAAAAATTTAATGGTTATATTGATAAATTCTTCATTGAAACTTTAAAGTTCCTAAATTATATCTCCAAAAAAAAAAAAAAAAGATTAAAAAATCTCTCTTTTAGTATTATCTTTCTTAAATTGTGTATTAAATGGGTTGAAATGAGTTATGTTTCGTAAACCCACATAATAAACAGGTTGTGTTAAGATTGAGAGGTTCTTTCTCAAAAAAGAAAAATGATTGAGAGGTTTTGATGCAATTATTAACTGGGTTGCATTACGATGACATGACATGAGCATATGACTTGCTAATGTGAATTGCCACCCCTTTTCAAATGATGCTTGGTTAGGGATGCTCTAAACAGCAGTCTTAAACTGGTCACAGAAAATAAGCTAGTAAAGAGTGATGTAAAATGCATCACCTTTAACATACATGTAAAAACAGACCCCTGGAATTTGCCAACAAACTGACTTGAGGTTTGTTTATAAGCGAGTGTATTTAATTTTCTATATTTATGTGCTTACAAATAATAAAGAAAGGGCATTGATTTTTAAATGATGTAGCACTATACAAATTATTTTTAAAAAAAAAAATTTTTGTAAACTGAACTCTCTCCATTTTACCATGAAATGGAATGAATCTTATTCTAGTCAAGCAGAAGGAAAAATCCATCATACCATTAAGCCATTTGCAAAAGAAATGCTATCATTAAAAAAAAACATAATATTATAACTCTAAGTTTTTCAATACAAATTACATTAGAAAATGGTCGATGTTTCTAATTTTATTTTAGGGATAATTACAGTAAACCCACATGTGGTATGGCTCGTTTTCACTTTGCCTACCAGCGGTTTAAAACTTTACACTTTGCTCACTTGAAGTTAGTCCCGTTAGCCTTCCGTAACCCACCTCTCCGTTTGCCATTAGAAAAACACATTTTTAGAGAAAAACACATTTTTAGGCAAAAACAAATATAACAAGAATCAAAAAGTTGTTTGTTTTGATTGCTTAAGAACTTCTATAAGAAGATAGCGAAGGAAGAGCAAACCACGGGATAATTTGAGTTCAAAAAAAACATTTTTGAACCAAATAAAATGAGAAACCACATTACCCCATCACGATTAAACTCAAAAACAACAAAATCCCAAGAACAAACATCAGTGGCAGCTTAAATTAAACAGAACCACAATTTCGCAACAAGAACATAAGATTTCCAAAATACCCAAAAACTCAAAATTCCATAGAAACAAGCATAAAAAAAATTGAAGCAGAACCACAATAACCCAATAAGAAAACAAACAAACAAAATAGACCCAGAAGTCGAATCATTAGAATTACCACCCGACAACAAAAACCCAAGAAATAAAAAAGAAGAAAACCCCATTATAGGTGTGAGTCAGACCGTTCTGGCATCAATGGTGTGCTTGTCCTGAAGAACCCAATCGAGAATGGAAGGATTTGCAAAGACAACAAAGCCAAAGCCTCTGGGTCTACCAGTGGTCTTGTCTCTCATGACCACAGTCTGGACCACATCACCATAGTTCTCAAAGTACTCCTTCAGCTTTTCCTCAGTGGTCTCCCATGAAATCCCACCTATGAATAGCTTCCCCTGATTTGAATCCATTTCCAACAATCCATCGGTGGTCACTCTTTTCCATTACGGTAGTCCAGCGCTTCAGTAAACCGCAACAACCCATCAAGCCCAAGCCCAAGCCTATCTCCGCCGTCGTTCGGTCTCGTTGGAAATGACCGTATACAAAGACAAAACGACGGCAAAAGAAGCGACACGAGAAGAAACAAAACAACGACGCTTAATCTGAAAGGAAGCATTACTGGGTTTTCTGGATTTTTTTTCTTTGTGGGTTCTTGAAGAAGAAGAAGAAAGAGATGGGTTTTGGAGATTGGGTATAATGAAGTCTAAGGCTATAATAAATTTATTTCTTATTCTTCTTCTTCTTCTTTTTGAGAACTTCTATGAGAACTTCCATGACTATGTTGTTGTGAAATTGTTGATATTGTTATAGATTAAAAATAATTTCATTAAGCCATTTGATTGGTGTGTTTTTCCTCCACTTTGTTCTCCTTGAAGTTCATGAGTAATGAAAAACCCTAGCTTTTTGATTCTTGTTATATTTGTTTTTGCCTAAAAATGTGTTTTTCTAACAGCAAACGGAGAGGTGGGTTACGGAAGGCTAACGGGACTAACTTCAAGTGGGCAAGTGTAAAGTTTTAAACTACGGGTAGGCAAAGTGAAAACGGGTCATACCACAGGTGGGTTTACTGTAATTATCCCTTTTATTTTATATTTAAATCAGGTTACATGACTGTAGGAGGCAAAATTTTGAGCCAATCACAAAATGCCACATCAAAATTTAGTGACAAAATTTAAATTAATATGTCATTAAATTAGATAAATCAAATGTTGACATGTGTCATTTGAGATGATATTTATCCTAATTAAATAGAGATAAATATCTTGATGATAATTATTCTAATTAAATAGAGATAAATATCTCAATTAAATTAGAATGATAATAGTTAACCATTATCTCTATTAAATAAATAAATAATAATAGAGATAATTGTCTATAAGGAAGTCAATCCCAAGTGGGACTTATCCTTTGAAACCACTATAAATAGAGGGCATACCTCCTCTCATTAGAGACAATTTTTCTAAGACGTCAAAGCTCTGGAGAAATTTTGCCTCAAGAACACACGAAGAATATTCAAATAAGTTCTTTGAAGTTCTATTGGAATTAAGCTGAAAAGGCCTCCATAAACTACCTCAAATCCTTAAAGCTCAACGGATCAAGCCTCTAAAGCCCCGAAGAACTTCAACCTAAAAGCCTTCATATTCCAAGACTTGAAGAACAATAAATCTCTAATAAGCTCGAAGCTAGAGATTTGTTGTGGAGACCGTTCAATCCATCTTTCAACTAAAGTCAAGAAGATTCCTTGTTCAAGTCAAGTTTAATGAAGATAGAATCAAAGGGTATTCTTTTGTAAAAGAATTGAAATAGAGATTATACTCATTATTCATCGATACAAATTTATATTTGCAAACCATATTTCTTTTCAATTGTTTAATTTTCTTCAATTGGGGAAAAATTTGTGTTTACAATGACAGTTTAGAAGACCACATATGTATATCAAATCATATGATCTATTTAATAATTTAAAAAAAATTACAAGACTATTAAGTACATCATGTACTTGTTGCAGGAACTTATTCCAAATGGTTTTAGAAGAAAATTCCAAACACTTAGTGTCCTCTAATATATACTACTTTGAACGTGAAAGCGGAAAATTCCAAACACTTTGATGAGATTCTGATGAAGACTTAAAAGTTAAAACTTTTGAATTGAGTAATATCCTATATTATATTAAGGCCTTAATTGTTCTCTTTCCAAGATTTTATCTCCCTGAAAAGTGCCTTTAGATTGAAATACCCATAACTTTTCATATAATATCTAACAGACAACTATTCAACAAATTAATACATAGATGATATCTTGGTATGTTTCAATTAGCCTAGCCTTATGCAATATAAATTTAATAATCTATCTTGCTAGTTGTTTACTTGAGGCAAAATGCTAGAGATATAAGTTTTTTTATAATTTTTTTTGTAAATTGTTGATGTGGTGAGTGATTATTAGTAAATTAAAAAAAAAAAAAATTTATTAACAGGCCTAGATGAGAACTAGTAAGAACTGTAAAAATGTTGTAAAATAATTTGTAACAGTAGAATTACTCTTATTCAAGTAGTTAACCACTAACCAAGTAGGCAAGTAGTAATTATACTATCTAGTTGGCTGATTGAAGACAGGTTTTTCATGGAATATTCACGAAAAACAGGTGTTATAGTTTACACTTCTCAATAAAAAAAACAAAACAAAAACAAATGGTGTTTATGCTTCACATTTGCAATCCAGAATCCTTAACAGTTAAGGTAGATATTGTGAGAGACCGCGCCCCCGGCCCGTTTTAGAAAGTTGGGCCAAACCCACGTGAATGGGTGGAGTCGTGTTATTGCCTCTCAAAATGGAGGTTCGACTGATTATATTTTCCCCTTTAGATTAAGGGTTTTACAATGGAGTCGCCACTTATTTAATTGTTGGAATAAATAAGAAAACCATAATTGAAAAATTCATCATTTTATTAATTTGAAATTGAATTTACATTGAACATAGGAAATTACATGGTTTTGGTCCTAGATACAATCTAAGATAAAGTATATGGCTTTGTTTCCTAGTTACAATCTAGAAATTGAAAATTACAAGGATAAGCATTTGATCTACTAACCCTTGATCTAAGTTCGGAGGCTATGTTACAAGGTGGGAAGGTGTTAAGCACCCATCTTGCCCGGTAAAACCGGTCTTCTAGACTATGGTGGCCAACATTCATATCACATCATTCAATATGTTATCAATCAATTTACATGTTAAATTTGAAGTGTGTGCCTGTGATAAACCCTAATTCAATTTATTAAGCACTTCATTTGGATTGAAAAATAAATTCTAGTAAATGTGTGTGAATGGTGACATCCTAGATTCAAGGACTTGAAAGAATTATGAAACAAACATGTTTTTCATATTTTTGATGTGAATTTAAGATCAAAACTAGCGTTTATACATGAACATGTGATGAACAACCAAGAACATATGAAGAACATATAAGAACATTTAAGAACATTCAAACATATTCAAGAGAATTTAAATAATCACTATCATGTTTTAATCCTAAATTCTCATCATGGAAACACAAGAAACAAGTTAGGGAAATGGATTATACCTTCATGCAAGATCTATACGGTGGAGGAGGAGATTCTTGAGGGAGATCTTAAGGGTGGAGGAAAAGAAGAACTAGGAGAGGGAGAGTGAGTCTCACTCAATACCTTGAGTCTCAGGAAGACCAAGATATGACAAGACTACTCAACTTCACTAGAATTCAAGAGAGGAGAAGAGAGGGGGTTTTTGTTGCCCTTTGGAATGAAGGAGGGGGAGGGTTTATATAGTAGTAGTGGAGAGAATATGAATGGAATGCCATTTAATGAGGGTTGACAAGGATTATGAACCTAGACCTCATTTTAGCCTTGGGGAAAATCTGGTGCATTAAATGGAGAGATTGGTGGGAGTGGGGAGCAAGCCAAAATTCGGTTTTCCCGCAGCTGCTGTAACAGCTTGTAGAGC
Source organism: Quercus ilex subsp. ballota (assembly GCA_032727855.1). Taxonomy (NCBI): domain Eukaryota; kingdom Viridiplantae; phylum Streptophyta; class Magnoliopsida; order Fagales; family Fagaceae; genus Quercus; species Quercus ilex. Next base: position 56,538,216 of record CM064918.1, read on the forward strand.
CAACTTCAAAAAATCATATCTGATCCAATTCTGATCGGAATTGTCTCGTTCTTGTGCACAAATTGAAGCCTCGGATGTCTAGTTTCTGGGAAAATTAACCTCATTCACAGATTCAAAATATTCTGAGAGATATGGATGAAATGGTGAGCAGAGGTCATTTGTTAAAAAATGGTTTCAGCACAATTAACATTAATAGGTCCCAAATTAGCTCCCAATTAACATTAAATGGCTCCAATCACTCCCATTTCAGAATTAATTGGCTTCAAATTTACTCTAATTAAAAGATAATTGCATAAATTACTCATTGAATAATTAATGTTTTAATTATCTAATTAATTAGGTATATGCAACCTCACCATAAAATGTAGTCCTAACCAATCAAATTATGACACGTCATTAATCTCAAATTGATTACACTTATAATCAATTGAAATCAATTGTTCATAATCACATATAGTCGGACTCAATTTGTGATAGTACATCTTAGTCATTAAAACTTGATTTGATGATAACTTTCAATCTGATGGTCCGATTAGGGCTTATGACCAGTCGATTTAATCGTTACAACATCAAGATCATTTTGGTGAAATGAGATTAAGGATCTAATGGCTGGAATCAAGATGCATACTTTCAAGGCAAAATTACCCTTTTACCCTCCATGTGAGGTTAAATACGGGTTGCAAAATGGGGTGTCAACAGATATGGAGTACCAACCCGAAATGTAATTGGCAGGTAGATTTATTGGTTACTTTATATATTGGCTATTGTGTATCTTTGTCAGCCAAAAACTTATTATATGCAATAGAAGCTTCGCAACTACCGCTAATAGTAATTGGCTATTTTTTGGTCCTTTTCTTTTAGCTCGTAATTGACTATATATAACAAGTTGATACTGGTTATATTCGTTTTTACCCGTGATTTAAAAAACCATCAGTGCCTAAGGCTCATTGTACTCCAAAATTTTATAAAAAGACTCAAAGGCTCTCCATTGGAACAAAAAAAAGGCCCCCAAAATGTTTTTTAACAAGAGTCTCAAAAGTATTAGGAGGATATTCAATTTTTAAACTGAAAAAAAGTGCAAAAAATTGGGTTTTGCATTATTTCTCATCCTAGTTTCAAGTTGATGTGTCTTTGAAGAAGTCAACAAAAAGCCAAACATCTTTAGTTTTATATATACTAGCCTAAGAAGTACAGTGTTATGATTATGTACTAGGTGAGAATTGAAAATATGCGGTTTAAAATAATAAGTATTGAAATTAGCATTATAATTAAAAGAAGAAAATGAATTTCAAATAATAAGTATTGAAATTAGCATTATAATTAAAAGAAGAAAATGAATATCAAATATGAATAGTGCACCCTTTGTTGTTTTTGTTAGACGAAACTTCTTTTATTTTCTATTCTTGATTTATCAAATATATGAAGTTGGAACCATTTTTTGTTAGTATGAACAAAGTTGTGAAGAAATACAATCATTGGTCTAAGCAAAAGCTTTGGGCCCTAGGAATAGTGTAACTCCGTCACTCTGTTTCATCCATGTAAGCAACTTCCAATTGATTTTTTAAAGTACATAAAATGACATAAAAATATTACGCTTCAAAAAAAAAAAAAAAAAAAAAAAAACTCAATTTACATCAAATCCCAATTGTTATTTTTGCTAAGTTGAAGCTCTAAAATTCCTCATTCGAGAAGTTTGTCATGTCAATAGTAGTAGCTATTGTGGTGTTTTATGCTTGTACCATGCTATATGTTGAGAGAGAGAGAGAGAGAGAGAGAGAGAGAGAGAGAGAGAGAGAGATAGCTTTGGAATAAAAAATAATTTTCCTTTTGATGTAGCGATGAATAGTCCTTAATAACAAGATACTATTCATTGTTAAAAAAAATTGTTAAACTGTTGAGGCTAATGTAGGGTAATTTTGGTTGAGTTTAGCCAAATTTTTGTTGAAAAACTGTTTAATTTGGTGAGGCTAATGCTAATGCTCTAAGAAAGAACTGGAAACGTTGTATCAAACACCTGAAAGTAAAAGCAGTAATTGTACACTGTTTATCTTTTAGTCTTTTTGGGGATACAAATTTTTAATTTCTGTAGAGAAAGAACTCTAAATAGTTGTATTAGAAGTACTCTATAGTGTCACTTATTCAGACAAAAGTAAAGGTTAATCAAACAAAAATAATTGGATGAGTGACATATTTTAACTTTTGCAATTGTATTATTATTATTATTATTTTTTTTTTTTATAACAACGCATGTATAGAAACTTAATTATGATATTTTACTAATAATTGTTTATTTGATAATCTTTTTGGGTGGAAGAATTTGCAAGTTCTACAATGAAAATAATCTCAATAGATTATCAATAACATATTGTTTTCCTAATTTGTCCTGTAGGGACCGGATTTGAGCAATTCTGCTATTGAGAGAGTGGACTCAAGCCTGGTTAGCCCATTACAATGAATTTGTAGAGGATGAGTTGAAGAACCAGGCCCTAACAAGCGGGCAACATTCAATCGTTCCGTTAGGAGACGCTAGAGGCTGGTACACCGAAATTATGATCCGGAGTCTGTCCTCGGCCTATGTCCGAGGAGCTTTTGATTGCCTTTTCCCCGGGGATCCCCCCTTCTTCCGATCCTTTCCCTCCTCATATATAGTTCCTCCTTTAACCTCTCTCTTCCACCTGTTGATCATCCATGCTTCCTCCTTTTGACTGCTCATCCCATCAGCCACTTTCCTTGCACCCCTGTGAGTTGTGCCAATCAAGGCAACCCTGTCTAGAAGTTACATCTCCATTAATGAGGCTGGGGGGGGTTAGGTGAGCGCATTTAGTGTGGAGGTGACAATTTGTCTTAAGCGTGTTCCCCCTCCGTGCTGCTGCGGCCGACGTGTTGGTCTCGGCAGGATCATCCTCGGCAAGATTCTTGGCCATTAAGGCCTTCACACTCCTTCCTCGGACTGTTCTTCCTCCTCGGAATGGGCCTTGGGCCGGATATAAGATGGGCCGGGGTTGCCAGAGTATTAGGCCCCTCGAAATCTTGCTGTCCGGCTCCTCGGGCGGGGAGGAGGATTTCGATGTCCTCGGGCCTTCGTCATGACTCGCCCCGTAGTGGCCTACGTCAGCACTGGAGTCTTTCTGCCTGCCCAATGCGCGTTTCTGGTGCCTCGATATACGATGCGCCCCAACATTAAACACTCGCATTAAATTCTGACGGCTCCATACTCCCCACGTTCAATGGTGTGATGCTAATCGGTCGGTAGGGATTTCCTGCCTGGATGAGCGGGAAGTTCCACCTGATTATTTTCAATCGAGTGTATAAATACTTGCTTGGATCGATTTGCCTCCTTATCTGTGTACTTGACAACTCTGGCACACGTACTCTGAATCTGGTAGAACTTCCATATCAACCGGCGCTCCTTTTCAGCATAAAAAGCCTATCCGAGGAGCTTTTCCTCATTCCTGTATGTTTTCTTTTCTCTGTAGTGCAAATTTTTCTCTGAACCCTTTCTTTCATTTGTCTCCTCTCGAGTCTTTTAGTTGTGGTAGGGGATGGGTAAATTTAAGAAGTTAGTCAAGTCTAAAGAAATGATGGAGAAATTCATCGTTGATTATAGGATACCCCCCAATGTGAGCTTGAGATACTGCGAAGAAGGGGAATGGTACATTAGGAGGAACGAGGGTGAAGTTGTGATCCCCATAATAGCCTTCTTAGAGGGAGGCATGAGAATCCCTATGGGGCTGGTGACGAGCGGCTACCTTAGGCACTTTCGACTAGCCCCCACCCAGTGTGCTGTCAATGTGTTTAGGATACTAGGGTGCGTAGACGCCTTGAATGAGAAGATGGGGTTGAGGTTAACCCATCATGACGTAAACTCGTGCTATAACCTCCAGCACCTGAAGGGTAAGACATATTATATGAAGACTAGGGACGATAGGGTTCGGCTTATCCAGTGTCTCCCCGATTTTAGCAAGGGGCTGAATCTCGACTTTCTCATTGTGTCGGGGGAGTGGCATGATTGACTCCATTGCCCGACAACAGAGGGAGAGCCAGGTAGGGTACTCAAAGCAGGAGAGGGTCTAGCCCTTTGCTTTTTTTTTTTTTTTTTTTTTTTTTTTGTGAATCTGCTTTGTTCGGCTGATGACAGGTGTTTGTTTTTCTTTCCGTAGATCCGCACGCCTATGAGCGTCACTTCAACCTCATCAATAGGGAGGACTTGCAGAAAGTGCTTAGGGCAGAGATATTCGTGAACGAAGCCGATAATCAGGTTAGGGCTGCTCACAAGATCCTGGGGTACACTCCGATCCAAAAATCGTTTGCGGCCCCGAAGTACGTGATCCGAGCAAAAGAGCTGAGCACGGGTTCCTATTCCCCGAGGAACCCCCCACTGCAGAAGGTGTTACATTAGCAGGCCCCTCCTCCTCTATAAACCTACAGAGGCCACAGAAGAAGATCCAGAGAAGGAAGAGGAAGTAGCTGATTTTGGCCCTGCCGAGGATGAGTTTGACATTTTTGATTAAGTCTATCAGTCCGAGGATCCTCCCGGAGATTTGGGTGATCCTAGCCTGACCGAAGCAGACTTCCTAGCGTCAGAGGCCTCTTCTCGACCTGAGATGGGTTACAAAAGGAAATCCCACACCAGTCTGCTGGATTTGATCGAGGGCCAACTGGGGAAGTCCCAGCCAAAGCTTCCCCCTCCTCCTCCTAAGACTCAGCCTGCCCAGACCAGGTCGGCCTCTGCCCAATCTAGGCCTTTTCCTCCTCCACCTCAGGCGAGTCTACCGTTTAGGCCCGAGCCCACTGATCCCAAGCGGAAGAAGGACAAGGGCAAAAGGCCTATTGGGGACAAGTCTGTGTCCTTGTAGGAGGGGGATGACACTCAGCGGCACACGAAACAGCTGAAGATAGACCCCTAAGGCCAGGACAGACAGGTCACTGCCCAACCTGAGGCCTAAGCTTGGCTTCCAGCCTCGATGCTCCGTGGGGAGCCCTTGAGAGATGACTCATCCCTCAAGGATTTCAGAGAGGGTGAAGGCGCGTACGTGGCCGACACGCTGGAGAGGTGCCTATTACTCCCAGCGGATATGGCTGAGCTGGAGACTCTGAGGAGCAAGCAAGTCTTCCTCAGCCTTAAGCGGTACCTGAGAATGGTAAGTCCCCCAGCACATGTGATTTCTGTGACTTTAGTTTTTCTTCCTTTTCTGAACTTAGCTTATGTATTCGTTTTGTTTGGCAGGCCGTCTAGGCCACCTATAGGTTGGAGGTGGTGGCCAACGACCAAGGAAGGGCCATGGATGCCGAGCGTGATAAGCACTTAGAGGCCACTCGGACCCTCAAGACCTCCGAGGCTGACCTCGCCACGGCCTGAGAGGAGCTAAAGGAGATGACCCGGGCTCGAGACAATGCAGTGTCCGGCCTTGAGGGCGCCCAGAAGCAGGCCCGAGATCAGACGAGGCGCCTAACTGAGGCGGAGGAGCAGTTGGTGATTGTGAAGGAGTTAATTGCAGATTTGAATAAGAAGATGGCTGCTACTGAGGAGGCCAAAAAAGTGGCTGAATGGGCCAGAGATGAAGCCGTGAGGGCTAAGGCTGAGGTGGACTTTGGTAGGGAGGAGGCTTTCGCTTCTAAGGAGGAAGCCGAGGAGGCGGCTTATGCCGCGGGGGTAGCCGAGACGGAAGCTGCCTATAAAGGCAAAGTTCCCGGGGTGTGTAGGCGCTATTGCTCCCAGGTTTGGGGTGAGGCCCTTAAACAAGCTGGAGTCGAGGCCTTGTCTGACCTGTGGAAGGTGGAGCGCGTGTACTACCCCTCAGCCATCCGCGAGGTTGCTCCAGAGAGTTCTGAGGCTGAGGTGATTGCTGAGGAGGCTGGTGATACTCCGGGTGGGGGAGCCTCGGACGCTGGGCTTACTGGTGAGCATGTTCAAGGGGGTGATCCTTCTGGGGTGGTTGAATCAAGTGAAAGCCCCAACGAGGAAGCACTCCAGGAGGCTGCAAGCTCCTCCTCTGACGCCCAGGCCCCTTCTACCCAGGTGGCAGTTGTATCTGTTGTGCCTCTGCAGGCTATCCCTCCTAGTTAGAGCTCAGAGGATCCTGAGGCTGCCATGGACCAGCCACCCACTGGGGGGGGGGGGAATTAAGTAGAAGGAGTAAGCCCCTTGGCGCCTCTGTCTGCCTCGTTTTTGCTAGTTGTTTTGTTTTTGTATCTTCCCCATTTTTTTTTATTTTATTTTTTATTTTTTTATTTTTTTATGTTGAAATGTGACCCCTGCCATGTAACTTCTATGGACTTAATATAATGCGAGTTTTATTTCCTTTTTATTTGTTTTGGCTACTTATTCATTTGCGCGTTATCCATTCTCCCCTTTTTTTTTTACTTGTATAGTTTTGACTTCAATTGTATCTCGGCCAATCACGGCAGTAGTTGTAATAACGCAAGGGCGTGCACGCTTAGGTAGACCTTTTGTGTCCCAAAGACTAGATAGGGCTCTGGTTGTTCCAAACACAGGTCCCCTTTGAGGTGGTTCGTTTCCCCTATAGGCTTGAGTCCGAGGACCATGCAAGGCCTTGGTTCTGTCTAACACTTAGAATCCTTTTGAAGTAGTTAGTTTCCCCATAGGCTTGAGTCCGAGGACCATGCAATGCCTTGGTTCTGTCTAACACTTAGAATCTTTTGAAGTAGTTAGTTTCCCCATAGGCTTGAGTCCGAGGACCATGCAAGGCCTTGGTTCTGTCTAACACTTAGGAATTTTTGAAGTAGTTAGTTTCCTCATAGGCTTGAGTCTGAGGACCATGCAAGGCCTTAGTTCTATCAAACACTTAGAATCCTTTTGAAGTTGTTAGTTTCCCCATAGGCTTGAGTCCGAGGACCATGCAATGCCTTGGTTCTGTCTAACACTTAGAATCTTTTGAAGTAGTTAGTTTCCCCATAGGTTTGAGTCCGAGGACCATGCAATGCCTTGGTTCTGTCTAACACTTAGGAATTTTTGAAGTAGTTAGTTTCCCCATAGAGTTGAGTCCGAGAACCATGCAATGCCTTGGTTCTGTCTAACACTTAGGAATTTTTGAAGTAGTTAGTTTCCCCATAGGCTTGAGTCCGAGGACCATGCAATGCCTTGGTTTTGTCTAACACTTAGAATCTTTTGAAGTAGATAGTTTCCCCATAGGCTTGAGTCCGAGGACCATGCAATTCCTTGGTTCTGTCTAACACTTAGGAATTTTTGAAGTAGTTAGTTTCCCCATAGGCTTGAGTCTGAGGACCATACAATGCCTTGGTTCTGTCTAACACTTAGAATATTTTCTTAGAGTGAGGGGATTTGCCCTCATCGTCGAGGGGTTTGTTTTTGTTTTTTTTTTTTTCCGTGTGGTAGCAGCCTCGGCCTTGCTTCACTGAGGATGGGCCATTCGTTGGCCTAGATTCTTGACCCCGGACGGGGGTGGCTCAGACTTCTGTCCTCACGCGTTTCAGCGGCCCCCTTTTCACTCCAACCTTCCACCTTCTTCGATTACGAGGCGTCCCCTGACTGTTCATGTTCTGCGCTTGACGCTTCGGTGTGCGAGGCACGTCCCCATTAATATCCTCGTGGATCAAGGCAGACCCAGCGGCTGTAGGCCTTCTTGGAATTTGGCCAGGATTAATGTCGTTGATGGCTCTTCCTTCGAGGTCTGGTTGGACCGATTTCCACTAGCCTTCGCCCTCTATAAAAGGCCTTCTGGGGGAATCATCCTTCCTCACTTCACAAATCCTCCAATCAAACAGAGAACATGACTCTCCCACCCCCTAAGCCCCTTCGATGACCTTGCTGGGATTGCGGTTAGAGCTTGACGAAACGGGGCGGCCCTGTACGAGGGCGGAGGTAAGCAAGATCAGGGTCCTCCCGCCTCAGTTGAGAATCGCCGCGGTTGTGGTTCGCGTCAGGCTTCCGGCGCGGAAAGGTTTGGGCATCATCCTGGTGGTATCGTGCCTGGCGGTTAGGAGGGAGGTACATGAAGTACATAACGTCCTTCTCCGGCGCGCGTGCATGCCTGTCCTTCAAGCTGGTGATGCCTCACCCCCAGTTTATCTGCCAGGGGAGGCTTGCGAGATTACGTCATGCTTGGTGCCCGAGTGTTGTCGCCTCCAATGTTCAAGCATTGTGCGGCTGGGGGAGCATCGAGAGAACATCATGGGGCGGGGTCCTCCGGCGCCTCTGCATCTGCTCCTCTCTTCTCGCTGGTGCCATCCATACCGGCCCAGGGGTTGTTAGTAGCTTCGAAGCAGCCCTGCCTCAGCCCCTTCTTTTTTAGGGCTAGCTTTAGGACAGGTCTATCTGGGCCTTTGTTTGTATAGTTGGCTTTAAAACAAGCCTTTTTGAGCCTCTGTTTGTATCTTGTATTTGCTTTTCGCTTAATAAAATGCCATTATGTTTGTTCTTCTTTCATTCTCTTTGAATCTTTTGCTTTTCTGCAATTTTTTTTTTTGCAAACGCCATTGTTATCCTTCCGCAAACTAGCCGTCTTGGAATGACCGTCCTTTGCACCTGCTAGTGCCCAAGTTCTCCCTACAGATGGCGCCAATTGTAGGGACCGGATTTGAGCACTTCTACTATTGAAAGAGTAGACTCAAGCCCGGTTAGCCCATTACAATGAATTTGTAGAGGATGGGTTAAAGAACCAGGCCCTAACAAGCGGGCAACGTTCAATCGTTCTGTTAGGAGACGCCGGAGGCTGGCACATTAAAATTATGATCCGGAGTTTGTCCTCGGCCCATGTCCGAGGAGCTTTTGATTGCCTTTTCCTTGGGGATCCCCTCTTCTTCCGATCCTCTCCCTTCTCATATATAGTCCCTCCTTTAACCTCTCTCTTCCACCTGTTGATCATCTATGCTTCCTCCTTTTGACTGCTTGTCCCATCAGCCACTTTCCTCGCACCCCTATGAGTTGTGGCAACCAAGGCAACCTTGTCTAGAAGTCACATCTCCATTAATGTGGCTGGGGGGGGTTAGGTGAGCGCATTTAGTGTGGAGGTGACAATTTGTCTTAAGCATGTTCCCCTTCCGTGCTGCTGCGGCCGACATGTTGGTCTCGGCAGGATCGTCGTGGGCAAGATTCTTGGCCATTAAGGCCTTCACACTCCTTCCTCGGACTGTTCTTCTTCCTTGGAATGGGCCTTGGGCAGGATATAAGATGGGCCGGGGTTGCCAGAGTATTAGGCCCCACATGTCCAATAAATCATTGTAAAGTTTCATTAATTTTTGAGTTTTTTTTTTTTTTTTTTTTGGTGTTTTGAATTGTAAGGTAGAAAAAATAGGGTTTGGGAAAATTTGAAAAATTTCCCTAATTTTTCTAACTAATAATTGTTAAGTTTTATTAATTTTTGAGTTACGTTTTTTGGTGTTTTGAATTGTAGGATAGAAAAAATAGGATTTGAATTAAAAAAAAAAAAACTAAAATAATAATTTTGAAATTTTTTATACGTTTTAATGTTATACAAAATGTTATAAATAACTTTCATTAAAAAATGAATATTTGCGTTAACTTGCATTTTGGATTCTTGAAAAAGAAATTTTATTGTTTACATTTTGGTATGTTCGATTCATCCTTTAGGCTCTATAACTTTGACATCGCAAATTCTTTTGATGTAGAAAAGTGCCATAAAAAATGAGTTTCAGTTTGCTCAATTGGTAAAAGTTTTTGTTGAATAGAAGATCTAGGATTCATACCTCGTTTACATTAAAAACCAATTAATATCTTGATTTGATGATAAAGAGCAATCATCATGAGTAATAAAGGCTAAAAGGTAGGGTTGAGAATTGGAACGAGAGATAAAGGAGATTAGGAATCTCCAATTCTTTTATAGTACGCTTAGTCTTAATTTGGTTTGCATAAAGAATCCTTGGGCCTTAATGTAGTAGGCTAATTAGCTACATTATTCTGGAATGGGCTGCTTCCTATATACTCTATTTGACCATGTTTTGTTTTGTTTTTTTAAGAGAAAGATTGAGTTTTGTTTCAAGTAATTGGGTTCTAAAGTTATGCATTGGGTTCATTCAAAAGAGATAAGAAATTGAAAATATAATTGTTGTTGGCAATAATTTTGTAGTTCAACAAGAACCTCAAGGTGTTTCTAATGAAAATGTATAGGATTCCAATATCTTTTACTCATGTTGTGACTATTATATAGATGGACAGAATTTATTTATATATATATATATATATATACACACTTTTTTGGATAATTCATTGTTGTTTAACATTTAACTATGGTTCTAAGTTCTAACTAGTTAATTTTGTCATAATTGGAATTTTTTTGCATATTATAATTGGCACCTAAAGTCTAATCTATAAATACTATATAACATAAGCTAACATTTTTCAAACTATTGATGTAGCAAATTCTTATTAGTTCTAATATGGATCCACCACTAATATCATATTTATGTTTACCAATAATTATTTGAAAATGACTAAAGCCACATTAGCTGTTTGTAAAAATATTGCAAATTAGTTTGTGTTTGTAGCATTACTTTTATGTTTTAGTGGGCTCTATGAAGCAATGAAAATGAACAAATAATTTCATTAAAAAAAAAAAAGTTTCTTCAGAAATGAAAATGAACAAATAATTTCACCATAGAACCTTATATTTAGTTTTTTTTTTTTTTTTGGGGGAGGTGGAACCCCCAACTCCACCTTTGCTAGGCCCAGATTTGGGCTAGGTCAATACTACACATTTATGAAAATCATTTGACATTGCTTAGAATCTAGTAGTTCTTCGATATTGTCATTCTCCTATAATAGAAAACGAGAAACTATAAACGGAAACTTGGAAAACTTGTAACATCCCAAGTTTAATTACCAATAGGGTTAATTTCAAATGGTCAATATAAATATTACTGGTGCTAGATTTGTTTCGAATTAATTACAAAAATGTCAATATTGATTTCTTTGCTACAAGATTTCATTAATGTAATGTGTATCACATTATAGCGAATTAAACGCCCCCAGATGATCCTTAGATTGTACAGAGAATATATATGTGTGTGTGTATGTCATTAAAAAAAAAACTTAAACAAAATTGGTAAGGGGTTTAACTCAACCCCTACAGAAATTGATGTATGCCACAAAATAAGTGGTGGCAAGCACATGGTATTCTTTATGTACTAGCCTAAGAAGTGCAGTGGTATGATTATGTACTAATTGAGAATTGAAAATATGTGGTTTAAAATAATAAGTATTGAAATTAGCATTATAATTAAAAGAATAAAATGAATATCAGATATGAATAGTGCACCCTTTGTTGTTTTTGTTAGACGAAGCTTCTTTTATTTTTTTTTCTTGATTTATCAAATATATGAAGTTGGAACCATTTTTTGTTAGTATGAACAAAGTTGTGAAGAAACACAATCATTGGTCTAAGCAAAAGCTGTGGCCCTTGGGAATAGTGTAACTCCGTCATTGTGTTTCATCCATGTAAGCAACTTCCAACTGATTTTTTAAAGTATATAAAATGACATAAAAAAATTATGCTTCAAAAGAAAACTCAATTACATTAAATCCCAATTGTTATTTTTGCTAAGTTGAAGCTCTAAAATTCCTCATTTGAGAGAAGTTTGTCATGTCAATAGTAATAGCTATTGTGGTGTTTTATGCTTGTACCATGCTATATGGAGAGAGAGAGAGAGAGAGAGTGCGGCAACATACAAAAAATTTAGCAAATGAACCAAAAGTTCAAATAATTTACTCATATATTTCATATGTTATTCATACTTCACTCATACATTTTATATGTTTTTACCCCAGCCTCCACCACCTACGTGCGGCGGCTTGCTACAAGTTTGGCAGCAACAAGCCTCACGAAAGCAACAAATTGGCTGCCCTTGTGTGCTTCTAATAAAAGCTAAGAATGCCATTAATACGATCATAAAAACCTTCACAACAAATTGTTTGTAGCCTTCCATCAACACTTACTCTTGAAATTCTTTAGATAGTAAGTGTTAATTGTCTTCAGTTGTAGAATGAAAGATATGTAACTTTTTTATAGAAAAATATTGAATCGGCACAACTAATTGAAAATTCTTGTGTTCATAAATATGTGAAATATTAATTTTGATATGGAAACTGTTGAGAACACACTAAAGAGCTCATTTATTGAATTTCTGTTTTTCCTCCCTTATTGAAGAGTTTAAAGAACGTTTCCCATCTCTCTCTCTCTCTCTCTCTCTCTCTCTCTCCATATAAATTTTTATTTATTAATCACTTAACTTTAGTCATTTCGTATATCATAAGAGCATTCACATCAATCTCTACAAGGTTTTAGCCAAATTAATCCAAAAAACTTATATGTGGCTATTTTAACAAATAGACACCTACATCAACCTTAATATTTTTTTTCTTTATCCATCTAATGCAAGAATAGTTAACAAATTTTCATTTAGCTTCAATGGCCTTTAGTATCTGATATCACAACCACAACAACAGTATACCAAAGCCAAATAAAATCTCATTGCATTGCAAATAATTTTGAAAGGTACATAATGGATTTTAGCTAACCAGCTTCAATATAACATGTTAGAACTTACAAAAACCCATTAACGCTGGTCACAAAATCCCCGTTACTATATATTTCAACAATTACATTTATATTATTTTATTTTCATTGGTTCAACCCCCCAACAATTGCCTAGGGTTACCAAATAGAAATGGCCTTGTAATTTTGGTCCAAAAGAATATATTTCATACTTATTTACCTTTTCTTTTGGAAAAGTTTTTGTTTCTAGCTAAATTTAAAGAAATCCATATATATATATATATATATATTTATTTATTCTATCCCACTTAAATCAAAAGTCATCTCCCTCCTCTCTCTCTCTCTCTCTCTCTCTCTCTCTCTCTCTCTCTCTCTCTCTCTCTCTCTCTCTCTCAAGATTAACTCTCAATTTTGAGAGAGAACAAACCCCCTCGACTTGGACCTATTATACATCCCTAATGGGACTCCCCCACTCCCACTCCCCATCCCCATGAATCAATCATATCTCTTGATAAACATCAAAATATTGATGTAGACACCACCACCCTAGCATTGCCAATAATATATTTGATAAGTTGACCTTTGTATATTGATAAGTGTAGAAATGCAATAACCATTGATGTCACTTGTTATGAATGATGTATAATAAAGGCGATATCAATGATGAATTCATGTAAGTATATGTTACTGATCACAAATTTCTATATTAGTAAGTTGTGAAAAGATTTGTATTTATAACATTTCTCTTATATTTATCCACATCCCTTTCAAAAATTTGATGTGCTTTTCTTCTTGGCAAGAAAAAGTTATTGCAATTAATAAGAATTTTTTTTTTAATTTATAATATTCATAGGTTAGCAATTAAATAAGACAATAAGTTTTGAGAACTAGTAATTGTAGGACTTTACCCTAAAGAGGCAGCCCTTCTAGAAATTCTCAAATGCCAAGGCTGAACCCAGGCCTAAGAGGGGGTTTGGAAATAGTTTTCAACCAGCAATAGACGCACCTCAATTAGAACCTCACTGGCTGCGTCGTTGCCCCAAGTGCAAAGATGGATTGTTAATGTGGTTTTGCTCTACATTTATATTCAGCTGTGTAGCACAGTCTGCCAGACACAAACGATGTGGGTTGCAATTCTCTTTTTTACAGGAAAAAAAAGAAAAGAAAAAAGAAAAAAATTGTGCTCAGTTTCTCCCTTGTTCATTGTAGCCTATATATGATATGAGTCAGTTTCAGTTTTATAACTAATTTTAAATTAAAAAAATTTTATTCAGCATGTCTTACTATTTGAATGCACTGAAGTAATATGTGGAAATGTTTATAATTTGATGCAAGTTTGTTAAATTATTATAAGACTACAAAATTATTTTCTAAACTGTGGGGCAGATTTGACTTCTTTTTTTTTTTTTTTTAATGAATGATATTTGCTAGCCAAAAAAAAGTTTCTTCAGAAATTTTCGTTTCACCAATGTTTTAATTGAATTAGGTTGGAAAGACATAATAAAGAAGAGGAAAAAAAAAGAGAATTTCGATAGTCATATAGATGCACTTAATACCAAGCAAACTACATCAACTTAAACTGGTTTTATTGAATTAAGTAGCCATAACAACAGAGCGAAAGAGAATCAATACTTAGGACCAAAGATCCACAATAGTTCATATTTTTAAATAGAGATAAATTATGGACATGCCTCAATTACTGATTGCAAAGCACGAATTGGTTTCACTGTGTATCTACTAAATCCAGCCTCTCCAAGAACAAATCCCCACTCTTTCAAGGTCCCCTCTTTGCATTTTTTAAGGATTTAGATGCACTCGTTGTCTGCCCAATCATGCAGAACCCTGTGCAATTCTCAAAGTAAATTACTAAAGCCAAAGAACCGGATATCTTAAAAAGGGTACGGTGTACTTCAACTTGAGAAATACCCAAACCAATTTTGATTCTAATAGAGAATCATATGCTATTACATTTTACATAAAAGGAGCATGGAAGCCGAGGAAAAATTTAAGCTTACGGTTGAAGTAACAATATTGCCATTTTAAACCTAAGAAGTTCGGACGCCTCAATAAAATCCTCGACCTGTCCTCGTCAAGCATGACAAACAAAAACATGTCTAGGACAATTTTGCGTGTCTGAAGAGAAAAACAATATAACTTCTTATTTAAAAATTCCTTCTATTTTAAACATAATTTCAATAATTTTATTTTGAAAACTTAAACATAAAATATGTTTTTAAAAATATACTGAAAGATATGTATTAATTAATTATTTAATTTTCGTATATTGTTTGTCATGTCTTGTAACTCTTGTTCGTGTTTCTTATTTTCAAATACATAGTATTGTCTTATCTAATAGGCTTAATGGCATATATTTCGGAGGTATGAAAGATTTGAAAGTTGAAACTACTTGAAGACCTTTTACAAAACCTTTTATGTGTGTGTTTCAGCTAGGTTAAAAGCAGGTCTTCATTCTGAAGTGGCTTCCTAAACACATAAATGACCTATACACTCAGGGCGCCTTTTTCATTTGCATGAACTTACCATTATGAAAGCAGCATCAGCCTTTGGAACACTTTCAAACATATCACCCCCAACATGTTTAACTCCGCTGATCTCTGCAGCAACAGAGACAACATGAGGAAGATCAAAGTTGATGCCTTGAAGCCATGGACATGCCATAACCAACAACTTTATAGTGGTTCCATTGCCTCCACCCACATCTACCAAACTGCTAAGCCCATCAAATAATCCTGGACAACCTTGAATCATCGCGGGCACCACTAGCCTTGCGTCACAAGCCATTGCTTCATTGAAGAGCTAGCTAAGATCAGGATTTGCTGCTGTATGGCTCCATAAATCTTCACCATGAGTCTTCTCAAATGATGAAGTCCCATTGGCTAGAACTGGAGCACTTAGACTAAGCCATGGTGCCAGCATCACTGGGCTGCTCTCCATCAAAATAAAAGCAGCCATGCTATGTTCTCCTTGTCTCATCAAACGGCGAGATAGAGGTGTTTGCGCATAACCTGGGAACAGTAGCGAGCCAAGATTTAGCATCAGAAGACAAAAAATACAACATACAATTCGCTTGTCTTCCACTCTCAGAAACATGACCAGATGCACATATAATGCATACACACACACACTCTCTCTCTATATATATGATACTTAACATCAATTTAAACAACACAGTGCCACCCATTTGAATATTACATTATATTTTAATGGTAAGAAAATTCATGGAAAGATAGCATATCAAGTATATTATGTTATTTATAAAGATACTTTTATATATGTATAATTTGTATTGTCATAATTTTAAATAGTCAACGTTCTAATTAAATTTTACATAAAATGATTTTTAGTGATTAGATAAATCTCAAATAAAGCTTCCAAGTTAGTTTTTGTTAAATTCAAATAATTAAATGATAAAAAATTTTAATTATATAATTTTTTTTTTGTATATTTAAAACTTCATAATTTAACTTGAAAATAACATCAAATTATGTAGTTTATAATATTATAATTAATCCTAAAATTTATTACTTATACACTCAGTTTGTGAAAAATGATAAAATGTTAGATAAAGAAATGTATAGAATGATTAAAAAATAATCAAAGTTGGGGGGTCCCCCCCCTTGCCTGGGGAGCCTTGGGTGAGTTTCTCTTTGAATATTCCACGGTGCATTAGGAACCTCATAATGCGATAGAGTGGGAAAGGAGCACATCCTAGGGTTGAAGACAAGTCCGAGAGTGTAATGGGACTTCATGTCTTTCAATGGCATCAGCTATCCCAAGATCAATGGCACACTTGACTACAGCTATTTCTGAAAAGCCCAATATGTACTTCCAGATATTTAGTGTTTCTTCCATCTCTTTCTTTCTTCCCTCCTCTCTCGATCAGTATGAGCAACCTATTAATTCTACTTGAGGTAAGACATTTCAGGTTGACGGTTCATATACACAAGAAGAACTGTTGCGCAATAGGAAAATGAAGCTATCACTATGATTTGCTTTCAAGATTTTACTACTATTTTTATTTTATTTCCTTTAGTGCTAATCCAGCCAAAAAGATTTGTCCTACATTTGGGCTAGTACTCTAATATTCTTTATGATAAACATGATATTATATACTTATCGTTCTTTATTATCAGATGAAAATATTAATTGATTTTTTTATGTAAGTAATATTTGAACTTAAGTCCCTTGTTAGACATTGGACGACAAGAACTGCTTGAATTAATTGAAACCATCAACCCCAATAATTTATCAACTACGCGTGCAAAGGTAGATGTGATTAGATGGAGAGACCCTTAGTTTTTTGTTTGGTAGAACTCACAGGATGGAGACCAGATTCTTAGGGGGTGTTTGATATAGTTGTTTAAACAACAGTTTTTAGTATTTAAACACTGAAACAAGTATTTCCACAATACTTAAAAAATGATACTAGAAATCTGTAATATTTAAAAGGGCCTAAGCTTTTTGTTTGGTAGAAGTCACTAGATAGAGAGAAGTCACTTGATGGAGAGACCCTTAACTTTTTGTTTAGCTATTTAATAAAAAACATGATAGATAGAAGTCACTAGATGAAGAGACCTTTAGCTTTTTGTTTGGTGATTGATAAGTGTAATTTTTACATGATTTTTATTATCCTCTTATTTATTAAAATTGTTAGTTTTTCTTTATTTCTTTTGATTTGATTTGATTTTTTACTTATATTTATCTATTCATTTGTGCTTTGAAGGATTGAGAAGATTTCAGATTAATCCACATCTTGTGGATGTAAATTGGTTGACTTGAAGACCCAATTAAATTTAAGTCCAATTCGGATTAGGATTTCAGCCCGCACATCAGTTAGTATTTTTGGCATAACTTTTGGCTCAGATGTCCAATGGAGATGATTGAAGTTGGGCTGGAAAGTTAACTTAAAGGAATACAACTTTGTAGTTTACCAAAAGTCCGAATTCTGACGTTGAATGGGCCAAAATCTTCGGTTAAGTGAAGCCTAAAAATCTGGGATTTTCTCCAAACGGGAATTCAACTTGTAATAGGATTCCTTGACCTATTTAAAGGCTCTTTAGGGTAAAAAGAAAGGGGGAGAAACCTGAGAGGAAAAAGGGGGCTGCCGCATAGAAGAATTTGCTTTTAGGAGTCTTTCTGAAGAGGAGGATCTGAGGACAAAGGCGAGAGCTTCATGTTGATCAACCAATGCAGATGAAAGACATAAGTTTTATTTGTTTTCTTTTCAATTTTATTATGAACTAAATTTTATTTTCTAGAGCAGTGATGTAGTCTAGCAATGAACACACAATTTATTTTCTGAGTTATTTTATTTTTAATATTTCCATGATTGAGTGTTTAATTCTTATTCTTAATGCTTACTATTTTTTACAAATTATAGTTTGATCAATTGAATTACAATGAGACTGAGAGGTGATTTGTTATTTTAGTTCTAGAATTAAACACCATTAGTTGAGCGAAAGTAGAGATGCTTTACCGCGACTAGTGTGATTTTTCAAAAAATTCAAAGTACGTAATGAGTCTCCAATTAATTAAATTCACATAGAGATATGGAATTGTTAGTTGAAGATATTTTTGATATTATTTGAGAGAAGATATTGAATACTTAAGGAATTTTTAATCATCAACTGGAGATTATTAGAATTTAATAATTAGGAAGAATAAATTGTGTGGGATTTGTTAGGTGAAATTAACTGCTCTAGATCCATTCTTATCATATTTTTACACTGTTAGGTTTTTTACGCCTTGTTAATTCTTTTTATTCGTAGATTTATTTTTATTAAATAGTTTAATTTAATTCAGAGAATAGAACGTTCCATTTATTTTCGATTTTCCAAATAGTAATTAATTTAGTGAATTTCGGTATTCAATAACATAGTTAATCCTTGTGGGTTCGACATTCGTTTTCTAAAAGCACTTTACTACTTGTTACGATTCTGTGCACTTGCAGATTATTTTACGCGAACAGTTATTTAACAAAAAACCTGATGGATAGAAGTCACTAGATGGAGTGACTCTTAGCTTTTTGTTTGGTTATTTAACAAAAAATCTGCTAGGTAGAAGTCACTAGATGGTTTGACCCTTAGCTTTTTGTTTGGTTATTTAACATAAAAACCTGATGCATCGAGATATGTTGGTATGTCTAATGATAGGGGATTTAAAATTATTACCAACCTTAATATATAAAAAAAAAATATAAAATTATGTGACAATAAATATGATCTTTTAATAAATAAATATTTAAATAATTTCTTTATAAGTAGTGATACACCCGTTTGTAAAATTTATATGGTAAAATTTGTAGCATTCTATCATTGCTGTTTACATTAGCTAATTCCGTACAATAGACATCTTAATAATCTATCAAGGAGGACTGTTCATGTGGTCTTACCAGACCTCTCAAACAATAAAACACTGCTATTTATGCAAATATGACATCACCTGGTAATTTTTTATTTTTTATTTTTTATTCCTTGTGCTGAAAAGGAGAAATTATTAGGTCCACTAGGAGGACTGCTGATGTGGTCCTCCCAACCAATGAGATAAAACCATTTATGCAAATGTGTGAGAGAACTTCCTAATTAACACAAGGAATAAAAAATTAAAATTATCAACTGATGTCACATTTGCATAAATAAGAGCATTTTATCGGTTAGGAGGTCAAGGAGGACCACATCAGCAGTCCGCTCGGTGGAACTAATTATTTATCGCCTAATTAGGAAGCTCACTCACTTATTTGCATAAATGACATCATCTCATTAATTGGGAGGACCACATCAACAATCTCCCGCATTACAAAAAACTGGACCTATAGTGGCGTTTGTAAAACGCCACTATAGGTACTAAAAACGCCACTATAGGCCCATTTTGGCTATAGTGGCGTTTGCTATAGTGGCGTTTACAAACGCCACTATTGTACCACCATTATAGACCTACAGTGGTGTTTGCAAACGCCATTATAGCCTTTTTCGAAAATAAAAAAAATTGGTCTATAGTGGCGTTTGCAAACGCCACTATAGGTATGTAGTGACAGTACAATAGTGGCGTTTGTAAAACGCCACTATAGACTCTACAAACGCCACTATAGCCAAAAAACCACCAAAAAAAATTTGATTAACAAAAATTAATTTTTGGTAATCAAAAGTTTTTTTTTTTTTTTTTTTTTTTTTTTGACGTGAAAAGGTTTTTTTTTTAATTGAATAAAGATTGTAATTAAATTAATATTAAAATTTTAATTAAATTGAAAGATACAAAACAAAATACATAAATAAAACAAAATACAAATCCTATAGCTATCCCAGCAACTTCAAAATGAGACACAAACCCACTTAAAAAAAATTCAAAATCAAACACAACATGCTCACATCCAAAAATTTAAAAAAAAAAAAAAATAGCAACTCCAAATACAAACACTATAGCTATCCTAGCAAATTCAAAATGAGACACAAACCCACCTAAAAAAATTCAAAATCAAACACAACATGCTCACATCCAAAAAAAAAAAAAAAAACTAGCTAATCCACCCCACGAAGCAAAGTTGACAGCAAACAAGGAATAGACCAAAACTATTATAAAAAAATAAATAGAACAAAACAATCATAATTTAAAAAAAAAAAAACTTACCTGCAATTATACAACCAATGGCTTCAAACACCATCTACAAATTTGAACAAAATCAATAAGCTACAACACCATCTGCAAATCCAAAACCTACAAACATTAACACCACCACAAATAAAACAAAAGAAATAAAATCAAAATGGAGAGGAACATAAAAGAATCAATTCATGTGTGAAGTGAAAGAAGAGTGAAAGAAAAAGAAAAGAAGAAAGATGGAGGAGTGGAGATAAGGGAGAAAAAGAAGGAAAGAAAAAAAAAAAAAAAAAACAAAAACAAAAGAGAAAGGAAGTCAGCTGAGACTTGGCGTTGAGAGTTAAGGGAGAAAAAGAAAGAAATGAAAAAAACAAAAGAGAAAGGAAGTCTGAGGCTTGGTGTGGAGATAAGGGAGAGATATGGGAGAGTGGGGGTAGGTGGGGGGTTTTAATGTTTTTTTAAATATATATATATATATATATATATATAAAAGGGAAATGATAAGTATGTATGTGTGTGTGTGTGTATATATATATATATATATATATATAAATGATATATCGATAATATTTTCACAATATTTTTACAACAAATTTTAAGTGGTAGGTTGTTACTGATTGTTATTGTACGGTGCACCTCCCCTATGACCATCTGGACGTTTGGGCCCAAATTGTGCGAGTGGGCCCATGGCTTCTGTACGGCATCCCATACCTGAGCACACCTGGGCCCTTAATTCTTATGCGAAGATGCGGCCCATGATCCTGTTCTCTCTCTCTCTCTCTCTCTCTGCAAGCCCAACCCAAATCTACACAAGTCGCTGGCCTAAGTTTTGCCACCTTGTTTGTGTTCGGCAAGTCCTTACCGATCAATGTTGTGGACGGCATCCAATCGTCCTGTTCGGTGGGTGACCGGCAGTGCATTTGGTGCACCGCTGCCGAGCGTATCTACGGAAGTGGGAACCAAGTTCCAAGGCCATCCTCACCGCTTCCCACTCCCACCTAACCACCCACTTATGATTGATAATACTGGACCGCTCGTTGCACTAACTAGAAAGTGATCATAACCTCTCCACTGATTTAGCGCTATAAATATGAGAAGTTTGGGGAAGATAGGGGGTTGAAAAAATTCACTAAGAAAGAGGAAAAGATAGATTGAGAGCAGAGGGAGAAGAAGGTGATTCAGGCAGTTGAGGAGAGAAAAGTGATCTCATTGAGTCTCAGTGCCGAGGACGACCCAGGGTAGGAAATTCTTGCCCATTACAAAAATAAGTTGTAAGCCCAAGGGAGGTTAAGCCCAATAGCCTCGCTTCAGGCGCGCACAATTGGTGCCGTCTATGGGAATCTTCTATCAAGCAGTGGTCCCACTGAGATCCGTGCACGAGATGTTTGGAGATGTTCTGGAAGTGATGTTGAAAGTGACTCGGTAGGATCTTCTCAGGGATCTTCCTGGCGAGAACGGAGGCAGAAGAGGCGCGAAGATAGGGATCGCGAGTGAGATGAAAAGCGATCCGATCTTGAAGAAGGGTCACATCAAACACAGAGAACAGTGTACAATGCTTCAGGGCACAGGCAATTTGACGAACGGGATGAAGAGCTTGAACGGTTGCGTAGGCTAGTACGAGATTTGGAATTGGAAGTAGGAAACCGACGCCCCGGAATGAATCGAAACAGCCAAGAGAAGCCTGGCGTCGGGGAAGAACGACAAGGGATGGGGTCCAATTAGTCTAGATCCCATCATCGCTGAGAACGTTCGCTTTCGAAAGAGTCTCGTCGGCGCCGAGACCGTTCATAGTCAAGGGAATCTCGCCGACGACGAGACCGTTCACATTCACAAGAATATGCAGATCAGGGTTCAGACTCCCCGAAAGAAAGACGGCCTCATAATGCGGCCATGGATGCGATGAGCCGTGCACTTCGCCGAGCAGCTCGGTCGCCATTCTCAGCAGATATTGAGCGGGCACCAGTATCGGTCAGATTTACGCACCCTCATTTTAATTTATATGATGGCAAAACAGACCCGGTGGAGCACGTCAGCCACTATATCCAAATGATTTCTCTGCATACCCGCAATGACGTGCTAATGTGCAAGGTTTTTCCCTCGAGCCTAGGCCCCACAGCTTTAAGATGGTTTAATGGGTTGTGGAAGGGATCCATCCACAATTTTGCAGAACTGATATAGAAGTTCGGAATCCGATTTGTAACTTGCAGCTGGGTGCCACAACCGGTAGACGCACTGCTTTCCATGAAAATGAGGATAGGAGATACCCTACGTAGTAACGCCAGTCGGTACTGGGAGCTTTACAACAAGATTGGCGGAGGGAACGAGAAGATCGCTGCGAGCACTTTTAGAATGGGATTGCCCGAGGACTCTGGGCTGAGGGAATCATTGACGAAGAAGCCTCCCGAGGATATGAGGCAGCTAATGAGGCGCATTGAGGAGTGTAAATGGCTGGAAAATGACCGGCTACAAAGCAAGGGTAAGGCACCAATGATAAATCGTCCTCGACATAGTGGATTTTAGCCGAGAAACCAGGGGAATTTGAGGATTCAGGAGCCAGAACCACCAACAGGGGAGGTAAATGTGACATTCAAGTAGCCGGTACACAGAATTATAGACAAGATTAAGCACGAGCCGTATTTCAGGTGGCCGAACAGGATGGGTGGTGACCCCTTTAGGAGGAATCAGAACTTGTACTGCACTTATCATAAAGATAAGGGTCATACCACCGAGTAGTGTCGAGTGTTGAAAGACCATCTCGGGTAGCTGGCCAAAGCTGGGTATCTAAAGGAGTTTGTGGTAGGCACGGGGGACCAGAGAACAGGACAGGGTGCTCCGCAAAGGGGTAACCCCTTACCACCCCCACTCGGGATAATTGAGGTCATCCACGTACCTCTGAGGAGTATTGCCGCGGCGAGGAAGAAAGGGGTGATGACTGTAGTCCCAGTGGAAGGAAGTTCGGATGCACAGCCACCAGGAAAGAAAGTGAAACGTACTAGGGAACCTATCGCTTTCAGTGATAACGATTTGGAAGGAATAGTCCAGCCACACGACGACGCGTTGGTAGTTGCTGCTCGAATAAGTGGTTTCTTGGTAAAAAGGGTGATGATAGACCAGGGAAGCGGCGCCGACGTAATGTATCCGGACCTATTCAGGGGGCTCGAATTGAGGAGTGGAGATCTCTTTAAATACAATACGCCCTTGGTCGGATTCGATGGCAAGGTCGTGATCCCCGAGGGGCAAATCTCTCTACCCGTGAATATGGAAAGTAAGGAGGTGTTGGTAACATTTATAGTGGTGGCCTCTTTCTCCCTATACACTGCGATACTTGGAAGACCGTGGATCCACGCAATGGGGGCCGTCCCATCCACCTTGCATGTAAAAGTGAAGTTTCCTACCGAGCATGGTATTACTGTGGTGAGGGGAAGCCAGCAGAAGGTGAGACAGTGTTTAGTCGCCATAGCTAACTGGAAGAAAGGGATGGCCGAACAGAAGGGCCCGTCACTAGGCGCCTCGTTATAGCAATTACAGGATCCCCAAGGGGAGAAGGGAAGTGGATGTGCCGAGGAGATGATGAAAGTGAGGATACTTCCAGATGCTGACAAGTGTTTCCATGTGGGGAAAAGCATGGACGAGCAGGATAGAGTAGAGATGTTGTTAATCCTGATTCAGAATGTGGATGTGTTTGCATGGAGCCCATACGAGGTACCCGGGGTGGATCCCTAGTTTATCGTTCACAGATTTAGAGTCAACCCCTCGTTCCCTCCTAAAAAACAGAAGCATAGGAGATCAGCCAGGGAGCATGTCGAGGCAGTAAGAGTAGAGGTCCAAAAGTTGAAGGATGCTAGGGCAATAAGAGAAATCTTCTTCCTGGAATGGTTAGCAAATACTGTGGTAGTAAAGAAAAAGAACGGCAAGTGGAGGGTTTGCGTGGACTTCACGAATCTGAACTCAGCATGCCCAAAGGATCCATTCCCCGTGCCAAAGGTCGATCAGCTGGTAGATGCAACATATGGACATCCGCGGATGAGCTTTTTGGACGCTTTTCAGGGGTATCACCAGATCGCACTGGCTCTTGAAGACCAAGAAAAGACAGCATTCATCACCCAGAGGCCAATTACCACTACACGGTGATGCCTTTTGGATTAAAGAACGTCGGGGCCACATACCAACAAATGATGACGAGGATGTTCCGAGACAAGATTGGACATACAGTTGAAGTATATATAGACGACATAGTGGTGAAAAGCAAGCAGGTAGCGCGGCATGTGGAGGATCTTCAGGGAGTATTTGAGGTTCTTCAGCAATACAAGTTACAACTTAATGCCGAGAAGTGCACGTTTGGCGTGGGCGCAGGAAAATTCCTGGGGTATCTGATCACCAGCCAGGGAATAGAGGTCAACCCCGACCAAATTGAGACTGTAAAAAGACTGAAGGCACTGAGCAATCCGAAAGAAGTACAGGTACTGACCGGGATGCAAGCCGCCCTTAATCGGTTCATCTCCAAATTCGTCGATCGCTACTGACCATTCTATCAACTCTTGAAGAAGTGGACAAGATTTCAGTGGAACGAAGAATGTGACAAAGCTTTTCAGGATTTAAAGGATTATCTGGTGCAGGCGTCCATGCTAACAGCACCAGAACCTGGTGAGGATTTATTCATGTACTTGGCAGTGTCTGAACATGCCGTGAGCGCCGTGCTACTGAGGGACCAAGGGATCCACCAACCTGTATATTACATCAGCAAGACTCTCGTTGATTTTGAGACAAGATGCTTACCACTGGAGAAGCTAGTGTTAGCCCTAATACATGCTACGAGAAAGCTGTCGCACTACTTTCAGGCTCATACGGTTTACGTCTTGACCGAGTATCCCTTGCAGTCACTATTGAAGAGATCAGACTTCACGGTCCGAATAGCAAAATGGGGGACTCGGCTCGGTTCTTTTAACATACGGTACAAACCGCGAAGTTCAGTAAAGGGCTAAGTCCTTGCAGATTTTGTTGTCGAATTTTCACTGAAGAACAACGGAGAGATAGTTTTCCATGTGTAGACGCGCCCGTGGAAGGTATTCGTTATCACTGTGAAGGGAATCCGGTTAGAGCATTCGTATAGGTTGGGTTTCAAAGCCTCCAACAATGACGCAAAACACGAAGCTTTGCTAGCCGGACTAAGGACAGTTTCGAGCTTGGGGGCCCGAGATGTTGAAATCTATTCGGGTTCGCATCTGGTTGTCAATCAAGTACAGGGTAGTTTTAAAGCCAGAGATCCTCGGATGAAAGCATACTTGGAGCAGGTAAAGCAAGCTATAAGCAGCTTTAGAACGGTGAAAGTGATCCAAGTTGCTCGGTCGCAAAATAGACATGCCGACTCCCTCGCCACGCTGGCATCAACAGTAACCGAGGAGATACCCCAGCTAATTAAAGTGGATCTTGTTCAAGAGCCAAGAATTAGGGTAGCAAATGATCTGATAGCTGTAGGGATCAATGTCACAGCAGTTTCAACGCTTGAGCCGTGCTGGATGGACCCCATTGTTGACTTCTTGACCGAGGACTGAGTCCCTTTAGATGAAAAGGAAGCCAGCAAGATCCGCAAAATTGCTCCTCGGTATTGGTTATCGAAAAATCGGAAGTTGTATCGGAGATCCTTTGGTGGGCCGTACCTCTTGTGCTTACACCCAATGAAAGTGAGCAAACTTTTGGCTGAGCTTCATGATGGAGTGTGTGGCAGTCATGTAGGAGGACGATCGTTGGCGCATCGAGCAATGACTCAAGGATTTTGGTGGCCTCAAATGCAAAAAGACGCTGCCGAGTATGTGCGCAAGTGTGAACAGTGTCAAAAACATGCCCCCCTGATCCACCAGCTGGCAGGCCATCTAAACCCAATCAGCAGTCCTTGGCCTTTTGCACAGTAGGGGCTAGACATTCTCGGTCTGTTTCCCCGAGCAACGGGTAATCGAAGATTCGTTTTGGTGGTTGTCGACTATTTCACCAAATGGGCAGAGGCAGAGGCTTTGGTCAATATCAGGGATGCGGATGTGAAAAAGTTCGTATGGAAGAATATAATCACAAGATTTGGGGTGCCGAACTTTCTTATATCAGAAAATGGGTTACAGTTCGACAACCGGAATTTCCGTGAATTTTGCGGAGACCTCATCATCAAAAATAGGTATTCTACTCCCGCATATCCCTAGAGTAATGGACAGGCCGAAACTGTAAATAAAGTAATTATGAATGGACTGAAGAAAAGGTTGGAGGGTGCAAAAGGAAAATGGGCCGAGGAGCTTCCCAACGTATTATGGGCATATCGGACAACCCCCAGGAGATCCACGAGGGAAACCCCACTTACGGAGCTGAAGCTGTGATACAAACCGAGGTAAGTCTATGCAGTGCACGAGTGATGGGATTCGATCCTGCCCAGAACGACGAGATGATGGTCGGATGCTTGGATATGTTGGAAGAATGCCGTGAAGCAGCGACTATAAGGCTAGCAGAATATCAGCAAAAACTAGCCCTGAGACACAGCCGAGACGTTAAAGTAAGGGAGTTTGGCACGGGTGATTTGGTCCTGAGAAAGGACATAGGAAATATGCGAGATATTAATGCCAGGAAATTGGCACAGACATGGGAGGGGCCTTACAGGGTCATTGCTATGGCTGGCCCAGGGGCTTATTACTTGGAAGACCTAGACGAGAGACCGTTACCCCGACCATGGAATGTCCATAATCTGAAGAAGTATTATCACTGATTGGCAATTCGCCAAGCAGCAAATTAAGTGTGGTATCTTGTATGTGTTTTGTTATAAGAGTAATGATGTTTGCTCATGCAGATTTGTATTGTTTTACTCCGTACCCTCGGTCTGATCCCTATCACTGAGCAGGTGGAAACCTTAAAAATTTATTTTAAGGACAAAAACCTGACCCTCGGTTCGATCCATACCACCGAGCAGGTGGAAACCTTAAAATTTATTCTAAGGATAGAAACCTGACCCTCGGTTCGATCCCTATCACCGAGCAAGTGGAAACCTTAAAAATTTATTCTAAGAACAGAAACCTGACCCTCAGTTCGATCCCTATCACTGAGCAGGTGGAAACCTTAAAAATTTATTCTAAGGACAGAAACCTGACTCTCGGTTCGATCCCTATCACCAAGCAGGTGGAAACCTTAAAAATTTATTCTAAGGACAGAAACCTGACTCTCGGTTCGATCCCTATCACTAAGCAGGTGGAAATCTTAAAAATTTATTCTAAGGACAGAAACCTGACTCTCGGTTCGATCCCTATCACCGAGCAGGTGCGATCCCTATCACTGAGCAGGTGGAAACCTTAAAAATTTATTCTAAGAACAGAAACTTGACTCTCGGTTCGATCCCTATTACCGAGCAGGTGGAAACCTTAAAAATTTATTCTAAGGAGAGAAACCTAACCCTCGGTCCGATCCCTATCACCGAGCATGTGAAAACCTTAAAAATTTATTCTAAGGACAGAAACCTGACTCTCGGTTCGATCCCTATCACCGATCAGGTGGAAACCTTAAAACTTCTCCAACGGAAACCTATCCCTGGTCCGCTCTTCATCGCCGGGCAGGTAGAAACCTTATTGTAAATTCCCCAAGGGCAAACAAAAATGTTTACATCAATAAAATAGCAAGTCATGGAATGCTTGGTTCTCATAGCCAAATGATAAAACGTTTCAAAACAAATAAAGGATGGATAACCAAATGATAAAATATTTGTCCTCGTTACCATAACCTAATAACTTCAGGGAGGGTAAACTTAGTGTCAAAGTCATAAACCAAAAGTAAATTGTTCGGTCACCGTGACTCGGTGACAAAGTAGGTAAAAGGAAACAGCAAAATAAAAGATGTTCGGTCACCACAACCTGGTGACTAGGCAATACTGAAGAAATAAAAGATCAGTGTAAAAGAAAAATTGGGTTTGCAAGTATTAAGCGGCATGGTTGGTGTGGAAAAGCTCGACTATGTCTTCTAAGATTCGTCCCGTGGCATCTTCGGTGGTTGGCCTTTGGTTTTCAGCATGGCTTGGGGCATTGAGGTTGCTCATGGCCTCCATATCAGGGTTCTTAACATGAGTATCAATGGCTTCTGCCAAGGCCCTCATACTGGGGGTATCCTCATCATCGTCAACCTCAGCCTGACTCTGGACCTGGAGAGCAACAGCGGGGCGGGGGATCTTTTCTGGATTCCACAATTGTGAGTCCCTGGGAATCCCCGCTGCTTGAAGAGCAGCTAACCAGCCTTCCTCAAATCCCTGAGCCCGAGCTTGAAGAATGACAGACTCCATAGAGTTCTCTGCATCCGTGAACCCCTCGTTATACCATTTGGTCTCACAGGCGTCCAAGGCAGCCTTAAGTTTAGCGATTTATTTGTCACGAGCCGAGTTTAGGCTCTCGGCCATCGCCAATTTTTGTTCGGCCTCCCCCAACCTGCCCTCCGTCTCGGTTAGCCTTTGCTCAACTAATTGCCGTGCAGTCTCCGCAGATTGTACCTTCAGCTCAGCCACCTCAGCCTCCTTAACCTTATCCCAGGCCGTGTCAATAGCAACTTCCTTCAGAGCCTTCTCCTACTCGGCATCTTCAGCAAGCTCGCATGCCCTCTCGCCAAGTATATAGGTAAGTTGCGCGGCCTAACATCACCAAGTCCGAATTAGGAAAATGTGCGAGGAAGAAAGGGAGGAATTTATCATAAGCAAGATAAACGTGAGGCGAAATAAGAGAGCTTACCGTGATGGAATGCCACTGCAACCGCCAAATAATGGAGACCTCGGAGCTTTCGGACCAAAAATGTACGTCTTCGGGCAAAAGCAACCTGCTTACCAAGCTTTCCGCCACCGTTCCCCCCTCACCTTGCGCCCACATCTTCACGCTCGCATTGGTTGGTAAAGGCGCACCATCGAGCATAAAAGTTGGCTGCCAGTTGGGCGCTGCCTGCGAAGAGGACTCGACCTCAGCACCGTCGGGGGCTGCGGGTTGTGTGCAACTTGCCGGCTCCCGAATTACAATCTCTCCAGTGGGGCGGGGGAGAGTCTTTGCGGGCGCCTCGCTTGTGTTTCTGGCCAGTTGATTGTCCACACGCTGTCTTTTTATCTGCCGGCCAGAAGGAGGAGGAGTAGGGGGAGTACGGTCTGCCGGATGAGCTTGCTGTGGCTGAGCTGAAGGCTGTGGGCTGGATAGGAACCGATCGACAGTTAGCTTTTTTCTGGTCACCATTTGTTCTTCTTCTTCAACTAATACTTGCTCGGCCTCTTGTTCTTCGGCCTCTTCTGCTTGGGCTTCCATGGGAGCACGTGCTAACTCCCGTAAAGCCCGAGAAACACATTCTGCCGATTCGTCTCTAACCGAGACACGGTCTTCTGCAGTTAAATAATTGGGACCTTGATCTCGGGCTTCCCCGGTAGTCAGATTAGGAGGGAAAAAGTTGGCGTGCCGGACATCTACGTAAGACAATAACGGGCTGTCAACAGTGAGGGCTTGGCTAAAGGACTGCCAAGTCTTGTACACGGGGGTGCAACCGAGTATAAGGTGGGAGGCCCAGAGCTGCCCATCCGAGTGTACAAAAACTTCGGACCGCAGTATGAAATTCAGGTCCCTGATGTGAACCACCCTAATTTCCGGGGAGAACAGTTTACCTTTTGTAAATAGAACCATAGTAAATCAGTATTCGAAAAAGTAAAATTGCCGTGGGAAAAAATTAAGAGTAAGTTTAAGGGTGGTACGAACCCACTTCGCGCTGTGAGAGGGGGCAGGGGATGTCACCGGCAAACCAATTGCCGCGCACCCGAACGAATTCCTCGACAGAATTCCTATTGGAGTCAGGCAGGCACGAAATGAGCCGTACCCTCATATCCCTAGTCTTTAAGTAATAGTTAGTATTTTTATTCCCACACAAGCTGTACATGTGGTTTATGTCGTGGTCGTCTAGCTCTAAACCGAACACCTGGTTTAATCTACTGACGCAACTAACCACCCAGTAAAAATTGAGGGAGAGTTGGTCGAGGCAAAGCCCGTAATATCTAAGAGTGCTGAGCAGAAGCAGGTCCACGGGAAACCTGACCCCGCCCTTCAGGATTGACATTAAGGGGAAGAAGGCAATGTTGCCCCTTTTGTGGAGAGCAAATTCACTCTCGTGTCAGTACGCCACTTCCACATCACTGGGGATACTGAACCTCTGCCTAAAGGTGGCCAAGGATGCCTCAGTATTCAAAAGGTAAGCAAAACCCATCTTATAACTCTAAATGCAAAGGAGGGTATTTGAAGAAAGAAATTGAAGTAATAGAAGGGGCTAGAGAACTTACTTTGGGCTAAAGGGAAGGTAGAGGCTCTGAGTTGATCAAATAGTGCGCAGATGGATGCACAGCAGGAGAGAAAGTTCAGAGAAAAGAGAGTGAAAGTGGAGAAATGATTCAGAATGGGGGATTTATAGGGGCCAGCGGGGAGAGTAAATGCCACTCATTAATTGAGGCGCAGGAAACCCCAAGAGTCCCATCACAAACCATAGCATGTGCGCCACCTCGGTTCGCGAACCGTCAGGAAATGATGACGGCAGAACCAACCGTCAAGCACAACGTGTCTTTTGAGGGCGCATTAATTGGCCTCTCAAATTCCCAATGCATGCTGATCGGTTTACCGGACGAAAACTATACTCGGGGATCCTTGATTCGTCCTCAATCGCCGTGCACGAATCAAGGGGGGGCTAATGTACAGTGCATCTCCCCCAAGACCATCTAGACATTTGGGCCCAAATTGTGTGAGTGGGCCCATGGTTTCTGTATGGCATCCCATACCCGAGCACACTTGGTGCCTTAATTCTTATGCGAAGATGCGGCCTATGATCCTGTTCTCTCTCTCTCTCTGCAGGCCCAACCCGAATCTGCACAAGTCGTTGGCCTAAGTTTTGCCCCCTTGTTTGTGTTCGGTAAGTCCTTACCGATCAATGTTGTGGACGGCATCCAAACGTCTCGTCTGGTGGGTGACCGGCAACGCATTTGGTGCACCACTGCCGAGCGTATCTAAGGAAGTGGGAACCAAGTTCCAAAGCCATCCTCATCACTTCCCACTCCCACCTAACCACCCACTTATGATCGATAATACTGGACCGCTCGTTGCACTAACTAGAAAGTGATCATAACCTCTCCACTAATTTAGCGCTATAAATATGAGAAGTTTGGGGAAGATAGGGGTTAGAAAAATTCACTAAGAAAGAGGAAAAGATAGATTGAGAGCAGAGGGAGAAGAAAGTGATTCAGGCAGTTGAGGAGAGAAAAGTGATCCCATTGAGTCTCAGTACCGAGGACGACCCAGGGTAGGAAATTCTTGCCCATTACAAAAATAAGTTGTGAGCCCAAGGGAGGTTAAGCCCAATAGTCTCGCTTCAGGCGCACACAGTTATTGTTGGGGCAAAAAAGTAATCTTAGTGTTAGGTTCAAATTTGAACCAATAACAACTAACCACCTATGATTTGTTGTGAAAATATTGTGAAAATGTTGTGGACATAGCATCTCTTATACATAAAAAAAATAAAAATAAAACATCTATATATATAAAGAGAAATGATATGTCAACAACATTTTTACAACAAATTTTAAGTGGTAGGTTGTTACTGATTGTTATTGCTGGGGTAAAAATGTAATCTTAGTGTTAAGTTCAAATTTGAACAAATAACAACAAACCAGTTATGATTTTTTGTCAAAATGTTGTAAAATTATTGTGAACCTAACATCTCTCATTTAAATATAAATATATAATAATATATACATTTAAATAAATAAATAAATATATATATATATATATATATTTAAAAAAAAAAACAAAAAACACAACATTAAGAAAAAAAATCCAGCACAAAAAAAATAAAATAAAATAGGAGACCTAGAGTGGCGTTTGGTACCAAATGCCACTATAGGCATTTGTAAGACCAGAACCTATAGTGGCATTTGACAAACGCCACTATAGGCTCTACCCAACCGGGAAAAAAAAAAAAAAAAAGTGCCTATAGTGGCATTTGTCAAACGCCACTATAGGCCCTTGTAAGACCATGACCTATGGTGGCGTTTTAAAAACGCCACTATAGTTCATTAGAAACGCTGCTATAAACCCATTTTTAAAATGCCACTATAGATATGCCTATAGCAGCATTTGTAGAAAACGTCACTATAGGTCCAGTTTTTTGTAGTGCCAATAGACTTAATCATTTCTCACATTAACTAAGCTATATCTAGACCTAGTTGGCTAATTGTGGTGCACGTTTGACGGATTATTAATGTAAAACATGTGTTTTGCTTCATATTTTTCTTTACTATTCCGAATCCTAAATTAGCTCTGGAGTACCAAACCCGAAACTATGATTGGCAAGTAGATTGATTGATCGATTTATATTGATCATAGTGTATCTTTGTCGGCCGAATACTTATTATAAGCAATAGGACCTTCTAAACTACAAGACACATTTTTAGGCCCAGGAGCTGATAGGATACGGAGTTTGCAATTAATCAACAAGCAATATAACAACTCCCTATAAAAAGGCAATCAATAAAACAACATGACCTATCCCATATCTTCAAAGAATCAAAAGTATATTTACATTAAATTTTTTCCCTTTTGTCTTTTTCTTTTAGCTAATGATTGAATTTAATTAGCATATACAATTAGATTTTACTTATGGTTTTAAAAATTACCAGACCAGCTAGTCAAACTTATTCAACCATATGAACATAACAAAAAGTCAAAAATGCTAAGAGCCTCTTCTAACTCTGGGATTCAAATCCCAGTCGCATTCTCCAGTTGTAATTATTGAATTATCTTAAAAATAACAAAAATTTCAACCAATTTCAACAATATTTTTTAATTATAATTTCTACTAATTGGTTAAAACCCAAATAAATCATGAATACATTCAGAAATTTAAGCTTATATTATTAGTAAAAAAAAAAAGCAGTCCATTTTTTTTAATAATTAATTGAATTTTTTTTCTTTTATTATTCGCCCACATTGATTTGTATAAACGGATCCAATGCAAAAAAAAATAAAATAAACTAAATAAATAAAAAAATCAATGTTTGATTGAACAACATTTTCAAATTCCAACTCCACCTTTTGCTAAGAATAATATTGTATTCCATTTAAGAACATTGTTATTACCAAAAGGATAAATGCTGATGACATGCATATATATTTGGTGCTACCTTTATTTGAGGAAAATAATATACGTATGAAGATTATTGCTTTGCTTAACAAACATATGTCATCAAAAGTAAAACTTAAACTAAACTTTGTAAGGGGTTTATAACGAAACCCCTCCAAAAATAAATGTATGCCGCAAAATAAGTAGCGAGCACACGGTATTCTTTAGTAAAAGGCGAAAGAATAGTTCGCTTTGTGCTCACCACAGGGCTCCATGAATTTAACAATTTGGGTATTGCACCTTATAATTATGAGTCCCCCATTATTTGTTTTATCTTCTTTACAATGTGGGACTAAGTCATATTCAGCATTAATTAGGTGTTAACAAGAATTTATAAAATATAAACCTACGGTATGCTTGATGGAATTTGTGCATTCTGAGTTATATAATCCAAAAGGGTCAAGAAATATTGATACTAAAAAAATAGTTAAGAGGAATGGTGCAACATTATTAGCGTGTTTTTAATTTCATCATTGAAATCTATTTTCAGTTCATGGTTTAATTAAACATGATCTTGAAAAGTGGTCCTCTAAAGTGGATTTTCTGAAATATTGGTTTTATTGGTTTGATTTATATATACATAAGATTATTACGATCTATAAAAATGTCAAGTTAGTTTTAAACCCACTGTACGCAAATGCATTTACATATTTCAAACCAGTGAAAGTGCTTTGATTATCTTTGCAACATGGAGAGAGAGAGAGAGAGAGAGTGAGTGCAGCAACAAACAAAAAATGTGGCAAATCAACCAAAAGTTAAAATAATTTACTCATATATTTCATATGTTATTCATACTTCACTCATACATTTTATATGTTTTTGCAAATTTCAATTATGTATGTGTGGCGGATACGTAAAAGTTTGGCAGCAACAAGTGTCACAAAAGCAACAAATTGGCTACCCTTGTGTGCTTCCTATAAAAGCTAAGAATGCCATTAATACGATCATAAAAGCCTTCACAACAAATTTTTTGTAGCCTTCCATTAACACTTACTCTTGAAATTCTTCAGACAGCAAGCGTTAATCGTCTTCAGTTGTAGAATGAAAGATATGTAACTTTTCTTACAGAAAAATATGGAATCGGCACAACTAATTGAAAATACTTGTGTTCACAAATAGGTAAAATATTAATTTTGATATGGAAACTCTTGAGATCATACTAAAGAGCTCATTTGTTGAATTTCTGTTTTTCCACCCTTATTATTGCCAAATTGAAATATAGCCTCTCTCATGCATCTCTTGTTTGTGGTTGACCCCTGCTGTCTGAACTGAGCTTTTGAACTCCAAGTCTCCAATGGTCGTAACAAGTAAAGAGTTTCAAAGTGTGGTTTGATTTGGATGTGTTATTTCAACAAGTAATTTATTAATAAGCAAGGAAATATTTTTTCTTCTGCAGATTGAAGTGAAAGTGCCTGGTGGGTCAAGCAAGAAGAGGAACTTGATCTCCTGAAACAGTTTTGTGGGGGACACAATCACAGATGGAGTAGTATAGCAGGCAAGAAAGGGCTCGAATCTAATGGCTCATAAAGATTGCATCTTGACCAACAGAGTTTGAATTTGGAAAATACTCGCACCATGTGGTCTGTCTGGCTCACGAATTTCTTTGAATGATGTATAGTTACAGTTAACATATTATAGCTGCTTTTGCTTTTGATAAAGTGATGTAGCAGTTGGAAGAAGACCAGGAAAATAAAAGAAAGAAATAAGAGAAATTTAATTCATCCAGTGCTCCGATTTTTGTTTCTCCAACCCAATTTAATTCTTAACCACCCAATTTCATTAAAAGTCACATGCAACTTACATGAGTATAAAATGCTAAAGACATCTATTTAAGAGATGGCTAGTGTTAAGTGATTAGTAAATAACAATTTACGTGGAGAGAGAGAGAGAGAGAGAGAGAGAGAGGAAATTTCATTAAACTCTTCAATAAGGGTGGAAAAAAGGAAATTCAATAAACTCTTGATATTCTATCATGAATAATGATCTATTTTTTGTAGGGGTGACAAAATCTGACACGACCTGCAAACTCGACCCGATTAACCCGTTTATAAATAGGTCATGGGTTGAGGCTAAACGGGTTCAGATCATATTCGGGTTGACATAGCTAACCCGTTAAATAAATGGGTCGGTTCGTGTTCAACATGCGAACCCATCTGACCTGTTTGACTCGTTCTGCTTATAAAATTATTAGATATTTTGATATTATTGCTTAATTAATAGTTGTTTTTATAGGTTTATTACTATATTTATAGTTGTAATTGTATTTTAATTTTAGATATATGGGAATTGATAAAAATTATATAGGTTTGGTATGACCGATTAATCAAATAGATTATTAAATGGGTCATTTGTATTGTCTTTTATATGACTTGTTAATTAAACAAGTTAAATGTGTTGGGTCGGGTCGACCTGTTTAATAAACAGATCATGTTCGGGTTGAAGATTCCTGACACATTTACTAAAGAGGTCGGGTTCGGGTCAACTCATATAGCCAAATACACATAGCTCAACACTACACGAACCTGACCCATGAACACGAATTGCCACCCCTAATTTTTTGGGCCATCAGCATCATTGATACAAAAATGCTTGAACCTGAAAATCTCTTTGATAACTGGATAGGTCATCACAAAAATGAACATTTTCAGAAAAGAGGGATACTCCATCACAATTGTTTTCTTCCTCACAAAATCGCTTTTCTTATATTGAAAACTGACTTGGAGCCCTTCAGATGTTGAGTTTATATAGGCATAAAGAAATAAATGCTTCCTAAGGGGCTTTTATTTTTAAATATTGTGAAATATATTCTTCATAAGTTTTAGTGTACAATGTCCACAACTCTTCTAGATATTATCATTGTTCCCATCTCTTGTGAACGCTCTTTTTTTGTTTTTTTGTTTTTTTGTAAAAAAAAACCCCAACCAATCATGAAACAACTAATAAGCATCCATATTTTCTTTAATTTTTGAAATTTTACAAAGATATTACTAAGAAAATTTGCTAAATTTAGCTAGGACACAACTATTATTATTACATTTTGCAAATGCTCACAAATGTTTCCTTTTTTGAGCATACGTAGAAGACAAGTAATCTTAATTTCTTTTCAAATAAGACGTTTCTAATATTCTACAAAGATATTGCTAAAATCACTTGCTAAATTTAGCTATGACTCATTATCATGATTAAATTTTGGAGATGCTCACAAATGTGTTCTTTCTTGAGCAAATGTGGAAGACAAGTAATCTTGATTTCCTTTTTAGATAAGGCCTTATGTGTTGTTTATCTTGTGGATACATTCCTTAAGACATTGCTTGGAAGCATTGATAAGTTTTTAATACTTATGGATACATTCGTAAATTAGTTGTAACCAAACCATTTGAAGCTCGAGTTCCATTGGTCATCAAGGAACTCTTGATCAATGATTTAATAATCTTTGGAAACCCTAACATTATTAGTTGCTAACCTTCTTTTTTGATGCTTGTCTTGTTCTTTTTAGTGTTTTTTTTTATGTGAACTTCCTCAACTCAACTGATCCAAATTTCCATATTGCTAAACTACATGGAAATGTAATTGAGTTATGGGTGAGGATAGGAAATTATCTGTCCTTACTAAATATAATCATTTCAATTTTTAGCGGGGTAGGTCAAGTGGTTTATTGTATGCTTTTAAAAACTGGATTGGACTAGCTGGTTCAAATGATAATTGGACCCTAAACCGGTCCAATAAAAACCATTGGTTCAACGGGTAAAAACCGGGAATCGAACCCTTTTCCAGTTCTTGAGTTGGTTTGTGCTAAAAGAAAAATTACATCTCAAACCCTATAGTTTTGGGTTGTAAGTGTGTAACAAATAAAACTTGAGATTTTAAAAAGTAAAAAATTAAATGTTAACCCTAAGTTTGCTGATGATAAATGTAGTTATGTCAAGGTCAAGATGGAATGGTGCATTGCATTATGTAAAACAAAAAGGAAAAAAGAAGAAGAATAGTAATCCATTTGATGAGAGAGAGAGAGAGAGAGTGAGGCAACATACAAAAATGTAGCAAATCAACTAAAAGTTAAAATACTTTACTCTTATTTCATATACTTCACTCATACATTTTATATGTTTTTGCAAATTTCAATTATGTACGTGTGGCGGATGTGTACAAGTTTGGCAGCAACAAGCTTCACGAAAACAACAAATTGGCTGCCCTTGTGTGCTTCCAACAAAAGCTAAGAATGCCATTAATACGATCATAAAAGCCTTCACAGCAAATTGTTTGTAGCCTTCCATTAACACTTACTCTTGAAATTCTTTAGATAGCAAGTGTTAATCGTCTTCAGTTGTAGAATGAAAGATATGTAACTTTTTTATAGAAAAATATGGAATCAGCACAACTAATTGAAAATACTTGTGTTCATAAATAGGTGAAATATTAATTTTGACATGAAAACTCTTGCGAACACACTAAAGAGCTCATTTATTGAATTTCTGTTTTTCTACCCTTATTGAAGGGTTTAATGAACGTTTCCTCTCTCTCTCCACATAAATATTATTTATTAATAACTTAACGCTAGCCATTTCTTTGCTATTTTAACAAATAGAAACCACCACCGCACTCCCTTGGTGCGATGGTCACTCCACAAGTATAAGTGCTTGTGGATTGGGGAGGGGCAAGAGCCGGGGTTCAAGTCTCCAGGAGGGAGTTTCACACACATATACACTTAGATTAGGCTAGAGTAGAATTCTATCTTGTATAATAATAACAAAAAAAAAAAAAAAAAAAAACAAATAGAAACCTACATTAGCCTTAATATTTTTTTTCTTTATCCATATAAATATATTTTTTCTCTCTCCTATCTCTACCCAATTTTCAACCAAAAAACACAAATCACCATGTTGCACCAGCCAGCCCAAACCACCACCCACACAAGCCACCACAATCCACACCAAAGAGCCACCTACCACCCAAATTGTCACCCACACAAACCATTACAAACCAAAATCTCTTCAACCACATAGAATGAAAATTTTCTTCACTTTTATAATTTTCCCGAGAATATAAGATAGAAAAAACATTAAAGGTGACCTATTAAATCCACAATAATTAACACAAAGCGGTGGTTGTGATGATCTTCAAATATCCAATTGCTCTATTATTTTTGGTAATCTCCACATACCCATTTCGTAAAATCCATCATCATTAATTTGCACCAGTCCACCACTTCTAACCCTAAAAGCAAACCGACAAGAACTTTTAAACTAGTTGATGATTTGGACACCCTTTTGAGTGAATTGTAAAACCCATATTTGGGCACTAGCTTTGTGAAGAGATAGGTTGGTGGTAAACAAGGGAGAGTCACAGATGGAAGGGGGGGGGGGGGGGGGGGGGGGGGAGAGAGAGAGAGAGAGAGATAGAGTCAACTTTGGAATAAAAAATAATTTTCCTTTTGGTATAGCGATGAATAATTCTCAATACATGTAGTGAGATATTATTCATTATTAAAAAAATTGATAAATTGTTAAGGCTAGTGTAGGGTAATTTTGGTTGAGTCTAACCAAATTTTTGTTCAAAAACTATTTAGTTTGGTGAGGCTAATGCTAATGCTCTAAGAAAGAATTGGGAAACATTGTATCAAACACCTGAAAGTAAAAGTAGTAATTGTCCACTGTTTATTTTTTAATCTTTTGGGGGAAAAACTTTGTAATTTATGTAGAGAAAGTACTTTTAATTGTTGTAATAGAAGTACTTTATGGTGTCACTTATTTAGACAAAAGTAAAGGTTAGTCAAACGAAAATAATCAGATAAGTGACATGTTTTAACTTTTACAATTGTATTTTCATTATTATTATTATTATTATTATTTTATAACAATGAATACATAGAAACTTAATTATGATATTTTACTAATAATTGTTTATTTGATAATCTTTTTGGGTGGAATAATTTGCAAGGTCTACAAAGAAAATAATCTCAATAGATTATCAACAACATATTGTTTGCCTAATTTTTTCAATTAATAGTGGTTAAGTTTTACTAATATTTGAGTTACTTTTTTTAGTGTTTTGAATTGTATGGTAGAAAAAAATAGAATTTGAATATTTAAAAAAAAAAACTAAAGTAATTATTTTCAAATTTTATATACTTTTTAATGTTATACAAAATGTTATAAATAGCTTTCATTAAAAAATGAATATTTGCATTAACTTGTATTTTGAATTCTTTAAAAAAAAATTGTATTGTTTACATTTTGGTATGTTTCATTCATCTTTTGGGCTCTATAACACTGACATCACAGATTCTTTTGATGTGGAAAAGAGGCATAACAAATGGGTTCTAGTTTGCTCAACTAGTAAAATATTTAGTTGAACAAGAGATCTAGGATTCATTCCTCGTTTCTACCAAAAACCAATTAATATTTTGGCTCGATAATAAAACGCAATAATCATGAATAATAAAGGCTAAAAGGTAGGGTTGGGAATTGGAACGAGAGATAGAAGGAAGATTAGGCATCTCCAATTCTTTTATAGTACTCCTAGTCTTAATTTGGTCTACATAAAGAATCCTTGTGACTTAATGTTGTAGGCAAATGAATTTTAGATTTTAAAGCAGTGAAAGTATTATGATTAAAGGGAAGAGAGAGAGAGATCAAAAGAGAAAAGTATGAAGTATTTTGCAACAACCGCGTTGATGTGACTTGTTATGAATGACGTATAATTTTTCAAAAACACTTGAATTTAACCCAGATCTTCCAAAATCAAGATTTTCAATCAATTTGTCCTCAAAGCGCAAACATTATACACATTTTGCATTAAAATCAAGGAACTTTTAATCTTGGATGGCCACAACAAAATCACACATAATATAATGTACCAAGTTTAGCAAAGAGTAACTTGTGTAGTGTGTGCAACTAGCAAAATCTTGAGATACATGTGAGGTGATATGTGAATAGCAATCAATCACAAAGTCTACAAAATTCATCACATAGATTTAAAAGAGACTATCACCTAAAGAGTTACATCATATAACTCTCACATCTCCTAGAACATAAGCTTGCAATCATGTAAGTTTCTTGAATTTTGCCTCATAATATACACACCAATTTTAATTGTTCAGAAACTTATTTAAATAGCCAGGATAATGTACACACCAATTTTAATTTATGTGATTTGGCATCAAGCCTAATAGTACACACCAATTTTAAGCATTAAGCATTTAAACCGAGGCTTCACCTTATGTTCTTTTTGTGCATGTGCTACACTTTCTCGAGCACAAAATCTTACGATATGCACTAAGGTGTTCATGATTGGCTAGTGAATAGTGGTGAGATGGTTATTTATGCCTTTCTCAAAGGGATCAAGTCCGACAGTCAAATAACATATGACTTCAAGATTAAGACAAAGTGATAAACACCATAAACATCTTTCCCACACAACATGCATTACAAAGTTTCAACTAGTAAAGTGCAATAAATAAACTCATCAAAGCTAAACAAGGTACATAAACTTGTTATGTAAAGATAATATGGCAATCCTTGATTATAAATCCAAGATGTGAAATACAAAACACAAAAATCCTTTTGGTTCTAAAAGAAAATTTATGATCAAAAACAAAAAGCACATATTATGGTAAATGAACAATGCAAAAGCAATGCATGATAGTGCAAAACTAAGCTATAGAGGGTACACAAACAAGAAATATCAATTTCTTAATTAACCCTTGAGTACATGTACAAACTAGTAAATACTCACACAAAATCAAAAATAGCTTAGCACAAACTATTCAAGTTTCTCCACAATGTCAAGCATATTCTAAATCAAGAGAGAGATATCATAACTCATGTAATCCTCAAAACAAATAAAACAAGACACAAAAAAAAATATTTTTGTCTTTTTGAAAATTTTCAATGTTTTTGGATTTAAAAAAAAAAAAAAAAAAAAAAAACGACCTAAAAAACAAAACAACCAAAAACAAAAACAAAACATGTCCACAATTAATTGAAAAAATTAAATCAAGGACAAGTCAGCAACACTCACCTTGGAAAATCTTTCCTCACCCATATAGCACGAGTCTTCGGCTTTGTAGGTGAAAATCCATGGAAAGCAGAGTGTATTTGAGGAATTACACCAATCTTCTGAGAAAGACTAAAATCCTGCAAATTCCTTTCACAAGCCAACAAGCTCAAATTTTTCAAAAGAATATGAAACAATTTATATGGACTTATGGCAGGAGAAATATCATCACAAATCCTAGATTGAAACACAGAATGCTTAAATTTCAATTTATGACAATTAAGACGAATGTGACCACGGACACCACAAAAGTGGCAAACAGGAACAAATTTAGGAACGTCAGTATTCCTAACAGCAAATCTAGTCTTAGATTTTGGTTTTTGCCTCAACAAGGAACAGTTTGGTCTAATATGACCAACAACACCACAAAGGTGACAAGTAGGCACAAAAACAAATTTCTTTTGCACACTAGCAGCCGGTTTAGACATAGGTTTAGAAACTTCAGCGTTAACATCAGAACTTTTACCTTTGTCTAACCTAGCAAAATAAGCCTTCTCTTTGTTATTCCTCTTGAAAGGAGGGATATAAACTTTCTCAATTTTAGGCTTAAGAGAAACAGAAACACTTCTATTATCAACAACAGGCTTGGTACTAGTCAAATTTTCAATTTTAGCTTTAGATTCAACTAACTCTTGTTCCAAGCTTTTCATCTTCTCATATTGAGAAGAAATTTGATTTCTCAAAAATTTATTCTTTTTATTAGACTCATCTAATCTCACAATCAAATCCTCTTTTTCAAGATTAGCCAATTTTAACTCTTCCTTGAATTTCTTAGAAATTTTTAAAGATTTAGATAATTCCTTACGAAGAGTTTCAAAAGCATTAAAAAAATCAGCAGAAGCATGAGCAGAAACATGATCAGAAAGACACTTCAAATTATCCATGACAACAGGGGTCAAGGATCAGCTCTTAGGTCAAAAGATCTAAAACAGAAGAGCTACCCGCTCTGATACCACTTGTTGGAAATTTAGACCCCTTAAAACAACCAGATTGGTTAGCCTAATTAATTAGCCAAGTTGTTACTTAGTCAAATTATGCAATTCTAGGTTAAAACAATCAAATAATCATATTAAACATATAAAGCAGTGGAAAAATAAAAGACACAATGATATGATCACCCAGGAAACCACACAGTAAAAACCTGGGGAGGATTTGACCCACCGATCCTCAAGGTAAACCTGAATCCACTATGCGAAAGAATTGAAGTTCATACAAAAGGACTACAAGCTCCCCGCTTGACTTCCTAATGCTACCCACCAGTAGAACTTACCGACATGACCACGTGCAAGCTTCGAATCCACGAACTCCTTCTTTCTTAAATTCTTCAATCAGCTACAAGCACCCACGCTTGATATTCTTTAAGCTTCAATGGTAGCAACTGAGTTGATCATTAAGATGTTGATACTATCTCTATCTCGAAAACCCTAAGCTTTGTGTAAAGGAAAGCTCCTCTAGATCTCACAAGAGATTTACACAAAACCGCAATGTATGAGCAACAATACAACTGGAGCAACTCTAAAAACGTGGTTAGGGTTTTTCTTTATATACCTAGGGTAAAAACAGAAAACCCAAAATGTTTAATGAGTTAGGGCTGAGCTGGAATAATTTGCAGAAAAACATTCTGCTCGAGATTCGATCGATCGAGCCTTTCCTTCGATCGATCGAGCCAAGTCGAAATGCACCAATGCATCTGCAGCCACTCGATTCCAACTTTACATGAAAGACCCAACTTTGAGCAAGTCTAAACAAGACTAAATAACCTGTTTTGATCATGGTTTGTCAACAATACAAATTAGAGTTCTAAATACATAAAATCCTAAATCTTTAGAACCTAACATATATGTACCCTCATTACCCACAAAAGTAAAATAGACTATTCAGAGAGAAGACGTAGATAGGTTTCTACAACACAACACACCCACCTTTTAGGGAGAGAGCTACTCATCCTTTAGTGAGAAATCATTGTAATCTCTTCTCCTTCCCTCTTCCATTGTTATACCTTGAGAGGAGATTTATACCCAAACACAACCCACACATTTTCAGAGTGTAGAGAGTGTTTTGGAGTTTGGGAAGTATTTGGGATTTGCCAAAAGGAGCCGATGAGGCTTGGCGGTACTGCGGGATCCAGAAAGCTAGTGAAGACAAGACTCCGAGAAGTCCGTTAGTAGTAGGAGCTTTGAGGGCTCAAGTATATTGGGTAGACTAGACGTGGAGTGTCTTTTGTTATTCGTGTAATCCAATTTATTCACTAGCGGATCGATTTTGACTTGGAGGGTTGCAGAGGGGTTTTTCGTCGAGGTTTTCGATTTCCTTTTCAATAACACGTTGACATTATTTTGTATTTGCATCTCTCTTCCTTACTTTTAAATCTTTACTTTTATTGCTCATTGTGGTTGCATATGGCTTAGAGTAGTGTTACCGGTTTATTGCGCGCATTTACTCTTGTTCCACACTTTGATAAGTTAGAGTAAAAGTAATCTAGCCGTAATTTTAAATTTTAAGGTCTAAACAAGCATTAGTGTTTTCACACTAATTGAGCTTTCACTTTCCAACGGTAACCTATTGGATTTAAATAGCCTACCTAATTTTAAGTTGGGTTGGGTGGGGCAGTTATGGTTACACTGTTCCAGTCCCAATCCTTTTAGGAAAATGATTTGGGAGATATATATAAACACAAGGGGTGTAGGTATAGACATCTTAAATTTATTTGAGTGAGTGTAATCGTGGATTAGAGAGCTTAGTAGATGATGATGAACGTTGTTGAGAAAAGAACGAGCAAAGTGGAGGAAGAGGAGGAGACAGACCCGTTTCTCACTACAAGAAATCTGGGT
This sequence comes from Quercus ilex subsp. ballota, assembly GCA_032727855.1. Classification (NCBI taxonomy): domain Eukaryota; kingdom Viridiplantae; phylum Streptophyta; class Magnoliopsida; order Fagales; family Fagaceae; genus Quercus; species Quercus ilex. Next base: position 56,582,398 of record CM064918.1, read on the forward strand.
TTAGGCGACGTTTTAAAAACGTCACTAAAAACCCAAAAAACGTCACTATAGACACAAATGGTCTATAGCGACCTTTTTTTTTGTGACGTTCAAAAACGTCACAATAGAGCAGTCACTATAGATCTATTGCGACATTTCCAAAAACGTCGCCATATGTTACTCTTTGGTGGCGTTCAAAAACTTTTAGTGACGTTTTCTAAAACGTCACTAAATAATATAACATTTTCGTATATAATCTAGGAAAATACATTTAGCGACGTTTTGAAGACGTTTTTAGCTACGTTTTTAAAACACCACAAATAATCAATCATATAGCGACGTTTTAAAAACGTCGCCAAAACATTTGCTCTCTTGTTTTTTAGTGACATTTTTAAAGCGTCGCTATACGATTGATTATTTGTGACGTTTTAAAGGTGTTGCTAAAAAGGATTTCCTCTTACTTTTTAGCAACGTCTTTAAAACGTCGCAAAAACCTGCTTCTTTTTTATTTATTTATTTATTTATTTATTTTTTATGTTGTATAAACCTGCTTAAAATTCAACAATAACTAACGCAAGCATGTAATAGATCAAATATACCTATTGATCATCAATATTCCACAATAACACATTAACCATAGAGTCAATATATATATATATATATATATGTTTGATACCAATACATGTATTAACTTGAGTTGAACAAAATACTTGTCTATCTACAAAACAAAAACAACCACCTAAACTATGACAATATTAAACAAAGTACAATACTTCCAAAATAAATGTAGTTGTAACCAAACACTTGTCTACCTATACCAAAAAAAAAGCTACCACCCAAACTATGGCAATATTATAAACAAAGTACAATAGTTCCAAAATAATTGTGGTTGTTCAAAAGAACTATGTAATAGTCCATGGAGTCCATAAAACACTGCATGTACCACTATATGCTAGTTTCTTGGTGGGATGAAGCCTGTGATCTGTAAGGAGTTGGAGATGGATGATCTAAATCGAAACCACCTTGAATACAAATTAAAGTATCTAATAAGTTCATAAAGAAATCATTTTGAGTAACAAAATAATAGTTGCTATACTTAAAAAATTTTAAAACCAAATACATTCTTAAAACATTAAAATTTAATACCCGACTAGCTTCTGAAGAATGATTTTGCTGATTTTGCACTAGTTGCATCAATTGGGTCACTCACTCCTCCAAGTTTTCATAACGATTCACTTTCTCCGTCAAAGAAGCCACTTGATTCTCCAACTGAGTCACTTTAGCATCCCTTTCTTGGCTTCTTACTTGAGCAATTGCAGGAGTGCTCTTGGCAGGATGCATACTTGGGGTTGGGCCAAATCCCACACCTCGAACACGACCATTGCGCTCATTACCAAACACTTGAGCATATACATCATCTAGTGCCCATGCAATACTACCAGTAAGGTCGGATGACTGCACACGATTTGAGGACTCACTCAACAATTCGTTGATTTTTTCCTAATATTCAAAATTTGAACACAATAACACATTAGAAATTAACAATGTTAACAGATTCAATATTACACTTAGCAAATCATGATATTACTTACAATGTTGCCTTCTACTACGATGTTAACAGGAGTACCATCTTTATGAAGATGGAGTTTTACATATACATCTGCACGTTCTACAGGATGCCCAAGTGTTGTTACCTAAATTATGGTCATTTCATTTATTTAATTAGGAATAATGGTTTCATACAAACTTAAGAACAATCTAATAAGTCATTTACAAGATAATTATTGAGTCATTACCATTTCTTCTGCATATGAAGCAAAGTTTTTTGAACCACCAGTATGTACATTTGTTTGGTTGGAACGACTGTTCTTGTTTTTCAAAGCAAGCTCCTACGTTCAAAAAAATTACATATTTAAACAAAGTATTTTTTGAATATATTTTTCATGGTAGATATTCAATGTAGAATAAAGATATCCATATGAATGTTCTTGTTATGATGATGATGTAGAACAATTAAAGCATATCAATATAGAATAATACCTTCGTTTTTGATAAACTCCAATACTGAACAAGGTCTTCATAATCTTCAGAAATTACATCTGGTGGTAGTCGTGCTCTATTTCCTCCTCCTAGGAAATACTTCTTCTTCAAAGATGACTTGTGGTTCTTCCAAGATTTCACAATTGAGGACAATGTCCTATTCTTCATTGCCTTCAACCTAGCAGGCTCTTCAGGCAAAATCCATTTTGACTACATGCGATAGCTTAGTTAGCGAAATCCATATCAAGCTAAACACTTGTGTAAAACTCAGTACAAGATAGAATAATACACATATAGTCTATAACTTCCTGAATACCTGAACAAGATCCCATATTTATTCCTTAAATTCATCTGGCATTTTTGTCCAATTCTTATACTTAATTGGGCACAAATGGGGTTTTCGTGCAATTGTACCCAACCAACCTGTGAAGTTCCTCCTTGCCGTCTTAATTGGCTGATTTAAACTAGTTAATGGCAATTCAATCTTGTGATTTTCAGGGAGATTCCAAATGAATGAGTACTTGTTAGGACCGCGAGTAGCACGTACTAGAAGCCACATTGGTAATCATGTTTGTTGTTAAAATGTAATGACAGTAACTTTACCTATTTTTAGATACTCTCTTAGGATGTAATCACCTTTGAAATTAAATCTTTTTTTGGTTTTAATAAATGAATGTTAAGGAAGGATAATGCTATAGCCTATAGTACATTAAAATCATTCCACTTTAGTTTTCTTTTTCTTTTCCTTTATTTCCTTTAATCTTTTTGTGGGTATCCTAAAAAGTTTGTTACTTTGTCCCTTCGAAAGTAAGATAGGCTCTGCATTGGGAAATCTAAGATGCTACCTTCGTAAAAGCAAGAAGGTTGCACCAAAATTTGTTGATGATAGTGCTATGCATGCCAGTAGATTCTAAGTAAGGAAGTAGCATTATGTGGTACACATTTGAAAGTAACATACCATAAATTGTCCTTAAAGGGGAAAGGCAATGTTTTTTTTTTTTTTTGCTATGAACATGGGATAATGTTTAATAAAAGAATCAAGCATAGTTACAAAGTTCAAATAAAAAGCTTAAAAAGCAAACAAGAGAAGTGGAAAGAGCCAAACATGTCCTAAAGTCAGCACATTGTAGCTTTCTCTAAAATATGTTTAAGTCTTACCATCTATGGCCTTGCTAGAAGGTTTCTCCAATTTAGAATCAAGTTAATCAATGTAGGAGCAAAAGGCACAGTATTAGATTTCAACCAATTAATAATAGCTAATGCCTAATAAAAAAGTCAAGTCTCTAAAGAAATAAAGGGAAAACCATGCCACCATAAAAGTTGGAAGGCCTAGCTAAATAGGTATGTCCCAAAGCTCATCTAGTCATCTCTTGCACTAAAATGTGATCCCTGAGAATTTGAGGGAAACCCCACTATTCATCTGCCCTCATCAACGCATTTTGTCATATTCATGTACATTATATAAATAGTGTATATTTTGGGTATGGTTTTCTTATTTATTAAGTTTGCATATTTATTCCTAGGTCCAGTTGAGCTATAAGTATAAACTGCTAAAGAAGAGTCTTGAGTACTGAATATTTTGCAGAACCTAGAAGTTATGATTTTGATATAAAGTATAGCTACAAATTACAAGGGAAAAGATGACAAAAAAAAAAAAAAAACAATAGGATATTCTGAAAAAGAGCTTATCCCTCTATCATTCCTCATTCTTTCCATTCTTCACAATGAATAAATATTATAAAATATTATTTCTCTTTTCTTCTCAATATATTAAGAATAGGGTGGGATCCCCTGTTATTTTAATATCCTAGCTACTTTTATGTTTTGGAGTGTATCAAGCCCATGTCATCTAGTGCAGGATTATAAAATTTTCAATGGTGTAACGACTAATTTATATGTCTTGTGCTATTGTGTGAGTAAGTGAAAAAAAAAAAAATCACTTGCTGGGTCTTTTCCAATGTCAAGTGTCAACTTGAAGTGATAACAAGACAAACAAAATGTGACATTGTTTCCTGCACTACAACTAATTTCAATCTCATCAAACCAAGCACTATTAAATTCAAATGAAAAATTTTCAATTTTCTTTGTGGAAAATTGTGGTTATCAGATTCACATATCCTTTTGCTATTAGCCTATTATGATTTTATAACTTTGTCCTTATAATTTATATAATTATAAAAAAGAAGAAGAAGTAAGCACTTCTAATATGAATGTAAACCACCTTATAGCACCACGCAAGCCACCCGCTTGCTCAAACTCAACAATCCACCCCAACACAATTATGAACGTTTCAAGTACAAAGTTTTAAGCAAAAATTACTTACTATGCTCAAGCCAAGCAAACGCCTTTCTAAACAAAGTCCAAGCTTATCACAATAAATGAGTACTTAACCTACAAAATAAAAGAGGACAATTAAATGATGTGGAAGGCAAATAAAGGTGCCACTGCAAAAAAAATTTATGAGTTCGAACTTGGAACAATTAGGCAAAAAAATTAAGGTCCACTTTGCAAAAAATATTCGAGGTTTAATTATATCCAAACTTTGTCATTTGGTACACATAAGGAAACTTACCCATTATGCCTAAATGTCTCAACTGAAAAAGGTACTCCAAATCATCAAAATTTTGCATATGAGAATGCTATTGCAAAAAAATTTAATGAGTCATGGTGCATGAAAATTTAGTAACAATATATATAGAGATATATATATATATATACACACACATATATATAAAGAGCATTTAGTTGAGATTATTTACTCACAACAAGAGTGAAACCCCAACACCTAGCCAATAACACCAAATGAAACTAGCAAAAAAAAATAAATAAATAAATAAAATAAAAAAAAGAAAGCCACAGCTTTCTTAATTTTCCAAGATTATAAAAAATTGCTATAATTTCATATAAAGCAATAATTGTAATTTCTAATATAATAACACACACACAAAAACACAGCTTAATAAAAACTAATTCTCATCCATAAGTAATTCTCTCTCATTCTCATTCTCTGCATTCAATGAAAAAATAAAAACTAAAGCAAGCATATACGTACATACATACATACATACATATATATATATATATATATATATATATAATGATAACAAAGATATAATTTTTAAGTAGAAATCCTCATCTAATGGAAGAATCTCCTTGTACACATTAGAATCTCCTCATCTAAGTAAAAATTAATCTCAAGCTAGTTAAACCACAAAACTAATAACAAAAAAAATTCAAAATCTACATAGTATAGAAAAATTACGTAGAAAAAAAAATACAAGATTTACAAACTTATACATAAACTTACAATGATTCAGCCTTTGATGCTCAAGTCTTTTTGCTCAAAAATCCAAATTTGAATAAGAATTTTTGTACCAATATCCAACAAAAACAAGCAAACAACAAAAATTAGCACAAAAGTTCCATGACCCATTAAAGAAAAACCAAATCAAAGCAAACCCATAAGCTAAAACACAAAGACTTACCCTTTAAAAAAACTTGAACACCAAAAAAGAGGGGAAAAAGTATGGTGGTGGCAGTGGGTGGTAGTGGAGGTCGATGATGGCCGCGGCGGCTATGTTGGTGGCAATGGGTGGTGGCTAGAGAGGGAAGAGCATGTAGAAGTGATAAGGGGAGGGGGAGAATATAGAATGGGAAAGGGAAGTTCTCTATCTGAGTGAAAAAAAGAAAGACAAGAAAGAAAACAATGAAAAACGTGTAAGGGAAAAAGAAACAAAAGAATAAAAAAAGTGTAGGACCAAAAAAAACAAACAAAAAAAAAAAGGGAAAAAGGAGGGACAAAAAGCGTGGGAACTGAAAAGTCCCTTTTTAGCGAAATTTACAAAAATTTTGGGAACATATAGTGACGTTTCTAAAACGTCGCTATATGTTTCCCCCAAAATTTTTTGGGATATATGGTGGGTCTCTTTAATAACTACAGCGACGTTTTATAAAAATGTCGCTATAAACAAAATATACGCCACAAAAGCTGTACTTTTTGCAGCGTTTCTATTGTTTTGGGTTACAATGACGTTTTCTAAAAAATGTCGTGAAAGAATCACTCTTTAGCGGCGTTTTTGAAAAACGTCACAATATACTACGTATAGTGGCGGATTTAAAAACGTCGCTAAAAAAAACGCCACCTAAACCCAGTTTTCTTGTAGTGTCTATTTCTAAACGAGGAGTTTAAGGAGGAAGAGGCAGAGTTTGAGTTTGAGATGGTGGAGAAGGAGGATAAATTTATTGATGAGATGGAAGAGGATGAGGAGGAGGAGGAGGAGGAAGAGTCTGAGATGGAGGAGGAGGATGAAGAGGAGGAGGAAAAGGAAGAAAAGTTTGAGATGGTGGAGGAGGAGGAGGTGTTGGGGAAAAATCCTAATCCCCTCAATGTCTATGTGGAATTAAAATTAATGACTACCAAGCAATAACAATATTATGGAAACAAAAAAAAAAAAAATTCCAACAAGCACCACATAAACACAACCACTCAAGAACACCAAATCTTATATGGAAAATCCTCTAGCGTAGAAGGAAAAACCACGGGGCAACTCCGAAAAATATCCACTATGAAATAGAGATTACAACTATCAAGTTTGTGCTAAACTTGAGTCCACAATAGATTGGATATACAACAAATAAATCTCAAGGAGTAAATACAATCTCACCACAAAGCCATTAGCAAAACCTTCCTCTGAATACTCCTACTCTTCATGGTTGTAGCACTCAAAAACTCCATGAGAACTCCACCAATTTATCTTCCTTGTGTGTAACTTGAGCAAAGAAAAATGTCTAATTTTTCTTTTTCACTCTCTCACACTCTCACTGTGTTTCTCTCTATCTCTTCACACGGACTGTACCTCTCAAGCTGAAGCTCTCTCTTTGTGTCTTGCTTTCTTTGGAACTCACACCAAAATGGCCGAATTTGGCTCTCTTGCTTCAGCTATCCTCACTAGGCCGAATGGCCTCAGTTTTCTTTCTTTTCTTCTTTTTCAGTTTTAGCGTGTCCCACAGCCTAAGTCACTACCCAAGGAATGGCATGCTGACTTTAGAAGCTTGAGGTAGCAAGCACATTTAATGAGCTTTGACCCATGCATGTGGGCTGGACCCACACGGTGCTTTGCACCCAACAATCTCCCCCTCCAGCCCACTGCGGAGGAGATCTTCAACCCAAGTCTTCAATCAGAGTTCATGCCGGCCAACCCAACACAAAGTTTTAGCTTCTCTCTAGACATAACCTTGGTTAACATGTTAGCTAGATTTTCATCTGTGTGAATCTTCTCTAATTCAAATGACTATTGTTTAACAACTAGTCTCAACCAATGGTATCTCAATGTGCCTCGAGCGTGAATGGTACATAGAATTCTTGCTCAAGTCTATAGCACTTTGACTATCACAATTAACTACATAGCCATCTTGCTTCAAACCCAATTCTTGGAGAAACCGTTTCAACCAAAGCATCTCTTTACTTGCTTCATTAGCTGCAATATACTCAGCCTCAGTTGTAGATAAGGCAACACACTTTTGCAATCTTGACTTCCATGATATAGCTCCTCCTGCAAAAGTAACTAAATACCCCGATGTAGATTTCCTACCATCAGGGTCACCTGCCTAATCTGCATCTACATAACCCTCCAAAACTGGTTTAGAATCACCAAAATTCAAGCACAATTTAGAGCTACCTCTCAAGTATCTAAAGATCCACTTCACTGCTTCCCAGTGGTCTTTGTCAGGATTAACCATGAACCTGCTAACAACACCAACTACACGAGCAATGTTTGGCCGTGTGCAAACCATAGCATACATCAAACTCCCAATTGCAGAGGAATAAATAGTTGATGCTATGTCTCCCTTCTCTTTCTTTAATGAAGAACAAGATCTTTTTCTTAACTTGAAATGAGAACCAAGAGGTGTGTTGACTGGCTTGGCATGCTTCATATTGAACCTTTCAAGAACCCGCTCAATATATTTATCTTGTAATAACCATAACTTCTTAGCTTTTCTGTCACGTAAAATCTACATACCCAAAATTTGTCTTGTTGGACCCAAGTCTTTCATATCAAATGACTTGAACAAGCGCTTCTTCAAATTTCCAATCACACCTGCATCATGTCCTACTATCAACATATCGTCTACATGTAGCAGAAGAATAACAAATTAACCATTGGGAAATTTTTTGACATACACACAATGATCTGCATTTGTCCTCGTGTACTCGTGACCCGCCATGAATGAGTCAAACTTCTTGTACCACTGTCTTTGAGCTTGCTTCAAGCCATACAAACTCTTCTTTAACTTGCAAACCATATGTTCTTTCCCTTTTACTTTGAATTCCTCTAGCTAATCCATGTAGATTTCTTCTTTCAAATCACCATGAAGAAAAGCAGTCTTCACATCAAGTTGCTCGAGCTCAAGATCCAAGCTAGCTTCTAATCCTAGAACTACTCAAATGGAACTCATCTTGACTATTGGAGAGAATATATCATCAAAGTCAATCCCTTGTTTCTGACTGAAACCCTTGACCACCAATCGAGCTTTATACTTCATAAACTTGTCACCATCTTTCTTTAGCTTGAACACCCATTTGTTTTTCAATACCTTCTTGCCTTTAGGAAGTTCCACCAAGTCATAAGTCTTACACTTGTTCAAAAATTCATCTCTTCATGCATAGTGAAAGTTCAATTAGTGTGTAAAACACCAATGAACGTTTAGACCCCCAAATATAAAATTACCAACACAAGCTTATAATCAAACAATATATGTGCAAAAAATGAAATATAAGCTATATCCAAATTGGTAACACACTCTAAACCATAATTAATAACCAACATAGCAGTAATTAAAAGGTAAAGAGAAAGGAAAGAAAGATGCAAACACAAAGATAACACGACGATGTGTTATCGAAGAGGAAACTGAAGTACTCGGCGTAAAACTTCTCTGCTGCCCTCCAAGTGGTCAATAATCCACTAGAGAATAAAGTTGGGATACATGAATAGTAGAAGACCCTCCAAACCTAATTTACCCATTGCACCTAAGCCCTCCAAGCTTCTTGCTCCAACAGGGTTACGCCGAAACTTGTCTTCTCTAGCTTACCGGATCCCGCAATCACCCATTGCATCAACCAAAATGAATTGATCCCTCCTGAACTGCTTCCCAAGTACCAAAATACCTCCTCACTGATATGTGTATGGTGAGATAAGGATTTGACTAAATGTACCTCTCAAGGATATGTCAATAGAGAGGGTGAGAGTAGAGGAATTTGGAGAATCAAAGGATGAAGATTATGGATGAGTCAATCTTGTTTTTCTCTAGGGTTTCTCTCTCAAAATTCTCTCTAGAACCCCTTTACATTTTGTGGGAATAAGGGTATTTATAGTAAGGTGTATGAGGAACGCGAAAAGACAGTTTCAACCAAACAGGGCATTTTGGCCACTCAAGCTCACGATTGGAACGAGTTGCGAGCTAACTGCCTGGCCAGACTGGAAGTTTTGTCCTGTTGTGCTCCAGCTATCGTGACCCTTCAGCTCCCCTGCATACTTCACACGTGTGCCACCTTTGGCGACTTCCCAGTTGAGAGCCAGTCGCAAGATCCAGTCGCGAGACTCTTCTTGAGTGCACACATCTTGAGTTTTCTTCACACTCTCTCACATACTACCCTTACATGATTCTCACCTAAATACAGGGTATCTAATTGCTAAAATACAAGCAAATTTGGTACAGAATAAAGCCAACACATGATTGAATAAATTCAACCTTACACATAGCCTTCAACTAGCTTTGCTTATCCTTATGAGACTGTACTTCCTAAAAACTTTTTGGCTCCTTCTCTTCAGTAATCATAGTATACTCAGAAGTGGGATTTCTAGTCGATGGATGATGCTCTCTAGTAGACCTTCTCAATTGAGGTTCTACCATCTCTAGTGAAGGAGGTTGCTTCCCCTACGCAACACCATCTGTATCTGTCACGTCATCACCATCAACAGTTGCTGGCTCATCAGCATCAAATTTAGTTGGTTCATCACCATAATTCTTATCTTGTACCTCTTCCCTATTTGTGGCATTATCTAAGGAAGAAAAGGTAGGTGTAAGATCAGGAACACCTTAAACTGCAGCTTTAGGCTTCTCAGTTTTCTCAAAGTCTGCTAAATTTTCATTCTCATGAAAAACTACATCTCGACTTCTAATAATTTTCTTTTCCTTAGGATCCCATAACTTGTAGCCAAATTTTGCATCTCCATATCCAACAAATATACAAGGAATGGATTTGCTATCAAGCTTCGATCTTTGTTCCTTAGGCACATGTACAAATGCCTTGCACCCAAATACCTTCAAGTGAGAGTAAGAAACATATTTTCCTATCCATACTCTTTCTGGAATATCAAAACCTAAAGGAACTGATGGAGATCTATTAATTAGGTAGCATGCAGTCACAACAGCTTCACCCTAGAATGACTTAGGCAGATTAGCCATTCTCAACATACATCTGGTCTTCTCAACAATAGTGCGGTTCATCCTTTCTGCCACACCATTTTGTTGTGGGTTACCAGGAATTGTCTTCTCATGTCTAATGCCTTACTCGGAGCAATTACTCTTGAATTCATTAGATGTGTATTCACCTTTGTTATCACTATGGAGACACTTCAAAGACTTCCCTTTCTTTCTTTCTACCATGGCATGAAATTTCTTGAAGTGCTCAAATACCTGGTCTTTTGTTTTCAAAACATAAACCCACACCTTTCGTGAAGCATCATCAATAAATGTAACAAAATATTTATTACCACCTTAAGTCTCAACATCAATGGGACCACATACATCAAAATAAACAAGATCTAATATATTAGGTTTTCTAGTAGAGAGTATATTAAATGAAACTCTATGTTGTTTACCAAATAAACAAATGTCACAAGGATTTAGTGACATACCCTTGGCAAAGGGAATGCGAGACTTCTTTGCCAAAATTTGCAACCCTTTTTCACTCATGTGAGCCAGCGGCCTATGCCACAAGTTAGGCAAAGAATCCTCTTGAGCTGCACTAACAACATCCTTGCACAACTTTACTTGTGTCTTGTAAAGTGTACAACAAATCTTCCCTCTAGCAAACACCAATGATACTTTGCTAAGCCTCCATTTTCCATCACGTAAATAATTGCCATAACCTTCTTTATCAAGAACATGAGTGGAAATCAAATTTAGGCGAATATCCGGAACATGTCTCACATCCTTCAAAATCAGGGTGTATCCAATGTTAGCCCTAACACAAATATCACCAATTCCTACAATGTCCGCATAACTATCATTGCCCATCTTCACTCTCCCAAAGTTTCCCACTTTGTATGAAGTGAATAACTCCTTTCTAGGAGAGACATGGCAGGAAGCAGCTGAATCAATCACCCATTCAACATAAGGATTTGAAACTATACAACAATCATCTTGTCCTATGGCTAGGACCTCATTTTCTAACACTATAACAGCAGCAATATTCTTATCATCTGCATTTTTCAGATTTTTATCCTCTTTCTGTTTGTTCTTCGAAGCCTTGCAGTTTCTTTTTATGTGACCTTCTTTATAACAATAAAAGCACTTGAATTTTCCTTTAGATTTTGACTGACTTTTGGATTTACCTCGCCACTTAGAATTTTTACTCTTACTCCTCTCCCTGTTTTATGTGACCAGAGCCTGTGCAATATCCTTGCCTATATCCTTTCTTCTAGTTTCTTCATTAAGCAAACTATCTTTAACCATGACAAGTTGTAACACACCATTCGGAGTAGAATTACTAAGTGACACTACCAAAGTCTCCTAACTGTCAGGTAAGGAACTCAGAAGCAATAAAGCTTGCAACTCATCATCTATTACTAGCTTCATTGTAACCATCTGATTAACCAAGTCTTAGAACTCACTAAGGTGCTCGGCAATGGACTTACCCTCCTTAAGCTTCAAATTCACAAGCTTTCTAGCAATAAAAGCTTTATTTTGAGCTATCTTTTTTTCATAAAGACTCCTTAATTTTTCCCAAAGAGCCTTTGCATTTGCTTTCTGAGACACACGGTGAAAAACACTGACATCCATGCATTATCTAATACACCCGATAGTTTTTCTATTTAATTTTTCTTAGTCTCTATCTAACATACTACTAGGCTTGGAACTATCACCCTCAATAGGGTCATCTAAATCCTTACAATAAAGGACATCCTCCATCATCGGCTTCCATATCGAATAATTCGATGCCAAGAGTTTAACCATAGTATTCATAATCATATTCTCCATTTAACCCAGCACAAGATAGTCAAACCCAAGCAATCAAAAGCTCTAATACCACTTGTTAGGGGAAAAATCCTAATCTCCTTAATGTCTATGAGTGAATTAAAATTAATGACTACCAAGCAATAGCAATATTATGGAAACAAAAAAAAAATTTCAACAAGCACCACATTAACACAACCACATAAGAACATCAAATCTTACATGGAAAACCCTCTAGTGTAGAGGGAAAAACCACGGGGCAGCTCTAAAAAATATCCACTATGAAATTGAGATTACAACTATTAAGTTTGTGCTAAACTTGAGTCCACAATAAATTGGATATACAAAAAATAAATATCGAGTAAATACAATCTCACCACAAAACTAGTAGCAAAATCTTCCTCTGAATACTCCAACTCTCCATGGTTGTTGCACTCAAAAACTCCATGAGAACTCCATCAATTTATCTTCCTTGTGTGTAACTTGAGAAAGAAAAATGTCTCATTTTTCTTTTTCACTCTCTCACACTCTCACCGTGTTTCTCTCTATCTCTTCACATGGACTGCACCTCTCAAGCTGAAGCTCTATCTTTCTGTGTGTCATGCTCTCTTTGGAACTCACACCAAAATGGCCGAATATGGCTCTCTTGCTTCAGCTCTCCTCAGCCGAATGGCCTCAATTTTCTTTCTTTTCTTCTTTTTCAGTTTTAGCGTGTCCCACACGCCTAATTCACTGCCCAAGGAATGGCATGCTGACTTTAGAAGACTGCGGAAGCAAGCTCATTTAATGAGCTTTGACCCAAGCATGTGGGCTGGACCTAGACGACGCTTTGCACCCAACAGGAGGAAGAGGAGCACCTCCTTATGTAGGAGAAGAAGCAACATTTGGTGCACGATCCCATTGTTGAGGTGTTTTACGATTTATCATGGAAACATGCAATTATCTGGAAAAATGTAAGAAAAAAGGTTGCTTCTTGGTTCGGCTGCGAGTTGGGGAGAATGAGAAGAATTCAGTGAAGGAGGTGCAACTCTGTAAATCCCTTATCAGGAGCTGCACTATAAAGGTGTCCCGTGACTGGTTGTGTTGCTCGCTATCTCAAACTACATCTGCAAAGTATGAGGGGGAGGACATAAATGAAAGGGTGCTACTAATTTGGTTATTATCATTACAATGTTGTTTCAGAACATGGCTTTGGGATAACGAGAGAGACAACTTGGACGAGGACCAAAGTTTTGTGCGGGTAGATGGTTGGAGCCTGAGCCTGAGCCTGAGTCCGAACTCGATTATGCTTAAGACACCAACAATCTTGACTCAAAATCAGATTTGATCTTAGAATCTTATCAGGACCGAGACTACATCCACATGCTACATTCTAATTTCGCCGGGGCTAACCAGGCATCATCTTCATCTTCTGTGGAAGCTGTACTTCTACTTTGGAATGGAATCTGCCTTTGTCACTCTCGATAGTGATGCTGAATCAGGGTTATAGAGAGAGAGCCCAGTGCACGTCTTCAGGATAATTCCTATCAATTTTGCACACTAGTAATGTTTAGTGCTTTATTATGTATTAATGGTTTCTCCCTTCTTCTTCTTCTTCTTCTTCTTTTTACTTTTTATTTTTATTTATTTATTTTTATTTATTTTTAATCCAAGGATGGTTTTGCATGTCCTTTCATTTGTTGCTCTGTTCATTATTATTTGAGTAACAAAAACATAACACACTGATATGCACCCATCAACGATTGGATGAGGCTCCAATTAGATTAGCAACATACACATTAGCAATAACTATGCTTAGCTTGTTTTATCCAGGTCATAATTTTATTTCATATGTTTAAGGGTAATAACTTAACATTGAAATGAACCATTTCAGTGAGTGATTGGAAGCAATATGGAGATCAAATGTATCGGCTTCGAGAAGCTCAATGCTTGAACAACTTGCAATTGGCTAAAGTGTGCTGAGTGATTGTGTGCATCAAGTGCCATAAACTCAGGACCCAAAATCCTAATTGTCAAACACATAGATTTCATTTCATCAAAGGCCAGGATTCCTTTTTTTACCGAGAAGGCTTTAAAAAAATTTCGAATGACAGGGCCAAACCCAAGGCTAATAGCTTTTAACCTATAAAGCAGGGGTGCGTATCTGGATTCGGGTGTAGGTGTGGGTGCTGGACTCGACAATTTTTGAAAAAGTAGAATGCAGGTGCGACGATTAAAATTTTATTTTTTTATATTTTTTATATATTGCTAAGCATATATTTTCATATAATTGTAAATATATACCAATTTAAGAGTAATAGTAGGTGATAACTAAAACATGGCATTTATAAATTAGAATACAAGCCACAAGTTTATTTTTATTATTTTTTTAACATGTATTTCAGCCATGATTTCGGCTAGTTTCGGTCGTTTTCTGCCAATTTCGGCCGGTTTTAGTTGATTTCGGCCGGAGTCGACACTAAATCGGCATGAATCGAAAAAAAAAAAGGCCGAATCGACATGTTGAAGGAGTGTTGCCGTGTTGCTGCAAGTCCGGTGCGGGTGCAGCGGCCCTAGATCCACACCCGTGCTTTCTAGCTTTCAATAGCAATACACTTCCTCGGTTAGAACCTCATATTCTGCACCATATAGACCCAACTGCAAAGGTGATTGATGAACCCAATAAATTTCCTTCGTCCAGGCAAATCCACGTTGGACAAAGAGAAGCACCATTTAAGTCATGATAAATGGAATGCCGTTACACACCAATGAATGCGGACAACATGGCCATTGGGAGAGATACTAGATCCCCTCATTCAAACCACTCAGGGACGTTACAAGAATGACATTGAATGACACCAACAACTAGGAAGAAAAGCCATATATATAGGCTGTACCAAACCCCAAGGCGAGGTACGAATTCACCTTTTATTTTACACTTATAACACAAACAAAGCTCTTAGTTATTCTTTTTAGTCATTTGACTTTATCATTGGAGGCTCGGTGGTTGGCACCACACTGGTGACCTTTCTAGTTCGAATAATTTCTCTCTTGCAGGCCTTTTGACGATCTTGAGTTATCCTTCATCTAGACGACCATCTTCACTCATGATTTTGGCATCATCAGTGATATTTTACAATATTGTGTAGCTCTTCTTTACATATAGCTACTTATCAAATTAATTAACTCTTTTTTTTATTTTTTGAATAGAATCTGTTTGAGAGCTTTTTGTGTTATTTATAGTTAAAACTTAAAAGGTGTTTTGAAAAAAAACAGAACTAAACCGTAAGTTAAGATCTCGAAAAGACACCACTGATGATGTTTTTAATGGTAGACGTGGTATTAATTTATGTAGTCATGTGGCGCAATGAGATGTGGTCAATAAAAAGTCAAATGTTTCGGCTATATTAGTTACTAGTCGCTAACCCGTGCGATGCACGGGAAAACTATTTTGTATAAAGATGAAACATTAAATTAATTAATGAAAAATAGAAATCAATCTTAAGTTTAAAATAAAATGAAGAATTAAATCTTAAATATCCTCAACTATCCATAAAATGTATGAAACATAAAATCTTAAGGCAGTTATTCATTGCCTTACCATATACTGTCGTGTATGTACTACAATGACTAATCACCACTTACCAAGAGATGCAAATAAAACATTTTCTTTGACTTCATCACCAAATTGCAGAAAAAGAGTAGCACAGTATGAATACACTACAGAATCTAAATAATGCCCAACCAAGCAATAAACCGTTAGAGACAAAAAGGCTTAATATCATATAATATATTATAAGCCAACTATATTTCAAAACCAAACAATGCAGCGCAGGCACAATACGCATAGACCAGCAAATATATAGACCAATGCTCAGTCAATCAAAGATTCAAGAAGACAAATATCTTAATATAATATAATTTAATTAATCCCACCACTACTGTCAAGCATCAAAAACAACTTTATACAATGGTTGGAAAATATCTCAGACACAGAGCAAACACAGCAAATATGACAAAAGCAAGACACTTTATCGGCAATTGGTTTACTTTATGCAAAATTATCTCAAACACATGGTGTGCACAAAATATTTCAATGCCTTAGTTATAAATGTTTGTTATTATAAAAATTAAAAACAGAAAACAATAGCATGATTGTGAAGAAAAGAATTACCAATAGCAGTAAAGTCAAGGGTACACTGTTTTTTGTCCACAACCTTTGCTGGGTTTGTTCTCGTAGAGGGGAAAAAAAAACAGAAAATGGAAAAACGAAAAGAAGAAAACAAAAAGTAAACAGCGTATATAAACAATAATAAGTAGTTACCCACTGAAACTAAATAAGCAAATCACCGAAAAGATACAATTGTTTAGTGTTTGGTGGTAACACTCCCATCTTCATTCACAACAGTTCTTCCTAATATATTCACTAATGACTTTCTATTTTCAGCTTCGTGATTATATTGTCTCCGTCAAGTTCTTCTTACAAATGTTTCATCATTGCTTCCAGAATGCAATGATTGTGTTTCATGAATAGTGGTGTGCGACAATACGTTCCAAGAAATTGAGTGTCTTTCTATTGAAACCTCTCCTTGTAAAGCATCACCACAAGATAAGGGACTGGATACACCATCAGAAACATTTCTCTTTTTATTTAATAGCATTCTTCTAGTTACTGAAACATCTAAAAGACTTCCCTTTAATGAAAAATTTGTAAATTTGGTAGGTACATTTTTGTTTCTTTTCTGTGATAGAATCACTTTTCTTCTCGCTCTTGAAAATAAAGTGGATTCCATACTTCAAAAATATAATAAAAAACAAAGTATTCATAGAATATCAAATCATAACTAATATTGTATAAATCAAAGATAGCAAATAGACGTTAAAAAATGTAATATTCTTTCAAGCATGTATTTATTGTTAATTAGCATTTTCTGGAAATTTGAAAATATAGTTATGTGGAATTTAATTGCTTTCAGTAATAATTTTTTATGCTGTAATTTTTTGTTGAAGATGACATCTATAATTATTCTGAACATGTAGAAAAGAAATGCAACATAAACTTTTTTTTAAAAATTAGAGCTGTTAACAAACCTGGAGCTGACACGGTTAAGTTTGCAGCTCTTTCCCTCAAAAAGAATGCAGCTCTTTATCCAAAAATGAGAGGACCTGCAAAATAAGTTTTTTTAAAACTTTTTAATTTTAAAATTTAAACTATTAATTAGGTTCATAAGCCATGTTCTCCCAAATTATAAGCCATGTTCACCCAAATCCATTCATGTTCATTTGATCTGCCTAGGAATAGCCATTTTCTTTCTATCTTTAATGCATTACAGACATAAGTACAATATAAAATTTAATCTTGGTTTATTTTACTACAACACCAAAATTCAATTTGTAAAATAAAATCATGTAGCTAAAACATTTGCTAACAGCTATACGTTTCAGACATTTATTAAACTATATACTATTATTGTAAGGTTGAATTTAATCAACCATCTAATTGGCTTTATTCCGTGACCAATTTGCTTGTAATTTAGCACTTAGTAACCCTGTATTTAGGTGGGAAAATTGTAAGGGTAGTGTATGAGAAGATGTGAAAAAAAGCTCAAGAGTGTGCAAGAAAAACAGAGTCTCGCGGCTAGGGCTCGCGGGTGGATCGCGACTGGCAAGCCGCGAAAGGCAGGCACGTGAAAGGTACACTAGGAAGCTGAAGGGTCGTGCCAGCTGTCACGCTACAGGACAAAAGTTCCAGGCTGTCCAGGCCGTTATGTCGCGACTGGAACTCGCGACTTGGACAAGCCGCGAGGTCAAGCCGTGAGTAAACCCTATTTGGCAAAAACTGACGTTTTGCATTCCCTTCTCACCCTACTATATATACACCCTTATACCCACTAAATTGAGAGAGCTCATCCCCAATCTTTACCTTAGAGACTCTTCAAATTCCTCTACTCTCTTCCTCTCCATTGTCATAACCTTGAGAGGCCTTTTACCAAATCCTTATGTCACCACACCCACGTCTGTGAGAAGGTTCATTTGGTGCTTAGGGAAGCAGTTTGGGAAGGAACCAATATGCATTGGTTGATGCTATGGTCAAGTAGCGGAATCCGGTAAGCTAGAAAAGAAAAAGGTTCGGCGCAACCTCATTGGAGCAGGAAGCTTGGAGGGCTTAGGTACCTGGGTAGATTAGGCTTGGAGGGTCTATTGCTGTTCATGTATCCCAACTACATTTTCTAGTGGATTATTCACCGCTTGGAGGGCGGCGGAGAGGTTTTACGCCGAGGACTTCGATTTCCTCTTCGATAACACATCGTGTGTTGTCCGTGTGTTTGCATCGCTCTTTCCTTTATCTTTGCCTTATATTTACTGCTGTGGATGTGTTTATATTTGGCTTAGATTGTTCTATCAATTCTGTTATAAGCTTGTTATCATATTCCGTACATTAATTGTTTGATATAAAGCTTGAATTGGTATTTTTGTAATTTGGGGTCTAAACGTTCAAAGGTGTTTCATACCCTTTTTGAACTTTCAATTGGTATCAGAGTGGGTACACTTGACCTGAGTGTGATCCTTGACCCCTTGTTGAGATGGATAGGTCTCAATCTCTTAATGTTCCACCATTTTTTGATGGTAATAATTATGCATTTTGGAAAGTCCGAATGAGGGCGTTTTTGTGTTCTATGGATGAGACTGTGTGGGATGTAGTTGAGACAGGTTGGACCAAACCGGAGGCTCCTAAGGCCAATTGGGATAAGGCTGCTCTTGCAGCGGCAAATGCAAATAGCAAGGCATTGAATGCTATTTTCTGCGGTGTCTCTCCAGAAGAATTCCACCGGATTTCTCACATCTCCATTGCTAAGGAAGCATGGGAAATTCTGGAGACAACCTATGAGGGAACTAAGAAAGTGAAGGACACAAAACTTCAAATGTTGACCACTCGTTTTGAGGAGTTAAAGATGAGTGATGAAGAGTCGTTTGATTCGTTCTAGAGCAAGTTGAACGAAGTGGTTGTTGGTAAATTTAACTTGGGGGAAAAGACAGAGGACTCGAAGATTGTAAGGAAGATTCTCCGGTCACTACCAGAAAGTTTCCGGCCCAAAGTTACAGCCATTGAAGAGAGCAAAGATCTTGACAAAATCAAGGTTCAAGAGCTGGTTGGTTCTCTATAGACATATGAGTTGTCCCTTCCTTCGGCGAAGAAGAGCAAATCCCTTGCTCTTAAGACAATTGATGAGAGGATAGTATCTCATGACTCTTCGGAAGAGGATACTGTAGATAAAGATGTGGCGTATCTTGTAAAGAACTTTCGTAAATTCCTAAAGCTCAAGAATAGTGGAAAATTTGATGACAAAGGAAAATTCCAGAGTGCCCGAAAGAGAAGAAAGAGTTTTGAAGAAAAGATGGTAAAGACTCCCAATCCTCACAAGGAATTACATGTTTTGAATGTAATGGACATGAGAATTTTAAAAAGGAATGCCCAAATTACTTGAAGTCGAAGGGAAAGGTTTATGCCACTACTTTAAGTGATTCAGACTCATCAAATTCTGACTCCGATGAGAGCTGTGATGAAGAAGGAAATTTCTCCGCATTCATGACAATTGCTCATGTGGAATCCTCAGATGACTTGGATACACTTGTGAAGGAACTTAGTTAGCATTCTGATTTGGAGTCTATTGGGGTTGTTGAAGAATCGGAAGCTGAAGAGGATGAAGGTACATTGGGTCTTCAAGAGAATTACGCTTTACTTCTTGAGAAATCAGGTGAGTATGCAAGGGTTGCAAAGGCGGCTGTGAAGAAAATGAAAAGGGCTGAAGAGGACTACAAAAGTCTACTGGCTAGATATAAAGAGGCTAAATGTGAGATTGAGACACTAAATGGAGAGTTATCGGAAGCCTATACCAAAGTAAGATTCCTTGAGCAAGAGGTGGAGCAAGCACAAGCCAAGATAGAAAGGGTCTCCTCTAGAAAGCTGGAAGATGTTATCTCATCTCAGAAACACTTCTCAGACAAGACCGGATTGGGTTATACCGGAGGAAGTAGCTCATCGGCCAAAGCTACCAAAGAAGTGAAATTTGTGAAGGCCATAGAGCCTATTGGAGAAGAAACCATCCCTGGAAATGTTGAGGCTGAGAGGAAGAATGTGAGTGAGCAACGGATGGTGAATAAGCCCTGAAATCAATCTATGGGTAGACACGGAACCAGAGCAAGATCCCTCTCAAGACCACAACGGGGTCCTAGAACAGAGTATGTGTGTCACTATTGCGGACTACAAGGGCATACTAGACCTAACTGTCAAAAGTTGAGAGTAGACAACAATACAAGCGCACCTCGGTCAAGAGGAAGAAGGAATGACAAGAGGTCTTGGGGTGGTGAGCAATCAAGGAGCCAAAACCGTGATCCCGAAATGACCGACGTGATGAAAATGATTGGCGCCTTCACCACTTGCTTGGAGAGCTTCAATAGGAGGTTTGAAAGTCCTAACTCTCGTACCCGATCCGTCAAGGATATCACCCCAAACGCACGTGACGTGTGGGTGACAAAGGGTTCTCATGCATAAGCATTGTAACATGTCCATGTATTAATTCTTCCTATGCTTTGTGGATAAGATTGGTTATTTGCTTTGTGTTTTTGAGCATTTGTTTAATTTGTAGTTTGTTTTGTGTTTAAAATGTTCTTTTTATTTTTCTTCTACTGTTTTTGTGTCAAAAATCCAAAAACACATAAAAAGTTGAAAATCCAAAAAGTTTGTTCACTTTGTTGAGTTTTTGTCTCAAAGCATGTTTTGCCTTGTACCTTTGTACTTATGGTTGTGTGCATTTAACGAGCTTAGCTTGTCTCTCATGCACTCATATCATTGTGGAAGAAATTCTGAAATCTATGTGATTGTTGTAAATAGATCTTCAACCTTGTCATGAATGATTAGTGAATGGTCCTGTTGATCTTGAGACATGCATAGACTCATGCCTATATATCTTCCCACTTTTTATTTTTTATGCTTTAAAAAAAAAAGCTCTCTAAATGTAAATCTCCAAATGAAAAGAGATATAGAGCTGCAAAAGCCTGTCGCACATACTAGTATTTGACTAGGAAAAAGGGAAAGCGACCAAAATATAATGTGTGATGCTCAAAAGGCCAAAGGCTAATTCATCAATTGAAATATCAAAAATTCCAGGCATCCATCTCAAAATGAGATTTTCTTTGCTCAAAAGTTGCAAATGATATGTTGATTTTGGAGCCAAATGAAAAGCTTCAGAGGATTGTTATCAAGTCCTTGTGGGAGGTCATATATGCATGTTTCTATAATTGAGATAGGTCACATTATCTAGTGCTAGTTGTGTATGCCTTGATTGAATTGATCATTGAAGTTTCACATTGGACTAAGGACTATCTCATTTTCGATATCCACACACAACACACAAGTCTATGTTCAAAAAATGCCATATTCATTTGTGTGATTGTACTTGATTAAATGTGCTTTCACATACTCAATCTCTGTTGATCAAACACAAAAAGATTTTTGAGTGTTTTGTTTTGTTTTTGGAAAGTACTTTATTTTTGCAAAATGTCAAAATTTTCAAAAACTGTGTTGCCCTATTTTGGTGACTAAATCGCGGGTTAGCACAATCGCAAGCCCCAGTCGCGAGCTCAGTTAGAGATTTTCGCGGCTTAATGGAGAGTCAGTACCCTTATCGCGAAAAAGACTTAGAAATTTTTTTTTAAAATTTGAATTTTGCTCTTTTCGCGGGTCAGTGTGGTGATTGTTTCACGGGTGGAAGATCCAGTCGCGAGAGGTACTCAGGGAATTTCGCGGCTCATATCGCGACTATCTCGCGGGTAGACCTTCCAGTCGCGAAAAACACTTAGAGAAATTCTCAAATTTCTTCTCTTCATAGTGTTTCGTGGCTTAACCATGCGACTTACTGGCGACTTGATCCAGTCGCGAAAAACGCGTGTTTTGCGTTTTGAAGACAGTTTTTAAAATTGTTTTCCAGTTTTTCCCTCGAAGTTCAGTGTCTATTCATCTTCTTCTCAAAATCTCTCTCTCAACACTCCGTGTTCTCTTGAAAAAGCTTCAAATTTCTGCATCATATCTTCATCAAACATCACGAAAAAGGTATGGGTTTTCAAAACCTCACTTCATTCATCCTGATTTCACTGCTGTTCTTTTGAATCTGAATGTTGTGTTGTTGGGTTGTTTTTTTTGTGTTCGAACATGGGTTTACATTTTTGTTGAGTTTGGGTGTGTGTGCTGTTACTTGCTCTTACTGCATTGATTGTTTAGGATTAGTTGCTTACTTCAGGTCATTTTTCCTCTGTTTGAGCATTGATTTGTGTCTGTTTAGTTTTGGGCATATGGGTATGGGGTTTTTCTGCAATCTTGTATTGTAGTCCTACATTTATTTGTGATTGGTTGTGTTGTTATTTTTGGAGATTATGGCTATCATGCTCTTGCAGATGTTGATACATTTATGTTGTTGCTCTATTCAGTACAAATGGGTCTTGCTCTGAATTTGTTTGAATTCTTCAGTTTAAACTTGGTGAACTTGTTATATCCAATGTTTGGTTATCAACTATGCTTAGTCTGTGTCTGTTTTATCACTATGTAACTCATTTGTTACTAATGTGTGTGCATTTCCCTATTCTGTGCTATGTCTTGCTGTGGCCTTTTCTGAGTGTTTACAGATGGCTTCCACATCCTCTAAGAAGAAGACTCCTGCTAAGAAGGCTGATAAAAGATTGAAAATGGACAACAACCTGTTTAGGTCAGTCAAGCATTTTGAGAGATACAGAGATTCCTTTGTAAAGGGAACCATTATCCAGGAGAGATTTGTAGATTTACATGACTTGAAGGATACATTCATTCCAAAATGCTTTGAGGGCAGAGGCTGGGAAAAACTTCTGGGTGACTTACCTTTAGTGGGTGAACCACTAATAAGAGAATTCTATGCAAATGTTGTGATAAAGGAGGAGGAGTTGAACTGTTGGGTAAGGAGAAAGGAGTTTACCCTAGATGCTCATGACATTGATAAGGTTTTGGGGTTGGAGGGGTTAGATGAGTATGAATTCAAAAACTACAAGGACAGAATGGTCTCCCTAGAAGCTGTCCAGAGAAAGATTGGTGGGGTTTTAGAAAAGAGGTGTCTCAACACTTCTGACTTTCCTAAAGACATGAGGTGTTTAACAACGATAATGATGTACAATCTGTACCCTATAAGGAAGATGACTACATTGACAAATGCCAGAGCTATCTTTCTTATGGAACTTAAGGAAAATACCCCTATTGACATCAGTTCCCACATTTTTGCTACTATCATGGAAGAAACTAAAACCACCTCGAGGCCCAAGCTGGTGTTTCCAAGTCTTCTCATCAGAATCTTCAAAGAAAAGGGTGTTGCAATTCCACAAGATATCAGTCCCATGCCTCCTTTATCAGCTATCAACAAATTTACTCTCATACGGATACAGAGTCGTCTTCCAGGTGAAGAAGAAGAGGGTGTACATGAAGAAGGTGATCCTATGGAGACTGAAGCAGAAGGTTCAGGACCAGTTTCCACACCTAGAGTAAGAGTCAAGAGGAGTAGACCTTCCACCTCATCACATGTACCTCCTGATGCCTTTCAAATTATCTTGGAGAGACTTGATACAATCCGAGATGTTCAAAATCAACAGACTGAGAGGATGACAGCAATGTAGGACCAGCTTGATGTACTCTTTGCCAAGTTTGACAGCATTCATACCAGCCAGGATCACTGACCCTTTGGCCATTCCGGTCAAAAAGGGGGAGTATTTCTGAGGCAGCTCTTGAGGGGGAGTGTCTAGTTTGAGGGGGAGTTTTAATATGTGCTTCTTTTGGTTTGATACTCTGGTTTAAGTCTGTTTTAAAACTCTTAATATGTGAATTTTTGGTAGTAGTTGCTTATTTCAGCATATATATATAGTATGATGTTTTTCAGCTTCTGTACTTTAAGTTGTTATCCTGTACCCATTGTTGCTTTTGTAAGCTTTGAGGGTTGTTTCTAGCACTTTTGCATGCTTGTAGGCTTTTATGGTTTGTGCCATGTATTTGCAAAACTTTACTTATGCAGCCTTTATGCTTTTATGTTTTGGTACTTGTTAATGCCTTGCATTATCTTAAGTACAACACTCGTGTGCCCTTGTAGGATTGTTCCTAGATGCATATGTGTTTGTATGCATTGGTTGAGTGTTGGACTTGCAAATGGTACTCTTCATTTGAGTTTATCATTTTTGCATGTCCGGATGTTCATTCCTTGTATGAATGAACATAGTAATCACTTTTGCCTAGTGACTACTGGTTTTGATCTTGCCATGAATTATTGCTTTTATGCCTATGTTCATTTTTGCTTGATCTTGCTTATTTTGCTCCATATGCATATTAAGTTTTCTGCATACAATGATATTGCTATGTTATTGTGTTTCAGGAGTTACTTATACATATGTTCAAGAGCTTTACAGAATCTAGAGTTAGGTGTGAGTGAGTTTTCCAACTGTTCCCAACTTACGTTTAAGTCTAGAGTCTGTTGTAGGGTTTTGTCACGGAATAGCTAAAGGGGGAGATTGTAAGGTTGAATTTAATCAACCATCTAATTGGTTTTATTCCGTGACCAATTTGCTTGTAATTTAGCACTTAGTAACCCTGTATTTAGGTGGGAAAATTGTAAGGGTAGTGTGTGAGAAGATGTGAAGAAAAGCTCAAGAGTGTGCAAGAAAAACAGAGTCTCGCGGCTAGGGCTCGCGGGTGGATCGCGACTGGCAAGCCGCGAAAGGCAGGCACGTGAGAGGCACACTGGGAAGATGAAGGGTCGCGCCAGCTATCACGCTACAGGACAAAAGTTCCAGGCTGTCCAGGCCATTACGTCGCGACTGGAACTCGCGACTTGGACAAGCCGCGAGGTCAAGCCGCGAGTAAACCCTGTTTGGCAAAAACTAACGTTTTGCATTCCCTTCTCACCCTACTATATATACACCCTTATACCCACTAAATTGAGAGAGCTTCCAGAGAGAATTTTGTGAGAGAAACCCTAGAGAAAAACAAGATTGCCTCATCCCCAATCTTTACCTTAGAGACTCTTCAAATTCCTCTACTCTCTTCCTCTCCATTGTCATAACCTTGAGAGGCCTTTTACCAAATCCTTATCTCACCACACCCACGTCTGTGAGAAGGTTCATTTGGTGCTTAGGGAAGCAGTTTGGGAAGGAACCAATATGCATTGGTTGATGCTATGGTCAAGTAGCGGAATCCGGTAAGCTAGAAAATAAAAAGGTTCGGCGCAACCTCGTTGGAGCAGGAAGCTTGGAGGGCTTAGGTACCTGGGTAGATTAGGCTTGGAGGGTCTATTGCTGTTCATGTATCCCAACTACATTTTCTAGTGGATTATTCACCGCTTGGAGGGCGACGGAGAGGTTTTACGCCGAGGACTTCGGTTTCCTCTTCGATAACACATCGTGTGTTGTCCGTGTGTTTGCATCGCTCTTTCCTTTATCTTTGCCTTATATTTACTGCTGTGGATGTGTTTATATTTGGCTTAGATTGTTCTATCAATTCTGTTATAAGTTTGTTATCATATTCCGCACATTAATTGTTTGATATAAAGCTTGAATTGGTATTTTTGTAATTTGGGGTCTAAACGTTCAAAGGTGTTTCATACCCTTTTTGAACTTTCAATTATTATTATTATTATTATGAATATATCATCCTTCATTATAAATAATGTGACCTACAGGCTACAGCTGCAACCTATAATGGAAATCAAGAGGGCTGTGAGTGCAAGGACAAAGAACCAGTGCACAAAGTATAGGATCACCAATTCAAATAAACAAATCCAAAGAAAATTTAGAAAATATAAATAATATTAAACTAGAAGGCATGTAAGTTGTAGGGTTCAACGTTTTGCATAAGGTACATATTTAAACCAAAAAAAAACTACAAGAAAGAGAAATAAAAAGTACTTAGACACAATGTTATAGAAAGTAAAAACTATTAGAGAGTAGAGACAACATTTTGGCTTAAGGTTGGTTATAAATTTTGAGTGTTTCATTATTTACTCCTTTCCACAATCCACTATTTTTTGTTCTAATCTTACACAACCATAGCCTCTCTCCGTGTCTCTCTAAACATATTCAAAATCTCAAACAAACACCGATCACTCCAATCCTATTCAAATCCTCATCTCCAAGTCTCTCTCAACTCTCAATGTCTCTGTAATTTAAGGTTAGATAAGTAACAATTTGAAGACATTAAATAAACCTTCAATTAAAACATGAGAAAGCTTCCACACGTAGACAAAACCAGTAAACTGCCAAAAAGCTGAGAAAACAACAGGTGGACAATCATGCATCCATCAAATAAAACCAATACACACGTAGACAAAACCAGTAACACTGCCAAAAACATGAGAAAACAATAGGTGGACAATCATGCATCCATCAAATAAAACCAATTATGCAAGATGCACAAAAAGTAGTCAATGACCAGTAGCAACTTAAACCAAGATGCACAAACTATAAAGTGGCTACAAACTAATGCAAGAGTAAGTAAGGCATTTTGTCAAACACATGGTGTGCACAAAATTTCAACGTCTTAGTTATTAACATTTGTTATTATTAAAAAAAAAATTAAAAACAGAATTACACAACCTATTGACAAATTGAACCGTCCCTGTCATGCAACAAATAACAAAGAAACAGGTAGAACAAACAAATTGAAGAGTATTTGATATATGGAACTACATAACTAATTAAATTCTACCATGAATAATTTAAAGCCCGAAACCCAACTCTTCCATGGCTTTTATATTTCTCACCAACTAATGTTTGTGAAGAAAAGAATTACCAATAGCAGTAGCGTCAAGGACACTTTGTTTTTTGTCCACAACATTCGTTGAGTTTGTTCTCGCAGCGGGGAAAAAAAACAGAAAACGAAAAAACAGAAAGAAGAATACATAACATAAACAGCCTATATAAACAATAATAAGGAGTTACCCACTGAAACTAAATAAGCACCACTGAAAAGACACAATTGTTTTCGCAGCAGGGAAAAAAAATAGAAAACGGAAAAACGGAAAAACGGAAAGAAGAAAACAAAAAGTAAATAAATAGTTATATGTTCTTATTTACCATACAAAAACTATTGTACTACGTTAATCTGTACCCAATTTTTATTTACCATACATTTGAGGAAAGGTATCTGACCTTTCAACTTGTTTTGGTTTTGTTGGCTGGTGTTACAAAAAAGAGAAGTCTGCTGCAAATGGTAAATTTCGGAGAGAAGGAGAGAGTGAGGAAAAAAGAGCGTAGAATGAGAAAGAGATAAAAAATAAGTGATGTTTTATTTATAATTACTACTCCAAGAAGAGACAAAATGTTGTGTCTCTTTCTAGCAATAGGCAGTTTTTATTTTTATTTTTATGGTGAACATTTCAGTTTTATAACTACCAACAGGTATGGTGCAACTAAACAACAACGGTAGTAGAAAATAATACTGAAACAGTTTGTTTATGTGTCAAACGAAAAAGTATATTTTTTTTTGTGTTTTTAATTGTAAATATGGCATAAATTTAGGTAGTCACGTGGCGCAATGAGGCGCGGTCAACAAAAGTTCAAACATTTCGGCTATTAGTTATTATATAAATATAGATTATATATATATATATATAGATTAAAATTATCTTCCATCGTTAGAACAAGCGATTACAGTGCAGTTTTCATCGATGAACGCTCTATTAAATGCACAAGAACAGTTTTAAGAAGGAAAATTAATAAACTCAGTAAATTTTAATTTTCTACAAAAATTAAAAAGCCAAACAGCAAAAGCTAAATAACCAGACCAATATACATTAATGAAACATAGCTTGATCTTGCCATTACCTAAACTAGAACCAATCTCAGCTTTCTCCATCTGAGTTGCTTCCATTCAGGTCAATAGAACCAGAAGTTAAAGCTGCATCCAATGACACCAACCCCATACCAAGACTCAACCAAACATTATGATCACCGTCGTCGTCGTCGTCCACTTTTCCCTTCCCCTTCTCTTCCTTTGTGTATCTCATTCTGAGATAATGACCCCGACCCAAGTCTTATCTTATTTGTCATTCTGAGATAATGACATTCTCTTATTTGTCAAAGAAGACAATGACCCCGACCCAAGTCTTAACCAACCGCGACCACCATCATCAACAACTTTTTCCTTCTCTTTCTCTTCCCTGGTGTATCTCTTCCTCTCACCCCTCAAACTGGTCCCCTTTTCTTCTTTAGCACGATCAGTTTCACTGTACCAATGATCATCACCATCCAAATCAATGACAACAACACTGTCGACAATGCCATGTGGCCAATGTCCGAGCTCAACCGGTTTCATGTTGAGATCAAAATCAAACACTGGTTTTTTCTCTGCCCCTTCTCTTTTCTCATCAGCCTCCTTTGACGCCAACGCTTCAAACCCATCACTATCTTTGCCTTTAGCCTCAACCTCAACCTCACCTATCTCAGTACCCTCTTTCAGATCAGACTGTATCTCACTAGGACAAGAAAGCTTTGGTTTCTTTTTCACAAGACTCAGAATCTGCAGATTCAGGAGGTGAAAAACAAGAAGAAGAAGGGTGTCTCTTAGTCATCATGATATTGGAGTGACTGACTATTGAGCAATCTACAGAGTTCGGTGAAGGAAATTTTGTGGGTTTCATTGCTATACTTATAGAAGATATTTTCGAAGCAATTAAGGAAAGATTGAACCGCCATTGACACAGAGAGAGTCTGAGATAACTTACCAAACCAAGGAAAACAGATCTGAATAATGGTGAGAGTCGTGAGACACTTCAGACTTGGAGGGCGAGTTTTGAGGAGCCGCCGAGTAGAGTTTAGGTAGTACTGAAAAAGTTGCTGTTGTTGTGATGAGTTGTCTTTTATGGTACGGAATTCTTTATTTCCATTCCCAAATTCTTTTCATCCGGTCATTGCAAAAAATTAATTAAAAAAAACGTTTTTCATAGTCTTGTGTTTTAGGGCTACGTTATTCATAGTTATCTTTTCTATTTTGCATAACCATTTTTACAATAAATTATATATTTATCTTCATTTTGGATACATAATCATGTGCCAACATAATTTTATTTTTTTCTCTTATGTATAGTATATATACATTAGGTTTCTAATTGAATTTAAATACTTGAACATTAACTAATAAAATAAAAAATTTAATATATTTTTTAAAAAATAACTAAAATTTTTTAAAAAAGTATTTAAATTCAATTGAGGAACTCAATACCTAAGAATATATAATTTTTTTACTCTTTATATAATTTTTTTAGAAGAGTCCGGAGGAGAGAGTGTGTGTGAATAAAATTAGGGGAGAAGAAAATGCTCAAGATATGATGTCGGTACATTTTCATTGTCATATGGATTCTGTGATATGAACTGATTAACTACCATTGATCCCTAAAAACTTAAGTTGACAGGAAAGAATGAATTTAATCATTATTTTAATGCTTCTCCTCGTTTGTGGATTTAGACCTCTCTTCAATAAGTGGGGTCCAGCACCTGAAATTTTAATTTTCTTAAATGGGAGTTAGTGTGAACACATGATTCGGAGTTAGAGTGGACACAGAGTGCACTCTGATAACAATATGATTTTCTTTTCCTTTCAGTACAAATTGGTTAATACTATCCTTTTGCGTGATAACATTGTTGTTTACATCCATTGCTTTCTTCTTAATACTGTTTTCATTTTGTAAATATTTTAATTTCCCCCCTTTATTTAATATAATTTCCTGAAATGTTAAGATACTGGTCGTGCACGTTCCCCCTAACCCGTCACCCTCTTCATTTTTCACTTAATTTGTTTCTTATCTCCTAACAATTACAATCATTAACAAAAAATTTCTAAATGATCATTTTATCTATAGGTATTCCAACCATAATTAAAAAGGCACAATGGCCAATCTAATGGGTGAAAAGAAGGCAAGCTTTTTAAGATTAGTGGAGGAGAGAGCATTGTCAAAGGAAGAGAAAAAGAAGCTGCAAGATGCTCTTGTCCCCTGTATTCCTAAAGATTGCGTCTCAAACTTTCTTCTTCGACTAGGAAGTTGATTTCTCTTCCTCTGGGTACTTTATGTCCTGCTGATAAAGAATCGTATGGCTTTGTGTTTTGCACTGTTACTGGTGAATATAAAGTGGTGCACTTGTTTCAGAATGAGTTGAGGTATATTGGTTGCGAGATATTACAATCTTGGTACCAGAGTTTGGAGAGCAGTGAATGAACCTTCTTTTGGACTCTTGCGCTGGCTTGGATGCTTGCCTGTTTTGGCAATTGGAGCTATGCACTGGGTACCTAATATTGATAGTAGTGATTACTGAGTGTCTATTGAAGTGGACAAGGAGAGGTTTCATACAATACCTTTCCCAAAAAGTAGTCGGCATCATGATAGGATTGTTGAGATGCGTGGTTTCTTTAGCTTTGTCACTCATGAAGAAGAGAACCAGATAGGCGTTTGGATCTTGAAAGTTTTAGAGGAACTTTGGGCAAAGAAACTACGTATCAAAACGGGCTTTATATTGGATGTGGTCCCCCTTTACAGTTTAAGAATCAAAGGAGATCTGGTTTTCAAGAGGGACGAAGACGGATCATTCTATGCTTATGATTTCCAACTCCAGGTGATGAGAAAAATTGAAATGGAAAAGGAAAGATTGAAAATGTCAGGTATGTATCTGTTGGGCTTTGTGGAGCCTAGTTTATTTTTGGCCTAGCCCATTGTAACCCTATAAGTAGGATATAAAAGGTCGCTTTTATAATTAGGGTTTTTAGACTACAATTGTTGTTGTGTTTTTAGAGAGAGAGAAAAACACTGTAGTCGCACTTTGTATTTTTCCCTGATAATAGTGAAATCCCTGCAACTCCGTGGACGTAGGCAAATTGCCGAACCACGTAAATACTGTCTTGTGCGTGTGATTATTTTTCTTTGACGTGTGTTTTCTCTATTTTTTTTTTGTCTCTCACAGGTTGGAATTTTGGTTAAATTCTTAACAACTGGTATCAGAGCCTAGGGTTAGGTTTGAGTGAGAGCAATGGCAGAGGAAGCAGGAAAGGCGTCTGGAATAGAAAAGTTTGATGGCACAGACTTCGCGTATTGGAGGATGCAGATTGAAGATTATCTCTATGGGAGGAAATTGCATCTGCCTCTTTTAAGGACAAAACCTGAGGCAATGAAGGCTGATGAATGGGCTCTTCTTGACAGACAAGTACTAGGAGTTATCAGGTTAACTCTGTCTAGGTCTGTTGCACATAATGTTGTAAAGGAGAAGACCACAGCAGATCTGATGAAGGCTTTGTCTGGTATGTATGAAAAGCCGTCAGCAAACAACAAGGTGCATTTGATAAAGAAACTATTCAATTTGAAGATGGCAGAGAATGCATCAGTAACACAACATCTGAACGAATTTAATACTATCACAAATCAATTGTCGTCTGTAGAAATTGATTGATGATGAGATTGGTGCTCTGATCGTCTTAGCTTCTTTGCCAAACAGTTGGGAGGCAATGAGGATGGCAGTAAGTAATTCTACAGGAAAGGAAAAACTCAAGTACAATGATATACGAGATTTAATTCTAGCTGAGGAGAGTCGCAGAAGAGATGCAGGTGAAACCTCAGGATCTGGTTCTGCCCTAAACCTTGAGACAAGAGGCAGAGGTAATAACAGAAACTAAAATCAGGGCAGATCAAAATCCAGAAATTCTAATCGGAACAGAAGTAAGTCTAGATCAGGCCAACAAGTACAATGCTGGAATTGTGGGAAAATAGGTCATTTTAGGAACCAATGCAAAAGTCCTAAGAAGAAGAATGAAGATGATTCTGCTAATGCAGTAACAGAAGAGGTACATGATGCGTTACTTCTTGCAATAGACAGTCCACTTGATGATTGGGTTTTGGATTCAGGAGCCTCGTTTCATACCACTCCACACTGAGAAATCATACAGAACTATGCTGCAGGTGATTTTGGTAAGGTGTATTTGGCTGATGGTTCAGCCCTGGATGTTGTGGGTATGGGAGATGTCCGGATATTGTTACCCAATGGGTCTGTTTGGTTACTGGAGAAGGTTCGACATATTCCTGACCTGAGGAGGAATCTGATTTCTGTTGGACAACTTGATGATGAAGGGCATGCAATACTATTTGTTGGTGGTACTTGGAAGGTTACAAAGGGAGCTAGAGTATTGCCTCGTGGAAAGAAGACCGGCACTCTCTATATGACCTCAAGTCCAAGAGACACAATTGCAGTTGCTGATGCAAGTATTGATACAAGCCTATGGCACCGCAGACTTGGTCACATGAGTGAGAAAGGGATGAAGATGCTACTGTCAAAAGGAAAACTACCAGAATTGAAATCCATTGATTTTGACATGTGTGAAAGCTGCATCTTAGGAAAGCAGAAAAATATGAGTTTCTTGAAAACGGGCAAGACACTGAAGGCAGAAAAATTGGAGTTAGTACACACTGATTTGTGGGGGCCTTCTCCAGTTGCATCCCTTGGAGGTTCAAGGTACTACATCACTTTCATTGATGACTCAAGCAGAAAGATATGAGTTTATTTTCTAAAAAATAAATCTAACGTCTTTGAAACTTTTAAGAAGTGGAAGGCTATGGTTGAGACAGAAACATGTTTGAAAGTAAAATGTTTGAGGTCAGATAATGGAGGAGAGTACATAGATGGAGGGTTCAGTGAGTATTGTGCTGCACAGGGAATTAGGATGGAGAAGACCATTCCTGGGACACCACAGCAGAATGGTGTGGCTGAGCGCATGAATAGAACTCTTAATGAGCGTGCTAGGAGTATGAGGTTGCATGCTGGACTACTAAAAACTTTCTGGGCTGATGCTATTAGCACTGCAGCTTACCTGATAAACCGAGGGCCATCAGTTCCCATGGAGTTCAAACTTCCTGAGGAGGTTTGGAGCAGTAAAGAGGTAAAATTTTCCCATTTAAAAGTTTTTGGTTGTGTTTCTTATGTTCACATTGATTCTGATGCTCGTAGTAAACTTGATGCTAAGTCTAAAATATGTTTTTTCATTGGCTATGGTGATGAGAAATTTGGCTATAGGTTTTGGGATGAACAAAACAGGAAAATCATCAGAAGTAGAAATGTGATATTTAATGAACAGGTTATGTACAAGGACAGGTCAACTGTAGTATCAAATATTGCAGAGATAGATCAAAAGAAATCTGAGTTTGTCAACTTAGATGGATTGACTGAAAGTACTGTCCAGAAAAGGGGTGAAGAAAATAACGAGAATGCAGATTCACAGGTAGATCAGAGTACACCTGTAGCTGAAGTTCGCAGATCTCCCAGGAACATTAGACCTCCACAGCGTTATTCACGCGCTTTAAATTATCTACTATTGACTGATGGTGGTGAGCCAGAGTGTTATGATGAAGCCTTGCAAGATGAAAATTCAAGCAAGTGGGAGTTAGTCATGAAGGATGAGATGGATTCCTTATTGGGGAATCAGACATGGGAACTGACTAAATTGCCAGTAGGAAAGAAGGCTTTGCACAACAAGTGGGTATATAGAATAAAGAATGAGCATGATGGTAGCAAACGTTACAAGGCTAGATTAGTTGTTAAAGGGTTCCAGCAAAAGGAAGGCGTTGACTACACAGAGATATTTTCTCCAGTTGTGAAGATGTCAACAATTAGACTGGTGCTGGGAATGGTGGCTGCAGAAAACTTACATCTTGAGCAATTAGATGTGAAGACAGCATTCCTTCATAGTGATTTGGAGGAAGACCTTTACATGATTCAGCCAGAAGGGTTTATTGTTCAGGGACAAGAGAATCTAGTCTGCAAACTGAGAAAGAGTTTGTATGGCCTAAAACAAGCTCCTAGATAGTGGTACAACAAATTTGACAATTTTATGCATAAAATTGGGTTCAAGAGATGTGAAGCTGATCATTGTTGCTATGTTAAATTCTTTGACAATTCTTATATCATTTTACTGTTGTATGTGGATGATATGCTCATTGCAAGGTCTAGCATTGAGGAGATTAATAATCTGAAGAAGCAATTGTCAAAACAGTTTGCAATGAAGGATTTGGGAGCTGCAAAGCAAATCCTTGGTATGAGAATCATTAGAGACAAGACTAATGGTACATTGAAGCTTTCACAGTTAGAGTATGTGAAGAAAGTTCTCAGCAGGTTCAACATGAATGAATCTAAACTAGTGAGCACATCCTTGGGTAGTCATTTCAAACTGAGTAAAGAACAGTCATCGAAGACAGAAGAAGAAAGGGACCATATGAGCAAGGTGCCTTATGCCTCAGCTATTGGCAGCTTGATGTATGCTATGGTGTGTACAAGGCCAGACATTGCACATGCAGTGGGAGTTGTGAGCAGATTCATGAGTAGGCCTGGAAAGCAGCATTGGGAGGCAGTCAAGTGGATTCTGAGATATCTGAAGGGTTCATCAGATACATGTCTTTGTTTCACAGGTGCAAGTTTGAAGTTGCAAGGTTATGTAGATGCTGATTTTACTGGCGATATTGATAGTAGAAAGAGTATTACTGGGTTTGTATTTACTCTGGGTGGTACAGCTATATCATGGGCTTCAAATCTACAAAAGATTGTTACTTTGTCTACTACAGAAGCTGAGTATGTTGCAGCAACTGAAGCTGGAAAGGAGATGATTTGGCTACATGGTTTCTTAGATGAATTGGGTAAGAAGCTGGAGATGGGCATTCTACACAGTGACAGTTAGAGTGCAATCTTTCTTGCCAAAAATTCAGCTTTTCATTCAAAGTCGAAGCATATACAAACAAAATACCACTTTATCCATTACCTTGTTGAAGATAAGTTGGTAACACTTGAGAAGATATGTGGATCTAAGAACCCAGCAGATATGTTGACTAAGGGTGTCACTATTGAGAAGTTGAAGCTGTGTGCAGCTTCAATTGGTCTTCTAGCTTGAGGACAGGAGGATGAGTTGCAGGGATGAGGGATTGCTTTTGGAGGATAGCGGCTGATGTTGATGATTGAACTAGTCTACAAGTGGGAGATTTGTTGGGCTTTGTGGAGCCTAATTTATTTTTGGCCTAGCCCATTGTAACCCTATAAGTAGGATATAAAAGGCCGCTTTTATAATTAGGGTTTTTAGACTACAACTGTTGTTGTGTTTTTAGAGAGAGAGAAAAACACTGTAGCCGCACTTTGTATTTTTCCCTGATAATAGTGAAATTCCTGCAACTCCGTGGACGTAGGCAAATTGCCGAACCACGTAAATACTGTCTTGTGCGTGTGATTATTTTTCTTTGACGTGTGTTTTCTCTATTTTTTTTTGTCTCTCACAGGTTGGAATTTTGGTTAAATTCCTAACAGTATCATCCTCATGTCAACTGCCTTATCTCGTGGTCTAGCAGGGAAAGAAGCCAGGATGTGTTTTATTGATATGTTCCTTCATGTACAAATTTGCAAAGTATTAGCATAAAAGATTTTTCCCTTTTGTCAAAATTTTTCCCTATGACCTTGGGATTGCTATTATTTATATATGTATGCATGGTTGGGGAGTAGTCTACCAATATATTACAGTTGACCTGACTATTTAGTATCCATCCTGTAAGTAGATGTTCTTAGTCCACTTGATTCTGGCCTCTCCTCTGTTTTCTCTCTACTTCATCTCCACGATTGACAGGTAGGTAATAGCAGAATCGAGGATTAATTGTGTTACTACAAGAATTTTTGTTTATGTATTTACTGCATCATTCACTTGCTAGTTGCTAGCATAATAGCGTTGTTTCATTTGGATTGATGGTAATTTAAGAATAAACCGAACTACTATGAAAGAAAAACATCATCTCCCTCCTCTCTATCCTCATTTCTTTACGTAATAGCAGGCTCATTATAAGAGCTTTAGTTTGGTGTGGGCTAGACTATTAAGGTGTAGTGCATCGCAACAAAGAAAGGGGGAAAAAAGAACGTTTCTGATAGGGATGGTGTATATTGAAGATTGCTAATTGGAGGTCAAGAGGAGTTATATGCACAGGTTTTTTTTTTTTTTTTTTTTAAACCCTTATAATGATAACTTGTGAGTGGCTACTACACAGCTTTTATGTTTAGCAGTGGACTTGCATGGGTGCAAAGGTGGTTCTAGTTTTTGCTTACTCGGGGGTGTTTGGTTGTGTTGGTTTAATTTGGGTCTAACCACAAGGGGAAAGGTTTTTGCTTGCTAGTAAGGTTGCTAAAAGTATTCCTAGCGTTAATTACTGACGCTTTTATGATATATTAAGAGTTTGTGCACAAAAATCAGGATAAGTTTAGTTCTTAATCAATGAGAACATGCATCAATGGTAGGAATGACAAAAACTCCTAGTCCCACCTATAAATCGTATTTAGGGATGGGTTTAGCTCACCCTGTCCAGCTCTAAATGTGTGTCTATATATGATGCATCTTCCCATTGATGCAATCAAGAATAATTCATTAATATTCCATCAACCAAAGTGACAAAAGCCAAGACATCACACCATGCATCCTATCAGTCAAAAAGCAAAGCACATCTCATAACATTCTATATCTAGGACACTCCTCTATCAGACAAAGGACATTCATTATTCAAAAAAAGAAGAGTCTCTACTCTCACTTTATCCGAGAACATCTCCAGTAAATAGAAGGTAAAGCCTTGAACATAGAGTAAATTTTAGACAAGAAAAGACCAGAGCTTTCTTCCATCAACTTGTATAATTTCCAACTTACATTTTTAAAACTCATCTGAACATGTATTTTAGTTATAAACTTTCATTTCAAGTGATTTCATTACAAGTATTTCTTATATCCTATTTGAGAGGAATTTAGACCCCTTAAACAATCAGATTGCGTAGTCTAGATTAATTAGCCAAGTTGTTACTTAGTCAAATTAAGCAATTATAGGTTAAAACAATCCAAACAATCATATCAAGAATATAAAGCAGCGGAAAATAAATAACACAAGATATGATCACACAGGAAACCACACGGTAAAAACCTGGGGAGGATTTGACCCACCGATCCTCAAGGCATAACAGAATTCACTATGAAAGAATTGAAGTTCTTACAAAAGGACTACAAGCTCCCCGCTCGACTTCCTAATGCTACCCACCAGTAGAACTTCCTGACACGACCACGCGCAGGCTCCGAATCCACAGACTACTTCTTTCTTGAATTCCTCAATCAGCTACAAGCTCCCCACTTGCTTTTCTTTTAAGTTCCAATGGTTGCAACTATGTTGATCATCAAGATATTGACAACCCTAAGTTTATGTGAAGGAAAGCTCCTCAAAGATCTCACAAGAGATTCACACAAACAGCAAATATGAGCAACAAAGACTTAGAGAGGTTTGGGTACAAAACCCTAAAAATAAAAGGAGGCACAAGAGGCACTCTAATCTCTCTCTCAAAAGTCCCAAAAACGTTCTAGGGTTTTCCTTATATATAAGAGTGTTTTACTTGAACCCCAAGACGTTTAAATAGAGTTTGAGCTGAGTTGGAATTCTGCAGAAAACGCATCTGACTCGAGATTCGATCGATCGAGTCTATTCTTCGATCGATCGAGCCAGGCCGAAATGCTCCAGTACATCTGCAGCCACTTGATTCCAACTTTACAATATTTATCAACTTTGAGCAAGCCTAAACAAAACTAAACATATTGTTTTGATCATGGTTTGCCAATATTACACATTAGAGTTCTAAATACATAAAATCCTAAATCTTTAGAACCTAACAAACTCCCCCTTTGGCAATCCGTGACAAAACACAAATTAAAAGCTCAAAGTTTACAAGTAAACAGCCCATTACAAAAATAATGCTCATAACAACAAATCCAACCTAACTACTATCCATCAGTTGCAAGTATAGACAGCAGCTCAATTGAATCAACCTGTATATTTCCTGAAACACTAAACAAAATGCATAAACGCATGTGTGACAGAAAAGAGTAAAATAATAGGTATAACATTCTTGTAAGATTCACACAATTCAAAATAAAGACATATATGAATGATCAACTCATAAATATAAATCAATACGCAGTGAATCACAAAGCAACAAGAATCAATAAAAAATAACATGTATATCAATCAATGTTACTCCCCCTAACATGAATATCTTTGTATTTTCCACACATATCAACATGATTCCCATAAATCAATAATTTCTCCCCCTTTTTGTCACGTATTGACAAAGACAACTCATACAAAGAGTAAACAGTCAACATACGCAATAAAGGATAAGAGAAAATAGAGAATCAAGGGGATACAGAATAATCCAACTCTATAGAAAATAGAGACAGCTCCCCCTATGAACAACACAGGTGAAAAAAAAACTTTTCTCCCCCTATAAAAATAGGAAAAACAAAACAAGTTTTGGAAAAATAGTTTGGGGAAAAGTAAAGGAGGGGGGGGGGGGTAAATCAGCAGCAGCAGCAGCATCACCAATAGGATCAGAGTTAAAAACACATAATCCAAAGTTAAAAACTAAGGTGAGGATGCACATGAAGAAAAATATTCTCTCTTTCAATAAAATGCAAACATGGCACTATGTGACCCATAAACAGTTGCATGAGTAGAGAAAATATTCGCACATTGATTATCCATTATATCTCTTAAGAAAAATATTTTCTACAGTTCACACATAAAAAAAAAAAAAAGGCATATACTAGAAAGTACATAGCTCAAAAATTAATCAATCAATTTTTTTATCAAGTTGAGTACCCAATGTAGCAAAGTGTATGCATGTTATGTGTGAAAACAATGAGAGATATGACTGCAAAACTGCAAGATGGATACAAAAACAATGCAATGCATGTGAATCCTAAACACAAATGATGCATGAAAAAAATTTTGGTCAAAAACATAGAAACTGAAAATTTTTCAGTTTCGATCGATCGAGAATCGATCGAACATCAATCGAGTCAGGCAGACTCAAACCAAAAATTTTAATCGCAATTTCGATTGATCGAAAAACAGGGTCGATCGATCGAAAGTCTGGAAAAATCAGTTTTTCGAAAAACAGAGCATTTTAATGCAGAAACTCCTCAAAGCACATTGTTTTATAAAAAAATGCATGAGTATGAGACGAAAAGTTTTTCAAAAACACTTAAATTTAATCCAGATCTTCCAAAATCAAGATTTTCAATCAATTTGTCCTCAAAGCGCAAACATTATACACATTTTGCATTAAAATCAAGGAACTTTTAATTTTGGATGGCCACAACAAAATCACACACAATATAATGTACCAAGTTTAATAAAGAGTAACTTGTGTAGTGTGTGCAACTAGCAAAAGCTTGAGATACATGTGAGGTGATATGTGAATAGCAATCAATCACAAAGTCTACAAAATTCATCACATAGAATTTGAAAGAGACTATCACCTAAAGAGTTACATCCTATAACTCCCACATCTCCTAGAACATAAGCTTGCAATCATGTAAGTTTCTTGTATTTAGCCTCTTAATTATGTGAATTGGCATCAAGCCTAATAGTACACACCAGTTTTAATTAAGTGAATTGGCATCAAGCCTAATAGTACACACCAATTTTAAGCATTAAGCAATTAAAGAGGCTACACCTTATGTTCTTTTTGTGCATGTGCTACACTTTCTCGAGCACAAAATCTTATGATATGCACTAAGGTGTTCATGATTGGCTAGTGAACAGTGGTGAGATGGTTATTTATGCATTTCTCAAAAGGATCAAGTCTGACAGTCAAATAACATGTGACTTCAAGATTAAGACAAAGTGATAAACACCATAAACAGCTTTCCCACACAACATGCACTACAAAGCTCAAACTAGTAAAGTGCAATAAAATAAGCTCATCCAAGCTAAACAGGGTACATAAACAAGTTATGTAAAGATAAAATGGCCAATCCTTGATTATAAATCCAAGATCTATAATACAAAACACAAAAATCTTTTTGGTTTTAACAAACGTTATAACCACTTGTTGAGATTTTGAAAAAAAATTTATGACAAAAAACAAAAAACACACATTGTGCTAAATGATCAATGCAAATGCAATGCAGAAAGAAAGTTTGAAAAACTTTTTGAAATAGAACTTTGAAAAAGTCAGATTTGGACTTTAAAAAAAAACTTTTTCACGATCTTCGATCGATCGAAAATTACATTCGATCGATCGAATGAAACAGTCATTTTGAAACAATTTAAAGCACTTTTTCGATCGATCGAAAATCAGAATGGATCGATCGAACTGGGCAGAGGCTCACAAAAATTTTGAGAAAAATCACAGTTTTGAAAAACACAAACCGAATTTTGAAAACAACTCCTCAAAGCATTTGAACAACGAAAACAAAATGCATGAGTATAAGATGGAATGTTTTTTTCAAAAACCCAAATTTTAAACCCAATTTTCTCAAAAACAAGTTTCAATCATTCTCCCATTGAATTTTCTTAAGCAACAAATATGTTGTGCACAAAACTCAAGATATTTTCAAACTTGGTTGGTCAGACCAAAAACACACACACTAGCATGTACAATGTTTAACAAAGCTATAGAGGGTACACAAACAAGAAATATCAATTTCTTAATTAACCCAAGAGTACATGTACAAACTAGTACATAAAGTCAAAAATAGCTTAGCACATTTATAACACATGCTATTCAAGTTTCACCACAATGTCAAGCATGTTCTAAATCAAG
The DNA here is from genome assembly GCA_032727855.1 of Quercus ilex subsp. ballota. Lineage (NCBI taxonomy): Eukaryota > Viridiplantae > Streptophyta > Magnoliopsida > Fagales > Fagaceae > Quercus > Quercus ilex. The sequence goes on from CM064918.1 coordinate 56,623,324, forward strand.
AGAGATATTAAAACTCATGTAATCCTCAAGAAAAATAAAACAAGACACAAAATAAAATATTTTTGTCTTTTTGAAATTTTTTTTCAATGTTTTTGGTTTTTTTTTTTAAAACAAAACAATCAAAGAAAATAAAACAACCAAAAACTAAAACAAAACATGTCCACAATTAATTGAAAGAATTAAATCAAGGACAGGTTAGCAACACTCACCTTGGAGAATCTTTTCTCACCCATCTAGCATGAGTTTTCGGCTTTGTAGGTGAAAATCCATGAGAAGTGGAGTGTATTTGAGGAACTACACCAATCTTCTGAGAAAGACTAAAATCCTGCAAATTCCTTTCACAAGCCAACAAGCTTAAATTTTTCAAAAGCATATGAAACAATTTATTTGGACTTATGGCAGGAGAAATATCATCACATATCCTAGATTGAAACACAGAATGCTTAAATTTCAATTTATGACAATTAGGATGAATGTGACCGGAGACACCACAAAAGTGACAAACAGGAACAAATTTAGGAACATCAGTATTCCTAACAGCAAATCTATTCTCAGATTTTGATTTTTGCCTCAACAAAGAACAATTTGGTCTAATATGACCAACAACACCAAATGTTGACAAGTAGGCACAAAAACAGATTTATTATGCTCTCTAACAATAGGTTCAGACTTAGGTTTAGAAACTTCAGCGTTAACATCAAAACTTTTACCTTTGTCTAACCTAGCAAAATAAGCCTTTTCATTATTATTTCTCTTGAAAGAGGGATATAAACTTTCTCAGTTTTAGGCTTAAGAGAAACAGAAACACTTCTGTTATCATCAGCAGGCTTAGAACTAGTCAAATTTTCAAGTTTAACTTTAGATTCAACAAACTCTTGTTCCAAGCTTTTCATCTTTTCATCTTGAGAGGAAATTTGATTTCTCAAAAATTCATTCTTTTTATTAGACTCATCTAATCTCACAATCAAATCCTCTTTTTCAAGATTAGCCAATTTTAACTCTTCTTTAAATTTCTTAGCAATTTTCAAAGATTTAGATAATTCCTTACGAAGAGTTTCAAAAGCATCCAAAAAATCAACAGAAACAATAGTGTCCTTTTTATTCAAAACATCACAGGCATCAATAAAATCAGCAGAAGCATGAGCAGAAACATGATCAGAAAGACACTTCAAATTATCCATGACAACAGGGATCAATGATCAGCTCTTAGATCAAAAGATCTAAAACAGAAGAGCTACCCGCTCTGATACCACTTGACAGGAATTTAGACCCCTTAAACAACCAGATTGCGTAGCCTAGATTAATTAGCCAAGTTGCTACTTAGTCAAATTAAGCAATTCTAGGTTAAAACAATCCAAACAATCATATCAAGAATATAAAGCAGCGGAAAATAAATAACACAAGATATGATCACCCAAGAAACCACACGGTAAAAACCTGGGGAGGATTTGACCCACCGATCCTCAAGGCATAACAGAATTCACTATGAAAGAATTGAAGTTCTTACAAAAGGACTACAAGCTCCCCGCTCGACTTCCTAATGCTACCCACCAGTAGAACTTCCTGACACGACCACACGCAGGCTCCGAATCCACGAACTACTTCTTTCTTGAATTCCTCAATCAGCTACAAGCTCCCCGCTTGCTTTTCTTTTAAGTTCCAATGGTTACAACTATGTTGATCATCAAGATATTGACAACCCTAAGTTTATGTGAAGGAAAGCTCCTCAAAGATCTCACAAGAGATTCACACAAACAGCAAATATGAGTAACAAAGACTTAGAGAGGTTTGGGTACAAAACCCTAAAAATAAAAGGAGGCACAAGAGGCACTCTAATCTCTCTCTCAAAAGTCCCAAAAACGTTCTAGGGTTTTCCTTATATATAGGAGTGTTTTACTTGAACTCCAAGACGTTTAAATAGAGTTTGAGCTGAGTTGGAATTCTGCAGAAAACGCATCTGACCCGAGATTCGATCGATCGAGTCTATCCTTCGATCGATCGAGCCAAGCCGAAATGTTCCAGTACATCTGCAGCCACTCGATTCCAACTTTACAATATTTAATCAACTTTGAGCAAGCCTAAACAAGACTAAACATATTGTTTTGATCATGGTTTGCCAATATTACACATTAGAGTTCTAAATACATAAAATCCTAAATCTTTAGAACCTAACACTATTTATAATTTATTTTCTATAAAATATATCTATTACCATGACAAAACACTTGTTTTCTCTCAATTGGCATTCATGACTATTTTTCTTTTTACTATCTCATCTATCTTATTAATGTCAAAACCACTTCAATAGGAATAATAAAATACTTTTTACTCATCCTGCTCCCAATTTTTTTTTAAAAAAAAGGATTGAGGACATGACACCCTTGATCCGACCCGTTGTACCCTTTGCCAGGCAGATTAGTGAACCTGTCCCACACGGCAAAGGAGTACAAATACTACTCAAAGCCACCAACTTCATCAAAGTCACCAACTTCATCAAAGTCAAGCAAGTAGCCTTGAAGAAATAAAAGCAATAATCTTTTGAGGGAGTTACACACACTGTGAATCACACTAGCTAGAAACAGATTATTGCAGATAATGTTGACTTTGAATAAAGGCTATCTAAGTTATCTGTTAGCGTCTCTTTTTCTCTACCTGTGCAATATTAATATGCGATGTTAACCCCTCAAAACTCTTAGGGAAAACATGGGAGGACAAAAAATTGGAATTATGGTTATTCTTCTTTGCGGTATGATCATACAACTCGTCACTTTTTAAAATATCAAAAATCATATTTATGGGTTTTGCATCTGATTCTGAATAAGTGATTAGTATACGAATAAAAGATGGGCATGTCCATCTATTCTTGGTATACTTTTATTATTGTGTTGTTTCTATGAATTAATATGTAATTTTAAATATATATTGTCACTAATATTACATTACTGAACACATGATACATATTCAAAGTCATCTAAAAAAGTATGTTGTTAATGTTGGCAAGCAGGTGCAATTCTATTGGGATCAGTTTATCCAACAGATGCACGCCCACAATATTGCTTGGACTACGCGTATATGACTTGCCCATCATCAGGTAGCCAGAAGCTTGATCCGGCCTGCAACTGCTGTTTAGCTCAAGGCTGCACCCTCTACCTCGCTGATGGAACTTCATCAACTTATTGCGATTGATGGAACTTACAATTAATTTGCATGCTCTTTACAATCTTAAATATGTATGTTTGCAAATTATGAGATTGGATTTACAACAGTAATAAATAATAATAAAACAATAGACTTATTGTCTCTATATTCTCTTATTTATATTATTATTAGTCGCCAACCCGTGCTATGTACAGGAACTTACCTATTCGTGAGGTAGACTAAAATAATTTTATAAAATCTTAAATTGATTAAGAAACTAAACTATTGCATGATTTGTTCTTGTATAATTTCAATTTCTGTTACAAATTGATGAAGGAGCTTTTATTTGAACATGCAATGACTTAAAAAAAATTTGTCAGACAATTTTAGATATTGCAAAAAAATAACTCAAAAATTCAGATATTAAAACTTCCAAAAAACCAAAAAATATTTAAGAAAAAATATCAATGTTTGAGTTTAAATTGGATTTGTTAGAAAGATAGAGTTTCATTTCTTGTTAGGTTTGGATTAAATAAAAATAATTTTTTTTTTAAATGATGAGTTTGAGTTTAAGTTGGATTTGTCAGAGAGATAGAGTTTCACTTCTTGTTAAGTTTAGACTAAACAAAAATAATTTTGTTTAAAAAAAATGATGAATTTGAGTTTAAGTTGAACTTGTTAGAGAAATAGAGCTTCACTCCTTGTTAAGTTTGGACTAAACAAAAATAATTTTATTTAAATAATAAATATTGTGCTGATATGGAAAATTGTGGGAGTTTCAAACTACGGTTTTAATATATATATATATATATATATATAGATTATTATTGTTTTGGGGGGTCTTTGAGCGTGTATTATTGCCAACCAAAAGTAAAAGATCAGCATAGTACAGACAATGCAACAAGGAAACTATAGTCAGACACAAGAACAAAAATACATCACAAAACAGAAGTTCCATATTTAGCTTCATTATTGCAGTTTAGAGTTAATAGAACTCTTCACTGTCATAGAAAGAATTCTAGTATTAAACAACATACCCTCAAAATTGGATTCGCATGCTCATGAGATGGCTTGTTTGTTTCATTGATGAATCATTTTTGTTGTAAAATCGATTCAGAGAATGAATGGCTGCAAAAAAAGTCAGCTAAATGACACTAGTATGTATTGTGTTAGCCATGATCATTGCTCTGATGCTTAAGTTAGAAAACAAGTTTTCATTGCAAAAGGCAAGAGAAATATTTTCTATGAAAATTGGTTACGCGCACCTTATGTCTTGAATTTTCTTTTTTTAAAGGTGTTGACTGATGGAAAATTGTTTCCATGAATTTGGTTGTCATGCTAAGTGGTAGGAAATGACTTGTAAATTGTAATTCCTAGCTAGGGTTACGAGTTATAACTCATGGAGTAAGATTAACTCATATTGCCAGTTGTTGAGGTCTCTTTCTTCGTAGCCACGTCACACAATTTAGGGTATTTGTCCCTAAGTGGAGTAGGCCACTTTCATACCGACACAATAAAATGAAAGAACTGTATGCTACTTTGGGTAGGAAATTAGGGAATGGACGTGAAATGAGTTCCCACAAGTCCAACTTCCCAATTTTTTTACTATTCAACAAACCGTGCTTGCTTGGTATTGACATACCAAACTCACTCATATGCCTAACCACATATGCCACAAAAAAAAGCGTTGTTTGTATATGCATTTGTAGATGAAGAACATCATTCAAAATCCTAACAATACTATGGGTCCATTTGTGATTCGCTTATTTTGCTGAAACTGAAAACTTTTTATTGAAAGTATTGTAAATAAATGTAAAAGTTAGCTAAAATAGCATAATGAGATCCATAAATAGTACCAAAAAGTGCAGTGAGATCTATGAATAGTAGCAAAAATAATATGAATAGTAAAATAATTTGGCAAAAATAACCTTTACCAAACGGATACTATATCATGCATATTAATTCGCACAGTTCCTAACACTATAACCTTATAGGTTATATCATTTCTAATAATTAGCACTTCACCACCATTAATTGACTAATATGTGGCAAACCAATCTCAATTGGAGTCTTAAATCCGAGCAAGTGCCAAATCAAAAACCTAAGTATCATTAGACGAACCAATAGATATTATTACAACATGCAGTGTCGTCACCTTCAGTATTATCCTCTAAGCACTAGCTATATCATTGGTATTATGGGCCTTATATGTTAGGAACCTGGTGGTTCCTACGGGGGATGGGTGAGAACTGTATGGAAATGGATGGAAATTGTATATGAATTGACTTCATTCAATGTCATTGTCCTCCATAGAGAAATATTAAGAAAGAAAGCAATTGGTTTATTCTTCAAGATATGCTAATGATGGTTACATTCAACTATTTATAGAACTCGTGCTTTCATCTTATTGGCTACACATGACTTAACCCTATTGGCTTACTGTAAAGTTATGATTTACAACTATGTTTATGTTGGCTTTATTCAATGACAAAATGTGTTGTAATTGCTTCAATTTTGTTTCGTGTATTTTGTGAGATTTTATTGTATTGGGTTTAGTATTTAAGTTGGTGAAGACTCAAGCTTAAATGAAGAATTAGTGGATTTCGTGAGAAGCTCGCGAGAAGCTAACCTGTGAAAGAGCCATGTGAGAAGCACATGACTGGAAGCTAAAGAGTCGTGCCAGACTGTCGTTTTCGCGAGTGTCTCGCAGGTAAGGCCTTCCCGCGAGGTAGTGTTAGGACATATGTGATTCACTTGTTAGGAACATATGTTACTATTTTATGTAGTTGGCTAATCCTTTGACAAAACACACTTTACTTGTAATTGGGTAGATCTAGGATGTGTTTAATACTTCAAGAAACATGTTGTTCAAGTCTAGTATTAAAGCCATGAAGATTGGACCAAGAAACAAGTGAAGAAAAGCTGTTCAATAAAGCTGGACAGATAGCTTGACACCTGCAGACAGATAGCTCAATAGCTACTCGACTCCTCCCGACAGCTAGGCTATCTATTGAGCTTCTTAAGCTTTTTCTTATTGCAATCTCGATAGCTTCTCGACAGCTAGTCGATCGATCAAGAAAGTTTCTATCCCCTTGACACCTGCTTGACACCTCCTTGATAGCTGTATCTGTCGAAATTTAAATCTTGACATCTGCTATTTGTCGAGGTTACGGGAATTCAGATTTTCAAATCTGATTTTTGGCCCATGTTGACATGTATGTATAGGGTTTCTTTTTTCACAACCCTAGACCTATATAAGGCTTATTTTAGAGGCCGTCACATAAGAGAATACAAGGAGAACATATTCAAAAAGTGATCAATGCCTTATTCTCTCTTAAAGAAGCTACTGTGTCTTTGCGCCTTAGGATTTTGTAATCAAGTGCTTCCTGATCTTCATTGTTGATGAAGTGAAGAATTTTGCAGCCAACATCTTCTTCTAGTTGGTGTGTTAGTCACGTACTAGAAGCCGAGCATCTTTGGTTAGTTACGTACTAGGATCCGTGCAACAAAAAGGGTGGCGTTCATATATTGTAGAGTTTAGAGATTCTGAATAGGAATGGAAACGGGCCAGGTTCGAGTCGGGTTTTTACATACCCGAACCCGACCCGCGGGCCAAGACTAGCGACCCAAACCTGGCTCGATTAGTAATCAGGTTTTTTTTTTTTTTTTTTTTCCAGAGCCCAAACTCGCCCAGCCGGGTCCTGCAGCCCCGTTTAGCCGCTTGGGCCCAAATCTGGCCCAACCAAAATTTTTTTTTTGAAGCCCATTAAAATTTTTTGGCTAAATTACAGCCCATTAAGCTTTTTTGAAGCCCATTCAAGCCCAAATCGATATTTTTTGCCTAGATTTTTTGAAGCCCATTATATGGCAGCCAAATCAATCCAAATTATAGATTAATCATAAATCAATAAATCAATAAATCATAAATCAATCCAAATCATAGGTTAATTATAAATCAATAAATCACCTGTTAATTATACAACTATAAATCAATAAATCATAACTAAAATTACTAGCTAAACATAAAAATAAAATATATCCATCAAGTCCAAGAAATAAGTATCACAAGTTCAACAAGTTCAAGAAATTTAAAAGCTACAAAATAAATCTCACAAGTCTAAGAAATTAAAAAGGCTAAGAAATTACAAAATGTCTTATCCTCCACAAACCAACAAATTAAAAAGGCTAAGAAATTACAAAAGGCTAAAAAGGCTTAGAATAATTACAAACCAATAAATTAATCCAACAAATCTAAGAAATTAAAAATTCTACTAAATTAATACAAAAAATATCTAATCTTCCACAATTGTGACACAACTCTCATCCTCTTCATTAGGCTCTCCATCATCAAGAATTGATTGAAGTGTACAATCTCCAGACATAGTTGAAGAACCTACAACAACAATGAATTAAAAAATGGAATAAACTTTGTCAAATTGTAACTAACAAATATGAACTTCCACTTGGCGAGGAATAATAAACAATTTCTTCCATTAACACAAAATGGTTGAATTTTTAGTTATTAGTGAACCAGAGTTATTAGCACAAAAACATTTGCAATCCCAACAAACACAAAAAACAATAAACAAGAACCGGATTTTTTTTTTTTTTTTTTTTTTTTGCTAAACAAAGACTTTTATTAAAAGAACATATAATGAGACCTAATTAACATACATTAACACTAAATAGGAAAATATTCTTACCCTATGAGACCTAATTAAGCTGATGAATTAGCTGTAAATAGGGCATAGAACCAAGCCATTCTCATTATAATCAGAGCACCTCACCACTACAGTCCTCTCTACTCTTCGACCCACCTCTTCTTTCACGACCATAACCATCTTACAGCTTCCACTTCACCTAAAACAAGGTAAAAATCTCACATCCCCACAACCCTCACACACACTACTAACCCCACCAACCCCAAATCCACCTCTTTTCTTAGGCAAACCATTAAAAATCTCACCAACCAAACCTTCCTCCACCATTTTCAACACCTCATCACACCCACCCACATACTAACGATTTGCTACTACACTTCAAGTGGACAGTAAGTTTCAAATGTTTCATAATAATGCCAAGATTAGACTGAGAAAGAGAAATTTCCTATTAACCAAAAAAAAAAAAAAAATTTCGAGAGAGAAAAACTGACCAAGGCATGAGGGGCATTGAGGCGTGGCTGCGTGCTAAGGCACTGGGGCGTGCTGCGTGCTGAGGCACTGGTTCGTGATAAGGGGCTGAGGCGTGAGGAGCTGAGGCATGAAACTGAATTGAAATGGTAATGAGAGGCGGCTGGGTTAGTGATAGTGAGTGTTTCGGGTTTTTTTGATAAAACCCGGACCCGCTTCGGATTTTTTTTAAAACCCATACCCAACCCTATTCTTTATCGGGCCGAGCCGGGCCGAGTATCCGCAGGTCGGATCTAAATTGCCATCCTTAGTTCTGAAGCGGTAGAAGGGTTCTGCTGTAAGTTCATCTACGAGAATTATAAAGTCTAGGGACAAAGGTTTTGTACTAGATCTGAAACTTCTCTTTACTATAGTGGATTGCTTTTCGGAAAGGTTTCCTCCCAAGTTTTTTACTGTGAAACTAGTTTGTTTCATTGGTTTTCCTGGGTCATCATATCCTGTCTTATTTATTTTTCCACTGCATGATTTTGACATGATATTGATGTTTGTTTGTTTTAACAAGTTTTATTAATAATAAATCTAATTAACAACTTGGGTTTAAAACTTGTTAATTCTATCAACCGGGATCTAAATTTTTCAACAAGTAGTCATGAAACATTCTGCCTAGAGGATTTTTTAGAGTGATTTTCTTACCCTTCACCCATACTATATATACTTTCATTACTCACAAATTGTAAGGAGGCCATTCAGAGAGAAAAACCTAAATAGGTTTTCAACAACACACACACCCATCTTTTGAAGAGAGCTACTCATCCTTAGTGAGAAATCATTATAGTCTCTTCTTCTTCCCTCTCCCATTGTCATACCTTGAGAAGAGATTTGTACCCAAATACAATCCACACCTATTCAGAGTGTAGAGAGTGTTTTGGAGTTTAGAAAGCTTTGGGGATTTGCCAAAAGAAGCCAGTGAGGCTTGGTGAATGCAATCGGGGCATATTGCGGGATTCGAAAAGCTAGACAAGACACGGTTTTGAGAAGCCATGTTGGAGTAGGGGCTTGGAGGGCTTAGGTACATTAGATAGATTAGGCTTAGAGGGTCTCTTTTTAACTTATGTATCCCAATTGATTGTCTAGTGGATCAATTTACCACTTGGAGGGCAACGAAGAGGTTTTTCACCGAGTTCTTCAGTTTCCTCTTCAATAACACATCGGCGTGTTATCTTGTGTTTACATTCTCTCTTCCCTTACTCTTTTAACTTCCATTTTATTGCTGTGTTATAATGATTATGGGTTAGAGTAGCTTGTTTGTTTATCCACTCGCATTTACTCTATTCCGCATTTAGTATTAAGTTAGAGTAAAATCAATCAAGTCGTAACTTTAATTTTGGAGTCTAAATAGCTCTTGTATTTTCAACACATTTTTTAGCTTTCAATTGGTATCAGAGCGGGTACACTTGTTATGGTTTAAATATCTAAGTGCGATCCTTGACATCGTGTGTGTTTTGCCATGGATAATGTTTTGTATGCTTCTATGGACATTATTGAGTGTAACATGCCATATGTTTGTGAAAATGCCTCTATGAGTGTTAATCCTCAAAATTGTGATGACAAGTTACATGAATCTATGGTTGTTGTTGATATTCTAAATGTTAAACTCTTGAAGAAAGAAGCTAAGAAGTTTCATAAGAATTTGAGCAAGATTCGTTGTGAAAATGATGATTTGACTGCTAAGCTTAATGGATCCAATAAATTAGTTGAAAAGTATAAGAAACTTGCTGAAAATTCTCTTGAAAAATTGAAAGAGTTTGAATGTTTGAATATGGACTTAGATGCTAAACTTGTTTTGTCTAACAAACTTGTTGATGATCTTAAATGTGAAAATGAATCTTTTAAGATGCATATCAAGTGTTTGATTGCTGAACCTATTGCTAAAAAGTATGAAAATATTTGTTACAATCATGTTTTGGTACCCGATTTTGTGCATATTGTGTGTTCTATCTCAAAGGACAAATCGGTGTACATTCCTCCACACAAAAGAAAACAAAAAGTGAAGAGAAAGGCTCTTAAGCCTAAGCCTCTATTTAGGTCTCAATTTAAGGTTTTGGATGGATCTAAATTTGTTCCAACTTGTCACTATTGTGGTGTGATTGGCCATATAAGACCTCAATGTCCAAATTTGAGAGCACAAAACCATGTTGTTAGATCCTTTCCCAAAAAGCCTAGTGGACCTAAACACATTGTTTGTCACCATTGTGGTGCCTTTGGTCATCTAAGACCTCATTACTCTAAGTTTTATGCTCTTAAAAAAATCAAAAGAAAAGAGAAACTTGAGATTCTTGGAAGTTGTGCTAAAAGGGTAAACCGGATTTGAGTGAAAATAGCATGTTGTTAAAGAAAGTGTTTAATGCTCTTAACTCCTTTTCTATGTGCATCTTCGGCTTCATTTTTTCCAACTCTCGTCTCACTTCTCATGAGACACTCATTCCAAACAATCATTTCGTTTGGATGAGAAAGGGTTCTTATGATTGAGCTTTTCCTCTTTTGGTCATTGATCTAATTCTTTCGATCTTTGTAGGACCCTTCATGCATTAGATGCTTCATTGTCATGCATTTGTGCATCATGCATCTCTTTATATGCATTGTTTTTATTGTTTTTGCATTTGATTTTACTTTTATGATTTTGTTTTTGTGTGTGTAAAAAATTCTGAAAACACATAAAAAGTGGAAAATTCTAAAAGTTTGATCGTATATGTTTGAGCACATATCTCATGTGAGTTTGGCCTAGTACCTTCGTACTAATGGCGTAGTGCATTTACGAGCTTAGCTTATTATGTATGCACATATATCTTTGTGGGAGAAATCTTGAAAACTAAGTGTAATTTTTGTAAATAGATCTTCAAGCTTGTCATGAATGATTGGTCAACAGTCTTGATGGTCCTAATACTTACATAGACTTGTGAATATATATCTTCCCACCTTTACTTTTATGTTTTTGCAATAGAGCTCACCAAATGTAAATCTCAAAATGAAAAGAGATAATGAGCTGCAAAAGCCATCACACATACTAATATTTGACTAGGAAAAAGGGAAAGCGACTTGTATTAAAATGTATGGTGTCCAAAAAGTTAGGCTTGTTCTCAAAAGTGAAATATCAAAATTTTTGGCACCGATCTCAAAATGAGATGTTTTGTTCAAAAATATCAAATGTTATGTATTGTAAAAAAGCCAAATGAAAAGCTTCAAAGATTTTGTAATCATTTTTGTGGGAGGTCATAAATGCTCATTTCTATAATTGAGATAATCCACTTGACTTAGCACTAGTTGTGTATGACTTGATTGAATTGATCATTGAAGCTTCACTCTAGACTAAGGACTATTCCACATTTGATACTCACACACAACACACAATCTATTGTTCAATGAATGCTTATTTCATTTGTGTGATTGTACATGTTCAAATGTGATGTGTGTATGCTCAACCATATGTGGATCAAACCAAAAAGATTTTTGTTCTTTTTGTTTGCTTTTAGAAGTGATTTGTATCACCTATGTTTTACAAAGTTTTTCAAATTGTTTTTGTGTGAAAAACATGTTTTCTGGGTATTTTCATGACCCATTTCATGTGTAAGCTCAATTGGGAGTTAAATGGTCTAAATCTCAAGTTTTTCAACTTTGGACAGAAAGTTTCGTGACTGTCTCACTACTGTTTCACGAGTAAGGCTTACCAGTGAAATACCAGCGAGATACCAGCGATATTTTTGCTGGAAACTAACCAGCGAAAATTTCCAGATCAGCTTTTAAAGGGCATTTCGTGGGTCATTTGTTTTAAACTTCTCCCATCCTCTCCCAAACCCCTATTTTAATGTTTCTACATCAAAACCCAACTAAATTCAAATGTTTTTCATTCCATTAACATCTCTAAGGTAATCTTTAACACTTTTCATTGATTTTGAGTCTTAGATTATGTTTTGGGGGTTTTATGTTCATAGTTGGGATTTTCTCAAATGGGAGTTGGAAAACTTATTTTTTGTCAATCTTTTTGATTGGGTCTTGTTTTAAGTGATGATTTTCTTTGGATGTTGGCCTCTTGTGGCAAAAATAACATGTATTTAGGCAAGATTTTCATATGTTTATGCATTGTTTAACATACATGTGTAGTGTGTGCATTCTAAGTGTTCGATAAAATGCCCAAATGACATTTTCTTTTTGTTTTGGACTCCAATGAGTACCAAGTTTTGGGGATCACCATAATTATTCATGTTTATCATGTTTTGATCATTGATTATGTTATTTATACACTTTTCCCCTTGAGTGCTTGCTCATGCATTGGTCATGCATCTCACATGCACACTAGATGCACCTTTGCTACACACATTTGAATACTTGATATGTTTTTACATTCACTCATGCTAATTAAGTCTTTTTAGACCTTTTAGCACATATAACATGATCTTGTGTCTACGTCATGCCTAGTACTATTCTTTGTTCCATCATCCTTAGCATGTCATGTTCTCTATGCTTTGTAGCATTTTTTTTTTTTTTTTGGGTTTTTGTCTTTTGTTTGAGCTTCATTTTCTCATTCATCTTGCACCCCTCATGCATCATCTTTGACCCTTGTTCATATCTTTTTTTCTTTCCCTTCTACCTCTTATTTTATTTGTCAATTCATGACAAAAAGGGGGAGTGTATACCGGTGTGTTTCGTCATTTCTATATGACTCATGTGCACATTCTTAGGGGGAGAAATTCTACCTCGTGCACATTAGAAAGCCATAGGGGAGATGCATATACTAAGGGGGAGAAGACATATTTTTTTAGAAAACTTTGTTTTTACTTTATGCTTGTTTTCTCGTTGCTTTATGGTGCTTTGTTATGCTTTGTTGCTTTCATCACATCATGCTTATGTGTTAGACATGCTTTTATCCTTATACTATTGTGCTTTATTGTTTGCATGTTTGGATGATCATTTGTTTTGCTATATGATCATTGTAGTCATTTCTATAATGACTATTTTGGTGTATGATCAAGTTGCTTATATGTTTCACATCATGATTACTTGATTACAATTTACTTTTTATATTATACTTGTCCTTTTATTACTTGATTTACCTTGAGGGTTTAATGTGTTTTAGGTTACATGTATACATGTTCCAAGTTCATCCCAGCTTCTAGATTTAGGTGTGAGTGAGTTTTTCCATTGTTCCCAAACTCACATTTAAGTCTAGAGTTTGTTATAGGGTGTTTTGTCACAGAATAGCTAAAGGGGGAGATTGTAAAGTTGTGATTTACAACTATGTTTATGTTGTCTTTATTCCTTGACAAAATGTGTTGTAATTGCTTCAATTTTGTTCCGTGTATTTTGTGGGATTTTATTGTACTGGGTTTAGTATTAAGTTAGTGAAGACTCAAGCTTAAATGAATAATCAGTGAATTTTGCGAGAAGCTAACCCGTGAAAGAGTCATGTGAGAAGCACATGACTGGAAGTTAAAGAGTCGTGCTAGGCTGTTGTTTTTGCGAGTGTCTCGTGGATAAGGCATTCCTGCGAGGTAGTCGCGAAACATTCTGCTTGGAGGATTTTTAAGAGTGACTTTCTTACCCTTCACCCATACTATATATACCCTCATTACCCACAAATTGTAAGGAGGCCATTCAGAGAAAAAAACCCTAGATAGGTTTTCAACAACACACACACCCATATTTTAGAGAGAGAGCTGCGCATCCTTAGTGAGAAATCTTGTAGTCTCTTCTCCTTCCCTCTCCCATTGTCATACCTTGAGAGGAGATTTGTACCCAAACACAACCCACACATATTCAGAGTGTAGAGAGTGTTTTGGAGCTTGGGAAGCTTTGGGGATTTGCCAAAAGAAACTAGTGAGGCTTGGTGGATGCAATCGGGCGTATTGCAGGATCCAGAAAGCTAGACAAGAGACGGTTTCAAGAAGTCTTGTTGGAGTAGGAGCTTGGAGGGCTTAGGTACATCGGGTAGATTAGGCTTGGAGGGTCTCTTGCTAACTCATGTATCCCAATTGATTGTCTAGTGGATCGATTTACCACTTGGAGGGCAGAGAGAGGTTTTTCACCGAGTTCTTCGGTTTCCTCTTCAATAACACATCGGCGTGTTATCTTGTGTTTGCATTCTCTCTGCCCTTACTCTTTTACATTTTATTTTACTGTTGTGTTATAATGATTATGGGTTAGAGTAGCTTGTTTGTTTATCCGCTCACATTTACTTTATTCCACACTTAGTATTAAGTTAGAGTAAAATCAATTGGGCCGTAACTTTAATTTGGGGGTCTAAATAGCTCTTGTATTTTTACCCCATTTTCAAGCTTTCACTTACTAATTAAGTATATGCACTCACCAATTAATCTATGTGATTAATGAGTTACATGTGTTTAGGGATAACTAACTCTATCCAAATTCCAACACTTGTAATAAACTAATGACATGGATTACAGTTAAATGAAAAAAAAAATTTACAATATGGAAGCACAAAAACTACCAACGACCAAATGCGGGGTTCCTAACCAGTTTTTTAAGATAAGGCAAGTTTTGATACCAATTTATTCTGGCTTGTTTATTTTGAGTGTGGCTAGAAAACAGCTGGTTTATACAAAATATAAATAGAAAAATAAATGAAATAATCATAAAAATAACACAAATTTATGTGGTTCAAGCTTGCCTATGTTCACTAGGGACATCAAGGAAAATGTTTCACTATGAAAATGGGGAATTAAATATGTGGTACAAAGGCACTCTCATAAAATTGAAACCCCAAATACACCCAAAACTTCTCTCTCACCACAACTAGCCCACCATATGAGTTCTTAATTCCCTAAATCTGTGTACAATTGACCAAAGTTATGTGTATGCTAGAATTTAGGTGTGCCCATCAAAAAAAAGGAAAAAAAAAAGAAGAAGAATTTAGGCGTGGATTTTTTTTTTTTTTTTTTTTTTGATGAAGGTGGAGATAAAATATTTAAGTACTTGTCCCAAATGGCAATGGAATAATAGAGTACAGATACTACTTGAAGCTAAGTCCTAGTTGCACGCAAAACCATGCCCACCAACTTCGTCAAATTCATGATGGGACTTATTATTTATGTGAGAAGTACGTATTTATGGTATTCTAGGAGTACATAATAATTTTCCCATCAAAATCAAGAAAATAGCGCTGAAGAAATAAACCAATAATATCTGTTTGCTTACGAGGGAATGATATTGCCCACTTCACGGTTACAATGCTTTGACACTAGTCTAAGATGATTCATGATTGTAGATAATGTTGACTTTGAATAAAGGTTACCTAAGCCATCTGATTAGCTTGTATGATACTCACTCGAGACAATTTCAAATACGAGTTGCATATACCAATTTCTTCTCTCTCTCTCTCTCTCTCTCTCTCTCTCCTTATATACATATACATACATACATACATATATATATATATATATATATATATTCTTTTAAGAATTCCTATAAATATGAGATGTTAAACCTCAAAAATGTTATGGAAAATATGGAGGGTCACAAAATTGGAATAATGGTTCTTCTTTTTTGCGGTATGATCCAATTTGTCACTTGTGATAATCTCAAAATCATAATTACTACTCAAAGCTCTCCAATTCACGTGAAGATGTGTTTCTAACTATCCCTGAAGAGAATTTATTGAGACAAATTTGCTTTGTCAAGGTATATGATTATACAAGTTCTTTCAGAATTAAATTTTTAGGTTTATCATTTGGGAGATTATCTGATTGTACAGATTTTGAGTAACTGTAATTTGGGGAGCTTTGTGCTTTTTTTTTTTTTTTCTCCCTGGATTGATAATCAGTAATTACACGTACACTCCCATTGCGTCTTGACTCTTGAACCCACTATCTCACTGGACAAAAGGAACAATACTTCCTATTTCCTTTTTAAATTGAGATGTTTGCGGTTACTGGACCTTAGGTTCCGTTTGGTTGGAAGAGTGGAAAAGTGGAAGGATGGAAAATTAGTGGGAGGATAGAAAAGATTTGATTTTCCCTCATGTGTGTTTGGTTGGAAGGGTGGAAAAGTGGGAGGATGAAAAACTTTTTTATTTGGTTGGAGAGAAAAATGGGAGGATGAAAAATGTAGTTTATATAAATTGACTATTATGTCCTTGTTATATAATAATGGAAAAGTGAGAGGGGTAGATGAGTGTAATAAAGTAAGGGTATTTGTGTAAAATACATTTCTCATCACTTTACCCTCCTCATTTTCCTCTCAATTTGGGAGGATAAAAAAAGTGAGTCAGGAGGGAAAACTTTCTCCTCTATTTTCTGTCTCTCCTATTTTCTTTCTTTAACTAAACAGTGGAAAACATCATTTTTTACCCTATTTTCTTCTCCCTATTTTCCATCCTCCCTGTTTTCACTCCAACCAAACACACCCTTAGGGTGCGATGGTGGGGACCAAGTGCCTAATGGTTACAATTTTTTTGTGCCTAGAGCCTTATAGCTCTACTATGCCTCTTGGTGTTTCTAGTGGAGACATCCAGATTTCAAATCCGATCCCCCCATCCCCAACTATTGAATTATTAAAAAAAAAAAAAAAGGTTACAAATTTTGGTTGATATCATCCCCTTACAAATAATTCAATATGTTTCTTGAGGAGATAGGTCTACGTAAAGCATATACGGTGTTGTTGGTAGGAGAGGCATCCATTTAATGACTAAAAGGAGCAAATTCTAGGGGCTCTTTGTTGTTTTTCTGTCCGCTTAATAGGTAATTACTTAACTGGACATTGAAATTGCGGGTCTAAGATTCAAAGCCCGGTTGTTGTATGAACTGAGTATCCCATTTTAAATGTACACGGTATCGGACAGAGCAATCTGCTCAGATGAGTTCAATCATCTCTATCCTCATTCCCGACTCGTACGGCTAAAAGCCTGGTGAATGATATGAGGGCAGTGGAGTTGCAAGTTGTTTTGTAATTATTGTAATATTTATGGAAAATTAATTTTTTTGCCATTGTGTGTTTGTTGTTGAAGACTTGAAGCTATCTGATTGAATTATATATTTACGGTTAGTATTCCCTTTGTGTGTTTGCCATTGTGTGTTCCTTTTTATTATAAATTTATTTACATTTATTCCTCAAAGTTGGATTCTGAAATTGACTTTGCTGATTGATACAGGCACAGGAAACAGTGTCGACTCTCTTGATGACTCAGTAGATGGGGGCATCGAATGCTCTGATTTAGCTGACGCAACTGTTGAAAGGTCTTTTGATGATTTGCAAGATAATGAATCTTCTGAGTGCTTTAAATTCCCTCTAGAGAAGGTAATTCTTTTGCTCCTTTGGCCTAGAGCTTCTATTAGGATGGGGTTTGGTATGGTTTGGAGCAACTCAAATATGTAAATGATCAGAACACTTACAGCAATGTCAAGTTTGCAACTCAGTTGTCGACCTCTCTTGCATCCATGACTTGAAATAGGAAATTCCCTTTCTTAGTCCAAGGGGTAGAACAATCAGTAGGGGGGATCACGCTTCATGAAGCAGAGGTGACTAGTTTAAATCTTCCCCTTCACTCTCCCTTTGGGGCCTAAATTAATTCTATACTGACTCTGGCTGATGGGAAAGAGGTGATTTGGAATTAATGGTGACAAGACAAGCTTTTTTTTTTTTTTCACTCTAGGAAATAGAGAAGTGCTGGGTAATCTTAGTCATACTTTTTGGACAAGTTGATATAAAAGTGTTGCTTTTTTAATATCAAGCATTAACTGGATCCTAAGAGCATTCACAGCAGTGTAGTTATAATGCTATATTGCTAAAATTTAGCTCCATAAACACGAAATTCACGCTGCAGCAGTGGAGGCAAAAGTTAAAATTTTAGATGATTTGCTACAGTGCACATCTATAAATAGATGTGCACTGTAGCTGAGAGCAAAAATAAAATATATATATTTTATTCGGCTGGTTATTAAAATAATACTCCTTCCCTTTTTTTTTCATTCTTTCACGCCTCTCTCTCTCTCTCATTCGCTCTCATCTCTCAAGCTCACTCTCAACTCCAGTCACCGATCCACGAAGCTCGACTCAAGCTCACTCTCTCAACTCCGGTCTCGCTCTCTCAACTCCGATCACTGACCCACGAAGCTCACTGCCGATCGGAGTGCCTAACTGGGTCACCGATCCACGAAGCTCGACTCAAGCTCATTCTCTCAACTCCGGTCTCACTCTCTCAACTCCGATCACCGACCCACGAAGCTCGCCGCCGATCGGAATACCTGACTGGGAAACCCCTGGAGCTTGCCGCTGATCGGAGTGCTTGCTTGTGGATATTAGTTCTTTCACGCCGCCGATCAGAGATTTGGGTTTTTTTTTTTTTTTTTTTCCCCTACTGTGGACTGCTGGTGGTGGTGGTGTTGATGGTGGTTGTAGTTGTGGTTGTGAGGAAAAAGATTAGAAATTTGGGTTTTTTTTTTTTTTTCCTGCTGTGGACTGGTGGTGGCGGTGGTGGTGGTGTTGACGGTGGTTGTGGCTGTGGTTGTGGTTGTATCTGATGTGGGATATATTATTTTATTGTAGTGATTATGTTATTTTATTGTAAATTTTATATTATTTTATTGTGTTAAAAGCTAAAATAGATCCACTGCTGTAGCATGTGTATAGCTAAAATAGATAAAATGACTTTTTGTGTAGCTAAATAGCTAAAATTTTACATCCACTGCTGTGAATGCTCTAAGTCACTACTCTTCATGATTCATGTCCAATCAAATATTGTTTGGTTGTTAGATTTAATACAGTCCTGGTATTGTTTGCCTTTTTAACTTTCTAGGTCAATGACGCTTGCCACTTGGTGCTTCTTTGCCAGACACCCATTTACTTTGGTGGGAGTAGGGGTGTGCATGTGTCGAGTTAGGTCGGGTTGAGAGGATTTTTTGACCCAATCTACCATGGTGGGTCAAAAAAAATTCAACCCAACCCAATCCAACCCAACCCATCACATAAGTCCAACCCAACCCACATGAGTCGGGTTGGGTCGGGTTGAACCCATGAGTTTGACAATTATTATTATTATTATTAAATTGAGTAGAAAAAAATATAAATATTAATATATTAAAAAAACCTAAAGATTAGTATCAATGTAAATCTTTAAAGGCAAACAACACTAATGACTAAACAACAATAGTAATTTATTAGGGTTTGTATGAACTAATTGGTTTTTATATAGGATATGAAGAACTAGTTATTTTAAAAAATTTATTAATTATATTATATATATATATATATATAAATTAAATTAGTATTAGTAGGAGGAACTGAAGAAGTGCTGTTCTACAGCTGTTTGTTTTTTTTTTTTTTTTTTTTTTTTTAATTATATATATATATATATATATAAGTTCCCTACAGCTGATTAAAAAAATTATTAAATATATAATATATTTTAAATATATATTAAATATGGGTGGGTCGGGTCGGGTTTGGTGGGTTTGTAATTTTATGATCCAAACCCAACCCGACCCGCTATAATTTTTTTTTTTTTTTTTTTTTGTAACCTAACCCAACCCACCAAGCCTTAAATCGGGTCGGGTTTGGCGGATCGGTGGGTTTTATGCACACCCCTAAGTGGGAGATATCTAAGGTAAACCGTTGTCAATAAAGAACTTTATTTCCTTTTTGGATTGTATTAGCACTTAATTGTTTAAGAATTTAGTGTATTTGGTGTCTAGTTTATCAATTCCAATCTCTTGGCTACATGTAAATATTTTGTGTGTGTTTGGATACAGCTTATAAACTAGCCTTTTGCTTTTTAGTTTTTATGTTCAGCTTTTTAAAACCTCACTTTTTCTTAATTTTTCTCACTTTTTTAAAGTACAAGTATAATTTAGCACACTTTCAGCAAAAAGTTTTCAACAAAAAAAAGATAAATAAACTGTTTTCAAACGAATTGTATTACAATCAATCTTTCGTTATTTTGTTTGATTTCAAATATTTTAGTTTTAACAAGGAAACAGTTCGCTTCATTGCTGCTTCTTGTAAGAGCATATGGGAGAGCAGAGAAAGTTGATGTACCAGACGTAGTGAAGTTACTGGTCAACCGATTAACTTACCCTAGAGTGAGTATGATCTAGTATGCAACCCAACAAAATGTTGGAATTGAGACCCTTTCTCTTAGTAAGGGGTTTCATGTGGCATGTGTTCTTTCATCCAACTCTTCAGTCTAGGTCAAAACAAAAGCAAAATAAATGTGGAAAGAGTGCATATGACATGTTTGCTTAAAAAATGAGGTGGTCCCTTTAGAGACATTAAATAAAACTTTAAACAGAGGTGAACACCCTACATTAGATCATGCAGTCACGCTTCTTAATTGGAGGCAGACACCTTGGGCAAAAGAACAAATACAGCACCCCCCCACCCCCCTTAAGAAAAAAACTCACGCACTAATAGATTTGATTTCCATTTTGTTAGATTTATGGTTAAGTGATTAAATTTACCATATCTTAATAGCTTAAGCTTTTGGGACAATCGGTAATTAACATAGTATCAGAGCAGGAGATCCTGAGTTCGATCACTGGCTTTACTCTACCTCCCATTTAAAATGTTAAAATCCCACTTGTTGGGCCCCCACTTATTAAGGGGAAGTTTAGGCCCACAAGTGAGGGGGAGTGTTAGATTTATGATTAAGTGATTAAATTCACCATTTCCTAATAGCTTAAGCTTTTGGGACAATCGGTAATTTAACACATTTAGAGTATTAGAATTTGTAGAGCTAGGATGTCTCGTGTGTGGATATGTTCTTGAATAATCCAACATGATCTATTATTAGACATCAAACAAAGTTTTGCAAGAATTTTGTTTTGTTAAATCTGGCAAATATATCTTGATACATATCTTACATTATTGGAGAATCTATATATATTTTGATTTCCATTCAGAATATCAAATTCTCTAGAGCTAGCAAGCCCTCATGTGTGGATATGATCTTGAATCATCTGTTCTAATTTATTATTAGACATCAAACAGAGTATCTGCAAGAGTGTTTTCTATTAAATATGGAAATAAACATCGTGATATCTATTTTACATTATCGGAGCATCTATGTTTCTTTAGGCTCCTTCATGTTCTTTGCACATGAAGTAGTCTTTCCTCAATAAAATATATTGGAGCATCTATGTATTACAATGCTACTGGACACTTGAATCACTAGTTTTAGTGGCAAAGCAACATTGACGGTTTAATTTGAACTTGAAAAGTGTATACTGTGCAACTTGCAATCCATGCTATCAGTCTCACTCGGTTACTCTTTGTATTGTAGTACTCAAGAAATGTGAGTCAAACACGATGGATCATTGAGAGGAAAGAATGGGAGAAGCATCTGTTGAGGTACTATCTACTTTTCTGATCATGGTGATTATTATTCTAATTGAGGTTGTTTCTATGAAGCAATGGGTAAAAAACTGACAGTGTAATGTGCTTACTCTCTAGGAGATAATAGGTAGCAACATCCAACCTGTGTGTCAAGGTGACAATTATAAGTTTCATGCCGCTGCAAGAGAGGATATTGATGTACTAAAGATCTGCTTTCCTAGCTGCAATTTTGACCCAAATGATGAAATCCTGAACTATGGAACTTATTTTTTCAGGTTCGAATGTTGGGTTCAGGTAGGCCTTTCCTGGTTGAGGTACAAAATGCACGCCGAATACCATCTGAGGCATTTGTAAGAGAATTAGAAACAAACACAAACAATTTGGAAAATAAATTGGTGAGTTCAATGCCAATTGTATCTACACTTCTTCTTGATATTAAAAAAACATGATTATGATCGATGGTGCATAAAACATTTTGAGATGCAGGTTGGTGTAAAAAAAATGAAAGTTGTAGGCATTGAGGGGTGGACCATGATGCGTGAGAGAGAAGCAGAGAAGCAGGTTTATGTTTATTTAATAATTTCTTTGTTTATGTGTGTGTATGTATTATTGGTATACTCTTTTTACTTTTATATATATATATATATATATATATATGTATTACACTTTGTGTAACTTTAAGCAATTTTACAACATCTAATAACTTTTTAATAGATTAATATTTTGAAAATCCTATCATTAGATTATATGTTTTTTATGTTTTTAACAAATGCCAAATTTTGTACCAATCTGATGTTATTTTCTATTTAATCCATAAGTTTATCTTTTATGCATAATTTTAAAATACAAAAAATTGAAATTTAAACATGTGACTAACTCATGATGCACGGATTCCAGTACGTGACTAACTCTACCAACTTGAAAAAGATGTTGGCTGCAAAGTTCTTCACTTCATCAATAATGAAGATCAGGAAGCATATTGGTTACAAAACCCTTGGCGTAAAAACACAGTAGCTTCTTTAGAGAGAATTATGAACTAGATCACTATCTGCATGCGCGATGGCCTTTAAAATAAGCCTTATATATGTTTAGGGTTGTGAGAGAAGCAACCCTATACAAATATTTCAATATGGGCCAAAAATCATATATAGAATTTCTGATTTCGTAAGACAAAAACAGCTTGTGTTGAGCTTCTTTCGAGCTTCAACATTAATTTTCGATAGAAGTCTTTCTGTCGAGATAGCTATCAAACTTTAATGAACAGCTCTTTTTCACTTGTTTCTTGGTCAGATCTTCATGGCTTTAACACTTGACTTGAACAACATGTTTCTTGAAGTCTTAAACCCATCCTAGATCTACCCAATTACAAGTAAAATGCAATTTGTCAAAGGAATAGCCAATTACATAAAAATGTCCCTAACAATCTTCACCTTTGGCAACTCATGACAAAACCACAACAAACAAATGAATTATGAGAGAAGTCTTAAATCACAACACTCATAACCACTTGATGGATTACAAAATAAATCTAACCCTAACATAAACTCTTGAAAAACTTTGCAAGAAGAGAGTTCATGGCATGGTAGACTTTCATAACCTGTCTTTCTAAAACACTTAAACAAAACTCATCAAGGCATCACATGTGAAACAAAAATAAAGATTGCATACATAAAGAAACATATGTATAAAGAGAGAAAAGAAACAACTCATGTAGAGTTAGGTGAAGAAAAACATACATCATCATCATCATATATATGAAAATAAAGTACAATGTATGTAAATAAATGGTCATAAGACCAATGTACAAGAGGATAATGTAAAAAGAGAAAGAAGAAAATACATGTAAACCTCACTACATCCCTAAAAAAAATATACACACTTCCCCTAACAAAAAATGTCCTATACTAACTCTCCCCTAAGTACAAGACTACTCTCAAGCACAAAACTACTCCCCCTTTTTGTCACGAATAACAAAGGGCAAGTCACTGAGAGGTCGTCATCTCGTCATCACCGGAAGAGCTAGCATCATCCTCATCATCATCAGCATCATCAGCCGAGGTCTCTGGAGAAGGAGAGGGAGAAGGAGGAAGACCAGCCATACGAGCCTATCGACAGGCAATGCGGCCTACTCGGTTGTTCATCTGACACATCTCATTAGTGAGATAGTCAAGACGACCACCAAAGTCAGCCAGCATCCGTTGAAGCTGCTCCATGATGGCATCGAGGGTCACACCACCAGCGACGGAAGAGGAAGGAGCGGCAGAAAATGGAGTCAAAAATGGTGGAGACACATGAGCTTCAGGATTGGTCGTCTCTACTCGTGGCTGCTTTGGTCAAAGCTAAGCCTCACTCCACCAGACAGAGCCAGCGCTAATGGCACCTAGAGTGGTGAAAAGATGAGAGAGAGGAATGGGAATGTGAAAGTGCTAAAGGATCGGCGTGATAGTCGAAGGAAAGATGAGCTTATCACGAGTGGCGGTATCCAGATACACATCTAGAATAGATGTGATGAAGTGAGAGGGAAAGTCAATGGAGAGATCCTCCAAAAGAGATAGAAGAAAATGAGCACGAGGCTCAGTAATGGAGTTATAGTGAGACAATGGAGTGAGAGTGAATGTCATCACCATGTTAAGGAACCTTGGGCCTTTGGCAAAACTCGAGCATGGAGTGTTTAGCTTACCACCCTATATGGAAGGAGTCTTACAAAAGTGAGAGATGAGTTCATCTCTAGACACGGTTCAGAGACGGTCACAGCTAGGGTAGTCAGGATGCGCTACCCTAGGAACATGTAGTACCTAGGATATAAGATTCCGAGTAACTACAATATGTGTACCTCTAAATCGCGTAGTGAACTAAGGCACAGAGGTATCAATGTCGTGTATGTTGGAGTAAAACTCTTGAATAAAAACGACGAGGCACCACACGAGTTTCTCAGAGAGAGATTCCCATCTCTGAGTTCGAATGATATCGGGTAGCGGAGTGTCGGCAAAATCCGACAAAATAACTTGGCGTTCCGATTGAATGCCATGGGCCATGAAGTTCTCAAAGAAGTCCTTATGGGCCGTCTCATCACAAAACCGAATATGAAAGGGAAGATCAGAAGAAGAAGACCCGGAACCTTGAAGAGGATTCTGAGTCGGAGTGGATTTGTGCTATTTAGGTGCCATAGCGCAGTCTATCTGTGAGAGAGAGAGAGAGAGAGAGAGAGAGAGAACAAAAACACAACACAGCTAAGAATAGGAATGAAAAGAGAGAACGTATGCATGAAGAATGCATGAACATGTGACGTGCAAAAATTAAAAGCATCATGGGTAAAAACCCAATCCAACCTAACAACACTCACAAGTTTAATCAAGCACACAATCCTAAAATGCATGAAACATTGTTATAATGTATAGAAGATGCAATGCATGAACATATAACAACAATTTCACAAAGCCTAACCCAAAAATTTTAGGAAAAACTCAAAAACCCCAATTTTTTTTTTAAAAACTCCAAAACCTAGGTCTAAAATGCATGAATGCATGAAAAGAGAGAAGATGAGAACACTTACCAAGTGTTTGGAGCTTGATCTAGGCCAAAGAACACGTGGGTGAGGAGATTTGAGAGTGAAAAAGAGGTTTGGGGCAAGAGAGAAGTAAGATTTGTCGAGAGAGAAGTGAGAAAAGTGAATTTTGAATCATGCCTGTCCTTTAAATAGAAAACGCAGCTCGGTGGATCGAAGATTCTATCGAGGATTTGTCGAGCACTAAATCTCGACAGAAGAAAATCTGTTGAGGTGCTGCTGACGGCAAAAGTCATCTCGATGGATCGAAAAATCTGTCAAGAACCTATTGAGCAAACAGAGAGCACAAGAATTTTTCTCTATGGATTGAAGAAGTTGTTGAGATTATATCAAGATGAAACCTAGAAACTTCGATGGATCGAGAATCTATCAAGGATTGATCAAGAAAAGAGAAAGAAGGCTCAATAGAAAGGAATTTGTCGAGGATCTATCAAGGAGCTGTCGAGCTTGAAGAAAGAAGGTTTTTCAAGGGAGGAAAAACACATACAGATGAACACAACAAACAAGCTACTCAAACAAAGATCCAAGCAACATATTAAACTCTCAAAACATCTCTCAACATATATGCAAAGCATACATAGATCTAAAAACACACACACACACACACACTAAATAAGTCTAACCAATTTTATAGTTCAAAAACAAGTTAAGGCAGTTTAGAGAGCATATATTAACACATGTATTTCCTATGATGACCAAATCACATTGTACCTACACATGTATCAAAAGTAGCAAAGAGTATGCGTGTTGCATGTGAAAACATAGTAAGAGTGTATAAGTGTCTCATATTATGAAGATTTGAGACTAGAGAAAATCAATTACACTCACACATAATCATAACTGCTTGATGGGGACTATCACCTTCGAGGTACATCTTATAATTCCCACATCTCCTAGAAACACGCTTGCAATCATATTAAAAGCATTTTTTTTTTCTTTTTGCTTTTATTTTTCTTTGCATATTTTTCTTTTAAGCATAGCATGCATGGGCATATAAGAGAGAAAAAAGAAGTACCCATTTACGTAAGCTAAAACATCCCAATTTTGCTATGTCTAGGCACACAGATGTTATCCATGATTGGCGGGCTTTAGTGATGAGATGGTTATTTATGCATTTCTCTTAGGATTTTCTAGTCCTTCCTGTCAAAAAGAATGATATGAGTATGAGATATAAGAGACAATACTAATCGTACTCATCACAAACACGAGCCACAAAGCTCACTTGCTTAGTTGTGCATTGAGATGCTCATCTAAGCTATAAGAGATACAAAGTACCAATATACATAAACACACACTGTTTTTTTATTTTTTTTATTTTTCAATTTTTTTTTAAATTTTTATGAAAAACAAATAAAGCAAAACTGAAAACAACCAAAACAAAAACATGAAAGAAAACACAAATAGCATAAAACTAGTCTGACTCAAAAGCTTAAAAACAAACAGACAGGACATGCAAGAACAAAATAGAGAGAAGGTGATTTAATAACTTTGAGCCTTTTTCCTTCCACACTTTGGAATCTAGAGGTGGGGGAGGGGGGGGGGGGGGGGGAAGAATTGAAACCGTTCAAGTTCGAAAGGAACATGAAGGCCTTGAGAAGATCTCCAAGAGGACCCAAAGAAGGTGGAATCTCTGACCTTGACCACTAGATGATGACACACTATTACTCTATTAAATGGCTAACCACTTATATCAATTTGGATGAGTGTGTCCTGAAGCTCCATAGTGATGACAGAAATGTGGTTTCTTTGGTTGAAACTTTTTTATTATTATCCTTCTTATTCCTAGGATTTCTAGTCTCTTTCTTTTCAACCTTAGGGGGTGCTCCTATAATAGATTTGCCCTTGTCTAAGTTCTCACTAGCCATTTCAGTTTTAGCTTCATTATTTTCAGCATCATTATCATTAGCAGGTGAAACAAAAACAATCTTACTAGAAGAGGCAATATTAGGAGAAGATAATTCATACCCCAAACTGGTTTTTTCGGAAGCAGCTTTTTGAAAACTCATCGAGCTTTGCACTAGAAGTCCTCTCCAATTGAGCTCTGACTTGAAACAGCTCCACTTCAAGATTCTTGGTCCTTTCATCCAAGAAATTGTTCTCAAATCGTAGTACTCTAATGGTTTGATTGGCTTCATCAACCTTGGTAGAGAGCTCCTCTTAATCTAGCTCCACATTGATTAGCTTCTTGGTGACCAGCCTATACAGTTTCTCATGCTTTTTAGAAACCTTGTACAATTTTACATAGGCTATATGAATGTCATCTCGTTCATCCATTTTCACAAACTTAGATTCCACCAAATCCTCTTCATCATCTACTGTTTCTGTAATCCCTTCAGTAGGATCAACTGTAGTAGTGAAATCACTCAAGATTCCCTCGTCATCACTATCATCTGACTCAGTCTCAGGCTCGATATCACTCAAGGTAGTAGCAAGATCCTTACATTTCCCAATTGACTTGAGATATGTTGGACATTCTTGTTTCATGTGTCCAAAACCTTTACATCAGAAGCACTCTGGTCCGGAGGGAATAGTGTACTAACCGCCATCCTTAGCACCCTTCTTCCCTCTATCTTGGCCTTTGAATTGAGAAGAACTGGATTGCTTACGGTTATTGTCAAAACCTTTCACATTGGCATTCTTCATGAATTTCTTGAACTGCCTAGTGATGTAGGACTTCATCTTGGAATCTTCATCATCTGAAGACTCATCAATTTCATTACTTTTGGCCTTCAGTGCCATGTTCTTACTTTTGGTTCCTTTCCCAAGTCTAGTCAAACCCAATTCATAGGTTTGCAAGTTTCCAATCAACTCTGTCAGAGGAATAAAGTCAATATCCTTTGATTCTTTAATGGCAATGATCTTAGTATGGAATCTTTCAAGTAGAGACTTTAGCACCTTTCTTATGACATTGGGTTCGAGAATAGTTTCCCCAAGATTAAAGGCTGAGTTGACTATGTCTTTGAGTTTGGCATAGAACTCATTGAATGACTCATCCTCCTCCATCTTGATCTCATCAAAGCTTGTAGTAAGCCTTTGAAGTTTTGAATCTTTAACGGCCTTAGTTCCTTCATAGGTCATCTGGAGAATGGTCTATGCTTCCTTTGCAGTTTCAGTTGAGGATATTTTCTTAAACTCCTCACTTGTGACCGCACTGAAAATGGTGTTCAATGCTCTTCTGTTGAAGTTTTCCGATTTGATCTTTGCATCATCCCAATCAGTCAACACTTCTTTTGGCTTAGGCCAGCCAATCTCCATAACTTGCCACACTTTTTCATCTAAAGACTGCAAGAAAGCTCTCATGCGTACTTTCAAGTATGCATAGTTAGTGCCATAAAATAAATGAGGTATAATAAGAGACTATCATCTATCCATGACAAACAAGGGTTAATGGATCACACATCAATGATTAAACCTAATCAGAGTGTGCCCACTCTGATACCACTTGTTGGGTTAAAATGAATTGACCCCTTGCAAATTAATTAATTAGTCAAATTACATGCAATAGCATGGTAGCACAAACAAATCACCAAATAACTAAGTACAACGAAAAATAAATTTGACACAAATGATTTGTTTACGAATGGGGAAAACCACCGAGGCAAATATCCAATTATGTAAGTTTGAACATCCTTATTTTGTTGTACAAGTGCTACACCTTACCGAGCACGGCTTGTATGAATTGCACACAGATGTTTTATGATTGACGAGTCTTAGTGGTAAGATGGTTATTTATGCTTTTCTCTTAGGATTTTCTAGTCCTTCCTGTCAAAAAAAGTGATTTAAGATATGAAAGATAAGAGATCAACCAAATCATACAAATCACATAAAAGAGCCATAAAGCTCACATTGCTTAGTTGTGCATGAATATGCTCATCTAAGCTATAAGAGATACAAAGTTGAGAACTTTGTTTCAAAGGCCATCCAAGATACACAAGTACTAATATATACAAACACACACTATTTTTGTATTTTCTGATTTTTTTTATTATATAATAAATAAATAAATAAATAAATAAAAACTTAAAACAAAACAAAAGCTAACAAACAAACAAACAAAGCATCAAAACTAGACTGACTCAAACCACAACATGAACCATGCAAGAGGTTAGAAAAGAGAAGAAATTAGTTAGAGTCTTTTTCCTTACATATGAGAGATTTGCATAGGGACCCTTTCTTTTTCTTGAACCTTTATTCAGATGGATAAGAAGGAGAGTTGAAACCATGCATTTAGGTTCGAGAGAAGCATGACTACCTTAAGAAGTTCTCCAAAAGGGGCTAAAGAAAGTTGGCCTTGATTTTGGTTTCCTAGATGACACACTATTGCTTTGTTGAGTGGCAAAACACTTATAGCAATTTGGATGAGTGTGCCCAGATGCTCCACAGTAGTGACAGAAGTGAGGCTTCTTTGGTTGAGACTTCTTGTTGGTGGAGCAATGATTATTCTGCTTCATTTTTTTCTTGCCAACCTTAGGGGGTGCTCCTAGAATGGATTTTCCTTTATCACTCCTATCCTCACTCACATTATCAGTTTTAGGCTTAGTTACCTCAGAGTTATCATTATTAGCAGGTAGAACAAATTATTAGCAGGTAGAACAAAAATGACTCTATTTTAAACATTAGAAGAGGTACTACAAGAGGAGAGAGAGTTATCATACCCGAGACCTGTTTTGTTAGATGCAGACTTCTGGAAGTTCAGCATTTCATCCAGCTTGGAACTTGAAGTCCTTTCCAGTTATGCTCTAATCTGAAACAGTTCAGCATCTAGTTTCTTGTACTTTTCAACAAGAAGAATGTTCCCAAATCTCAGTGCTCCAATGGTCTGATTAGCTTCATCAACCTTGGTGGAGAGTTCCTCATGTTCCAACTCCACTTCATTGAGCTTTCTCATAGCCAACCCATATAGCTTCTTGTGCTTTTCAGAAACCTTGTACAACTTGGTGTAGGCAGTGTGGATGTCATCCTAATCATCCATCTTCTCAAACTTTAATTCCATTAGCTCTTCTTCCTCATCAATTACGTCTACTACTTCCTCAATAGACTTAATAGTGGCTGCGAAAACACTCATTATCCTATCTTGGTCACTTTCATCAGAATCTGCTTCTGGTTCCATATCACTCAAGATGGCAGCTAGGGCTTTGCTTTTGCCAATGGATTTGAGATATGTAGGACATTCTTACTTCATGTGTCCAAATCCTTGACACTCATAGCACTTTGGTCTAGCAGGAACACTATTACCTTGACCAGCATCCTTGAATTCTCTCTTACCTTTGTCTTGGGACTTGAATTGAGAGAATGCAGATTATTTGTGATGCTAATCGCTTGGAGAACAAATACTAAGTAAATTTTAAACTATATATATAAACATTCAAATAAAAATATTAGAGAGCATGCCAATAATCAATTTCCATCACAATAAGCCACCAATATCTGACACTAAACTCAAACAATAAGCCTGCATTTGGATTTGGCTAAAAAGCCAGGGCGTCTGCGTCTGGCATTTTTTTTTTTTTTTTGGCACGCGTTTGAGAGACAAAACAGGTATTGTTCATGAAAAGTAGCCGCAATGTTGGACTTTTCAGCCCTTTTCAGCACATCAGTGGGTCTCGTGCACTGTTCATGGGACTCACAAACTTCACTTTTCAACAATTTTTTCATTAAAAATGGGTCCCACGGTACTATTCACACATTTAAAAATTATTTTGCTACAATATTTTTCAGTTTTCAGCTTTTAGCTGTATCCAAATGGACCCTAAATTTCCACGAAAATTAAAATCATATCAAATTCAAACAAGAGCCTCAGAGAGAGAGAGAGAGAGAGAGAGAGAGAGAGAGAGAGAGAGGGAGGAGCTAGGCAAGTTGTTACACATATATGGTTACAACTTGCCCCCCAGAGCTATATGCCCCCAAGACAAGATTGTCAATGCCGTGGGGATATATGCCCCCAAGACTAGGTCAAGATAGAGCTACATGCCCCCAAGACTTGTTGGAAGGCCCGCAAATCAGCATATCCTGGATTTGGTGAACTTGTTTTAAGTATGACTTTGATAAACATATGACACTTAGGCTGAAGAAGACAAAGAGGTCTTTTGCCTAAGTAGTTAGGTTTCAAAAAATCGGTTGAAATGACTAGAGTATCATTGCATATGTAGTGTTGGCTGTTGAACATGAACATACCCTTCATGCCTTGCAAATTAGTTTTTCTTTATTAGCAGGAAAAGCTTTAAAAACTTGTTTAGACTTTGCCATGAGCCATCAATTATCTTGGAAGCGTTTGTTAGTTACTAGTCCTCCATTTGTCTTCATGACATGCTGATACATTACTGCACATTGGTTTGAGTCTAGTCTGCATCTTGTAGAGGAGATAGTCTTTACTGATTAAAGTAGTGACGTGCTATACATGTTATTTATAATTAGTTAACAGGTAAGCATTAGAAAAATGCAAAATATTTTGATTTGGTATTCGTGTACATTTCAATGATTTCATAGATTGATTCCTGGAAACTGTGGCATCCAACATTTTTACATATGTTTTTGTCAAACATGAGTATATCTTGGGCCTGTTGTTTTATTAAAGTATTGGTCGACAGTGTTTAAGAACCTGTGCTATTTTCAGCAGCAGATGGGAGACCTTTAAGATGTTAATTCTTAGTTTTGAGCAGTTAGGGAATGATATTGATCTCACATTTGTAGGCTAAAAAGATTGATAGGATGCACATGGTGAGGAATCAACTGAATATATTGTGAGGTGATCAATTAGAGGATCAATTTGGACAGATGTCAGGCCTTTTATTATAGCCTTGCCATTTTAAACGTTGACAACTTCAAATGAATGCATGATCTTCTATTTCATGCGTATTGCTTATCATTCTTCCTATTCTTTATCCCTTCACTTATATATTTTACTTTTCTTAACAAGTACTAGAGTCAACAGATCATATTAATTCATGTAAACCAATTAACCGTTCAGATCCTTCGTATACTTGGACATTAGAATTTTTGCAGAAGCTGATAGAGCGTTATAGGTGACGACATTACTCAGTTTTGCCCACTGAATTTGTGCTATTAATCATTAGAAAGTCTGGAGCTGGGCTCCACTGGTTACCAAGATGACTATAGGAGCTGTGGAAGAAATATTGCAGACGGTTGCGAGCATAATTCATCTGCAAGTCTGGCAGCTTGTATATAAGAATGCTTGCTGGTCTGTCGAGATGATATCGGAGGAGGACCTTGGACCTAATAATTGGGCCTAAACTGCACAGAGAATTTTTCTCCCATTCTTTTTGTCTTTTAATCGTCGATGTCAATTTTCTTCATCTTCTCCAAACTGTACATCATTCATTGTAACCATTTTTTATTCTTTGTACATTGTGGATAAGCCTCCATTTAGTTTAGGTTTACAAAGGTGTTGTATGTACATGTACTTCAAACAAAGAAAAAGAAAAATCAATACAAATCTACACTACCATTACCATTCGCTAAACATATTTTGTAAGTTTTTGTATATTGTATGAGCAAGGAATAGTAAGTTATAAAAAACTCTAGGGATGCACCCAAACTCATGCTTTGCTAAATTTTACAATATATTTAAATATAAACTTGTAATTGGTACCAAATAATTCTACTGTAATCATAGCCCGAGAGGCCAAATAGCCCAATAACAGCTACGAAGCCCATTAACTTGAAACCCAAATTTTCTTGATGTAATACACGAAAATGTTAGTAATCAAAAGTTCAGAACCACCATTGTCTCTCTCTCTCTCTCACCCCCTGTTGTAGTTCCAAAACGATGTCGTTATGGAAGACGGCGGTGCAGCAACCTCTTCTACTATTACAACTACAACAACACTCAATGCCAATGCATTCTTCTTCCTTCATTTCAACGAACACGATGAATCAGAAGAAGAAGAGTATGAGTAACAGAAGACCCACGTCAATTCACAAAGGAGAACCCACGTCTATGGTTGACAATTCCCTACATTGAACTCTTCCCCTTCTACTTATACTAACCCTCCATTCTCTTCTCTTTCTCAGACTCACAAAAGCCTCGAACTTTTCTCTCTCTTTCCCTGTGTGTGTGAGGCTGTGAGCAATGGCACACCTAAGCTTTGTGGTTTTGGTTTTGGCATTGTCTCTTGGCTCCACATTCGCACTATGAAGCACGGGTGCGTTTCGGGACTCGGGTGTGGGTGCGGGTGTGGGTGCGGGACTCGGCAATTTTGGAAAAAGGTGGGTGCGGGTGCGGCGGGACTCGGCGATTAAAAAATTATTAAAAATATTTTTATTTATATTTTTAATATATTGCTAAGCATACTTTTTCACATTATATAAACATATATCAAATTTAAGAACAATAGTAGATAATAATTAAAACATGTTCATAAATTAAATACAATCCACAAAATTGAAACTAAAACATTCCACAAGATTAAAAGCTAATTTCAGCTAATTTATCAATTTCAAATCTAAATATCTATCCAATAATTAAAATAATACTATTAAAACAATTTTACTATTAAAATATTCTTTAAAAAAATTACTATTAAAAACGCAATATAAAAGCCTCAAGTTAAATATTAAAATAATTTTATTATTCATATATTTACGTGTGGGCCATAGAAATAAAGCTTTTGTCAAATCTCTTTACCATTTCTAACAACCAGTCACGTGCTAGGTTCACAAAACAAAAAGAAAACATAAAACAATGTAAGGAAAATTTAAAATAAAATTGAAAAGTATGAGCAGACAAAACGAAGAAAGGAGAAGAAGAAGAAGCAGCAACAGCCACCTCTGCCATGGACGAAGAAAGGAGAAGAAGAAAAAGAAGCAGCAGCCGCCGCCTCTGCCATGGACAAAGAAAGGAGAAGAAGAAGAAGAAGAAGCAGCAGCAGCCACCTCTACCATGGCCTAGGTTCATTCTAGCAACCGTCGACGTGTTGGAAAACTGCTCTGTAAGGGGATGAGTTCGCCGGTTTCGCCGGATACGGCCCGATTCGGCCCGATTTAGCGCGAATCGGCCTGAGTTTGAGCGGCGTTGGCTAAAAAAAAAAAAAAATACGTGGCAGGACGCGACTCGACGCGGCCGGACACGCGGTCAGCGGCGTCCCTCGCGCGTCGCCGCGACGGACGCGGGTGCGGCTCCTCTGGCGCCGCGTCCGTGCTTCCCAGCATTCGCAAACTCTCTAGCTCCCTCCCCATCATTGTCTCCTGCTAAGCCACCAATTGTGCCTCATTCTGCACCAACTCTACCACTAACTGTGCCTCATTCAGCTCCAACTTCGACACCAACTGCGCCTCATACTTCTCCAACTCCGTCTCCATAAGCATTGCCACTGGCCCAATTGCCGTCTCCAAAGGCCACTCCTCCACCACCTCTACCCTCTCACTCTCCTTCTTCTTCTCCTTTAAAACCTCTGCTCCATCACCGGCCACTCCTCCCCCATCAATCGCAACTCCACCAGCTGATGCGTCTGCTCCACCTTCACCAAACGCTGCTGTTTCGAACATATTTGCCATCTTTAGGTCACTGGCTGTCGATCTCCTTGCTGCTGTTTTGGTCATTTAGAGCCTTTTGATTGCTCTTGTGCTGCACTAAGTGAAGTCAACTATTCTCGTCTAAAGAATGGTCCGTGCTTCCTTTGTAGTTTCAATCAAGAATATTTTCTTAAACTCCTCATTCGTGACCGCACTGAAAATAGCGTTCAATGCTCTGCGGTTGAAGTTTGCCGCTTTGATCTTTGCATCATCCCAATCAGCCAGCACTTCCTTTGGCTTAATCCAGCCAATCTCCATAGCTTGCCACACTTTCTCATCTAAAGACTACAAGAAAGCTCTCATGCGTACTGTTCAGTATGCATAGTTAGTGCCATCAAATAAATGAGGTATAATAAGAGACTGTCCTTTATCCATCACAAATAGGGGTCAATGAATCACACAACAATGATTAAACCTAATAAGAGTGTGCCCTCTCTGATACCACTTGTTGGATTAAACTGAATTGACTCCTTGCAAATTAATTAATTACCCAAGTTAATTAATTAGTCAAATTACATGCAATAATGTGGTAGTACAAACAAATCACCAAATAACTAAATGTAACAGAAAATAAATTTGACACAAGTGATTTGTTTACAAATGAGAAAAACTATCGAGGCAAAACCCCAACGGGTGAATTTAAGGTCACCACTCCCAAGAATCCACTATTATCAATCACAAGTGGTTACAAGTATAAGGAATCTTACTAAACTCTTTGGCTTATCCCAAAATACCAACCTACAGTTGAACCCTTACCCCAATACCCAATTAGACTTGTATTCTAGCGGCAATCTTTCTATTCAATGCACGAATCCCAGTACATTACTAACCAATGATGCATGGAACCCAGTATGTGATTAACTCCACAAACTTGAAGATGTTAGCTGCAAAGTTCTTCACTTCATCAACAATGAAGATCAAGAAACTCTTTGGTTACAAAACTCTTGGCGTAAAGATGCAGTAACTTCTTCAGAGAGAATGATGAACTAGGTCGCTATCTGCATGCGCGACGACCTTTAAAATAAGCCTTATATATGTTTAGGATTGTGAGAGAAGAAACCCTATACAAATATTTTATTATGGGCTTAAAATCAGATCTGGAATTTCTAATTTCTTAAGTCTCAATAGAAATAGCTTGTGTCGAAAAACCCAAAACTAAAAAGTTGTAGATAATTAAGTCACGGTTCCAACCCATCTAGCCTTAAGTCAATTGGATTTTTGAGGAGAGAGATATGCCTGAAATACTGATCAGTACTCAGATTTGATTTTTCTTTTCAGATTCTGTCTCTTTGATTTCTTTCTTTATTTGAAACTTCCAAACATGGTAAACAACCCAAGCACTCTAGTAGCACCTCCTTAGACATTTAAGCATGGTCCTCTAACTCCTCTTTAATTCTAGTTTGGCTTCCATTCTCTCACAAACTCTTGTAAACTCATTTTTTCCACATGATTTCCTGAAAGTAGAAAATTACACACAATGAATAACATCTTATTCAAGAAATTATGTAAAGATAAATAATAGAGACCAATGCAAATCATAGCTTAATTATACAAATTAAGCATAATAATAATGAGATAATGTCCATATAAATATATAACAAGTATACATTTTAAAGCTTTATCAGATAGTTGGATATCTTTATAAAAAATTATATATTTCAAATTAAAATATAATGTCTTTTAATGTGTTGGTTTTATTTTACTTACCTACTAGTGTTATACCCATGCGATACACGACTTAATAAAAAAGTACATGTAAATTAAACAATTTATTAAAATAATATAATTAAATCACTTATCTAAAAAAAATTAAATTAAAAACTTTGAACTTATAAAGGAGATTTTAACTCTTTGAACAAAAATAAAAATGTAATAAGGCACATATAAACATAACACAAATACAAACCAGCTGAAATAAAAAGATGAAACACTTTTGGGAGAGAATACAAAATTTGATAATTCTTAAATAATAAATAGATAAAGTGTAAATATTCATAGAGGTTTATATAATGGATTTCATGGATTTAAAATTGCCTTTATGACTCAAAAGCAAAACCTTGAATTAAAAAAATAAAACAAAACACAAAAACGAAGAAGAGAAATACATACCCGCAATAGTATGGATGGTAGGCTTGATAGAGCATTATACTATGGATTTCACAAACATCAAATTGCCTAAGTAATATGAAAAATCAAAACAAAACAAAAAAAGAGTTAGATTTATAACCAACATAGAAATTATGAGAAGGAGAATTATTGATAATGGGGGAGAGATTTGATTAGAATAATAAGTAGTGTTTCTACTTTCTATCAAAAAAAAAAAAAAAAAAAAGAAGAAGAAGAAGAAGAAGAAAAAGAAGAAGAAGCCGTAAAAAGAAGTAGCAGCGGCTGCGGTAGAATTTACACTAAAAAAAACTCTCTATATATATATTAGAAATTCTAACTCAATTAGGATTCAAAAGTTTTCATAATAATAATAATCATAATAATTTCATCTAATAGATAATATCAAAACATAATAATAATCATAATAATTTTTCAATTCACGTAAATGGCACCCATAATCCTCACTTGATAATTTCAGAAGGTCCTAGCTGTGAATGTTTCTCTCTAATTCATCTGTCTCTATAGGAAAAAAAACTTGAGTTATCAGAAATACAAAAAATTGGATAATGAATTTATGGTTTTTTTATTATAAATAAATAAATGACTTTATGGGGTTACCAAGTAGAGTTGGATGTGTATGCATATTCCAATGTGTATGTAACTTATCTACTGTTGGTTTGGTGATGGATGATATTCATTATGATGCAAATTTATTTTATCAATTACGTTACTCTCATGTAAGGAGAAAAGGTAATAAAGTTGCCCATTCTTTAGCTAGACATGGTTTAGAAATTACAGACTTTGTTGCGTGGATGGAGGATGTTCCACCACCTTTGTTTTCTGTTGTCCAAGATGACATTGTCGGTTTTCGTTTAAGAAAGTTCATGGTTTTTACCCTAAAAAAAAAAAAAAAAAGTAAAAAGGAGAAGAAAAAAAAAAAGTAACCTTATGTGAAGAGGACAAAATCACAATGAAGATTGGTTTATCTCAATAGTCAAATAAATATAACTCTCCAACTCATGCACATGTCTAACACTTCCTAACTATGCATGTTGGTTTTCTTTAAAAAAAAAATTTATAATCCAAAGAAAAAAAAAAGTAACCGTGTATGACTATGAAGAGGGAAAAAAAAAATAGTAAAAAAAAAAAATTAATAATAAAAGGATTAGAATTAGGAGAGTCATCAAATTATGATTTTTATCAACTTAGAAATTATAGGGGAAGAAGATAAGACCAAAAAAAAAAAAAAAAAAAAATTATATCTATTATTTTAAAAATCTAAAAAAAAATTTCCGCAATTTGGTGAAACCACTTGGCGCAACCACAGTTCCGAAGTTCAACTTTTATTATATAGTATATGATTTCAAAAACTTACCAAATGTGATAAGAATGACTTTTTTTTTTTTTTTTTTTGATACAAAGAATGACTTTTAATGTAGTATAATGTAATGGGGTAATAGCTATAATTTTAATACATTGATTTCATGTACAGCTATATGCTTATTAGTTTATTAGATGACCGTTGATATATAATGTCATCATAATTATTTAATTTTAATACATAAACATTTAGTGGCTAAACGTATAGTAATATTTCCGTACCAAATACATTTTCCTTATAAACCGTTTCTGTTTTAAACGTTCTAGCGATTTTAATATGGAAATTATTGATATATATTATAAATGTTTGTTATTTGATTTAAGGAGAAGTGATAAGTTAAAAGTTTGCTTGCTACGAGTTAATGGTTATGGAAAATGTATTGAGTTCTTTTGAATTCACTATTAATGGGGGTAATTATTGGGTACTTCTGGAATATCATATATACGTACTCCCTCCTCTCACATAATTATGAGTCCCACTAATTAAATTTATGGTATGACCCACAATTCATGTGAGAGAGGGAAGTACGCATTTATGGTACTCCCGAAGTATTTAATAATTTTCCATTAATGGATATACTCCTCTTAACTACTATAAATATATATTAGTGGTTGTGAGCCCTATAGGTCCAGCTCAAGACAGTGACATGGTCCACACTCAACCCCACCATCTAGAAACATACATGAATTGATGGTAAATTGCTTCTTGTTATGAGAATACTTTAAAGTATCATCGATGTAACATCTCTCCACTTTCTCTAATTTTATGGAAATTCTAATTTATATGATATGTGATTATTTATATAAATAATTTGAAGATTATTTATTAATCAATTATTGTTCTTAGGAACAACAATTTGAGATGATACAATGTTTACATGAAATATGATGTGATTATCTGTATATATTAAGAGGATTCAGAAAGTTAGTTAATACTTTTTTTTTTTCTGTCAAAAATACCCCTAAATTAAAGAACCAACAACTTAAAAATGAGGTTAAAATAGTAAATTAGAAAAAGAAAGTTAGTTATTATTTTTTTTACTGTCAAAAATAGCCTTACCTAAAACTTAAAAATGGTGTTAAAATAGTAAATTAACAAAAATAATAAATTCCTACTTTTACGTTAAAATGCATTTCTGTTTCTAATAAACTCTTATTTTTACGTTGATTTAAATTCCTACTTCTACTCATTAACTTCCTACAAAATAGGATCACTCTTTGTTAGTTTTAAAACTCCTCCAATCTACAAAACTCACCCCACATATTTTTTTTTTTTTTTTTTTACTTCATCACGATGTATTTGCTTCTTTTGTCTTCCTTTTTTTCATTTTTTTTTTTTTAATTTCATTACACCCTTAGGTTTTTTTTTTTTTTTTTTTTTTTTTGTGATTGGAAAAAGTACAAATCTCAAATTATAATAAATGCTCTAAATTAACACTTACCCAAAATATAGAAGAGCCTCTGAGCACGCTCAGAGGCCAATATATTATTGTTATATATATAAATTTGATAAATTGAAGAACTTATATACTACGTTTATATATAGTCAATGAATAAAATCTTTCTAGATTTTTCTACATTTGATTACAAGTGTTTGCAACCAAAGACGCATAAAGAATTGGACAAAGTTGAATCATTCACAAACCCACGTTTAGCAAATCCTATACATCAACCATACTTTTAATCACAAACCATCCCATAATTTTAGGAAGTATCCAAAAAAACGACAGCCTTGCAACTTGCCAGTCCCATATATATACCCTCTACGCCATCGTCAATGGAACACTGAAAAAAAAAAAAAAAAAACACAAATACAGAGGCAAATTAATTGAATGGCCAACAAGTTCGTTGCAGTGTTTCTCATGTGCATTGTTGTCGTTGCACCATTCGGCGAAGCAGGTATTAGTAGTTCGTTGGACGTGCAGTGCTACAATGACTGCTTCAAAGCTTGCAAGGGTAGGGGCAATGATGACCTCTACTGTGGGTCTTCCTGTGACAGTCAATGTACGGATTACGATTATACCCCGAGTGTTGGTAAGTTTTAGAAATGAATAATGTTACGAGCACCACATTTTTCATAACTATAGACTAAACAAATACAAGGTCCTCTTTTTTCTTTTTTTTCTTTTTTTTACATGAAAACCCCAAATAATCCTATTGAATTGTTGGACGCCATACAAACCGGCCTTCATAACTTAGTGACACCAGATTCTTGTCAGCAATTGACAACTAACCACCTCAATGGTTGTGGGAAAAAAAATTATGAAAAAATTGTGCTATAGACTAAACAAATAGAAGGTCCTCTATCCACCGGGCCTGTGGCCCAAGTGGTACCCGATTCTACAAGTAACTGGATGCTCATGGGTTCTAGCCCCTGCATAAACAGTTACCCAGCATATAAAAAAAAAATACAAGGTCCTCTTTAACTTTGTTTCTTTTACATGAAAACCCCGCTAATCCTATGGAATTTTTGGACACCATACTAACCGGCCTTCATATATATATATACGTTTGTTCTTTGTGCAGGAACCTCTAAAATCAATCAACCCTGAGCGAATGAACGGGAGCACAAAGTCTTACTCAAAGGAATAAAGGGAGATGTTATTAAAATAAAAATAAAAAAGGAATAAAGGGAGATGGATCGTGGGATAAATTAATATGTGTCCTAATGTATTCATTTTACAATTTGTAATACGTATGACATTCTGTTAATTGTGATCATTTTATATTTTGTTTCTCTAAAGAGATTGCAATATTGTCATCCAATGTGTTATTAACATTATCGATCTTATGAACTGGCTTGTCATTCATATTTTTCATGTCTAAAAAGTTCTTAATCTAAACCTAACAAAATTTATTAAAGGAAGAGCTGAAGTCAATAAGATTCTTTATCAATTTATACTCTGAAATCTACTCTCATTAAAAAAAAAAAAAAAAAAAAAAATGGCAAGTCATGTAGAAATCTCATATAATTAGAACTTGATTGTAGGAACCTCCACAGCAAAGAGTTCTAGAGATTTTAGCACAGATGGAATTTACCCCCTAATAGGAGCTGAGGGATGTAATTTACTCCTATTTTGGGGATTAACCTTTAATAAGGGCATGTTTATCAGCTCTTTTTATACTCGTCAAAAAGCCTGTCAGCTCTTTTTATGAAGTGTTATTGTTTACATTCAATATATAAGAATAGCCAGTTGGAATGATTTAGTAGCTTTTAAACTTTTGTAAGCTGATGGATAGGGAATAGTGTTATTGTGCGGTGGTGATGAAAGAATGCTGTTGTGATAATTGGGTGAAATAGTTTGTTAACACAAGGTTAAAGAAGAGAGAGAAGAAAATATGACACTGGAAATTTACGTGGTTTGGCAATATACCTACGTCCACGGGAGACGACAGAATAAATTTTCACTATAACTGTGGACATGGACAGAACTATGCTTGGGCTTGGCCCCCCCAAATTTTTTTTATTTTTTTTTAAATACTAGTATATATTTAGTTATGTTATGTACTAACTTTAGCAATTTGGTTCAATAAAATTACACTTAATCTCCCTTAACAATATTATTGATCATTTTAAAGGCCATAAAAAAAGTTATAGATCTAAAATCTAGAACAAAATTAAATAGCCCAAAAAAATTAGTCCAACAACAAAAATGACAAATAGCATAGCTAAAAATAATTAAGCTTAATCAACTAATTTTACCCAAAACAAACAATCTGGCCTTTTAAAAGTTTTAAAAAATAATTTTGTCTTTAACCAGCAGCAAACGCACGCATCAAAGACACACACAAACATAAACACACACACACACACAAAACGTCGAGTTCCATTTTCAAAAATGATTGCATTGTAATGTATTAAGAAACAATAATTTTGCATCTTTGTCTTTGTTAACAGTTTGTTAATACTAAATGTATGCTTTTTTTTAGAGGAAAATTGATGCTTATTTGGACTTTCATAATGATTTTTTTTTTTTTTTTATACTTTCGCCTCCCCTAACTCTAAGTCCTGACTTCGTCCCTAACTGTGGAGATTACAACAATGACTTGAAAACACTCTCACACAAAACCAAACCCCAAATACACCCTTAGTTCTCTCACAAATAAATAGAGAACACCTATTGTATTTAGACAAAATTGCAAGACACTAACTTCCTGCTCTCTGGTGCACACACACAGAAGAAGTTCTAATTGCTATCTCCGTAGCTCACATGCATGCTTCCTCATTTGATCCACCTCTATTTATAGCCAAGGATTCAGCTGAAATGTCACCAACGTGAAACACCAATTGTTAAGGAAATCAACAATAGTGGCCAAGCATTTATGATAAAAGAATTCATACATTTCGGCTAGCATGATATCCTTGCCCTTTCTTGACAATTCATGAATGCCAATGGAGTCATATATTTCGGCTACATGTCAAGTTTTCTAGACCAATGGGAATGCAAGACTTTTATCAACCAAGAAGTCAATAAATTCGGCTGAGTCCATACAACAATTTCATGCAACTTCTTTGCATTTCTTCACGTATAGCAATTATGCAACTTTCTGATGGTTTGTTGTCTAATTTTCAAGCCACCAATTTGACAATTCAAGCCATTCCAACAAATCTCCACCTTCGCTTGAATTGTATCAAGCTCCACAAACTAAACTCTTCAATCGCCTCCACCTTATCCCTTATAGGCTATCACAAGCCACAAACACTGATCAAGTCCAAGCAGTGTTTGAACTTGCTTGTAGGTACCGGCTTCGTCAACATATCAGCTACATTTTCTGAAGTGTTAATCTTCTCAAGAATAATTTCCCTGTAGCAGTCAACTCCCTTATCTTATGGAATCTCACATCAATATGCTTTGTCCTAGCATGATAAACCCGATGCTTTGCCAAGTAAATGGCACTTTGACTGTCACAATGCAACTGTACTCCTCCTTGGTTCAAACCAAGCTCTTTGACTAGCCCTTTCAACCACAGTGCTTCCTTTGCAGCTTCAGCTACCGCCATGTACTCAACTTCTATAGTAGACACAGCTACTAGGGATTGTAGTATGAATCTCCAACAAACAGGTCTTCTTGATAGTGTGAACACATAACCTGTTGTAGACCTTCTGTCATCTATATTGCCTGCATAGTCTGAATCCACATATCCTACCACTGAATTATCCCCATGTTGCCTCGCAAACAGGATCCCATATCCTGCGGTTCCATTCAGGTATCTAAATATCCACTTCACTGCATTCTAGTGCTCTCTACCTGGGTTTGCCATGTACTTACTGACAGTACTTATTGCATGAGCCAAATCTAGCCTGGTGCAAACCATCGCGTACATTAAACACCCAACTGCGCTTGCATATGGAACCTTTGACATGTCTTCAATTTCTTTTTCATTCTTCGAG
This sequence comes from Quercus ilex subsp. ballota, assembly GCA_032727855.1. Lineage (NCBI taxonomy): Eukaryota > Viridiplantae > Streptophyta > Magnoliopsida > Fagales > Fagaceae > Quercus > Quercus ilex. Next base: position 56,666,903 of record CM064918.1, read on the forward strand.
CACTGACTACCAGATAATTTGAAGTGATTTGCCAATGGGGTGCTAACAGGATTAACATCTTACATGTTGAATTTTTCAAGAACTTTCCTGATATAGTTCTTCTGAGATATCCACAGCTTTCTTGAATCCCTATCCTTGCAAATCTCCATACCCAAAATTTTCATAGCAATACCCAAGTCTTTCATGTCAAACTCTTTACGCAACAAAGCTTTTAACCTGTCAACCTCACACATGCTCTTTGCAGCAATTAACATGTCGCCAACATACAGTAACAAGAAAATATAAGAACCATCATCAAGCATCTTAACATATACGCAGCAATCATACTCACAATGGGTATAACCATTCTGAATCATATAGGAATCAAACCTCTTGTACCATTGTCTGGGAGATTGTTTAAGCCCATAGAGTGACTTCTTCAATCTGTAGACAAGATTCTCTGTACCAGGTTTCTTGAACCCCTCTGGTTGTTCCATGAAGATTTCTTCCTCCAAATTCCCATGAAGGAATGTCGTCTTCACATCCAATTGCTCTAATTCCAGATCCTGATGTGCTACCAAGGCCAGCACTACCCTGATAGAATTATGCCTGACCACAGGTGAGAAAACCTCATTGTAGTCAATCCCATGTCTTTGTGAATATCCCTTTGCTACCAATCTTGCTTTGAACCGTTCGCCTTCCTTTTCTAATACTACTTCCTTCTTTCTGAACACCCACTTTCAACCTATTGGCTTCTTTCCCTTTGGAAGTTCTGACAACTCCCAAGTCTTGTTCTTATTCAAGGACTCCATCTCCTCCACCATAGCTTCCATCCACTTGTCCTTTTCAGAGCTATCGATTGCTTCCTGAAAAGTGGAAGGATCCCCGCTACTGATTACTAAGGAATAAGAAGCAAGATCCTCGAATCCATACCTAACTGGTGGTCTTATGTTGTGTTTAGGCCGTTCTGATATCATGTTGTGATCTTCTTGATCACTATTATGAGGTTCCTTCTCTAGCTGAGACTCCACTTCATCTAGCTCCACCTGCACCACTGATCTATTGTTGTCACTTCTACTTCCCTTTTCTTGAGACTCTTCTTCCTTTCTAAAATCTTTTATCATGGACTTCTCGACAAACACCACATCCCTGCTAATCACCACCTTTTGTGCCACTGGATCCCAAAGCTTGTACCCTTTTACTCCTTTCTCGAACCCGAGAAAAATACACTTCTTGGATTTTGAATCAAGCTTTGACCTTTCTTCGATAGGAATATGAACATAGGTTGGACAACCAAATAATCAACTTCTTTCCCTGTCCATACCTCTTCAGCAACTTTCCCATCAAGCACAGCTCTAGGCGATCGGTTAAGAATGTAACAAGCCATGTTCACTGCTTCAGCCCAGAAGACTTTAGGAAGCCCAGCATTTAGTCTTATGCATCTAGCTATCTCACCAATTATCCGGTTAAGTCTCTCAGCCATTCCATTCTGTTGAGGTGTCCTTCGTACTATAAAGTGCCTCTTGATATCATGCTCTTCACAAACCTTCAAGAACTCCCCATCGTTGTAATCAGTGCCATTATAAGATCTTAGGCACTTGATCTTCCTTCTAGTCTGGTTTTCCACTTCAGCTTTCCACTTCTTGAACTTTGCAAATGCCTTGGACTTGTTCTTCAAGAAGTAAACCCAAACCTTTCTGGAACAATCATCAATGAAACTCATAAAATACCGAGCTCCACCTTTAGAGACCACTTGCATCGGCCCCCAAATATCAAAGTGTACATAGTCCAATATACCTTCTGTCTTGTGTGTGGCTGTTTTGAATTGCATCCTACACTACTTTCCCATGACACAGTATTTGCAGAAATCTAACTTACATGACTTAACTCCAGCCAACAAATTTCTCTTTTGCAATTCCCTTATACCATGCTCACTCATATGCCTCAGTCGCATATGCCACAAGAGTGTATCATCCTCCTCAGATTCAATCATTGCAGCAGCTCCACATACAATGGTATTGCCGAGTAGCTTGTAGATATTACCTTCTACTTTTTGCCTCTTCATCACAACCATAGCGCCCTTTGACACCTTCATTAACCCATTCTCAGACTTATAGCAATAGCCATTAGAGTCTAGGGTTCCCAATGAAGTTAAATTCTTTTTCACCTCTGGAACATGTCGTACCTCTCCTAATGTCCTCACCACATTATCGAACATTTTTATCTTAATTGTTCCTATTCCAATAACTTTTCAAGTAGCATCGTTGTCCATTCGAACAGAACCACAATTGACCGACTTGTAAGTGTCGAACCAATCTCTGTGAGGAGTCACGTGGAAAGAACATGCTGAATCCAGAACCTAAGAATCGATTAGCCTATTGGCACTGGATGAAACAGAAAGCATATATCCATCTGAATCTAAATCTACTACCACAATGTTTGCAGATCTTGATGACCCTTCCTTGTCTTTGTCCTTGCCTCTTTTCCATTCTGGACAATCTCGCTTAATATGCCCCTTCTTTTGGCATTTATAGCATTTCACTGTCTTACTTTTGGATTTGGATCTGCTATGTGTCCTAGCAGAACTGTGATCTCTGTCTTTCTTCCTTCCATGATCTTGATTACCCTTTACCATAAGCCCTTCACCAAAACTTTCTCCCAAATTTTGCTTCTGTTGGTAGTGATCCAATAGGGCTTTTGAGATCTCTTTAAATTCCAGAGCCTCTTTCCCCCAAAGCAGGGTTGTAACCAAGTGTTCGTAAGATGCCGGGAGGGAGGACAGAAGCATCATTGCCTTGTTTTCATCATCGAATTTTATATCAATCCGCAACAAGTCACTGATAATTTTATTGAACGTGTGGATGTGTTGAACCAAATCCGCACCCTCTGCCATCTTAAGCTCATATAGCTTTCACTTAAGATTAAGTTTATTTGTGAGGGACTTGGACATATATCGGCTCTCCAACTTCAACCATATAGCCGCAGTAGACACGTCATCCAAGGCATCGTACATAAGCTCGTCTGCCAGACATAGATGAATTGTACTGACCTCCTTCATATCAAGTTCTTCCCATTCGTCGTCTGTCATTGTCTCTAGTTTCTTTGCTTTCCCATACAAAGCCATCACCAAACCTTGTTGTACCAACAGATCTTTCACCCTTCTTTGCCATAACTCGAAGTTACTAGTTCTGTCGAACTTAACTATGTCTACCTTGGCAATAGAAGCGTTGATCTCCATTGAATAAATCAACCTGGCTCTGATACCAGTTGTTGTGATAATTAGGTGAAATAGCCTGTTAACACAAGGTTAAAGAAGAGAGAGAAGAAAATATGACACTAGGAATTTACGTGGTTCGGCAATATGCCTACGTCTACGGGAGGCAATAGAATAAATTTTCACTATAACTGTGGAGATTACAACAATGACTTGAAAACACTCTCACACAAACCCAAACCCCAAATACACCCTTAGTTCTCTCACAAATAAATAGAGAACACCTATTGTATTTAGAAAAAAGTTGCAAGACACTAACTTCTTGCTCTCTGGTGTGCACACATAGAAGAAGTTCTAATTGCTATCTCCGTAGCTAACATGCATGCTTCCTCATTTGATCCACCTCTATTTATAGCCAAGGATTCAGCCAAAATGTCACCAACGTGGAACACCAATTGTTAAGGAAGTCAACAATAGTGGCCAAGCATTTATGATAAAAGAATTCATACATTTCGGCTAGCATGATATTTGGTAACTTCAGGTGTAGTTCCTTGCCCTTTCTTGACAATTCATGAATGCCAATGGATTCATATATTTCGGCTACATGTCAAGTGTTCTAGACCAATGGGAATGCAAGACTTCTATCAACCAAGAAGTCAACAAATTCGGCTGAGTCCATGCAACAATTTCATGTAACTTCTTTGCATTTCTTCACGTATAGCAATTATGCAACTTTCTGATGGTTTGTTGTCTAATTGTCAAGCCACCAATTTGACAATTCAAGCCATTTCAACAAATGCAATATTTTTTTGACCACAGTAAGGTGAGGGATGTTTCCCTGGGGGTAGCCTCTGAACCTAAGCTCACTCCCAAGGGTCCCAAAAATAAAATTTATCCCTTTATGATTTTTCCCTAATAAATTTATTTAAAAAAAAAAATACAATTGTTACATTTCACCTCCTAAAATTTAAAATAAAAAAAAAAAAAAAAAAAAAATCAACGGGATCAAATTAATAGATTTGTATTTTATGGACAAATTATTTACTCTCTTGTAATTTTGTTATATCACAGTTTAGTCCTTCAAATTTTTCATATTTTTATCCCTTAGAGTTTGGATTAAAATCCCAAACCCTATTTTAAATGGAATTTGGTGATTTTATTTTATTACATGCCTTAAAGATCAAATATAACCCAAAAAAGAAAAAAATGAACTATTAATTGCTAGCCTATTATTTAGCTAGGCTTATTGCCTTTTTTTTTTTTTTTTTTTTTTGGGAAACATACAAATAGCACAAAAGGCAAAGAGAATGATGTTCTAAGACAAAGGTATATAACTTGCCTCATCTTCGTTTAAAAGTTATAATGACTTTTGAGTGAATTTTATAATGTGCTACCATTTTTAGTTCATCTTAAATGTCAGGATGAGTAATGCTTTAGACCAAACACAACCAATTTTACAATTTTTTTGGTTTTAATATTGGTTGTCATCTATACTACTAATAACATGATTCCTTTTTTGGGTTTCATCATTTTATATACCAAAATACTCTCAAGTTCATATGTTTAGAAAGTTTAAATAATAGGGTTAATATTGTAAAATTACTAATTTAAACACTCCTAAATTTTAGATAAATTTGGAAAAGTAGTTTTTTTACACTCTCTCTCTCCCTCATAATTTTTTTTAACTAAATTATTTTAATACAACCATAACCCCTTATCCATATATTTTAAAATTATGCACTTTTATCTCTCTTTATTCCTAAGGGCAAGTCAGTTACTAAAACTAAACATAAATAAATGTTTCTCTGCCTTTGTTTAATTTTTTTTAGACCTCTTTCTTTTTCTCTCAAAGGAATGAGTAGCCGTTTCTGTTAAATAAATTATTAGCAACACAATGTGTTATACCATGTTGTATATACTAGAGTGAATGCAAAAGGGAAAACATAGAATAGAAACACCAAGAACACGAGGGTTACGTGATTCAGCCTTGTTGGCTTACATCCATGGAGGAATCCCTTAAAGGTTACATCTTTATTATATATAAGAGTGTAGTACAATAACCTGTGTTATAATGAACCCTAACATGAGTATATATAGGCGACTAAACCCTAGACCACTAGTACAAGTAAGAGTGGTCTTGAACCTATTACATTGGGCTAATATGTTTAATATATCTCTAACACCCTCCCTCAAACTCAAGGCAGAAGTTTGATAAACGCTTGAGGTTGGATAAGTATGAGAAGATCACTTGGAGATGCCTTGAAAAATGCATTTGAAGAAACCACAATGAAGAATGTGCCAATTCACCAATTTTGGAGTTTCAAATGAAGAAACGGGATCCAAAATTAGAATCTACGCGAAAAACTGAGCAAGATAGGCTCTTTCGAAAATTTTGACTTTTGGTCAAAGTCAACGCAAAGGGTCAAAGTCAACCAAAGTCAAAGTCAATGAATCTTGGTCAAAGTCAACAGTCAGTGACGAGCTACGTGGTTGATGATGAGCTAGGGCTGACATGGATCAAGCTGATGTGGCATTTGCTGACGTCATGGATGACAGCATCACATATTTCGGCACGTGGCAGGCACGTGGGTTGTCCACCGGTGCGTGGAGAATAAGCCAGAAACCCAAGCGACACATGGAGGCACATGCAATAGTGGTTGAAAGCCATATTTCTTCCGTAGGCAGATCGGTGGCCGACATGGCCAATGGGACAGCGCGTGTGGCCATGGATGACCTACACATGAGGAAATTGTGGCAGCGTGTGGGGAGGATCAGGAAACTCAAAAGGCGCGTGTTGGCTCGTGTGGACGCGATATACGGCCACATTTCTCGGGTTTTGCAGATCGCTGAGCAATGAGGCCGACGTGGCGGTGCGTGTGGCTATGATCTAACTTGAGTCTCGAGATTTTTGGCGGTGCGTTGGGTGGTTCTGGAGCTGTTAGCGGCGCGTGGTGGCACATAAGGCTGCCGTTGGGATTCGTGTCTCTGGGTTTTTGTCACGGGAGGTCGTGGAGCACATTTGTGGTGTTGGTTTCATCAGGCGAAGCTTGGATTTGTACAGATCTGAAAAGTTAAGTCACGACTTTGCTTGAGTTTGTGGATTTTGGACACAGTACTGAGCCACGGTGGTTGTGAGATGCCGTGGAGTCTAGATCCAGCAGAGAAGCATGTGTAACTTCTGATGATGGTGTGCACATGATATTCTACTTTGCTTGTTAGAGATGTTTTGTTTGATGCCAAGAACGAAGTTTGGCTCTAATACCATGTTAAATAAATTATTAGCAACGCGATGTGTTATACCATGTTGTATATACTAGAGTGAATGCGGAAAGGAAAGCATAGAATAGGAATACCGAGAACACGAGGGTTACGTGGTTTAGCCTTGTTGGCCTATATCCAAAGAGGAATCCCTTAAGGGATACATCTTTATTATGTATAAGAGTGTAGTACAATAACCTGTGTTATAGTGAACACAATGAACCCTAACATAAGTATGTATAGGCGACTAAACCCTAGACCACTAGTACAAGTAGGAGTGGGTTTGGCCCTATTACATTGGGCTAATATATTTAATATATCTCTAACAGTTTCCTATAAGGTAATTCTATTAGTGTTCTTTTTTTTTTAATCGTTTTATTGCTCATATGATTTTGATTGTTGCATATGATTTTTAGTTGCTTCCTTTTCTTTTCTTTTTTTGGAAAATTTTGACTCTAAACCTAAAAAAAATAGCCTCATCATATGCACGAAACACGTGTAACTCAATATGGGCCATATTGACATCACAATACTAATTAATAACTTGCCACTTAATCTTTATGTGAGTGCATACCCACGTCGGAATTTTGTTTTTTATTTGTGTGCATATATGCCAGTACGAGTTTGTAGTGTATCTGAGAGAAAGAGAGAAAGTTCAGCTTGTACAAAGCATGGTAGTCATAACCCATGATAAACTACTTTTATAGCTTTTGGCAAGAGTGGGGAAAGGGAACAAAGTTACAAAAGAAAGGGAAAAGAACGCATTACATATCCCATCAGGCAAACACAAACTAAGATTGGAAGAAGTTGGGGTCTGATATTACAGCCCCCTTGATCCAATCAGTTTGTTTAACCCAAAAGTTATAGCCATAGAAAGCAAACCTCCAACCAGAACCCTCAGTACAGACCTAAGCAATGGTGCCTTACCTAACATAGCACCCAACCACCCAAACACCAAAGCCAAGCTCACTGCACCCACCACCACTTCTACTTTTACCTTATACTCTTTTATGAACGAAGCTGCAACACCCATCATCAATGAAGCTGTTGAGACTAGCCCATCTTTGGCTCCTAACACAGCCGCACGTAACCATTGGGATCTTTTCGAGTAATCAAATTCCTTGGTTTCTATCTCTAGTGTTGATTGCTCCAGGTCATGAGAGGTGGGAATGGTGAATTTAGCACCATTCAGGGATGTTTGGACGTTGGATGCCATGACAAAAAAAAAAAATGGTTGGGAACTAGCTAAATTAGTTGCTGAGGAAGAAGGTACTGAGGAGGAGGAAATGGAGAGGTGTGGAGAACACACGCCCTCAAGAAGCGTATTTATGGATGGAGACGCCCAGCTACAGAGGCAAAAGTTGGGTATGGCCACTAATGAAAACCAAAAAGATAAAAAGAAAACCACTAAACTAGCACCATTTGCGTAGAGAATTACAATGCTACCTACTAACACTATGGCAGTGGCTACCTCATTAACTAAAGAATGTTGAAACTATGAATTGAGGTTGGTCTAGTCTTTTCCAAGATCTAGTGAAGTTAATAATGCCTTATGTTGGGGACTAGGGATGGCCATACCCATTGGGTAATGGATATCCAACCCTACCCGATTCAAATGTTCCAGGTAATACCCGTTTTTTCATGGGTAGAGCTTAACTGGGTAGGGTATGGATATTACCCAAATTGTTCGGGTAGGGTATGGATATTATCCAAACCCGACCCGTATTTAAAAAAAAAAACCTCCCTCACCGAACGAAAACCCCAAAAAATAATGGATAAATTAAAATCAAAATTATGCAAAATGAAAAGAAACAAACCTCGCAGTCGAGAGTGGGGTCCAAGCCAATCGAAGATCTGATTTTCCATTCGTCTATATCAGCATCTCCGCCTCTAAACGACCGATCGGACTGTTCATCTGCGTTGTCGTTTTGGTCATCGAGCTCTCTACGAAGCTTTCTTCACGAAGCTTTTTGGTCTTTCTTAAAGCACTCGTCGAATGCCGATGAGCACGGCGTGTCGTCGCAATCGCGTGTGTCGTTAGTATCTCGCCTCCATTCTCGTCGCTCAACCTCGCCATCGGTGAGTGACCACGGCAATGATTTCGAGGATGCGAGGGATTCGAACCCCTTTTCGACTCGGGCTCGGAAGCTATCGTCTACGGATTCTGAGGACGCCATTGAAGGAGAAGGAGAAGGAGATTTTTTGAGGTTTTTGTTCTGTGTGTGTTGTGTTTTTAAGTAAACTGTTTTGGATTTTAAAAAAAAAAATTAAATGGGTTTCGGGTAGGGTATGGATATCCATGGATAATATATCCGGGTAAGATTTGGGTATGGATACTAATGGGTATTGATATTCGGGTATCCATGGGCAAACTTTTTGGGTAGGGTATGGGTATACCCGATCCATACCCTACCCATGGCCATCCCTATTGGGGACCCTAATTATTTGGTGTGTGTGGAATGGAGCACTACAAGTAATTAAATAGATTGCTCAAAGAGTTTTGGACATTTATGTTAAAAAAAAAAAATTAAAAAAAAAAAAGTTGAAACTTTGAGGGACGTATGGAACTGAATGCCATAGGGCTCAAACAGCTGCATATGCGACCTAGATTAGGTGAACCAACCTGGAAATTAAGCCAAATTTCCCTAAAGGATAACTTTCACTTTGATGTTCTTGTGACTTCTGTCAAAAATTGTTTTGCCCACACATATGAACTGACCTATTATAATTATTCTCTGATCACATCCCTAAAGAAAGTGGAGAAAGACTCATCAAACATTTATCCAAAAAATTAAGTAAAGAAGAAATCATCTCGGATATACCTTGTTTTGTTGCATCGTGCAAAAGTATTTAAACTTTCAAAAGAATGAAAAATTAAGATGATATATATATACCCAATTCAAACCGACCAACAGGGAAAAAAAAATGTTTTCTTGCAAACAAGCTAGATGAATGACTATCTAGATAGATAATTATGAATGACGAGTAAAAAAGTAGAAAGAGAAATTAATAGTAAAAAAAATATATATAAAACAAATGACCCACCATTCAGAAGATTAGAGAAATCTGACCATGGTAGATATTGAACTAACTTCGTTTCCTAATGTAATGTAATCCTGCATATCAAGATTGTTGAAATATCAGTCAAGCTACAAGTCGTTTTAGGTGTTTTGTTGTCACTGCTGTGCTACACACAGTTTTATGTTTACTAATATTTCTTGTTTAATTCATCACGTGTTGGTCATGTGAGTCAGTTATTAGTTTGTTAAGTTTGTTAATGAGTTAATGATTCAATCTGTATATAAACAAATCAGTTCTTAATAATAAGCAGCAGAGCATTATTCATTTCTCTCTCTCTCTGAAACTTCTTTTCTCTCCCAATTTCAATATGGTATCAGAGCGAGTTGGCTCGGTGCATTCCATCGATTCCTAACTCATCCTCCATTGTTAGGGTTTTTTTTCTTGAAGCTTTCTTCACTCTGTATTCCCTTCTTCTTTCATTGATCTTTCTTGCAAAGTTTCTTTAATTCTTTGCTTTCTCTGATTCTTGAAACTAAGTTCTCTGTAAAACCTAGTTCAAGCTTCTTCAATGGCTTCCGCATCTGCCAATACAGATTTCGTATCATCTACTTCTCAATCCTCTATTCCTGCTTGGGAAAAACCATCCAGTCCCTTTTTTTTGCATAGTAGTGAGAATCCTGGCTTGATTCTGGTTAATCAGCCTCTAACTGAAGAGAACTATGCTACTTGGAGCCGAGCTATCATTTATGCTCTTGATTCCAAGAACAAAACTGATTTTGTTGATGGTACCATCAAAGCTCCAACAAGTTCATCGGATCCAATTTTCCCTGCTTGGAAGAAATGCAACAGCATGGTTCTTTCTTGGTTGATCAATTCGATGTCCAAGGATTTGATCTCAAGTGTGATTTACCTGAATACTGCGCAAGAAGTTTGGGTAGATCTCAAGAACCGATTCTCTCAGAGCAATGGCCCTAGGGTTTTTGAACTACGAAGAATGGTGAGCAATCTCTCTCAGGATAATCTCTCTGTGAGTAGTTATTACACGAAATTCAAGGTAATCTGGGATGAATTGGTCAATTATAAGCCAATTCCCTCATGTTCTTGTGGTATTTGCACCTGTGGTTCAATGGCTGCTCGGGTTGAGTATCAGGAAGAGGAGTGTACTATGAACTTCCTGATGGGGCTTAATGAGTCCTTTGCAACTGTTAGGGGACAAATCCTACTGATGAAGCCCTTGCCTTCACTGAATCAAGTCTTCTCTCTCATCACTCAAGAAGAGAAGCAAAGAAGAGTTGGTTCTAATGCCATTGCAGTTGAATCTGCTGCACTCTTCTCTAGAGGTCCTAATAATTCATCTAACAAAGGAAATTATACCAACAAGCCTAATGGAAGAAGGGAAAGGCCAATTTGTTCACACTGTGGGATTCTTGGTCACGTGGTGGACAAATGCTACAAGATTCATGGCTACCCTCCTGGGTATAAGAACAAAGGCAAGGGGCACTCAGCTAATCAGGTTTCAATGGGTTCCAATTTGGATCACACAGATTCTATGGAGGAGTTGACTACAGTGGCTCTCACTTCTTCTCAATGTCACCAGCTCATGTCCATGTTGCAGGCCCATACCTTGGGATCACAAGGAAATCAAGATTCTTCTCTTGGACCTCATCAAGCTGCCACACTCATCAGTCATACTACCCCTGCTACCAAGTCCTTGCCACCTGGTACTTTTCACACTGCAGGTATTTTACCTACACTTAATACTGCCATTTTAGATAAACCTGAATGCCTAGACTCTATTAATTCCATGCCTCTTTGTTTGCATTCATCCACCAACTTAGATCACTCAGTTTTCTCTTCCAATCATGTCATTCCACCTGCCCTGTTACCTAATGAATGGATTATTGATAGTGGTGCTACTGACCACATGGTTCATTCCATTTCATATCTTACCAAAATTACTTCTGTAGCTCACATCAGTGTCAAACTTCCTAATGGTGAATCTGTCTTAGTCACTCATGTTGGTCAAGTGCAGTTATCATGTGATTTGGTCCTTGACAATGTGTTGTGTGTTCCTTCCTTTTCTTTCAATCTCATTTCCATTGGAAAATTAACACATTATCTGAGGTGTTGCTGCATTTTCCTCTCTCAATTCTGTTTTATACAGGACTTACTCCAGTGGAAGACGATTGGTTTGGGTAGAAAGCATGGTGGTCTGTACATTCTACAGCAAACCAATTCTGCTAAGCTTTCTGTCCCAATTCAATTTTCCAATTTCATGCCCACTGTTCTCTCACATCCTGGTGTTTACTCTCCTTCCTCTGTTGTTGCTGATTGTAGCCTTGTCTGATGTAATAGCACTACTGTTTCAAATTCTGTTTTGTGGCATAATAGAATGGGTCATCCTTCTTCATCTAGGTTGCACTTGATTAGCTCAATAATTCCTGATGTAACTTTCTGTGATAAAGAGCTTCCTATTTGCACCATTTGTCCTTTAGCCAAACAAAAACGGCTTCCTTTTCCTAATGAGAATAACATTTGTTCTTCCATATTTGATCTTGTTCATTGTGATATATGGGGACCTTTTTCTGTTCCTTCTATTAATGGTTTTAGATATTTTCTGACCATTGTTGATGATTGTAGTAGATGTACTTGGGTATATTTACTGAAATTCAAATCTGATGCTAGGTCTGTTATTCAGTCATTCTTTTCTTTTGTTGAAACTCAATTTCACCTCAAAATTAAAACCTTAAGATCAGATAATGGTCCTGAATTTCATATGCCTCAATTTTTCTCTTCCAAGGGCACCTTACATCAACTGAGTTGTGTAGATACACCTCAACAGAACTCAGTTGTTGAAAGAAAACACCAACATATTCTGAGTGTTGCTAGAGCCCTTCGGTTTCAAGCTAATCTGCCTTTGAAGTTCTGGGGAGATTGCATCCTTACAGTTGTATATCTTATTAATAGGTTGCCTAGTCCTTTGTTGAACAATAAAACTCCTTATGAAATCCTTTTGGGTAATGTTCCTTCTTACTCTCATCTCAAAGTTCTAGGTTGTCTATGCTTTGCATCTACTCTCTCTAGGAATAGATCTAAATTTGATCCTAGAGCCTCTCCATGTGTTTTTCTTGGTTATCCCTATGGTGTCAAGGGATATAAATTGTTCAACCTTGACACCAAGTCTATTTTCTTGTCCAGAGATGTTGTCTTCCATGAACACATTTTTCCTTTTCATTCCATGGATTTTCATCTTACAAATGCTTCTAACTCTCTACCACTTTCTGGTGGTTCTTTGTTTCCACCTCCCACCTTCATTTTTGATAATTCACCAATGGAAGTTTCTGACACTATGATTGACACTCATTCCCCTCCCATACCTGATTTACCCATCTCTTCTCCACATGCTATACCAGACCATCCTATCAATCCTGATCCTAGTCTAGTCACACTTGCTCCACCTGACCAGCCTGTACAACCTACCCAATCTGTCTAGCCTGTCCAACCTGCCCATCCAGTACCCAGAAAATCCTCCAGACCTCACAAAGCACCTACTTATCTTCAGGATTTCCACTGTCAAATTGCCTCAACCAAACCCCTACCCTTCTCTTCTATTCCTTTCCCTATTGAATCTGTCCTTTCCTATGATAGGCTATCTACCCCTCATAGAGCTTTCACTGTTGCTCTCTCTGTTTATGCTGAACCCAAGTCCTATGCTGAGGCTACAAGATATCCTCGGTGGCAGGCAGCTATGTCTGATGAGATACAAGCACTTGAAATAAATCATACTTGGCAGCTTACACCTTTGCCAGCTGGTAAGGTTCCTATAGGTTGCAAATGGGTCTATAAAGTCAAACATAGGGCTGATGGGAGTATTCAGAGGTTCAAGGCTAGATTAGTAGCAAAAGGGTACACCCAACATGAGGGTTTGGATTACTATGAAACTTTTAGTCCGGTTGTGAAGTTTGTCACTGTTAGGACTATCCTGGCTGTTACAGCTGCTCTTGATTGGCATTTGGTCCAATTGGATGTTAATAATGCATTTTTGCATGGAGACCTAGATGAGGATGTATACATGCTACCTCCACCTGGTTTTGGTAGCAAGGGGGAGCCTGATTTAGTCTGCAAACTCACCAAGTCTTTGTATGGACTGAAGCAGGCCAGCAGACAATGGTTTTCAAAGCTCTCAACCACAATCATCAACCATGGATTCACTCAGTCCAAATCTGACTACTCTATGTTTACAAGAGTTCATAATGATGTTATCATTGTTATCTTAGTGTATGTTGATGATATTTTGGTAGCAAGCAACAACCTTGAAGCTGTTTCAGAATTCAAACAATTTCTTCATGATCAGTTTAAGCTAAAGGATCTTGGTCCTTTGAAATATTTTCTGGGATTAGAGGTGGCTCGATCCTCCACAGGCATAAGTGTTTGCCAAAGAAAATATGTTTTAGAGCTTCTAGCAGAAGCTGGACAGCTAGCAGCCAAGCCTATTAAATCACCTATGGAGCAACACACCAAGCTGTCAAACTATCATGGAGACTTGTTAACAGATCCTTCTCAATAAAGGAGACTCGTTGGGAAGCTATTGTATCTGACACTGACCAGACCAGATATTGCATATAGTGTGCATCAACTAAGTCAGTTTCTTGCACAGCCTAGACAGCCACATCTCCAAGCAGCCAACAGAATTCTTAAGTATCTAAAAGGGACACCTGGACAAGGTCTCTTTTTCTCAGCAAATTCAGATTTACACTTGAAAGGTTACTGTGATGCTGATTGGGCCAGCTGTCCTGATACAAGGAGGTCTATCACTGGTTTTTGTGTATTTTTGGGTGAGTCATTGATTGCCTGGAAGTCCAAGAAACAACACACTGTGTCCAGGTCTTCTGCAGAATCAGAGTATAGGTCTATGGCTGCTATTGTCAGTGAGTTTGTATGGTTAAAAGGCTTGCTTAAAGACCTATCAATTAGTCATGATCATCCTGCACATCTGTACTGTGACAGTAAAGCTGCAATCCACATAGCAGCTAATCCGGTCTATCATGAAAGGACAAAGCACATAGAGCTTGATTGCCATTTTGTGAGGGAGAAAATACAAGATGGCTTAGTCAAGACCTTTCATGTTTCAACTAAACACCAATTGGCTGATCTACTTACAAAGCCCCTGGGACACCAACAGTTCAGCAACTTACTCTGCAAGATGGGCATGAGCAACATATATGCTCCATCTTGAGGGGGAGTGTTGAAATATCAGTCAAGCTACAAGTCGTTTTAGGTGTTTTGTTGTCACTGCTGTGCTACACACAGTTTTATGTTTACTAATATTTCTTGTTTAATTCATCACGTGTTGGTCATGTGAGTCAGTTATTAGTTTGTTAAGTTTGTTAATGAGTTAATGATTCAATCTGTATATAAACAAATCAGTTCTTAATAATAAGCAACAGAGCATTATTCATTTCTCTCTCTCTCTGAAACTTCTTTTCTCTCCCAATTTCAATAAAGATTTAAAATAAAGTCTACAGGGAAGACACAATTTTATCCAAAAATAAAAAGAGGAAGAAATAATTATGAGAGAGGGGAAAAAAAATGCAAGCATGGAATTAGAATTCTTGGGGTTCTAGGCTTCTAGCTATTACGTACCTTTCTCTTGTGAATTATAGAGAGATCACCGACAATTTCGCCTAAAACAGGGAATTAGAAGCTGGTACACTTCACTCAAAAAAAAAAAAAAAGAAGCTGGTACACTTTATGACCGTTATACCGGTCGTGTTGTTTCATGACTAAGGCATGATGATCAACATGACTAGAAAGAATAAAGGAAAAAAATGTGAAAGAATATTAATCCTCACGCTCCTGTGTCATTTGGATGTTCAATCTAATAAAATTAAAGACAATTTTTTTTTTTTTTTAGAAAAAAAAATTAATAATCACATATACAGAGAACATAGGAATAAACCCATAACGGCAAAGAAACTTTCACCATAAGGTTAGGAGGATTACAACAATAGTATAAGAATTTTCTCAAAAACCCATAATCCAAATACACCTTAATTCTAGCTCAAAAAAAAAAAAAAAAAATACACCTTAATTCTCTCACAAAAACCACACACAACGAAGTGGTTGATTGGATCTTTGACAAAGATATATCCCTCAAAAAAATCCTTTTTTTTTTTTAAATCTTATGATATCGTACATCAATATGCTTTTTCCTTTGCACAAAATACTTGATTCTTTGCCAAATTAATTGCACTCTAACTATCACAATGCAGTACCATGCTATCTTGAAATCAAACTCATTAACCAGCCCTTTGAACCAAACGGTATCTTCTAATGTCGTTGTTACTACTATGTATTCTTCCTATGTGGTGGAAAAATCAACCATATCCTGTAGAGTTTACTTCTAGTTGATTGGGCCAGTAATAAACATAAATAGATTCCCAACCTAATCAACAACTACATAATCTATAGCTCAAATACAAACTATCTAATTCAATAAGATATCGTAGTGACGAGTGCTTGCAAGAAATTTAGAGATCCATTTGTCCATATTCCAATTCTATTTTCTTTGATTTGCCATATTCCTATTGATTACCCTGATTGCATTAACATCAGACCAAGTGCAAACCATCAAGTACATGAGACACTCAACTGTGTTAGCGTATGGAACTTTAGACATATACTCTGACTCCTCATATGAACTCAGATGTAACTATGAGGACAATTTAAAATGGGAAACAGACAATATATTAATAGGTTTCACATTAAGCATACTAAATCTCTCGAATACTTTCTAAAAATAAACTTATGAGATAACCACAATTTCCTAACCTTCTTCTCATGGAGAATTTATCTCCTAATATAAGGGAGCCACGACAACAAACCTTGGGGGTTAATGATGACTCAGTGAGATAGTGTGTGTGAGAGAGATAGGATGACAAACCCTCTCCCTGCATAAATGAGTTTTACTTCTTCTTTTTTTTTTTTTTTAATATACACAGGTTTACTTCTTGTTGGGGTTTTTGATGGTTTATTTATATTAGACTCTTTGTCTTTTGCACAACATTATTAACTCACTTAAAACAAAAATTTTATAAATAAATAAATAAAACTAAAACTTAGATAGGACACACAATGCAAAATTAGACAACAATTAGAATCTACTTTAAAATCTAATTGTATTTTTTCTCCACTTTGGCTTTATATATATATATATATATGTATGTATGTATATATATAGTACCTACCATATATAAAGTGTAAACTGTAAGTAAAAAATTGTGACAAATGTTATCTACTTTCTTCCAATGTGGCAAATATTAGACATATTTTTGCCTACAATATATACTTTAAACGATACTATTCATGTAAACTAATAATTTTCCTAAACGCACATAACCCATAAACACACACAGGCAATGTTTGCCTTTTGCACTTTTCCAACAATAGAGTTTTTATAAGACACACACCTACTCACTTGAACTCACTTCACATAGTAGACACATACGAACACCTCAGTCCTCACTTTACAATACACTTAACATCAAAATTTTACTTTTATATCACTTCATTTATGCAAATTTTTTCTTTAAATTTTTTTTTTATAACTTTGTGGACTGTGAAGATGTAACCCTTAAGGAATAAACTTCGTTTCTTATCACTTTTTGCTACAGTAAACTGTAGTTAGTTTGTATAAATTTTTAAATTTACCACCACCACCAATGTTGCATGCTTTTTAGTGTTTTAGGTGCTAAAATAGCAGTTTAGTTATTTAGCACCGCCAATGTGAATACTCTAAGGCTTTGTTAGGAAAAGGAAGAAGAGGAGAAGAAAAAGAAAATGTTAGCGACATTACATTTTTCCTTGTTTGGTTGGCGTTAGAGGAAGGAAAAGAAGAGAAAATAGAGAGTAAGTTTTCATTTGGGCCCACATTTCTCATCCACTCAAATTGGGAGGAAATGAGGAGAAAGCTAATTAAAAAAAAAAAAAAAATGTAAGTTTTAGGGCCACCGCTAATGATATATAAAATTTCAATTTTGCCCATCACCTTTCATATACACTCTTTATTTTAAGAGGGATATTTAAGTAAAATAAATACCTAGATTAAACATCTTTTATTTTCCCTTCCCCCACTCTTTCCAAACATGCAAGAGAGAAACATTTTTTTTTTTCCATTATTTTCCCTTAATCCTTTCTCTTCTTTTCACTTCTCTCGGTTACAACCAAACATAGTGTAAACACACTCACTTTTGTAAGGACACTTGGACACTCATGCTAGGAATTGGTGCTTATACATTCACACACCAAATGAGCAGCACACCCCTTATTTATATACATGGTTCAAGTTGGTTTTAGGGATGAAAATATGGAAGGATAGAGAACTCCTTTATTTGTTTGAGGAAAAAAAAAATGAGACGATATAAAATTCAATATATAGAAATTTACTCTTATACTCCTTTTACATTAAAAAGAATAATGGTTTATAAGAATAAAAATAAAACTAATGTGGAGGAATGAGAGGAGCAAATGGGTAAATTCCCATCTAAGCCCTCTTTCTTCCCCATTTTCTCCCCAATTTGGGGAGAGAGAAAAAAAAAAATCCAAAATGGTGGGCCCAAGGAGAAAACTCTTTATCCCTACCAAAATCAAACCCCCAACCAAATAAGGTCGCTATTCAAATTTCCCCCTATTTTCCCCTTCCCTTTTTATCCTCCCATATGATTGATATATTGTGGGAACTTTACAAAAATATAATGTACTGAAAAAGTTTATTTGGTTCAAAGTTAGTTGATTAATCTCTATCTTGCAGACACTGATAAAGAATAAATTTGACTACTCAGACCCCATGGCTAATTATTTTTGTAGCCACATAACAGCAGATCTAACCACAAAATATCCGTTCCACACTGATCCAGACAGCAAAGATCAAAAGGTTGACAAGAACAGTTTGACAAATTAAGTAACTAACAATAAGTCTTATAGTATGGATCCAAATCTGGAAAAATATTGTTTCAAAGATAGCAAAAAACAGAGAAATCCAGAAATACCGAAAACTGGAATGAAAGACAACACAAACCAAAATTTAAAAAACGGGTACAGGGAAACACACAATCAGTAAAAATAGAAATGCTATAAACCACAAACCAATTTTTTGAATCTGGTTTGAACTTCAAATGAGTAATTACAGAAGCATCAGAATGGTTCATTTTGATTTTCCATTTTTTCTCTGTCTTTAGTACCAACTTTCATGACTCTTCTAAATTTTTTTGGATTGTGTTATTCAATTCCTCATGCTTTAAAAAACACAACTGTTGGGTCTCAACAACCTACCAATGGACCACAAATATTCACGCAGGAATTTGAAAGTAACTCAAAAACATCAAACAAACATATAGTAAAAGACAAATAGTCACAATGAATGCAAATATTAATTACGTTACAATTCAAAATCTATTTTTTCTTATTTAAACATGATAAGTCACAATCCAAGTGCTTGATTTTATTGCCTTGTACCAACCATAGAGTGAGTGACCCAATTAAGCCCAATTGTTTAGGAAAATTGCTAATTAATTAATGTATGCATAGATGATAGAACTTTACAGGTGTCATGCGTTTGGAAGAAATTTAAGCAAGCACGCCTTTTAGGGTGTTGCATATATTTGACTATTTGTTTAGAAAATTAATTAACTAATATAACACATTGATTGAAACTTTAGTGTTTTCATTTTCAGTGCTTCTGAAAGAGCCCCTTGTTAGCCTTATCATAAAGCCTGTTTGCTAAAAAAAATCCTGAAAGAAGCATATAAGTGAACATAGTTTAGGTCCATCTAAAATGTTCAACCTTTATGCATGTACCATGCAGTAGTAGAAGACTATATATATGTGCTATATGATCTGGATTCAACCAAAAAGCAGCAATATGCAGCGACTAGCACGTACTAGAACAAACAAAAATAGTATGCACAAACTAAAAAGTCTTATCAATGAGGAAAGCTATTGGCTTCAAACCCACCATAATAGGAGCTACTATGTACTACTATATTTTAGTGTTTTGTCATCCTAGGTTCATACCAATCTGTTCAATTTAGTCTATGGATTGTATCGTACGAAAAGATAGTTACTTAATGTAAGAAAATTGACACCTTTGACTTAACAAGTAAGATGACCATAGATAAACTTGAAAAAAAGATAAACATTTGTTTGAGGTAGAAGTAAAAGTCAAACATGTGTTTTCTTATGCTTTATGATGAATATTTGGACCATTTAGGTTAGTTAGGCAACTTGGCTATTTAAAATCGATGGTTAGAAAGATAGAATATGAAATTTGAATAAAGTGTAATTATAAAAGTGGGACAGTTTATGATAAGGTAATGTCTCCTCAGTATTGACCAATTTCAATGGTTTGAATATAACAAATATCATTCTATAGATCTAATATGTTCCATAGTACAAGAAAAGGATGTCTTAGCACCAACAAAAAAAAAAAAGTACAAGAAAAGGATGTATTTCTAAAGTTTTATCAAATTGATTGAGAAAATTAAATGAGTTATTTTATTAATTATATATATTTGAATCTTTTGTTTGAAGATAAGTACTCTTCAATCTTCATACCAGACCCTTATTTTATTGAATTGTTTTTTTGGTACGTAAGAGCTCTTAATTGAGTCGTGAGTTCAAATGTGAAGAGCACACTTCAATATTTGCATTCATTAAGGATCTTAATTCTAGCAAGAACCAAAGAAATTAAAATCTAACTGTACCTTTTAATTCTCTTATTGCAGAAGTCCCAATGTCTTTATCTGGCACAGGAAAACGGTATTCTGCAACTGGAGGGAGAAACAGAAGAAAAAGAAAAAAACAATTCAGACATTAATTTCAGTGGCAAACGAAGAAAAAAAAACTACCAAACAGGAACAAAATTCTAACAAAAAAAACAATAATGGACAAAACAAAACTCAAGAAACTGAAAAAATAAATGGGAACGGAGAACTCTCTCCTTCTCTCTTATTTCTCTGTTTTTGCCAAATTCTAGACGCTGAAAAAAAAAATGAAAGTATATAATTGTAACAAAGCCCATTCTTGTTCGATCATCGCCTATACCAAAAATCAATTGGTATCTTGGTTTGATGATAAAGAGCTATTATAGCAGATGTCATAGGTTAAAACTATCAAAAAAATTAAAAAACAAGCCAATATATGTTGTATTTGGTCCCTGGTTTACCATGGTCCTATCTCTTTCTCAGTAACTCTAGTCACAAGACTCACAACAATGTTCACACAAGGATAAGACTAAGATATAGTTTCTTTGCTGCACTATATTAGATTCTTCAATTAAATAAAAACATACTTTGCTGCACTATATTAGATTCCTCAATTGCTTCTTAAAAAAAAAAAAAGATTCCTCAATTAAATAAAAAAACATAGTTTGTATTAAATTGTTCTAAAAAATATATATTATTTATGTTTTATTGGATCAATACAATCATGTGTTTGGATTTAATTGAGGAACCTAATGTGTTGCATTTAAATTTTACCATTCACACAATATTTTACAACAATCGAGATGATCCGTAATTAATGGTTGATAAGATAGTAATATGTTTGTAGTGGGTCTAAATGCGAACTAATAAAAACCTACATAGTTATTGTTATGAAATTATTTGTGAATATATATAGTAAAAAAAAAAAACCTTTGGATTAGCATATTCCTCCACACAAAAAGCGAGTTAAAATGTAATGAAAGTCCTTTTTTCCTACTGCTAATATTACATAACTGATACTAATTTCTTAGCATTAGGGGGGAAAAAAAAAACAAGTACTATTAGTCCTAAAGCGAGATGAAAAATTGACGACAAAAAGGGAAAAATGAGAAAATCCAACATGAGTAAAAAGCGGGAGACCGGTGTGTTAGAGTGCATGAAAAGCCAAAATGGCCAAATACCACTTTTTTTTGAAATTTTTAGCAAAAAAACACTGTTTCGGAAATAAATAGCAAAGTACCACTTTTTCTAGAACTCGAGTTTCAGAAACTCAAGTTCCTCATCAATTCTGCCACCATGGCACTGGTGAGCTGGAATTTGTGTGATAAAAAAAAATTTATGTGATACTCGAGCTTAGTAAACTCGAGTTCCATGCAACACAATACTCGAGTATACCAGGCTCGAGTACGTTTTATAAATAAAATGCAGATAAAAAATTTACACGGTACTCGAGTTTACCAAACTCGAGTACCGTGTAATTTTGTTTTTTTGTTTTTTTGTTTTTTTGTTTGGGGATAATCAAAAAATAAACATAAAGGTAAAAATAAGTGGTTTTTTTATGTTTTTATTTATTTAAACAGAAGCATTGTAAAATATAGAGATTTTAATTTCAAAATATGAATTTAATTTCTACATTAATTAAAATTGTTCACTGTTTTCTGTATAAACTATTTCTACCATTTTACATCAAATTATTTTCTGTTCAGCATTATTTAAGAAATACCTTGCAAAGAATCTGTTTGTTTCTTTAAATATCTTATTCTGATGTCATATTTGTTGATAGGCCACAAACTGAATGACCCATTGTGATAAAATCAATTAATTAATTAGCCAAGTTATTAATTAATCAATTTAACATGCAAATACGTGGAAGCACAAACAAATCACCAAATACTAAATATGCAGCAGAAAAATAAATGACACGGTGATTTGTTTACGAACGGGGAAAACCCTAACGGCAAAAACCCCATCGGGTGATTTTCAGGTCACCACTCCCGAAACTCCACTATTATCAAATCAAGCGGTTACAAGTAAAGGAATCCCAAGTACCTTACCAACCTACAGTTGAACCCTTACCCCAATACTCAATTTGACTTGATCTGTAGTGACAATTTTCACCTTTGATGCACGACTCCCAAATACATGACTAACCAATGCGCGGATCCCAGTACGCGACTTCAAACACCAACTTAAGAAGGAGAGGTTGGCTGCAAAGTTCTTTAGTTCATCATACACAATGAAAATCAGGAAGATGCTTGGTTACAAAATCCTATGGTGCACATACACAGCAACTTCTGGAGAGAAGATGAACTAGGTTAAGAACTTTGTCTTTTGATCACAATTTGCTTGAACAAGGATTGCTCAATGCTTTTGCAACTTGTGTACTACTTGACGGCTCTTAAAACAATCCTTTTATATGTTTAGGGTTAGAAGAAAAGAAAGCCCAAAACCATATTCACGGATCCCAAGAAAATCAAATCAGAAAAACTGATTTTATAAATCTTGACAGATAGCAGGTGTTGAGGTAGCTATCGAGCAGGTGTCAAGCTTTAATGAATGTGCACTTTAGCTTTCTTTTTCTTGGACAGACTTGATGACTTCAACACTTGATCTTGAAACCTTATTTCTTGAAGTATTAAAAACACCTAGAACTACCCAATTACAAGTAGAGTGCGTTTTGTCAAAAAGATTAGCCAATTTACATAAACAAGTGACATATGTTCTTAACAAGTGAACACACATATGTCCTAACAATCTCCCCCTTTGGCAATCCGTGACAAAACCACAACAAACAAATGAACATATGAGAGAAGTCGTAAATCACTTAACTCATATTCACTTGTTGAATACAATAAAATCTATCCTAACACAAACTCTTGAAAAACTTTGCAAGAAAAGAGTTTATGGCAAGTAGACTTTAACAACCTGTATTTCTGAACACTTTAAACAAAACTCATTAAGGCATCTTGTGTGAAACAGAAATAAAAAGATTGCATACAAGTATAAAGAACATGTGTATAAAGATAGAGAAGAAACAACACATGAAGAGAGAGGTGAAAGAAACATACATCCACATATAAAGAGAATAAGTACAATGTATGTAAAACTGGTCAAAAGACCTCATATACAAGATCAATGTATCTATAAAGAATAGAAAAGAAAAGATACATCAAAACCTCACTACATCCCTCAAACTATATCAACACTCCCCCTGTCAACATGTCCTATACTAACTCTCCCCCTAAGATGACTACTCTCATAAACCCAAAACTACTCCCCCTTTTTGTCACGAGTGACAAAGGGTAGAGTGTCATGTAGACATCTCATCAGTAGAGCTAGCATCCCCATCATCATCATCATCATCCTCATCATCCTCATCATCCTCAGAATCTGAAGCTGCTGGAGTAAGTGGTGAAGGAGTAGCCTCTGGAGCAAAACCACCCATGATCGCCTGCCGTCGTGCAATACGACCAACATGAACATTCACCTGATACAACTCAGTGGAGAGTGTATCGAGGCGAGCGTCCATGCGCTGCAGCTGCGCCATAATATCTCCAAGAGATACATCGCCCGTAGAGGAAGAAGGAGCAGATGTAGAAGGAGCTGATCTGGATGGAGCTAATCTGGACGGTGCTGAACGGGAGGGAGGAGTGGCATCCGTCTGTCGCAATCTAAACTGAGCCTCACTACGTTTTACAGTAGCGGCATCTATGGCACAGATGTGAGTGAAGTGGTCAGACACAGGAAAGGGAATAGAAAAATGGCGTAAGATCCTCGTGATAGCGGAAGGAAAGATGAGCTTATCATGGGACGCCGAATCTAGATGGACATCTATAATAGAAATGATGAAGTGAGAAGGAAAATCTATAGTAAGATACTCTAGAAGTGAAAGCAAAAATCGAGCACGAGGCTCTGTGATAGAGTTGTAGTGAGAGAGTGAATGGAGTACAAACGTCATCACCATGTTAAGAAATCTAGGACCTTTAGCAAAAGGCCTACATGATATGAACTGATGCTCACCCCAATCAGCAGGGCGCTCACAAAAAGCAGAGATAAGCTCATCTTTGGACACAGTCCTCAGACGCTCACAAGAAGGGTAATCAGGAAAATCTATCCTAGGTACCCTAAGTACATCCGCAACAAGCTGCGGTGTAACAAGAATGCGTGTACCTCGAACGCGAGTGAAAAAGAGAGGTACTGAACGGTCAATCCGGTGCATGTTGGAGTAAAACTCCTGAATCAGCACGAGAGGGCAAGTGACCGGGATGTCACACAGTGATCCCCATCCCCTACTGTGAATGACAGAAGGAAGGTCAGAGTCGGCGAAGTTCGCCAGAATGACTTGGCGTTCCGAATGAACACCTCATCGAGAAAAGTTCTCCGAAAATGCCTTGTAGGCATCTCCATCACGGAACCGAAGGTAAGAGGAGCAGAGTCAGAAGAAGAGGAAGCTCCAGAACACAGAGGGTTCCGAGCAGGAGTGGATTTACGTTTGGGTGCCATAGACACTACTAACGTAAAAGAATAAGAAAGAAATAGAGAGGGAGACAATCAGAAAAGTCACAACATAGTTCAAATATATCAAATATGTTAAACAATAAGTACGTATGCATGAGAATGCATGAGCATGTGACATGCAAAGGAAAAAACATCATGGGCTCAGCCCAATCCAATCCTAGCAGCACACAGACATAGAGCACACATCTAAATGCATGTAAATATCATTATAATGCACATAAAATGCAATGTATGATATTTTGAAAACATTTAAGTGAAAACCCAACCCAAAATTTGAAGAAAAACTCATCAATTTTGAAAAACCCCAAAAATTTCAAAAAACTCCCAAAACCTAGGTTTCAAAACATGAAATGCATGAAAAAGGAAGGGAAAAAGAGCATACCAGGTGATGGAAATCAAGGGAAGATCAAAAACGATGAAGATCTGAAGATTTGAGTGAGAGAGAACACGTTTGGGAGATGAAACGCCTCGGACAGATAGAGAGAGATCGAGAGAAATGAGTGAAAATCGCGATCTGACCTTTTATAGACACCTCAGTAATTCTCAATAGCTGAGGTGTCGAGAGGTATCGAGGAGGCTGTCGAGGAAGGTATCGAGGAAAATGCCTTCGACAAATGCAGGTATCGAGAGGTATCAAGGTGCAAGGCCAAATTCAGATTTAAGAAGCTCGATCGATCGACAAGGTGTCGAGAAGCTATCGAGGAGACAGAGACTTTCTCGATCGATCCATCAGGTGTCGAGACATGTGTCGAGATTGCGATTAGAAAAGGCTTGAGAATCTCGACAGATGACCAGGTATCGAGGAGGTGTCGAGCCATCAGTGAAAAGCAGTTTTTCGAGAAGTGAAAAACACAGACATGAATGCAATCCAACATACACCTCAACCAATGATCCACTCAACATAAAAAGCTCTCAAAATCATCTCTCAACAAGAAATTTTAAGCACATAAATCCTCAGAAACACACACACACACTAAACAAGTCTAACCAATTTTATATTTCAAAAACAAGTTAAGACAATTTAGTGAGCATACATTAGCATATGTAAACACTTGTGATGGCCAAATCACATTGTACCTGCACATGTATCAAGGGTAGCAAAGAATATTGCGTGTTGTGTGTGAAAAACATCGCAAGATTGCATATGTGTATACATGTTATGACGATCTGAGATATGAGTAAATAACTTTAACTCACACACAATCATAACTGTTTGATGGGGACTATCACCTTCAAGGTACATCCTATGACTCCCACATCTCCTAGAAGACACGCTTGCAATCATGTTTAAAGCATTTTTTTAATCTTTTAGCTTTATATTTTCTTTGCATATTTTCTTTTAAGCATATCATGCATGGGCATAAAAAGAGAGAAAAGAAATACCCAACATGTTAAGCATAGACATTGCACTTTTGCTATGCCGAAGCATACGGATGTCTTTGACACTGCACTTTTGCTATGCCGAAGCATATAGGTGTCTATGACACTGCACTTTTGCTATGCCGAAGCATACAAGTATCATACTATGATTGGCGGGCAACAGTGGTGAGATGGTCATTTATGCCTTTCTCTTAGGATTTTCTAGTCCTACCCGTCAAAAAGAGTGATATGAGTGTTAAGTTTAAGAGATAACTTAATCTTACTCATCACAAACAAGAGCCACAAAGCTCACTTGCTTAGTTGTGCATAGAGATGCTCATCTAAGTTACAAGTGATACAAAGTTTAGAAAACTTCGTTTCATTGGCCATCCAAGGTACACAAATACCAAAGTACACATAGCACACACTGTTTTTGTATTTTTCAATTTTTCAATTTTTTTTATTTTATTTTTATATCAAAAACAAAATAAGCAAAACTGAAAATAAACAAACAAAAACATGTTATCAAAGCAAAGCAAAAACTAGACTGACTCAACAGAAAAGAAAGACACACAAGCAATGCAACAAACAAGAAAAACAAGAAGGGAGAAGAAAGTGATGAAATCACTTAGAGTCCTTTTTCTTCCACACCTTGGAAGAACCTTTCCTTTGATTGAATCCTTGAACAGGCAATGAGGGGGAAGAATTTAAACCGTTCAAGTTCGAAAGGAACATGAGGGCCTTCAAAAGATCTCTAAGAGGAGCAAGAGAGGATTGAAGCTGATTTTGGCTTCCAGATGCTATCATGCCATTGCTCTGTTGAGTGGCTAACCACTTATAGCAATTTGGTCGAGTGTGACCAGTAGCCCCACAATAATGACAGAGATGCTGCTTCTTTTGTTTAGGCTTTTAAGAGTTAGCCTTCTTAGCCCTAGGGTTTTTAGCAGTATTCTTATCTTGCTTAGGGGGTGCTCCTAAGATAGATTTTCCCTTGTCTAAGTTCTCACTAGCTAATTTAGTTTTAACATCAATGTTTTCAATATCAGTGTTATTAGCAAGAGGAACAAAAACAGTATTGCTAGTAGAAGCAGTATTAGAGAACGAAATACCATACCCCAAACCAGTTCGATCCGAAGCAGATTTCTGATTGCTAAGCATCTCATCAAGCGTTGCACTTGAAGTCCTCTCTAGTTGAGCTCTGACTTGAGACAGCTCTGCTTCAAGCTTCTTGGTCTTTTCAGCCAAAAAGTTGTTCTCAAATCTCAGTGCTCCAATAGTTTGATTCGCCTCATCAAACTTCGTGGACAACTCTTCACGATCGAGTTCCACATCACTGAGCTTCTTGGTGGCCAGCCTATATAATTTCTCATGCTTTTCAGAGAGCTTGTAAAGCTTCTCATAGGTTGAATGGATATCATCTTGATCATCCATCTTCTCAAATTTTGACTCCACCAGTTCTTCTTCTTCATCTACTTCTTCAACAATCCCTTCAGTAGGATTGACTGTGGCAGTGAAGGCATTTAAGATTCCGTCATCATTGTCGGAATCATCTTCAGGCTCAGTGTCACTTAGGGTTATAGCAAGGGCCTTGCTTTTCCCAATGCTCTTCAGATATGTAGGACACTCATGTTTCATGTGTCCAAACCCATGACACCCAAAGCACTTTGGTCCTGCAGGAACAGTATACTGACCGCCCTCCTTAGCATCCTTCTTCCCTTTGTCTTGGCTTTTAAACTGAGAAGAACTGAACTGCCTGCGGTCCTTGTCAAAGCTCCTTCCATTGGCATTCTTCATAAACTTTTTGAACTGCCGGGTGATGTAGGACTTCATCTTGGAATCTTCATCATTAGAAGACTCATCTGTATCACTGTTCTTCGCCTTCAAGGCCATGCTTTTGCCTTTATTAGACTTGCCAATCCTAGATAACCCTATCTCATAGGCCTGCAAGTTTCCAACCAGCTCAGTCAAAGGAATTTTGTCTATATCCTTTGATTCCTCAATTGCCGTAATCTTGGCATGAAATCTCTCAGGTAGAGATCTGAGCACCTTCCTTACAATCTTGGGTTCAGGGATGGTTTCCCCCAGATTGAAGGCTGAGTTCACTATGTCCTTGAGCTTGGCATAGAACTCATCAAACGACTCATCCTCCTCCATCTTAATTTCTTCAAAGCTTGTAGTGAGCCTCTGAAGCTTTGAAGTTTTGAATCTTTGACAGCCTTTGTTCCTTCATAGGTTGTCTGGAGGATGGTCCAAACCTCCTTAACAGTTTCAGTTGAGGATATCTTCTTGAACTCCTCATTGGTGACTGCGCTAAATAGGGCATTTAGCGCTCTGCTGTTGAAGTTAGCCGCCTTGATCTTAGCATCATCCCAATCGGCCGGTTCTTCTTTTGGCTTAGCCCAGCCAATCTCTACAGCTTACCACACCTTCTCATCTAAAGACTGCAAGAAAGCTCTCCTGCGTACTTTCCAGTATGCATAGTTAGTGCCATCAAATAAAGGAGGTATGATTAAAGATTGTCCTCTATCCATGACAAACAGGGGTCAATGGATCACACAGCAAAGATTAACCCTAATCAGAGTGTGCCTGCTCTGATACCACTTGATAGGCCACAAACTGAATGACCCCTTGTGATAAAATCAATTAATTAATTAGCCAAGTTATTAATTAATCAATTTAACATGCAAATACGTGGAAGCACAAACAAATCACCAAATAATAAATATGCAGCAGAAAAATAAATGACACGGTGATTTGTTTACGAATGGGGAAAACCCTAATGGCAAAAACCCCACCGGGTGATTTTCAGGTCACCACTCCCGAAACTCCACTATTATCAAATCAAGCGGTTACAAGTAAAGGAATCCCAAGTACCTTACCAACCTACAGTTGAACCCTTACCCCAATACCCAATTAGACTTGATCTGTAGTGACAATTTTCACTTTTGATGCACGGCTCCCAAGTACGTGACTAACCAATGCGCGGATCCCAGTACGCGACTTCAAACACCAACTTGAGAAGGAGAGGTTGGCTGCAAAGTTTTTCAGTTCATCATACACAATGAAGATCAGGAAGATGCTTGGTTACAAAGCCCTATGGTACACATACACAGCAACTTCTGGAGAGAAGATGAACTAGGTTAAGAACTTCGTCTTTTGATCACAATTTGCTTGAACAAGGATTGCTCAATGCTTTTGCAACTTGTGTACTACTTGACGGCTCTTAAAACAATCCTTTTATATGTTTAGGGTTAGAAGAAAAGAAAGCCCAAAACCATATTCACGGATCCCAAGAAAATCAAATCAGAAAAACTGATTTTATAAATCTCGACAGATAGCAGGTGTCGAGGTAGCTATCGAGTATGTGTCGAGCTTTAGTGAATGTGCACTTCAGCTTGCTTTTTCTTGGACAGACTTGATGACTTCAACACTTGATCTTGAAACCTTATTTCTTGAAGTATTAAAAACACCTAGAACTACCCAATTACAAGTAGAGTGCGTTTTGTCAAAAGGATTAGCCAATTTACATAAACAAGTGACATATGTTCTTAACAAGTGAACACACATATGTCCTAACATTTGTAAACTCAATAGAATTTAGCAACGTATGATCTAAATCAAGAACCAAGTATAGCTTCTTATGATGTAATAAATTCTTTTTGTCTGCTTCTTTCAAATTGACAATTTCAACATTGTGAACGAAAATAAGATCATCACTATACTTATGCTACTATAATTCTTGAATAGGAATGGATTTATAAGTTCAAAGTTGGTTTACATCGTGTGACCACTGGTCCTGGAGGAATCCATTCAGCCTTATAGTAATAAGCGCAACCGAATATCCAATAATGAAAACCCAATTTGCACTTTGAGATATTTCATAAATATAAAAGTAACATTCTAGGCAACAAAAATCCAGACAAAAAAAAAAAAAGAAAAAAGAACAACAACAACAAATGAAACATGACAAACATCAATTTACCCTGCCATAATTCAAAATAAGGAGCCCAAAAAAAAAAAATACCCAATTAAAATCAAAAGAAGGAAAAGTTTCGTGTACCTAGCATATGTCTTCTTAGTCGCAAGTTCATGTTGCCTTTCTCACATTGCTTGTTGAGTTTACACATCCTTGTCCTTCTCAAAACTCATTCTAACTTGAAAAACCTAAGTAATTCCGACCAAAACAAAAAATATATGTATGAATTTCAAAAAATATTTGCTGCAAACAAAAATTATCTGCAAATCAACAGCTATAGCCCAACTGAAAACAGAAAATTAAAACCTATAAATTACAATTTGATACAAACCAAGACAAAAATATTATATTACTCATTGAAATGTCTTAAAAAGACCCAAATAGATTATCTACTATATGAAAAAAATCATTAATGTAAGCATATATCGTATACATTTTAAAAAAAAAATTGAAAATCTTCAAGACAAAGTAAGCCTTGAGAGTTGAGTCATATTTATTTCATTTTTTTGGGTCAATGATAGATTGCTAACCTTGCTATAAAAGATAGATAAAATTAAAAAAAAAAAAAATTAAGTCATATGGAATTACCCCTCCATGTGCAAGAGCAATGGCCATGATAGTTGTAGTTGACTACATATATGAGACAAATAACTTTTCATTAAGCAAAATCCATCAAGATTTGCAGAAAATTCAAGAAATTTCATTCAACATGAAGCTAGAACCATCCAAAATTACAATGAAAGAAGTCCACAACTCAGAGATAAACAGCTGTACAGAAACCCCAGTTACTTTGTCTTGATAAAAGTCTTTCATTAAGATCAAGCCATATAACACCAAGGGCCAGCTGAACAAAAAATATACCAAAAAAATGAGGGTTCCTTGTTAATGAAATTTTTTCCTTAAGGCTTCCAATTCAAACAAATATTTGGCACCAAAGAACAATACCTTTAATACCAGCCAAATTACTTTTGACTACCTAATTGAAATATGTGAATAATATACACAAAAGAGAAAATAAATGAAACACATTTACCTTGCTTTCTAATGTTTACAATCAGAGAATAAAATTGTTGGAAGCAAACCACAATACATGTAAATAGGGAAAATATAAAGAACATAAGAAAAACTATATTTAACATAGAATTGCGCCTTTCCATCATAATGCAAATCACCTTATTAAATTGTTTATCAAATCCATTATTTCACTATGTTCAAAATATAGACAAATATAGTTTCTAAAACATAAAATAGCTCAAATTGCGACAAACACATAAATTGCCTAGTGTATTTTAGTAGGAAGAGATGGACTTGCTCAACTAATTTGAAAAGGACAAAACAATATTTTTCAATGGTTTAGTTCTTATGACATTTTGCTGCAGCCTAATAATCAAATTATGGGTCTGCTCTGAATTGAAAGTACTTGCAAACTGCTTAGCAACTTGCTTGAGGAGCTCCAGATCACCAAAGATGACTTGCTAAACTCTGTTTCAAAAATAACATAAAAAATGCCAACATTAAGATCAAATCAGGACACAACTAATAACAGCCCTAATTTTTTTTAGAAGGACCTACAATTATTTGCATAAAGCTACCCTTTATAACAATTCCTAAACCAACAACATCAGTATTTTGCAGAAAATGAACAGCCTAATATACTTTAAATCATATAGCAAGTAGTGGATTCCATCTACTCATACCCTGCACTTGTAATAAATTAGTTTTGCAATCTAATTTTGATAGCTACTGCTACAGTAGAATGTTATAAGTTATGGGGAAACAAGGACCCTTTTTTCTAGTAATAATATCTCTCTATTCCCCCCCCCCCCCCCCCCCCCCCCAAAAAAAAACTACAAATACTACCCTTTAAACAAAATAATGCATATCAAATAAAATCAATCTAAGCCATCATACACAGTTAATAGAAGCATTCAACTTTTATATTTGATAATTAAAATCATAATTTTGTTATCACATAACCAAAAAAAAAAAATTTGATTATAGATTATACCTTAGCACTTTGTCGAACACTTTAAGGATATGGGGTTGCCTCTATTCTCTTCTCATGCAATGAAGAACTATTACAGCCTACTGGTTTCTGTTATTCATTTCAAGCATTCCACCATAAAAAATATATCTTGTAAAAAAAATAAAATAAAATAAAAAAAACTGAAGACATTCAGGGGTCTGACGCTGGCAGGAGGTTGGACAATAATTTGGCTTTGCAAAGGCTTGAATCGACCACGAAGCGAATTAGTGAAAGGCCAGAGGGAGTTCTGCGTTTAATGAGACTGAGGAGAAAGAAGAGGAGTTGTCAAACAATAGTCGGTGAGATTGAGTAATGAGCCCTAAACGTGCTTATGTTATGTATTATGCAGCAATTCTGCAATACAATGAAAGAATAAAGGAAATTACAATGAGGTGTAAAAATCACATGCCCAAACTGTTTACTGCATTCATAAAATCTATTTTCTACATTAATTCAAACTGTTTTCTGCATGTGGTTTGTATGACTATAGTTGGCATCTACGTAAATTATTTTCTATTCACTATTTAAAAAATTGTTCGTGTTTTCTCATAAAACACCTAGTGAAATGTTTTTCTAAATTTAAAAGTCAAATCTGAATGCTTTTTCATGTTTAAATTTCACAATAATCGAATTAGTTTTTCTGCATTAATAAATTTTGCTCTTTGTACATCATGTTTATTGTATATTCAAATCTGCTTACTGCATTCATAAAATCTATTTTCTACATTAATTAAAACTGTTCACTATTTTCTCATAAAAATTTTTAACTGTTTTCTGCATAAACTATTTTTAGCATTCTGCATAAAAGTATTTTCTCTTCAGCATTATTTGAAAAATTGTTCACTATTTTTTCTGCATAAATTATTCATTGTTCATTAGGTGTTTTATGATCCGAAATGCTCTAATACCAATGACTACTCAGGAGAAAGCACAGCAGTAATATGGAAGCATAAACAATGATAAAATAGATAATAAAGAAGTAAATAGCAAACAGATATATTCAAAATAAGGTTAAAATGGAGTATGGAATATGAAAAGAGAAACTAGTAAAATCTTACTTGAATAAAAACTTCAGCCTTTGATAAACTTGAAAACAAACTATTGTCTTTGATACAAGCTTGAAAATAAAACTGTTTGATGAGAAAGGTTACAAGATTACAAGAGGGGAGAGACTACAAAAGTCTTTCTGAGGGAGAGGGAAGGCTATTACAAAAGGCTTTCTAAAACTTGGAACTTAAAAGCTTAGAATCTTAGAAACTTAGAAACTTGTCTTCTGTCCTCGTAGTCCGTCTCTTTTATAGGTGAAATGAACCATGGTAAAGTAACCTAAGTAGATAATTTTTGTTTGCAGCAAATATTTTTTGAAATTCATACATATATTTTTTGTTTTGGTTGGAATTACTTAGGTTTTTCAAGTTAGAATGAGTTTTGAGAAGGACAAGGATGTGTAAACTCAACAAGCAATGTGAGAAAGGCAACATGAACTTGCGACCAAGAAGACATATGCTAGGTACATGAAACTTTTCCTTCTTTTGATTTTAATTGGGTATTTTTTTTAATTTTTTTTTTTTTTGGGCTCCTTATTTTGAATTATGGCAGGGTAAATTGATGTTTGTCATGTTTCATTTGTTGTTGTTGTTGTTGTTGTTTTTTTTTTTTTTTTTTTTTTTTTTTTTTTTTTTTTTGTGTCTGGATTTTTGTTGCCTAGAATGTTACTTTTATATTGATGAAATATCTCAAAGTGCAAATTGGGTTTTCATTAATGGATATTTGGTTGCACTTATTACTACAAGGCTGAATGGATTCCTTCATGACCAGTGGTCACATGATGTAAACCAACTTTGAACTTATAAATCCATTCCTATTCAAGAATTATAGTAGCATAAGTATAGTGATGATCTTATTTTCGTTCACAATGTTGAAATTGTCAATTTGAAAGAAGTAGACAAGAAGAATTTATTACATCATAAGAAGCTATACTTGGTTCTTGATTTAGATCATACGTCGCTAAATTCTATTGAGTTTACAGATATGACATCAGAATAAGATATTTAAAGAAACAAATAGATTCTTTGCAAGGTATTTCTTAAATAATGCTGAACAGAAAATAATTTGATGCAAAATGGTAGAAATAGTTTATACAGAAAACAGTGAACAATTTTAATTAATGTAGAAATTAAATTCATATTTTGAAATTAAAATCTCTATATTTTACAATGCTTCTGTTTAAATAAATAAAACATAAAAAAGCCACTTATTTTTACCTTTATGTTTATTTGTTGATTATCCCCAAACAAAAAAACAAAAAAAATTTACACAGTACTCAAGTTTGGTAAACTCGAGTACCGTGTAAATTTTTTTTTCCTGCATTTTATTTATAAAACGTACTCGAGCCTGGTATACTCGAGTATTGTATTGCATGGAACTCAAGTTTACCAAGTTTGAGTACCACATAATTTTTTTTTTATCGCACAAATTCTAGTTCAGCAGTGCCACGGTGGCAGAATTGATGAGGAACTCGAGTTTCTGAAACTCGAGTTCTAGAAAAAGTGGTACTTTGCTATTTATTTCCGAAACAATATTTTTTTGCTAAAAATTTTATAAAAAAAGTGGTATTTAGCCATTTTGGCCTGGTTTTCATCATCAAACAGTGAGAAGAATTTTAACTTTTACAAAAACCATCCACGCTTCTATATCTACGTGTCCATCACGATCCAATAATATAGTGCCAGCCCAGCCCCAAAGAATGGTACACTCTTCTATGAGTGGCGGTGCACCAAACCTTAAACTAAGGCACGTGATAATGAATTAATGAACCTTTTTACTTTTGGGATTAAGTACAAATTAAGTAATTTAAATAACGTTGTTTATAGGAGTAGTGTAAAGAAAGAGTACGTAAAGAATAACATTTTTAGGAACAGAAACACATACACAAATTCAAGCACTCTCTCATGGAGCATCATTGCAACTCTTGCACATGCCTCATTATTTTGCCCCCATTGCCAACCATCATGTCTTATGTCTCAAAATCATCTCCCACCCCCAAATTTCAACTCATACCTCACATTGTGGTTTACTTTCTTATTACCCTCTTTATATACATGGGTGCTATAGATCATGAATACCTAAGAGTATACACTAATTAATAATCAAAATTTGGGTAAAATACGTTTAACATATTTGAGATTTGGGCTAGTATTAGTCAGGTCTAAGACATTTTAAAATTGACCAACTTGGTTTCTAAACAGCGTGAGAGAAAGAAGAGAGAAATGAGTAACGGTCTCTAACAATGTTGGGTTTAGAGACTAAGTTTGTTAGTTTTGAAATGTCTTGAACATGATTAATATTAACTCAAACTTCAGACGTGTTGTCTAGCTATATTTTATCGTAAAAAATTATTACTTTATATTAACAGTGTGCACACTATCACCATGCGTAAAACACATGGAGTAAACAAAGTGTAGAATTTTTTTTTTTTTTTTGATGTGAAACAATCAGAAAATAAATAGTGTTACTAGATGACATTATCCAGGCTAGATTAAATTTCAATCAGGGAGATTCCTCTTAAAGCAATATGCAGCAAGCAAACATGAATGTACATGTACGTCTAGAAGTTCATATTCGGAAAACGAATGAAACAATTCAGTAACCACAAGAGCATATATATTCTTTTACAACCACAAATTTCTGTTGGCTCATAAGGAGTTGTCACATTCACATTCATATGTCACTACAGTTCTTGAAGCCTAAATGTTACAGGGCTTTCTACATTTCATTTTACCAAACAGATTATAGTATTTCTATGGAATATAAGATTAGTAGGCACTCTTATACTAAATGATGAATGATGAGGGTCTAACAAATCTGCAATTTTATTGATACAAAGTAGTATTTATCTTTGTGTCCTTGTGTGCCAGAATTTGCACGCACACATACAAGAAGAGTACAATTATACCAAGCATAAAATCGTAAAAATAAATATTCCATTAATAATAGTAATGTAAAAGAGATCTTGGGTTGGGTTGGTTGGAAACATTGATACATACCTTTATTACGTTTGCGTACGAGCAATGTAATTGGCCAATGCAACCAACGGCACCGTTTTCTGCGTATCAAACCCAAAAAGCTGATCCAGAGCCAGCTTGTGCAATTTCCCCGACAAAATCAGAAGAGTACAATTCAGAATTGGCTTTGTTACTCCAAACCAAAATCATATATAACCCGAAATTTCAAAAAATCAAATCAAAACCTAATGTTGCCCAAATACCTAAATAAAAATCAATCCAACCAAATTGAATGAAAAAAAAGAAAAACTTACCGGTGGTAGTTCTCTCAATGTCTGTCTCCTTCTCATCTATGTATCGCAAGGTTTATTTTCTGCTCCTTCTCTATCTCTGGATCGCAAGCACCGCTATTAAAAATTGTAAAAGGAAGTGAAAAGAAAGTCACATATTAAAACCTAATTTCCTTAGCCCTAATTTTTTAATCCAAATCTAGAACCAAATTGGGAAAATTAAACATTTAAACCCAAAATCGAAACCCTAGATCGAAAATCGAAACCCTAAACCTAAAATCGAAACCCTAAACCAAAAATGGGAACC
This sequence comes from Quercus ilex subsp. ballota, assembly GCA_032727855.1. NCBI lineage: Eukaryota > Viridiplantae > Streptophyta > Magnoliopsida > Fagales > Fagaceae > Quercus > Quercus ilex. The sequence goes on from CM064918.1 coordinate 56,703,615, forward strand.
TAAAACACAAAGCAAAACAAAAAATTTTAAAAACTTACCGTTAGTCGACCTTGCGAGAGTGTCTTTAGTGAGATTGAGAGTTCGAGAGAGAGAGGGAGAGAAAGAGAGAGTGTGTGTGTGTGTGTATGTGTGTGTTACTGATCGATGAGAAAGGAATGGAGAGAGGAGGGAAGACCGGAAGGAGGAAGGGGATTCGGAGAGGGTGGAAGTGAGGGAAGGAGTTTGAGAGTTGAGAGTTGAGAGGAAGGGGATTCGGAGAGAGTAGTCTGAGAGTTTTTTTGAGATCGAGAGCTTAGGGTTTTTTTTTTCTTCTGTGGAGTTGTGATTTTTTTTTTTTATATACTAAATGTTGAAGCTGCGTTTAGTGGTCAAACGCAACTCTAAGCATACCCTGAGCTACGTTTGGTAAGCACAGCTCCAGACATATTCAGAAAAAAACAAAAAAACAAAAAACAAAACAAAACAAAACAAAAACAAAAACAAAAAAAAAACCCAGGATGGCAGGTAGCCGCGTTTTTGTAAAACACGGCTTAAGTCCTACCCCAAAAACGCAGCCTCACCATTAAAAAACGCGGCTTCAGGGGGGTCTATAGCCGAGTATAGTAAACGCGGCCCAAAGTCTAACCTGGAGCTGCGTTTTTTATAAACGCGGCTCAAAGCCTAGCCTAGAGCCGCGTTTTTCATAAACAGGGCTCAAACTCTAACCTGTAGCTGCGTTTTACAAAAACGCGGCTTAAATTTGCGTTTTTTGTAGTGTACATCTAGATTCTTGTTAGTTCAACATGTGAAGTCTCTTATCATCAAATAGGAGATTTGGTATTCAATTCTCACATACAAAAAAAAAAAAAAAAAAAAAAAAAAAAAAAAACTAATTAGTGTCTTGACTTGATAATAAAGAGTAATTATCAAAATACAGATGACAAGGTTTAAAATACTATATATCTTCTCAAAAAAAAAAAAAAAATTGACAGCCCATTAATTCATAATTGTGTCATTGTAATTATTTCATACATCCAATATATACATCATTCTATGTTGTTCAATGCATGCATGAAATAACTCCTCCATGATTGGTGGAGCTAAACCGTAGAAGCAGGTTCTTCAATCTCAACGGGCACAACCTTTCGACACCGATCTATATCCTTAAAGATAACCGCGCAGCTTGTCAAACCAAAGAGAGCTAATGTGACAATTGGAAAGATGCATATGACAAGCCCTACGATATCGAATACATGGCTCCCCAGCTTCTTTTTCGCCTCGTCTTTCAATGAGTTTATGTACATGTGAATCGCAACAAACAGTAAGAAAATATAGAACAAATAGATACCAAAAATTACAACATATATTGCACAAGTATTCTGCTTCCCCTCGTCCATCTCAACATTCGTGGTGGCCAATATATATTCTCTTCTCTTTTTTTCTTTCTTAATTTTCAAATACCACATAATTGCTACATAACTTCTAATTTATAATTGCCCAAGCATGTGAGTATATGAAATTGGTTAAGAAATGTTCTAAAGAGTGGTCTCAAATCTGTCACAGAAATAAGCTGGTAAAGACTTGGCAAATCTGCATAACCTATAACAAAAACGACCTTGGAATATGGCAACAACCTGACTTTAGGGTTTGTTTATAAGCGTGTAGTTAATCTCCTATATTTGTAAGCTTGCTAATAATAAAAACAAACTTTTTCTTTGAAAAAAAAAAAAAAAAAAAAGAGAGAGGGTTTGAATTGAGCCAACCTCATCCTATATGTTTGAAATGGATCTATTCATGGATCTATTCATGGTCCAAATGAAATATTACAAACTTAAAGGTGCATCAAATGCTTACATCATTTAAAATTGTAAATGACATGACACTATAATATGTTAGTTGTAAAAAATATAAATTTGACCATAAAATGAAGAGAATTATATATATTCCAATTAGGGAAAGGATGAAATCTCATCAGACCCTTAAACCATTTGCAAAAGAAATACTATCAACACAACAATAACAACAACAATCAAGATTTGGTCCCAAAATTTTAAGTGGGTTATGATTTTGAACAAACTAGTCAGGGTTAACTATATGCATTATTTTTTGTCATTATGTTCTATTTGACATCATACAATATGTTACTTCCTTAATTGACATGTCATTTTTTACTAATTTTGTTTTTGTTATTTTTTGTCTTCCTCTACATTTTGTGGTTAACTTGAATCAATTCACTCTTTTTCACTAGTGCATTAATATTTGTTCTCCTTGATCATGACCACCAAGTTATCTCAAGTGATTCTCTCTCAGTTTTAATCAATAGGGACCACCCCTGTCTTTAAGAGAAATTTATTGCTTCAAATCTTATTTTTCCTTGTATTTCTAATATTCTTAGCATCCTCAATTTATCTACACTCATTTTATAAATATTCAACATTCTGTACTATAAAAGCATAGTTGGTCGTACAATAGTCTAATAAAATTTTCCTTCAACTTAATAGGTTTTTACAATCTTAGAATACTCCTGATGAACTTCTCAATTTCATAAACACCACTCTTATCTTATGATTCTTATACTCTTTCAATATCTCTATCTTATGAATTATTGATTCGAGATAACAAAAAATCTCATGCTTAATTTGGTATCTTTTGACCATCAAGTTTTACAACCCTTACATCTTTGTTTCTACTTTTATTGAATTTACATTCCATGTACTATGTTTCAATCTTTAAACAAGTCTCTAGCTAGATTCTAAAGCATCTTGCCAAATTTCTAACTTGAAGTTCATGACTTCAATGGAGATTTCATTTGATCCCATAGCTTTTACCATTTTCGTCCTATCAATGCGTCCTTTACCTCGGTCATCCAGAATTTTTAAACAAACCTATAGTTTTTATCCTCAATTGTTTATCCTATTCACTCCAATATTTTGTGTCACTTCTATTCAATATTTTATCAAAATATATGAATTTTTCATCTTTCTTTAATCTGCTCTTATTTATAAACACTCTTTGATCTTCATCTTTAATGCATTTGACATCATTCTAAGTCCATTGTTTCCATTTCCCTTATCTTAATATGTTTATAAGTAATTATTTTCTCCATCACTTGTCCCCAATTTGCTATTTAATTCATCATAAATCTTAGATTTAGCAATTAGGACAATATTTTTTGCTTCCCACTTTTCACTTTGTAATTTTCAAAAGCATCGTTGCCTCTACATATAGGCTTTGATCTACAGCTCTCTTTAATCCAAGTGATACTCAAACCTCCTTACTCCACTATCAAGTCTCTCCTTAGTCGGCCGTTCACCTGCTTCAAATTGTCCAAGTACTCTGTTCATTATTACATAATACATTAAGAGAGAGAGAGAGAGAGAGAGTACAAACCACTCAATTTCTAAGCTTCTATTTGATTAATAGCTTTCTTTACCTCATTTCAAAGCAACAAAGTAACCAAGCAAAACACGTAGTTGATTCCAAGCTTCTTTGGTGGCCGACAAAGTAACACAAAGATTAATGTACAACAAGTTTTAAAAAATGAGGTTTAAATGTTTAATTACGTGGGAAATGACTAGTGCACACTCGAGCCATTACTAACAAAGTAGTGCACACACGCTATTACATACAAAGTTGTGTACTAGTTTTTTAAACTAAAATTGTGACTTAGATATTGTTCAATTACGCATTAATTACCAAATAAAACATTGACGCCGTATTAACCTTAATTTAGTAAACATTTTCATGTAATGATAACTTTAACTAAACTTGGTAAGGGTTTTAGGTAAAACCCTCCAAAAATTAATGTATGCCGCAATAAGTGGCGAGTACACGGTATTCTTTAGTAAAAGGCGAAAGAATAGTTCGCTTTGTGCTCACCACACGGCTCCATGAGTTTAACCATATAGGGTAGAGCACCTTATAATTAAGAGTCCTCCATTATTTGCTTTATCTTCTGGACAATGTGGGATTAAGTCATATTCAACATTAATTAGGTCATAATATAAACATACGGTATGCTTGATTGAATTTGTGCATACAGAATTAGATAATCCAAAATGGACAAGAAATATTGATACTAAAAAGTAGTCAACAAGAATGGTGCAACATGAGGAAGCTCGAAGAAGAAGAGTGAAAAAACAAGGAAGAGAGGTGAATTTAAGAAAGAAAACAGGCTGTATTATTCTCAATTAATGAATTACATAGCTTGCCTTGTATTTATATACAACCTGAGGCTGGGAGAGAAGATAGATGGAACAAATTTGAGCTGCAGGATTAGTAACATTGGATATATGCATAAGATACAACTGATTCTTAATTCCACCAACACACTATTGGATATATGCATAAGATACCTTCTTCATGATTGGATCCCTCTTTAAGTAGTGTATGGATAATGGACCCCATAATCACATTCCTCAACCATGTGGAAGCTACATAATTTATCTGATACATAAGATACCTTCTTCATGGTTGGAGTTACTGAGGCACGGGTGCAGGTTCTTCAATCTCGATAGGCACAATCTTCTGACTCTTCTTAATTTCCCTAGAGAAAGCTACGCAGCATGCCAAAGCCAAGAGGAACAAAGAGCCAAATGCAATGACACACATGAAAATCCCTACGTCAAAGCTTAAACTACTCTCTTGCTTCTTTTTAACAGACACTTTCATGGAACGCATATAAGCGAAAACGGCAATAAACGTTATGAAAAGATAGCACAAATAGAAAAAAAACAGGATAATGTACATTGCAAAAGCATTTGGCCTCCTCTCCTCCATCTGGCCCATCCTATTGTCCATGTCTGCCTTTCTTCTTCTTTATTTTTTCTCCGCCTCTTCTTTCTTAAATTTCCATGGCAGCAGAATACCACTGCTGCCTATCTTCTAATTTGTAATTGCCAGAGAAGCATTTTCGACTATATGGGAATTTGGTTAGCAATACTCTAAAGAGTGGTCTTAAAATAGTCACAAAATACAACTATACAAGTAAAAAATGACCCCTGAAATATGCCGACTACTTGATTTGCTGTTTTATATATTTGTTTATATTTAAATTGAGTGGCCCAGTGGGACATCATATTTAAAATTTTAAATGACTTCGTACACTATAATATCAGATATAGAAAATGAAATCTTAATTGTAAAATGAAGAGGATTTTAGTACCCTTCAGATATGTGAAAAGAATGTATATATATATATATATATATATATATTTCAAAAGTACCATCCCATTTGAAAAGATAGAGCCTTGTTCAATTCAAAAACCCATGCCCATTATGTGGAAAGATTATTGAAATATAATTACTTAGGACTTAGGAGCAAGCTGCACGTTGTTTCTCCACCTCAAATTCATGGCTGTTATTGCATTAAAATAAACTAGTTTCTTTGTCCTAGTCCCTTGAGCGACAATAATCAAATGTAATTAACCGAATGATTTCCCATGTTTACTTGATCTTATACAAATTTTGATTACATGATCCTTATAAATTGACATTATTGTTGCATCGCTGTTAACCTTTTATAAGATTAATGATCTAAATAATAACAATTTTATCACATTATTGTAGTAGGCTTTGACAAAGCTCATTTTGTAATATAATTGATATAAGTAGGCTTTGAGCATCCCGCACACATCACAATGTGACAGATCATACAAGAATTAATACTTAGCAAATTAGTCATTCGTGTTTGTTTGTTATTGGAAACTTTGGACAACTAGTACTACTAGTGGCTATAAACTAGTATAACTGTATAAGAGAACAATTTGCAGACAACTTTGACTAGTTTTGTGGGGGTTGGATTCTATTGAAATCAACACCTCAAAAAATTAGTGTATGCCATTTTGGGCAGCAAGCATACGGTATTCTTTAGTAAAAGGCAAAAGAATAGTTCGCTTTGTGCTCACTGCATGGCTCCATATGTTGTTTCTATTAGTCATAGCAACTTATAAGCAGTCTTCATTTCATTTTGGGGTTGATCTTCTAATCGATGTGGGGCTATTACCTTGTGTTCAGCAGTGGGTTAAACAAGCAATGAAGCAAACGAGTAATTGAACACCAATTCCATGATTGATGGAATTTGTGCACAGAGTCATCATACTAGAGGAACTAGAATCACTCTTAATACAAAGAATGGTGCATCATTATGTCTGTTTCAGCAACTCTGCACAACAATAATTTATTTGGAAAATCTATATTCTATCTGTTTCATTTCCTAAGCACCCCTTCAAACAACCATCTTCTGAAATGATGCTCTTAATTTGAAAATTCCGGATTTGCAAAAACTACATTTAACTTTTACATCCACAGAGAATTACCGGAATGAGCTAACAGCTTTCACATCAAAGCCTATAGCATGTACAGGAAAGGTAGGGAAAATGGAACTGTATTGATTTCTCGATGTGCAATGTACGATTAACTTTACAATGAGACAAGATTTAGTGATAGCCCAATGGTACAGACACCAATGTCTAGGGTTCGAATCCAACTCACCCCTCCCCCACTAGTTTACCTAGCAAAAAAAAAAAAAAAAAATGAGACAGTGATCCCAACCTTATTATGAAAGAGGAAAAGATCACAAACTAAACCAAGTGTGCCGGGAGTTCAGTCAAAAGAGGCACGACCTTTCCATCCCTTTATATTTCTCTATAGCAATCCACTTTGTTACAAACTTACAATAGTTACAACTGATTTTTAACTACACCAACACACTATCAGATATATACATGATCCCTCTTTCAGAGTATGGATTCCATAATCGTGTTCTTCGATCATGTGGAACCTACATTATTTATCCGATGCATAAGATACCTTCTTCATGGTTGGCGTTACTGAACCACGGGTGTGGGTTCTTCAACATCAACAGGCACACTCTTCTGACCCTGCTTAATTTCCCTAAAGAGAGCCACGCAGCATGCCGAACCCAAGAGGAACAAAGAGGAAAATGCCATGACGCACATGACAATTGCTACTTTATAGCTTATACGAGTCCCTTGCTTCTTGTCCACAGACACTTTCACCGAGCGCATATAAGTTAAAATGGCGATAAGCGTTATGAAAAGATAGCACAAATAGAAAAAAAACAGGACAGCATACATCACACAAGCACTTGGCTTCCTTTCCTCCATCTCACCAAACCTATAGTCCATGTCTGCCTATCTTTTTCTTTTTTCTTTTCTTTCTTATAGTTTTCCGTAGCTCGGTAGCTGAATACCACAGATGCCTATCTTCTAATTTGTAATTGCCAGAGAAGCATTTTCGACTATATGGGAATTTGGTTAGCAATGCTCTAAAGAGTGGTCTTAAAATAGTCACAGAATACAACTATACAAGTAAAAAATGACCCCCTGAAATATGCCAACCTACTGACTTTTTTTTTTTTTTAATTGAGAGACTTAGTGCAACATCAATTTAAAATCTTAAATCCTTCTCAAAAAAAAAAAAAATTTAAATCTTAAATGATGTCGTGCTCTGTACAATATCATATATAGAAAAAAAAAATCTTAATCGTAAAATGAAGATAATTTTAGTACCATCCCCTTTGAAAATATATGCCTTGTTCAATTCAAGAATCCATGGCCATTATGTGGCAAGATTATTGAAATATAATTACTTAGAGCCTTGTTCAATTAAAAAGACCATGCCCATTATGTGGTAAGATTATTGAAATATAATTACTCAAGGAACAGGCTGCAGGTTGTTTCTCCACCTTAATTCAAGGCATTTATTGAATTAAAAATAGACTATTGTCCAATTATTTCGCAGAAACAAACTAGAGACGTAACATAAGGATTGGATAAAATGAGAAATAGGGATATGTGATAGATAGTGATCCATCTTGAGTTTCTTTGTCATGGTTTCTTCGGTGAGAGTGGTCAAATGTAACCGAATGATCACCCGTGTTGACTTGATTTTCTACAAATTTTGACTACATTATTCTTACAAACTGATGTTATTGATACATCACTGTTAACCTTCTATAAGATTAATGATATTTTGGATAATACAAATTTTATCAAGTTATAGTAGTAGGCTTTGACAATTGACAATGTCCATTTTGTAATGTAATTGATATAAGTAGGCTTTGAGCATTGAGTACACATGTACAATATAACAAACTAATCAAGAATAGTCAGCAAATCAGCCATTTGTGCTCCATTTGTTACGGGCAATTTTGGATTTTAATTTCTCATATCCACTTTTATACATTCCATTTGTGCTCTGTTTGTAATTGACAACTTTGGACTTTTATTCTCTCACATCCACTTTTATACATTCACTTTTTAACACTGACTTTTATGTTTTAAAATGTACGCTTTTTTTTCATCTTTCAAAATGTGTAATGTGTAAATTATAAAATGTGGACTTTTAAATTTTTTTTTTTTCCTTTTTTTTAAGAGAGTTTTAAATTTTTTTTTTTTTTTAAAGAGAGTTTTAACTTATGACATTCATTTCTGATGATAGTCTTTTAGCAGACCAAGACACTAATAAGATTTTTATATTGGCAAAGATTAATCAAAGACTCTACCAATAAGTTTTTTTACCTTTTAATATGCGTAAATTAGCTCATAAATTGTGAATATTTGTGTCACAAGTTTAACTAGTTTTGTGGGGGTTGGATTCTGTTGAAACCAACCCCTCAAAAATTGATGAATGCCATTTGAGTAGCGAGCACATGGTATTCTTTAGTAAAAGGCGAAAGAATAGTTCGCTTTGTGCTCACTGCGTGGCTTCATATGTTGCTTGTTTCTCTTAGTCATATCAGCTTATAAGCAGTCTTCATTACATTTTGAGGTTGATCTTCTTGTCGATGTGGGAGTATTACCTGATGTTCAGAAGTGGGTATAGAGTAAACAAGCAATGAAGCAAACGAGTAATTGAATGCCTATTCCATGCTTGATGGAATTTGTGCACGCAGACTTCACACTAGAGGAACTAGAATACTCATAATTCAAGGAATGGTACATCATTATGTCTGTTTCAGCAACTCTGCACAAAAATAATCTAACTAGGAAAATCTATATTTTTAGTTAACCAACAATTTTTGGCATTTGATTCTATCTGTTTCATTTCCTAAGCTCCCCTTCAAACAACCATCTTCTGAAATGATGCTCTTATTAATTTGCAAGTTTTGGATTTGCAAAAACTATATTCAACTATTAAATCTATGGAGAATTGCCCAAATGAACTAACAGCTTTCACATCATAAGCCTATAGCCTATACAACTAAAAGCATCATGGTTGAATTTATTCAAACAAGAAAGCTGGGGGGAAATGGAACAGTATTGATTTCTCAATTTGCAATTTACGACTAACTTTACAATGAGACGAGATCTAGTGATAGTCCAATGGTACAGACACCCTCTGTGACGCCTAATAATGTCTAGAGTTCGAATTCAACTCCCCCCTCCCCAACTAGTTACCTAGCAAAAAAAAAAAATTACAATGAGACAGTGATCCCAACCTTATTATAAAAGAGAAAATGATCACAAACTAAACCATGGGTAGTGCAGGGAGTTCAGTCTCGAGAGGCACGACCTTTCCATTCTTTCGTATTTCTCTATAGCAATCAACGAAGCTTGTTATAACCAAGAGTAATGAAGCTAGAAATGAAATGATGTAGATCACAAAATTCACGATACGGTAATCTGGCATTGAATAAATAGGGAAGCGAATTCCTTCAAGCAATACAAGAAAGAAAATACAACAAGAAGATATGGGGCAAGCATAAATTACACAATAATTGATCTTCCTCTCGTTCCTCTCTCCAATTATCGGGGCCAGCCTATTCTCCAAGTCCGCCATATCTTCTTCTTCTTCTTCTTTTCTTCTTTTGGTTAAGATGATCTGAGATTCTCCAGATAAATCAACAATAAAATTTAAATTATTAAAATCTTAACCATTCATTTTTCAAATGAGTGTTTTAGATTTTGTCACGTTATCAATAATTAAAATAGTATTAGTCAATGATTTTAACTGTCGATGCTAAATATGTGTTAGTCAAATGTATTTTTTTAAAATTTCCGGAGAATTCTAAAGGATCCTATTCTCTCTGGTCATGATATTAGATTTCTCTTTTCTTTTTTCTTTTTTTCTTTTTTTGGTAATGTACTAGATAGGCTAATATTGAATCATTGGGCCCAAATTGGGGCCAAAATGGCCATATATTACTATTTGGCAAAATATTTAGCAATAAACCACTGTTTATGAAATATTTAGCAATTTACTACCTTTTTGGCCATATATTGCTATTTTTTATGGAACTCGAGTTCCATCCAAAAATTTTCCAAAGAACTTGAGTTTCACAAATTCGAGTTTTGAAAAAGTGATAGATCTCTAATTATTTCGCAAATAATAGTAAATGCATACATATTTTGCCAAACAGTAGTACTTGCCCATTTTGGCCCAAATTGGGACAAAGGATTTTTATTCCTAAAGTGAAAAGGCTATCGGTTGCTCAAAACTCAAAAGTTGGTATATAAAATGAGAACATGACTTGAAACGCATAGCTTGCCGAGTCTTTTTTTTTTTTTTTGAAAACCAACCAGACTTCATTCATTTAAAAAAGTAGAATCCAAATACAAAGCATCACGAGCTGGTGGTGGCGAATCCTCCAACCACACAACTTCCTCATCTAAGAAATTAGCATAACATTTATTGCTTTCGTTTTCATCATTTTATTATATAAACCTTATAATTTGATGTGTTAATGCGTTAAATTTGGGTAAGTTATATTTTGTAATTATGAGGTGATTTCTCATGTATATATCCTTAAATTATAAAATTGAGCAATTATTCTCCTAAAACAGGACACAATAGCAACATTATAGCAAGTAGCCCGTTCTACATGTCTGTGCCATTAGAAAACTTAGTATTTTTTGGGTTCTAGTTAGCTCAATTGATAAAGTCTCTGATAGTTGAATAAGAGATCTGAAGTTCAATTCCCATTTACACCAAAAACCGATTCATGTCTTGGTTTAATGATAAAAAGCTATCATCAAGAGCAAATGCCATAGGTTGAAACTCTCTATAAAAAAAATAATATAATAATAATAAAACTTGTATTTTAGCCTTCTCTGATCGGTATTCTAGACTTCTGATCACATCATTAACCAAATATTTAGGACAAGGATTCCTTAAATTGGCAATCCCTTAGTATTTCAGGTGTAAGTAAGTTAGTGAGTGAAACATTTTTATCTAAAGTGAGTGAAACATTTGAAACTTGGTATTCTAGCCTTCGTATCATCATATCATTATGGATATGTTATGGAAAGAAGCACATTAATCACAAAAAACTTGTAAAGAGCATTTTCTGTTGGTATTTACGGTTAGTCACTATTAAAATAGGCCTAACCATGTAAGGATAAATTGCAATTAACCTATTATTATATGATACTAGATGATGTTCCGTGCGATTCGTGAACTACTTTACATTTCATTTGAAATCATTTTTATGTATATTAAAACCTACATATAATACTTATTTTGTTATATAATATTTATGTTTGTCCATAATATTGTTAAATAATTTGAAACATGATTTTTTGATGGGATACTAGGCGATCCGAAATTTTTTTGAATGATATTCAAGAAAAGAGTATTCTAAAAAAATTCATAGAATTAGAGGAACTCTTTTTAATTCTTTTTTTTTTTTTTTAATTGTATAACACTATAAGACTATAACATATTATAATATTTACCATTAAAAGTAGATTTTATTTTTTAAATTGTTTAAAAGTAGATTTTATATTTATCCAAAAAATCTACTTTTTACTGATTAAATAATTTTGAAATCTTCAAGTAAGAATTTAAAGCATAAATTTAAGCAACCTCCCAAACACTTTCTTGACCAGTCTATTCTCACAACCGAATATGGAGACCTCAATCCCAAACACTCAATTCATTATCTCAATGAAATTAAGGAAATTGTTTGTAAGTATCAACATAAAATTAAAAAAGAAAAAAAGGAAGAAGTAATTAAACAAAGAAAAATTGGCTAAAAACACATCCAATTATCAAAATTTATTTATTTTTAGTTAGGCATCTATAAACTTTAAAAAAAAAAGGGAATAATACTTTGAAATCATTATTGATTTTTATTTTTATCACTGTGGCTCATACCACATAAAATAGCAGTAAAAAAACCTATAAAGAAACCTACAAATTATGAGTTCTAACACAAAATAAAAAAATTAGCTAACTTCATAAATAATCAATTAGAATGTTTGTGTGTGTGTGTCTGTGTGTGTGTTTTATAGTTAGTTTGTTTCTTTAAAAAAAAAAATAGAATTTTTCTTTTTCTTTTTCTTTAGTTCTAAAACAAAATACATTTATGACTTTCTCAAACCAAAATCCCAAACACCCAAAAACTCAAAACGAATCACAACCTTCACAAAATCCACAATGTCTGACTTCAATATCAAAACCATAAGTTACTTACACTAAATAAAAAACGCAAGCCCCCTTCCTTGGTCATAGCCTACTCATACAAGTTAGGATCAAATAGAACTACAATGTTGGAGTTATGTAGGTGTCGTTGAAATATTGAAGGTAAATAACTTTGTTTTTTTCCTGAGCGTATTTGAGATGGGATGGCATGAAGGGCTATGAGCATGTGTATATAAAAGAGTAGAAGTTAAAAGGGTGAATGGAAATGTAAAGAGTTTTGTGTGTGAGAGAGAGGAAAAGACCTAAAATATTGAACCAAATAAAATAAATAGTAGTCTTAAAACATTGAATAAAAAGTGTAACAAAAAGTAGTCTTGAAACATTGAATCAAAGGAAATAAAGAGTCTATTTTTAAATTTGTTCTTATCTTTAATGTGATTTAAGAGTATTTCAATTATCTTCATAGTGTGCGCCAAATGACAGAACCCCATGATTTCTCGCATGAAATCTCTGTTTATATACATATATATATATATATATATATTTATATATATAGGCGAAAACAATATTTTAGTCCTTACATTTTAGGATCATAGTCAATTTGGTCTCTACTGTTAAGTTATTAACGGAAAATACCTACATGGCAAAATGTCTGCATTGTTGACATGCTTAATATTAAAAAATTAAATAAGATGCTAACATGTTTAAATTTTATGGCAGTATCAAAACTGAGATGACAAAAAAAGCCACGTCATCTTTCAAAAATAATTTTCTTTTATTTACAATTTTTTTTCCTTTTCTTTATTTTTTCTTTTTGTTTTCTCACAATTTCTTTAAAATTTCATTTTATTTTCTCACATTCTTCATTGTTTTTCTCCAAACCCAAATAAGGTCATCATCTCTCTCATTAACTGCATGCACTCATACTCTTCTTTGTATAGAGATGATTTGGTTGAGAAAGCTATCAAACTTCTACTAAAGTTTCTCCAGCATACCAACTCAAATTACTCAATGAACCCAACTCCAAATTTCTCTTTTTTATCTTATGAAAGTCTTAGCTTGGTGTCTTATCACTTTAAAGTCCATTAAAAAGCTTGGATTTTTTGAGCTAAAAAATTTCAATGTGTTAGTCAGTATAGTCCAAAAGAGAAAAAACTCATGAGCACAAGAAGCTGTCTTTCATGGAATCCAAGCTCGTAGATCCTTTCCCAACAAGGCCAACCCCATTACCATAAATTGCTCAACCCCCACTTCACTCTTCTGTTGGTTACTCTGTTCCTACCATTGTGACCAAAACCCTACATCGCCCACTTGCCCAAAAAATTTACAGATCTGGGTTCTAATACCCCAGTGCATAGTAGATCCTATCCCACTCCTCTCAAAGCACAAAACCTAAGTGGGTCACAAGCTTATGCTAATCTGATGAGTCCGCTTGTGAATCCCATCATCGCCAATGCCATTGCATGATCTGTGCAACTTTCGTGCTCAGCTCATGTTCCAATTGCCGCCCACATAGGGTCGCAATTTTCGGTCAATCTTTGAGAAGTTATGATGGTGGTGAGGAATAATGTAACCTATATTAATGCTATTGACCGGTGGTTAAGGTGAGGAAGAGGAGATTGAGAAAGATGGAGGCCTTAGAGCATTCTCATCATGTAATAAATGCTAAAATGCTATTTTTAGCATTTTTTTAGCATTTATAACCACAAAAACCTACTCCATCAAAGATACCATATGCTAAAAAATTTGACATTTGCTATAGTAATCTCTCATTTTTTAGAGTGCACTATAGCAAGATATTATAATTTTTTAATTTTTTAATTTTTTCTTTTTTGGCTATGGGTGAGAGAGAGAGAGAGAGAGAGAGAGAGAGAGAGAGAATAAAAAATGAATAAAAAATAATAAAGAAAGAATATATAAATGAAATGGTAAAAAAAAAAATAGAAGTTTTGATGTTAGGGGTATTGTAAAGTGATGTGTTAAATGCTATAAAGTTAGGTTTTTAGATGCTAAATGCTAAAAATTTTAAAACTCTTGATGAGAATGCTCTTATCTAGGTTTGGACAAAAATAGTGAACAATGTTAAAAAATAAAATGAAATTTTAAAGAAATTGTCAAAAAGCTAAAAGAAAAAATTAGTGAATAAGAGAAAATTATTTTAAAAGATGATGTGGCTTTTTTTGCCATCTCAGTGCTGATGTGGCCATAAAATTTAAATAAGTCAACATCTTATTTAATTTTTTAATATTAAGCGTGCCAACAATCCAAACTGTTTGTCACGTAAACATTTTCCTTTAGTGACTTGAATGTAAAGACCAAAAATGATTGCAAGTTGAAAATAACAGGGAGCAAATTGACTGCTATCAAAATATAGGGACCAAATTGATTATGACCCAAAAATGTAAGGACCAAAATAGTTTTTTTGCCTATATTATATACTAACCACATATTCATGCGATGTGTGGAAATAAATAATTATTTTGTATTTATAATATAATTTATAATTTTTTTCACTAAAATTTGTTGAAGATAATTTTTTCTCCTTCAAACTTGAAAATTTTCTATTCAGTCTAATTAGGTCTACTTTGGTCCAATTTGGTATAATCGGTCCACTCAGTTAATTTCGTACCCCTTCAAGCCATTATATACTATTTGAGCCTTAAATTGGTTCTATTTGTATGTTGTATTTTCAAGTTTAGCTCAAAAATTCATTTTTTCTTAATTTTTGGATTGAAATGTATGAAATTTTATTATATTTGGGCTAAGATCTTTAGTTTTAAGTTAAAAATTTCAAAGATTAGAAAATATATATTAGAAATTATATATATGAGCCCTAAATTAAAATGCAATAAAAATGAAAAATATTCAAAATTATTATTTGTTCCAAACTGGTTCTATTCGGTCCATTATGTCCTCTTCGGTCCAATTTGGTCCAAACGGTCCTAGTTCATTTCGGTCTACATTGGCCCTATTCGGTCCACATTGGTCCTATTCTGTCCACTTTAGTCTTATTCGATCCCCATTGGTCCTATTCAATCCATTCTGTACACTTTGGTATTATTCAGTCCAATTTGCTCTTATTCGGTCCATTATGTCCACTTTGGTTTTATTTGGTCCTATTCAATCCACATTGGTCCTACTTTATCCACTTTGGTCCTATTCCATTAACATTGGTCCTATTCGGTCCACTTCAATCTAATATGTCCACTTCAATCTAATTTCATCCCATTCGGTCCATTATGTCCATTCGTTCTTATTATGTCCACCTTAGCCCTATTTGGTCCACCTTGTTCCTATTCGGTAGTCCTATTTGGTCCACCTTGTTCTTATTCGGTCCTATTCTGTCCATTCAGTCCACTTTGTATGATTTGGTCCAACTTGGTTCATTTCGACCACTTCAGTTCATTTTAGTCTACTTCAACCTATTTTTGTGCACTTACATAATGAGAAAAGACATGTTTGTGTTGAAAACACTTATTCTAAATTAAAATTTATTAAAACATATATAAATATTAAACTTGTATAGGGGTGTGCAAAAAACCGACAAACCGAAAAAATCGGCCGAAACCAGCCGAACTGATGCCAAAATTTTGGTTCGATTTCAGTTTCCGGTTTGAATACACCGAACCGACCGAAACTGAACCAAACATATTATAATATATTTTACATAAAATTTTTAATATAAAATCTATATATATTTGTAATTTGGGCCTCCGTCAGTTATTATTATTGTTAAAGTGGGCCTCTAGTTTGTACATTAGTTGGGGCTCCAACCCTTTCATTTTATTTTAAAACATTAGGCCCATTTGGGCATTTTTTTTATATATTGTGATCAGATCTGATCAAATCCAGCCTCTGCTCCGATTTTTATATCTTGTACCTGGCATATATGCCGGGTACAGGATATACTTGCTCCTTCATTCTATGATTCTTTAATTTCTTTCTATTTAAACATTGTTACTTAAAAGTTAAAACCCATTAGATTAACTAATTAAGATTAAACTAAGTAAATTTCTATTAAACTAATTAAACTATAAAAATAAAAGTTAGAAAACCCTACCTAGTACCCAACCACACTTCACTTCACTCTCACACTCTCACCCAGCCGCACCAGCCTCATCACCAACCAAGTCTCCATCTCCAACTTCTTCTCCACCGTCTCATGCTCCCGCTCCGACCTCAAAGCCAACGACTCCCTCTTTGGCTCCAACTCCATCCGCCACTCCTCCGTCGCCTTCCTTCGCTCCTTCAACCTCGCCTCTAGCTCCTCCCCCACCGATCGCCCCGACCCCCTCCAATGCGTCGACCGATACTCCCTCTCATAGATGGCAGCACACTCCATTCTCCAGTCCCTCTCTCTCACGGTCTCTGCCTCCCCATGCCGGCCTGCCCACAGTCCCTCTTGTTTGGATGGTTAGAAAATTTATTCAAAAAAACACATATAGACTATCATGCTGCTTCAGTGCTTCTTCTCTATTCTTTCTTCTTTTTTTCTTTTTTTTTGTGTGTGTTTGCTACTTGCTTGGTGCTTGGTGCTTGGTGTTTGGGTGGTGAGAAAACGTGGGAAAGCAAAGGAAATATATACGTTTTTTCTTATTTTGGTATGTTTTCTAATTATATACATGATTTTGAGTTTTTTTTTTTTGCTTGGTGTTTGGGTGCTGAGAAAATGTGGGAAAGTAAAGAGAAATAGGCTTCTTTTTTTTTTCTTTTTTTTTTTGGTCTCTGATCTGTTTGGTTCTAAGAAATTGGAAGCAACCGAAAACCGACCGAACTGAACTGATTCAAATCCAGTCAGTTCGGTGTCGGTGTTCCTCCCTTTCGATTCGGTGTCGGTGCCAAATTTGGAAAACCGAAAATTTCGGTTTGATGGAAAAATCGCACTTCAAACCGACCGAACCAAACCGATTACACCCCTAAACTTGTAACATCTAAAATATTAATTATAACACTTATTATTGTTACGCTTTTGTTAAGCCACATTAACGTAGCATTACAGTCCACTTTAGTACGACTAATTTAAATAAAAGTCTTTCTAAACATAAAGTCTATTAAAATTGTATACTAAATTTAAGTGAGCCACATTAATGTAGCATTTCTAAACTTAGCATAAATTTGTATACGTAGCTCATAAAGTTTACATTAATGTTAATGTGGCTCATAAAGTCTATGTTAATGTGGCTCATAAAATCTACTAAATTTATGATGTTAAAATAAATGAATAATTGTCACAAATTTAATTGTCGTAAATTGAAGTGAGCCACATTAACGTAGCTTTTCTAAACTTTATGATAGTTATTCATTTGTTTTAATGTCATTAATTTTAAATGAATTGCATGAGGTTGATTATACATTTAAACTGAGAGAGAGAGAGAGAGAGAGAGAGAGAGAGAGAGAGAGAGAGAGAGAGATAGAGAGAGAGAGAGAGAGAGAGAGTGTGTGTGTGTGTGTGTGTGTGTGTGTTTGTGTGTATTATAGTGTAAAAATAAATTATTCAATCTCTTAAAAGAGATTATCATAATATTCAAAACTACTCATATCAAACTTATACTAAATATGTATAATTTACTCTCTAAATTTTATTATAGAGAGAGAGGGAGACTACTTGTGATGGAGAAGTAAAAAAATATAACACCAAAATGTATGAACCCAAAATAAAATTTTAAACATTACAATGATTCATCAATATAATGTAGAGTTGCAAGAAAAAATAAAACATCAAGGGAAAGAGAATAACACTTTTCCAAGAGAGAGTGTAAGAGAGAATAATAAGAAATTTATTGAAACTAATATGGGAAGAAAAAAAAAAGTAATAAACATCAAATTATCCAAGTCATGTTATGTTATGTTATTAAATAACATTATATTTTTATATACTATCTTATAATACAAAATGATAACATCTATGGAATCAAAGAGAAGAAAAGATATCAACTTAAAACCACAAAACTTAATCGCATCAATTCAAAGTAGAGTTCCAAATAATACAAAAATTCATCAACCTAAAGTAGAAATGCAAGAAAAATAATTAAAAAAAAAATTATCTACCAAAAAGGAAAAGAGAGAGAGAGAGAGAGAGATAATCTTTCGCATGTGGGAAAACTATGTATAGAATGAGAAAGAGAATTGTAAATTTATATTAAGATGAGGGGAATAAGAAAAACAAATATATATATATATATATATATATATATAGAAAGATAAAGAGATAGAGCAAAAGTGATATTAAGGTAGACACTAGGGGAGAGATGAAAATGTAAAAAGGAAGGTAAAAGTTAGAAAAAAGTATAGCAATAAATTGGGAAATTAATAAGAAAAAAAGAGAGTTAAAAATAAGAGAGAGAATATTGAAAATAAGTAGATAGTGTGGTTGTTTATGTGATTCAACAGTAGCATAACAACAATAAATATTACACGATATATATAGATTGATGATTGATTTATCACATTCATTAACATGACAATTTATAAACTTTTTATAACAACAATTTGATCACAGTTTTGAGAATTTGCTAATTAGCTAAAAATCCCACCAAACAGTAACAAATGATTCAAATGATGGTACAAACGCCAAGAGAAAATGAAAGCATGGTTTCCACATCTATGTCCTTCCACTCCATTTCAAGTGGTCATTGGCCAACCCATTGGCCATATCTACCATCCTTTTTTCTTTTCTTTTCTTTTTCTATTTTTTCCCTACGTAAATACCACAGCTACCATAGTCTAATTTACATTTTCGCAAAATGTATCTGATTATGTGAAGTTTGTTGGTGGATGCTCTTAACAGTGGTCTTTAAAATAATCTCAGAAATCACCAAAATTGAAATTGGATTCTGACAAACATGTGTGAGCATTGTTGTGTATGAAAAAGCCTAAATTAAGATGCTTACAACTTACTAATAATAAAAGAATTTTTTTTACAAAAGAATCTTTCAAATTTCCATGACTCTACAAGTATTTTATAGAAAATCCTCTTTGAAAAAGAAATAAATAAGAACAATGAAACATCAAAAAGAGATAGTACATATACTTTGATAAAAGACAATGTCTTATTATTAATTCAAATTTCTCCTTTAATTTGCCTTGCCTTAGGCCACTTACTTATCCCAAAGGAGGAAATATTCTTAAAAAAACAACTTAATGATAAAACCTAATTGCTTAAACTTGACACCTCTTCTCATGTAAAGGTAGGGTTTATATGAAAGAAGAAGATGCATGTTATAAATGGACCATCTCTCTCACAACCTATTGATCTCATAGAATGTGGAGTCCACATATATTTACAAAAGAGACTACACACACATACAATATATATGAGATCGATGCTACCATGTGAGAGACTGGTTGCATGTACAAGAACGTCTTCAAAGATTTCCTCGATGTTCTTTATTCCTTCCCAACAAGCAATATATCACACCAAAAAGGCCAAAGAAAACGATGGAAATCACAAAAGCCTTGATGTCGATATTGGCTATATCATTGTCCTTTTCGTTCCGATGATCAGCTGATGACGTGACAGCCAGTGTTTTCCCAATAACGAAAATCGTTCCAAGGAATAGGAAAACAACAAATATAACAATACAAGAGCCGCAAGCAATGTCTGCCCATTTCCAATGGTTCCTCCTCTCCTCCATTTCATCATGTTCAGCTTGGGACAACTTGTTTTCTATATCCTCCTTCATCATTTTTCTTAAGTTTTGTCTACTTTCTTTGGTTTCTTCTTCTTCTTTTTTTTCTTTTTTTCTTTTTTTTACCACCCAGGCTAAATCAACAAATTAATAGAATGAAATACTAAAGTTGACTTAGTTCTTGTAATCTAGAACTGTGCAAGAGTGGTACAAAAATACTGAGAAATTTTTGGTATGTTCGGAGACGTGGTCTACGATGGTAAGGCTTTTACTAAACCAAACAAAAACTGACACAGAGAATATACATGACCTAAAACGGCAGCTTGTTAACAAGCTTGTGACATGTGGATAGAAAGCTTTTTGTTTTTTGAATAACAGAAAGCACCGTTTATCGTTCCATGTTTTCAGTTTTCAGTTTTCTTCTATTACGATTTTTCAAGGGTATTTTCGAAAGGTGTTTCCAAAAAGGGTTTAAACTGTTCTTCTAATCGAAACTTATCTAGTATTTTTTTTTTTTTTTTTTTTAACAATGTTATAGTTACAAACTATTTTATAACATTTTCATGGATTATTGTTAAAACAAATTCTTACTAATTCTCACCTGAGTATACCGCTAATATCATTTTTTTTACTTATCAATAAACATTTATAACATTAGCAATTTTTTGAAGCTTATTACATTAGAAATTTTTAAAATAGTTTGTAACTAACATTTTCCTTTTATTTTTAGACATATCATCCCTTTTACAACATATTAAAAGAGTGCATATATCATATGCATAAGATAATTATTATACGAAAGGACATCATAATAACGGACAATTCCATCTTCAAGAAAGATGGTCTGTAGTTGCTTCTTTAATTCCCTATAGCTATAGGAAATCAAGCAATATACTAAACCAAAGAGGACAATGAGAATAATGTACAACACAAAATTCTTGGGATCGAGATTGTCAAAATGAAAGTCCTTTGGGTTTGGGTACCGTTTCTCTGACACTTTTTTCATTGATTTTTAAGTAGCTAAGATCGTTCCAAAGAATAGAAGAATAAATATTGTAAATTTAAAATAATAAATAAATAAACCAGCAGCAGGCAGAATGATGGTGGCCAACCTGTTCTCTATATATATCGGCTATCTTTTTTTTCTTTTTCCTTTTTGGGGTCTAATTCAGTAAATAAAATAAGATGCAAATGTTGTCTATGTTCCTCTAATCTAGAATTGAGCAAGAGTTATCAAGAAATTTTCGATTGAATACATCTATACTATCTATAAGAGAATTATCCTCATTGGATTGGACTTTTATATGGTTTAGAAATACCCTTAGACCTTACATTTAACAGAGATAAAACTTGATAACGACCTCGTAAAAATACATCTCTAACTCTACTTAAAAAACCTACAAAATAGAACACTATCCTACTAACTTATATTTTCAAAACAAACTTATCCAAAATTTATAAAATATATATATATATATATATATATATAAAACCTTCTCAGTCCACTTTGATATTTCCCTCAAGACCATGTTCTAATTTTTTATTATTATTATTATTACTTTATCAAGACTCACTAGTTTCTTTTATTTAAATTTTTTTTTTAATTTCCAGTTTCCTAAAAAAAAAAAAAAACCTTGGTAATTATTAATATACATTGTAGGGACCAGGTTTGAGGGAGTGGACCCAAGCCCAGTTTCCCCGCAATGAATTTGTAGAGAATGGACTCAAGAACTAGGCGTTAGTGAGGAGTACAACGACCATACATGGTTGCATGTGGATTGGATAACCTGAACATGAATTGGGATGAGTAATAATGCTCCTCGGACGTGCTCTCCGGGACTGGGAGTTCTTATAATTTCCTTCTTTAAGACTGACTACAAAGTTCTCTCAGAGCATACAGATTACTACAGTGTTTCCTTTATCATCTCCCTCTCCCCCCTTAGGAGGGGTTCCTTACATTATATATATCCCTCTCCCAATCGATCCTAACCCTACATTTGTAGAGGGATTAGGGCATCACTCGAGTGCCTGTCCCATCAGCCACCTTCCCATTCTCTCTGTGGATGGCAGCAACCAAGGTGGCACTGTTGAGGCGTCCCCTCCTCATTAATGCGGCCAGGACGTTAGTTGAGGGCATTTAATGTGGAGGTGACAGTTCGTCTGGGACTTGCTCCCCCACCATGCTTCCATGTCCGGTATTTGGTACTTGCTGTTTGCTCCTTGGATTCTCGGGGTAGTTCCCTTTGATGGAGTGCTGCTTGTTAGTTTTCGGATCTCGGAATTCCGAGGACGTTATCATCCTCAGCGCTATTTCGTGGGCAGCTAGGCGTTACACTTCAGTCCTCGGACCTTGGACGCGTCCTCGGCATGGGCCTTGGGCCTGGTTCGAAGTGGGCCGAGGTCGCCTGACTATTTCTGGCCCCACAATAGCCCTTCAAAATCTTGCTGTCCGCATCCTCGGGCAGAAATGGGGATTTTGATATCCTCGGATCTGCTCCGTGTCTAATCAAGTCTCGTCCTTCGTCGGCGTTGGAGCCTTTTCATCTGCCCAAGGTACGTTATTGGTGCTTCGGTGCGCGTAACGTGTCCTGCATTAAATTCGGGCGGCTTTGTGCTCCCCACGTTCAACGGGCAGATGGCAATCAACGGTCGTGATGCGCCTAGCATTTATGGGCGGGAAAACTCGCGCGGCTCTTCCATCCAGGGTATAAATACCCATTCGAACCGCTTTCTCCTTTTTCCATTTACAATCAAGAGCTCTTGCGTCTTCATTCAGAGTCCAGCCAAATTTCCACCAACATCTCCAGCATAAAAAGCCCGTCCGAGGAGCTTTTCCTCATTTCTGTAAGTCGCTCTATCCCTCTCTGAACTTTCCTTCCCTCTGCTCTTCCTTCTCTTTTATCTGCTCTTTCTTTAGCTCTCTTAGGCATCATTTGGGATGGGTAGACTTAAGAAGTATGTCTTCACTGAGGAGGCGATGGAGAAATTCATCGCTGATTATAAGATACCAACCAATGTGGGCTTGAGGTATTGTGAGGAGGGGGAGTGGGAACTCCGGAGGCAGGAGGGCAAGGTGGTGATTCCCATCATCGCCTTCCTCGAAAAAGGGATGAGGATCCCCATGGGGCCGGTAACAAGGGGTTACCTTACATACTTCTAGCTAACCCCCACCCAGTGCGCCTCCAACATGTTCAGAATTCTGGGTAGCGTGGATGCTCTGAACGAGAAGATGGGGCTAAGGCTGACCCATCATGATGTGAACTACTGCTATAATCTTCAACACCTAAAGAACAAGTCCTACTATATGAGGACGAGGGACGACAGGGTCTGGCTTATCCAGTGCCTCCCTGAGTCCAACAAGGGGATGAACGAGGACTTTCTCATCGTGTCCGGAGCGTGGCACGATGGCATCCATTGCCTGACGACAGAGGGGACACTAGGTGGGGCAGTAGGAGTAGGAGGGGGTTCAAAGATTCTAACTTGCTTTATGCGTCATTTCCTTTTGTACTGTTTGGTTACTAATCAAGAATGTGTTTTCTTTTTGTAGATCCACACTCCTTCGCGCGCCATTACAACTTGATCATCAGGGAAGACTTGCAGAAGGTGCTCAGGTCAGCAGCTTTTGAAAACGAGGCAGATCACCAAGTCAGAGCCGCTCACAAGATCTTGGGGTACAAGCCGCTCCAAAAGTCGTTCGCGGCCCTAAAGCACGTGATCAAAGCAAAGGATCCTCGGCTGCAGAAAATAGCAGTGACCGAGGACGGGTTCGAGTTTCCCAAGGGTCCCTCTACTTCAGAAGGCGTCACGGTAGCAGTCCCCTCTTCCTCCCACACATTCTCAGAGGCCGTGGAAGAGAACTTAGAGAGGGAAGGGGAAGCTGCAGATCTTGGTCCTGAAGGGGACGATTTTGGCGTTTTTGAGCAGATTCATCAGTCCGAGGACCCTTCTGGAGACTTGGGTGATCCTCGTCTGACCGAAGCAAACCTCTCAGCGTCAGAGACACCTTCTCGGCTTGCGATGGGCTACAAGAAGAAGAACTAGCCCAGTCTACTTGAGCTAATCGAAGAGCAACCGGGGAAGTCCAAGCCGAGGCTTCCACCCCTTTCTCCAAAGAATCGTCCTCCCCAGACTAGGTCGGCCTCGACTCAATCTAAGCTTCCTCCTCCTCCGCCTCGGGCAGATCCGCCTTCCAGGCACGAGCCTGCCGATCCTAAGCAGAAGAAGGACAAGGGCAAGAGGCCCATTGAGGACAGATCTGGACCCACTCGGGAAGGGGACGACTCTCGACGACCCTCAAAGCAGCTAAGGATAGGCTCCAGATCTCAGGATAAGCAGGTGGATGCCCCGCCCGAGGTCCAGGCATGGCTGCCTGCCCCAATGCTTCGTGGGGCACCTCTGAGGGATGACTCCTCTCTCAGGGATTTTAGAGAGGGCGAAGGCGCATACGTGGCCGACGCGGTGGAGAGATGTCTGCTACTTCCCGCGAACATGGAGCAGCTGGGGACCATGAAGAGCAGGGAGGTCTTCCTCAGCCTCAAGCGCTACTTGGGGATGGTAAGGCCCTCAATATTTGTGTCTTTTCTCGTTTTAGTTTTTTCTTCCTTCCTTTCCCTCCCCTTTTTTAGCTCGGCTTACTATTATGTACCCGTTTTGTTTGGCAGGCTGTCCAGGCCACCTTCAGGCTGGAGGAGGCGGCTCACGACCACGGAAAGGCCATGGAAGAAGAGCGCGAGAAGCGCTTGGAGGCCACTCGGACTCTGAAGAACTCCGAGGAGGACCTTGCCAAGGCCAGGCAGGAGTTGAAAGCCGTGACCCAGGCTCGGGACAGCGCAGTATCAGGCCTTGAGGGTGCACAGAGGCAGGCCAAGACCCAGACGAAGCGTCTGGGTGAGGTAGAGGAGCAGCTGAAGATCGCAAAGGAGCTGATTGCGGATCTGACAAAGAAAGAGGCTGCTGCCGAGGAGGCCAGGAAAGTGGCTGAATTTGCTAGGGACAAAGCTGTGAGGGCCAAGTCTGAGGCAGAGCAGGGTAGGGAGGAGGCTTGGGCCACCAAGGAAGAAGCTGAAGAGGCTGCCTATGCCACCGGGGCAACTGAGACAGCAACTGCCTACAAATCCCAAGTCCCTAGGGTATGTAGGCGCTACTGTTCTGAAACTTGGATGGAAGCCCTTAGGCAGGCTAGTGTGGAGGCCTCTTCTATCCTGTGGAAGGATGAGAGCGTGTACTACCCCTCTGCCATCCGTGAGGCTGCCCCAGATGGCCCAGATGGCCCTGAGGCCGAGGAGGCTGCTGTGGAAACTGCTGCTACTCCAGGCGGGGGTGCTTCGGATGCTGGGGCCACTAGTGAGCCAGTCCAAGGGGGTAATCCTCCCCTAGTGGTTGAAGTGAACGATGGCTCTAACAAGGATGCACCTTAGCAGGTTGCAGGGCCATCCCCTGATGCGCAGGTTTCTTCTGCTGAGGGGGTTGCTATTTCTGCCGCACCTCTGCAAGCCATCCCACTCAGCCAGAGCTCAGAGGACCCTGGAGCTGCCTTGGTCCAGCCACCCACAGGAGCAAGCAATTAAGTAGAAGGAGTAAGCTCCTTGGCGCCTCTGCCTGCTTCACTTTACTTTTTGCGCACTTTTTTTTTTTATTTTTCTTTTGTAATGTAATTCGTATCGTGTAATTCTTTTTGGACTTAATGAAATGCGAGCTTTGTTTCTTTTTCTACTCGTTGTGGTTGTTTGCTTACTTGCACGCTATCCGCTTTTTCTTTACTTGTACGATTTTAACTTCAATTGCATCTCGGCCAATCGCGGCATCAATTATTATAACGTGGGTCCCCTTGAAGTAGTTGGCTTTCCCCATAGGCTTGAGTCCGAGGACCATGCAGAGCCCTGGTTCAGTCCTATACTTAGGTTTTTTTTTTTAAGTGATTAGTTTCCCCAGAGGCCTGAGTCCGAGGACCATGCAGTGCCTTAGTTCTGTCTAACACTTAGCATTTTGAAGTAGTTAGTTTCCCCATAGGCCTGAGTCCGAGGACCATGCAGTGCCTTGGTTCTATCTAACACTTAGTATTTTGGAGTAGTTAGTTTCCCCATAGGCCTAAGTCCGAGGACCATGCAGTGCCTTGGTTCTGTCTAACACTTAGTATTTTGAAGTAGTTAGTTTCCCCATAGGCCTGAGTCCAAGGACCATGCAGTGCCTTGGTTCTGTCTAACACTTAGGCTTTTGAAGTAGTTAGTTTCCCCATAGGCCTGAGTCGGAGGACCATGCAGTGCCTTGGTTCTGCCTAACACTTAGTATTTTGAAGTAGTTAGTTTCCCCATAGGCCTGAGTCCGAGGACCATGCAGTGCCTTGGTTCTGTCTAACACTTAGTATTTTGAAGTAGTTAGTTTCCCCATAGGCCTGAGTCCGAGGACCATGCAGTGCCTTGGTTCTGTCTAACACTTAGGCTTTTGAAGTAGTTAGTTTCCCCATAGGCCTGAGTCCGAGGACCATGCAGTGCCTTGGTTCTGTCTAACACTTAGGCTTTTGAAGTAGTTAGTTTCCCCATAGGCCTGAGTTCGAGGACCATGCAATGCCTTGGTTCTGTCTAACACTTAGGCTGGCCGTCCGGACATGTGATCCCAAGTTGAAACAGGTTAAGAATCGGAATTCAAAAAGACTGCTTCATTAATAATAATACCTTTTCAGGTTATTTACATTCCAGGGGCGAGGTATAGGTTTTTCTTCTAGATCTTCTAAATAGTATGCACCTACTCCTGCTACTGAGGTGATTCGGTAGGGGCCTTCCCAATTGGGTCCCAGCTTTCCCCGGGACGGGTTCTTGGCAGCCCCGACGACTTTTCTCAGCACCAGGTCCCCCGGTGCCAGCGGCCTGAGTTTCATGTTGGTGTCATACCCTTGCTTGAGCTTTTGCTGGTAATAGGCCAGCTGGATCATTGCTCGTTCCCTTCGTTCGTCCACCAAGTCTAGGCTTCTTCCCAGCAGTTCATCATTGCTGCCGTGAGTGAAAGAGCTCGTTCGCAGCGTCCGAAAATTCGTTTCTAGGGGTATCACCGCCTCGGCGCCATAAGTCATGGCAAAAGGTGTTTCCCCTGTTGACCGCCGAGGGGTAGTCCGCTACGTCCATAGGACGTGGGGCAGCTCCTCAACCCATCTTCCCTTGGCGTCGTCCAGCCTCTTCTTAAGCCCGTTGACGATAACCTTGTTGACGGCTTCCGCCTGTCTATTTCCCTGAGGGTAGGCGGGCGTCGAATATCGGTTAGTGATCCCAAGTTCACAACAATACCTCCTGAAGGCCTTGCTGTCGAATTGGAGCCCATTATCGAAGATGAGGATGTGAGGGACCCCAAATCGCGTAACTATGTTTCTCCAAAGGAATTTCTTGGCGTCCGCGTCCCTAATGTTGGCCAGGGGCTCGGCCTCGACCCATTTCGTGAAGTAGTCTGTGGCCACCAGCAGATATCTCTTATTCCCTAGCGCTTTCGGGAAGGGACCCACAATGTCCAAGCCTCATTGGGCTAACGGCCAGGGACTGGACAAGGGATTCAGGACCCCTCCTGGCTGGTGAATGTTCGGGGCGAATCTCTGGCACTGGTCACACCTCTTGACATATTCCAGGGCCTCATGTTGTATTCCCGGCCACCAATATCCTTGCGTGATGGCTCGGTGTGACAGGGATCTCCCTCCTGTATGACTCCTACAGATTCCTTCGTGCAGCTCGTCGAGCAGTAACTCTTCTGCCTCGGGGTGGACGCACAGCAGGTATGGCCCAAAGTAGGAGCGCCTGTATAGTTGGAGATCCTCGGATAGCCAGAATCGAGTAGCTTTTCTCCGTACTTTCTCAGCTTCTGCCTTATCTTCGGGCAGGATATCGTCTTTGAGGAATTTCACTATGGGATCCATCCAGCTGGGACCCACTTCAATCTGGTGGACGGCGATCGACCCTCTTGCCATGTCGTTCGCTCTTTCTAAGTGCTCCACAAGTATGATCCGAGGCAGACCCTCTGCCGAGGATGTTGCGAGCGTGGCTAATGAGTCGGCATGGCTGTTCCCACTCCGGGGAATATGAGACAGGCTAAAAAGATCGAACTCCGACTGCGAGCGCTGGACCTGACTCAAGTATTCTTGCATTCTCGGGTCTCTGGCTTCCATTTCTCTGTTTACCTGTCCTACCACCAATCTTGAGTCTGAGAACGCCTCTACCGATCTTCCTCCCATCTTCCGCACCATGACCATCCCTTGCAGCAGCGCCTCATACTCGGCCTCGTTGTTTGTTGCCGAGAATCCAAGCCTCAGGGACTTCTCGATGACATGGTCCTCAGGGGATACTAATACTAGCCCCACTCCGGACCCCCTCTGGTTTGCCGTGCCATCAACATATACTTTCCAGTATGGTGTCCCCGGGATGGAGACTGCCCCAACTAATTTCTCATCCGAGCTCTCCTCCCCGGGGGCCACTTTTATAGTGGGTTCGGCGAATTCGGCCGTTAAATCCGCCAGGACCTGTCCTTTTATGGAAGTCCGGGGCATGTACTTGATATCAAAGGCCCCAAGGATTGTGTTCCACTTTGCGATTCTCCCGGTGTAATCGGCAGTCTGAAGTACAGACTTTAGGAGCAGTTTGGTTAGGACGACCACTGTGTGAGCTTGGAAGTAGTGGAGGAGCTTTCTCGTGGCGTGGACCACAGCCAGTATGGCCTTCTCTAAGGGCAGGTACTTGACCTCCGCTTCATGTAGCGACTTACTGACATAATAAACTGGCTTTTGAACGCCATTGTCATCCCGTATCAGTACTAGGCTCACTGCGTGGGGCGCCACAGCAAGGTATGCGTACAAGACCTCATCGGCATCAGGATTGGACATGATAAGCGGCCGGAATAGGTACTCCTTGAGTTGCTGGAAAGCTACAACACAGTCCTCGGACCACTCAAATCCTTTCCACTTGTTGATCAAGAGATAGAAGGGCCTGCACTTGTCAGCCGACCGGGAAATGAATCGGTTCAAAGCTGCGATCATCCCAGTAAGCTTTTGGACCTCTTTGGGGTTTTGTGGGGGCTTCAACTCATGAATAGCCTTGATTTGGTCAGGATCAACTTCGATTCCCCTATGGGTGATCATGTATCCAAGGAACTTGCCTGAGCCCACCCCAAACGAGCACTTTGAGGCATTTAGGCACAGCTGGTGCTTCCTCAAGACGTCAAACGTACGGCCGAGGTCCCCCAGATGTTCGGATACCGCCTTACTCTTCACCACCATATCGTCAACGTAGACTTCGATGCTCTTGCCCAGCATTGGCTCGAACATCCTCATCATCATCCTTTAATAGGTGGATCCCGCGTTCTTCAGACCGAAAGGCATTACTTTGTAGTGGTAATTCCCGACAGGTGTCACAAAGGCGGTCTTCTCCTGGTCTTCCAGGGCCAGTGGTATCTGATGATAGCCTTGGAAGGCGTCTAGGAAGCTCATCTGAGGATGGCCCGTGGTCGCATCTACCAGCTGGTCGATCCGACGCATGGGGAACGGGTCTTTTGGACATGCTCTATTTAGGTCGGTGAAGTCCACACAGACCCTCCACTTTCCACTCTTCTTCCTGACCACCACAGTATTGGCTAGCCATTCGGGATAGAAAACCTCCTTGATAGCCCCAGCGTGCTTGAGTTTATTCACCTCTTCCTTTATGGCGTCAGCGTGCTCCCTCGATGGGCGTCGGGGCGGTTGTTTCTTGGGTACCACGGATGGGCTAACGTTGAGGTGGTGACAGATGAAGGACGGGTCAATCCCTGGTGCGTCGCAGGGGTCCCATGCAAATACATCGATATTGTTTCGAAGGAACTCGACCAACTCCACTTGTTCGGTGGAAGGCAGTCGAGCCCCGATCCAAAAGAACTTCTCAGGATCGTCACCGATTACCATTTTCTCCAAGTCCTCACACTTGGCCCCTTCGGCAGCTACACTAAGGTGCGCTACCGTGGCCTTTGATTGCTATAAACCCTCTTCGGTAATGGCCGAGGGCTGTGCGTCAAGCCGACATGATATGGCAGCCACCGTGCATTGCCTCGCTGTGGGCTGGCAACCACGGATTTCCAGAACCTGTTCCCTTGATGGGAATTTCACCTTCTGGTGCAAGGAGGAGGCTACGCCCCCTAAAGTGTGGAGCTAGGGTCTTCCTACGATGGCCGTGTAGGGGGAGTATGTGTCCACCACTATGAAGTTCACCTCTACCACTTCTGGGCCGGTCTGTATGGGCAGCCTGATCATGCCCCTCGAGGCGACGAGCTTCCCGTCGAAACTCATTAGGGGAGAGGCATATGGTGTCAAGTCCTCCGGTCTTAACCCTAGCCCCTTGTAGAGGTCTGGGTACATGACCTCTGCTGCGCTGCCACCATCTACCATCACTCTCTTCACGTCGTAGCCCCCAATTCTAAGAGTGACCACCAGGGCATCGTCGTGGGACTGGGTGGTCCCGATTTTGTCCTCCTCTGAGAAGCTCAAAGGAGGGCAGGAACTCCTTCTAGCCCTTTTCGGCCCTGCCTGGGACTCCTCGGCTTGCGGTTGTGCCACAGATAACACTCGCGAAGGGCGCGTGCCCGTTCTCCCCGGTGCCGCCAGGATTACGTTGATTGTGCCAACAAGTTGCCCCATAGCGGTGTCCCTCCAGGGCTCTTGATACATTTGGCCCTGACGATTGTCGAGGTTGAGCAGTAGGTGCTTCAGCTTTCCTTCCCGGACTAGCTGGTCCAGGTAGTTCCGGAGGTTCCTGCAGTCCTCCGTGGTATGCCCGTGGTCCTGGTGGTATTGGCAGTAACGGTTCCGATTGCGCCTCTCAGGTTCCCCAGCCATCTTATTCGGCCACCTGAAATACGACTCGTCCTTTATCCTTTCCAGCACCCTATGCACGGGTTCTCGGAACACGGCGTTGACGGCTTGAGCATTGGTCGCTCCAAATTCTCCTCCGAAATCCCTCATCAGGCGGGTGTTGTTATACCGGTCCGACCTGAAGTCCCTCATCTCTTGAGAGATGACCTTATCCTTCCCCTTGCCTTGCAGCATATCTTCCTCCACCCGCTTGTATTTATCAATCCGATCCATCAGTTGCCGCACGCTGGTGGCGGGCTTTCCGGTCAAGGACTTCCTCAGGCCGTGCCCCATTGGTAGCCCATTCTGGAATGTACTGATGGCGACGGCGTCATACTTGCCGTCCAGCTCATTGTAGATCTCCCAGTACTTATCCGAGTAGGCCTTGAGGGTCTCCCCGTCACGCATGGATAGGGACAGGAGTGCGCTCATGGGCCGAGGAGGCCTGCTGTTCGTGACAAAACGGGAACCAAAAGCCTGGGTCAGCTGTCTGTACGAGTCTATGGAATTCGTCCTCAGGCCGTTGAACCACCTCATCGCCACAGGTCCCAAGCTGGATGGGAAGACTTTGCACATCAGCGCCTCGTTCTTGGAGTAGACAGCCATCCTCTGGTTGAACTGGCTCACATGCTCCACGGGATCCATTTTGCCATTGTAAGCAATGAAGGTTGGCTGCTGGAACCGCCGAGGAAGCTCTGCCTCCTCTATACGACGCGTAAAGGGCGACCTGGAGAGCTGATCCAGCGCCTTGCTCATGGCGTCACCTCCTACGCCCCTGGGGGTTGGGCTGGCGCGCCTACGCCTCTGGTAGCGCTCGTCCTCGTGGGAGAAAGTCTCGTTGGGGGGCGTTCTTGACCTTTGCCTGTATTCGTCATCACTCTTGTCATCAGAGGGCAAGTCAGGGCTGGGCTCGAACCGTCTTGCTGTGCACGGTGCAGCTTCCTCTTCAGACTATCTATCTCACGCTGCATGGCCGCCTTATCATCCTTCCCCTGGGAAGCATGGCTATGGGCCTCTTCCGATTGCGTGGCCTGGCCCTCGTCACGCCTCTGGGCTTGGTTTTCGCTCGCTGTTGAAGTATGCACGCTTGCTTCTCGAAATCGTCCATTGTCGGTCTGACCACCCCTGGGGTCGCCATAGTCACCCTGATGCCGTGGCTTCACCGATTTAGGTCGATTGAGAGTTCTTTGGTGAGGGCCCGATCCTACCATGCTTGACTGTTGTCCTTACCAACGCATAAGTTCTTCCCACAGACGGCGCCAATTGTAGGGACCAGGTTTGAGGGAGTGGACCCAAGCCCAGTTTCCCCGCAATGAATTTGTAGAGAATGGACTCAAGAACTAGGCGTTAGTGAGGAGTACAACGACCATACATGGTTGCATGTGGATTGGATAACCTGAACATGAATTGGGATGAGTAATAATGCTCCTCGGACGTGCTCTCCGGGACTGGGAGTTCTTATAATTTCCTTCTTTAAGACTGACTACAAAGTTCTCTCAGAGCATACAGATTACTACAGTGTTTCCTTTATCATCTCCCTCTCCCCCCTTAGGAGGGGTTCCTTACATTATATATATCCCTCTCCTAATCGATCCTAACCCTACATTTGTAGAGGGATTAGGGCATCACTCGAGTGCCTGTCCCATCAGCCACCTTCCCATTCTCTCTGTGGATGGCAGCAACCAAGGTGGCACTGTTGAGGCGTCCCCTCCTCATTAATGCGGCCAGGACGTTAGTTGAGGGCATTTAATGTGGAGGTGACAGTTCGTCTGGGACTTGCTCCTCCACCATGCTTCCATGTCCGGTATTTGGTACTTGCTGTTTGCTCCTTGGATGCTCGGGGGGGTTCCCTTTGATGGAGTGCTGCTTGTCCGTTTTCGGATCTCGGAATTCCGAGGATGTTATCATCCTTGGCGCTATTTCGTGGGCAGCTGGGCGTTACACTTCAGTCCTCGGACCTTGGACGCGTCCTCGGCATGGGCCTTGGGCCTGGTTCGAAGTGGGCCGGGGTCGCCTGACTATTTCTGGCCCCACATACATCATTTTAAATTTTGGGTATTTTATAAAAATAGAAAAAAAGTATGTTGCGAGCTATAATTAGTAAAATATAAAATGGAACACTCAAAATTAGATATTTTTATTCCTAAATTGAAAGGCCATGGCTCATGGCTACTCCAAGTTAGTTGGTATCTCTATATATATTAAAAGGATTCAGAAGGTTAGTTATGCGTTATGATTTCAAAAAATGTCAAAAATATTTCTAATCTAATTAGGTAAGGACAAAGTTTAGATAATCCTTATTCCTATTTTTTTTTTTAAAAAAAACTATCAAAGAAACTTCATTTCTTAAAAATTAGTACACACTCTCTATTTAAATATATATCACACACATTTAATACATTTTTCCCTTAAAATTAGCTCACACTAAACCCAACAATTTACTCATTTTCAAAATCCTGAATTGTAACTTCTTAAAAATCTATTCCCGTGTAACTCACTAATAATATAGACAAATTCAAGTTGAAAAATTATGACATTAAACTCAAAATGAAAAAAGAGACTCATTGCACGTGCGGAGCACGTGTGATGAGGCTAGTATAAAATAAGAACATGACTTAAAGCGCATAGTTTGCTGGGTAATTTATTGCTTCCACTCTCATTAATTTTACTATATAAAATAAAGAGGGAGTAATACTATAAATTTTGTTATATAAACTTTACAAGCTAATGCGTGAAATTATTATATGCATAAAACCAAAAAAAGAAAATTATTATATATTATAATTTACATTTATTGTCATCTATACTATATATAAGAGGATTCTCCTCTTTCAACTAGGTTTTTATGTGGTTCAAAAATACCCTTATTAATGAAGGGTAACTTCATTTCGAAATAGAGTCATAAATATCAAATAATAAATTTCATTTTGAATTCAAAAAGAATCTCCTAAAATTTAGTATTTTTTCCCCTTCACATTCAAAAAAGAAATTACAGTTACTGCTTATCTTTAAAGTTTATCCTTTTTATTTGTTTGAAAATTAAAAAAAAAAAAACATATTTTTAAATTATAATAGATGCAAATTATTAACATTTTCCCAAAAAAAATAAAAATAGAAGAGTATTACGCGCGTGTTCAGAGGCTAGTGCAGTTTATAAACTTCTGTAATAAAATTGACGAGTTTTGTAACAATTCCCTAAGCTTAAATCCCACCAAACAGTAAGAAATGATTCAAATGAACGCACAAACACCAACAGAATCTTAGAAATAAGTTGATAAGTGCCTTTGATATATATAATTAACAAAAATCAAAGCTAAAATTTGGCAAAGAACATG
Organism: Quercus ilex subsp. ballota; assembly: GCA_032727855.1. Lineage (NCBI taxonomy): Eukaryota > Viridiplantae > Streptophyta > Magnoliopsida > Fagales > Fagaceae > Quercus > Quercus ilex. Next base: position 56,737,790 of record CM064918.1, read on the forward strand.
TGTGGAAATTTGTTTACAAGGGTTGTTATGTATGAAAAATCCTAATTAAGATGCTTACAACTTACTAACAATAAAAGAAACATTTCTTACAAAAGAATCTTACAAATTTTCATTTCTCTACTAGTATTTCATAGACAAATAGAAAATTCTACATGCCATCCTCTTCGAATAACAAAAAGAAACGATAAAACGTTAACTTTATGAGAAGTAGTACATATACAAAAAAGAGCATACCTTATCACTAATTCAAATTTCTTCTTTGCCTTGTCTTAAGCCACTAATCCCAAATAGAATAAAAAAGTAAAAACCAACTTTACAATAGATAAATAAATAAATAAAAACCAATTAATCAAGCTTGATAAACACGTCTCCTTCGAACGTAATAGGTTTATTTGTATGAAACTCTTGTATGAAACCCAAATGTTATATGCATCATCTCTCTGACAGCATATTGATACCATAGATTGTAGAGCTCCACACATGTTTACGAGAGAAACAATTCATAATAATTAGTGTACAAGAGGTGGATGGGATCCACCGGATGTGCGTACGATGCCTTCTTTAAGAAGCTCAGCCTTCAGTCTCTTCTTTCTATCACAGTAGGATTTGAAGCCAAGTACCAAACAAACGAGGACAATGAGAACGATGTACATCACAAAAGTCACCGTGTCTCCTTTACGATTATGAGAATCCTTCTCCGGGTCATGTTCTTCAGAATCAGGGTTCTCTGGATCTGAGTTTTTAACATCTGCTACAAGTGCTACCACAAATAGGACAATAATGAATATAAATATACACCAACAGAGACAAAAGTCTGCAAATTTCCATTTGGACCTTCTCTCATCCATTGCAGCATTATTATTCATAGTGACAGTGGTGCCCAACCTGTTCTCTATATCCCCCATATTTCTTTCCCTTTTTTTTTTCTTTTTGTCTAGGGCAAATTCTATAAATAAGATACAATACGAAAGTTGTATGTGTTCTTGTAATGATCTATAACTGTGTAAGAATGGTTCTTAAATACTGAAAAATAAGTTGGTATGAAGGGACGTGGCCAAAGATTATACCTCTATGAAATAACCAAAAAAAATAAACAGACACGGAAAAGCCATTACCTAATACGGTATTTGTTAATATGTGTGTGGATACAAAGCTGCTATATCAGAAAGCTTACTATTTTAATTTTTATTTGTTATTTATATAAACAGAAAGCTTACTATTAATAAAGAAAGAAATGGATGTTTGATTGGATACATAATGTAAAAACAATGTAAAATATGTTGGTCCCAAAATAAAAAATAAAATGAACAATGTTTCTCTCTTTGCAAGTATGGAGGACATAATAATAATACGTTACATAGCGGTTAGATTTTCAAAATTCACATTCAATAATAATATATATGAGAAGTTTGAAGGCTTTCTCTCAAAATTAGTTTTTTTTTTTTTTTTTTAAAAAAAACTTTTTCCAAAATAGAAAACCTTGTAGATCAATTATAGTGTGTCTCATACTTTTTTTTTTTTTTCATTTTAAACTTTAGATATTTTATATGGAAAGAATAAAAAATATGTTGTAAGTTGTGATTAGTGGGGCATAAAAGTGAAACACTTAAAATGAGATAGAAGAATTTTTATACCTAAAATGGTAGGCCCTATGACTACTCAAAACTTAGTTGGTATATAACATAATGTAAAAACACTGCTAAATATGTTGGACTCAAAATAAAAAATTAAATGAATGTTTCTCTCTTTGCAAATATGGAGAATATAATAAGAATAAGTAACTCAGCGGTTATATTTTCGAAATTCACATATAATAAAGAGATATATGAGAAGTTTGAAGGATTTCTCTCTAAATTAGTTTGGAGAAAGACATTTTCCGAAATTTATATAAAAAATAAATAAATAAAAATCTTGTAGTTCAATTGTAGTTTGTCGTGTGTGTCTCATACTTTTTTTTCTTTTTTCATTTTAAACTTTGGATATTTTATATGGAAAGAATAACAAATATGTTATAAGTTGTGATTAGTGGGGCATAAAAGCAAAACACTTAAAATGAGATAGAAGAATTTTTATACCTAAAGTGATAGGCCATGTGACTACTCAAACTCTAGTTGGTATATAACATAAGAACTTGGCTTTAAACAATAATTTTATTGTTTCCACTTTCTTTTATTTTACCATATAAACTAAAGAGTGATATTAATGATACTATAAATTTGTCCTATTTCTCAAAAAAAAAAAAAAAATTGATACTATAAATTTTATTATATAAACCTTACAAGTTGACATGTGAACTTTCAAACACAAACAAAAAAGTGATTACAAATTTTTTTTAATCATATTATTATATGGTATCAATTACATTAATTATTATGTCAATTTGTAAATTTTTTGTAATAAAAGTTATTTATCTATACTATTATTTTTTCTCCTATTTGGGATCCTCATTTTTTGGTTCAAAAATATCTCTACACTCAACATTTAAACATAGAAAAAATTGGAGGATAACCCAAAAAAATACATTTCTAACTCTTACGTAAAATATGGCCTACAAAATAGGACTACTCCTCCATTGGTTTTCAAACTCAACTCTCCCATATTCTTCCCATTACTGAAAACTCACCCCACGCTTTTTTCCTTTATCACGACTTATCTTTTTCTTTTTTCCTCCTTTAATTTGCAGTTTCCTTACTCTGATATCATATTTTCTTCTTCTTCCTTTTCCAAATCTCTTCTTCTTTATTTTGAAATTAAAACCAAAAAAAAAAAAAAAACTCCTACCGTAAAACTACTACTATAACATTTCATCTATATCCTTAAATTTAGGTACTACCATATATTTTTATTTTTTTCTAAATGACAAGCCAGTTGCCCAAAAAAAAAAAAACATAAATAAATGTCCTCCCCCGTCCCTCTCTTTTTCATTAAGACATAAGCAGAGCTAATTTTTTTAGTATTCTTTCTTTTTATGTTTTCTTCATTGCATGTTTGCACGTGTGTCTCTATTTTATATAAGTTTATAATTCTAAAAAAAAAAAAAAAAAATTCCTCTAACTCTTTTTAGGTGTTCAAACTTGAAACAGTCTTCTATACTAAAACTGGTGTATATTTCAAATATTCATTTTGTATATAGAAATGCAAAGAAAGAACAATAAATACACTATAAAAACACAAATTATTTTTTTAATTAAAAACAAATCTCTAAATGTTCAGAGACTAGTGTGTGTTTATTATTATCTATACTACTATTTAAGAGACTTCCCCCATTTGGATTCCTCATTTTTTAGTTCAAAAATGTCATACATCTCTATGTTTAAGTAGAGACAAAACTAAAAGCAATCTAGTAAAAATGCAATTATAACTCCTACTAAAACACTGCCTAAAAGATAGGACCACTCTCCTGTTAATGTCTAAATTACATTATTTACTTATAAATTAGATTCTGAAAATAAAATTTATATATAAAATAAAAACACTTTTTTTTTTTTTTTTTGCTAAAAAAAATCACATTTATTGCCAAGTTGATTTATAAACTTTCGTAATAAAAATGAAGAGTTTTAACAATTTGCTAAGCTTAAAATCCCACCAAACAGTAAAAAATGATTCAAATGAAAGCATAAACACCAACATAATCTTAGAAATAAGTTGGTAAGGACGTTTGATGTATATAATTAACAAAAATTGAAACTGGAATTTGGCAAAGAACATGTATGGAAATTTGTTTACAATTGTATATGAAAATTCCTAATTAAGATGCTTACAACTTTCGAATTAATAATAAAAGAAAAAATTTCTTACAAAAGAATCCTACAAATTTCCATGACTCTACACGTATTTCATAGACAATTAAAAAAATTCCACATACCATCCTCAAAAAAGAAGAGAAAAAAGAAAACGTTAACTTTATATGAGGTAGTTCATCTATACTACTATTTAAGGGACTTCTCCTATTTGGATTTCTCATTTTTTAGTTCAAAAATATCTCTATACCTCTATATTTAAGTAGAGACAAAACTAAAGGCAATCCGGTAAAAATGTGATTATAACTCCTACTAAAACATTGCGTAAAAGATAGGACCACTCTCCTGTTAATGTTTAAATTACATTATTCACTTATAAATTAGATTCTCAAAATAAAAATTATATATAAAATAAAAACGCTTTTTTTTTTTTTTTTTGCTAAAAAAATCACATTTATTGCCAAGTTAATTTATAAACTTTCGTAATAAAAACAAAGAGTTTTAACAATTTGCTAAGCTTAAAAACCCACTAAACAGTAAGAAATGATTCAAATGAAAGCACAAACACCAACATAATCTTAGAAATAAGTTGGTAAGGACGTTTGATGTATATAATTAACAAAAATTGAAACTGGAATTTGGCAAAGAACATGTATGGAAATTTGTATACATAAAAGAGCATACATTATCACTAATTCCAATTTCTCCTTTGCTTTGCCTTAAGCCACTCACTAATCCCAAACAGAATAAAGTAAAAACCAAATTTATGATAATAAAAAATAAAATAAAAAACCAATTAATAATCAAGCTTGATAAAAAAAGTCCCTTTATAACGTAATAGGTATTTTTTGTATGAAAATCTTAGATCAAAACCCACATGTTATATGCATTATCTCTCTGATAGCATATTGATCTCATAGATTGTAGAGTCCCAAATGCACGTTTTTGAGAGAAACAATATGTTTATAATATGCATAAAATAACTATTGTACGAGAGAAGGATGTGATCCACTGGATGTGCGTACGTCGCCTTCTTGAAGAAGGGCAGCCTTCAGTCTCTTCTTTCTATCACTATAGGAAATGAAGCCAAATACCAAACCAAAGCCGACGACGATAATGATGCACGTCACAACACTCTCGGTGTTAAATCCCAATCTGCGAGAAAGAGAGTCCTCCTTTGGGTCATATGAGGCTCCATTGGGTATGGGTAAAGTGGTTTTGGGTACATTTTCACTCCTTTCATTGGGTTTTTAATAACTGATACAATCGCTGCCACAAACAGCACAAGAATGGATATAAACAAACACCAACAGACACAAAAGTCTGGAAATTTCCATTTGGACCTCCTCTCATCCATTGCAGCATTATTCGTAGTGACATTGTTGCCCAACCTGTTCTCTATATCCCCCATATTTCTTTACATTTTTTCTTTGTCTAGGGTAAATTCAGTAAATAAGATACAATACCAAAGTTGTCTGTGTTCTTGCAATGATCTATAAATGTGTAAGAATGGTTCTTAGATACTAAAAAATAAGTTGGTATGAAGGGACGTGGCCAAAGATTATACCCCTATGATATAACCAAAAAAATAAACCGACTGAGGCCATTACCTTAATATGGCATTTGTTAACTATTGTGGGTACGTGGATGCAAGCTGCAATATCAGAAAGCTTACTATTTTATTTTTATAAACAGAAAGCTTACTATTAATAAATAAAGAAATGGATGATCGATTGGATACATAATGTAAAAACAATGTTAAATATTTTGGCTCCAAAAAAATAAATAAAATGAAGAAGGTTTCTCTCTAAATTAGTTTGGAGAGAAATCCCTTAAACTTTTCATATATCTTTTTATTGGATGTGGATTTTGAAAATATAACATTTAGATTACATGTTCTTTATATTTTTAATATGCATGTTAAATTTTATTCAAATCAGATGTTATTTAGTATTCAATCAATAAACTTATTTTGATGCATAATTTAGACAACAAAAACTTGAAATTTATACATTTGATTAATGAGAATTGAAATTTATCTCCTTGAAATTTTGCAAATATAGATAATATAATAAAAATATGCAATCCACCAATTAAATATTCAAAATTCACCCAATAAAAAGATATAGGAGGAATTTAATGAGTCTCTCCAAATTAATTTGGAGAAAAACTTTTTCCAAAATAAAGAGCCTTGTAGATCAATTGTAGTACACACATATGCACTTTAGATTAAGCTAGAATATAATTTCTATCTTCTATAAAAAAAAAAAATGTAAAATTTGTTCATTTATAAGTATGGTATCTAAAAAACACAATAAAATTCTAATAGTAGGTTATTACAATTCTAAATTAAATAGATGCATAAATCTACTTAACATAAACATTATATCATAAAAATCTTAATAATAAGTTCTTCTTGTTTCCTCTTCAAATCTTTTTCCTCTTCGATACTTTCTGTATAACAGTTTGATGGTGTTTGTGATGCATTTGGATTGGCATATTATTATCATCTGATTGTACATCTTTAACAGTTTTGGCAGCAATCAATGTAGTATATTAATTGTTTAATATTTTAATTTTGTTTTTGATATGTTTCTCGGTGTTTTTGATTGTATGATAGAAAAAATTGGGTTTGCAAAAGTTTTTTTATAACTAAAAAATAATTTCCAAATTTCAGTTACTTTTTAATGATACAAAAAATGTTATAAATACCTTTTATTAAAAAATTAACATTTTTTCAACCTTTTGAATTCCTAAGAAAAAATATATTGTTTTCATTTTGGTATGACAAAAATTATATATTACATTTGTGATTATTACTATCACTAATGAAAATATGATTATGAAATACATTATTATTTATTAAATTAATCCAAACTGTAAAAATAAATTTAATGAGAACACCCTATAAATATTATCACTCGCAATGCATGGGATCTGCGACTAGTGTCCTTAAAATATGCAACAAGCTCACCAGAAGTTCAAGTTTTCAGTTTAGAAGAAGTACAGTAACACTTTTCTTTGCATTTAGAATTGGCTGATTTAGAAAATGTAGTTATAGAATGCAATACAGAGTACAGTTGAGCCACAAAACTTCCCTTCAGACCCATCAATGCAATATAGGAAAGTTAATCATATCATCAATAGTAACTAAGCACCCAGCCAAGCAAAACAAGGTAGCATTAAGTGCGACATGGGATATGCTATCTCTCTTTCACGGAAAATACTGGGAATATATTTGAAATATTATGTCCAAGAAAGATAGTTAAGAGGTATATGGATCAAAAGAAAATAATGCAATTTTTGCAATCATAGTGATACAGCAAATATGAGCTTGGAATACATCACCTCTGTCCAACAATACAGGAGGAGAAGGAGAAGGTTCATGCTGACCTTGAAGAAAACCCTCTGATCTTATTCAGGTTATCAAGGCTAGTAGTGTTGAATGATCTCAACCAGTGCTAGAACAGCAGAAACAACGTGGACTACGACGTAATAAACGGTTTGTGTGAACATTAGGGCATAATTGCCAAAGTTAAATGTTAAGATGATCACTGTAGACAATAACTCAAAAGCGATAGGTTAGTGCAGAGTCTAAAACCTCAAGCCAAACAGGGATTTAGTAGGCGAAGTAGAAGTGGACATTGTAATGTTCAAAACTATTAGCCTGAATTGCAAATGTAAAACGTTGATATCTTTATGATGACAAGATCCTATATTTTAGAGAAGGCTATGATGGGTACATGCTTGAAGCAAAAAGAGCCATATTGTTTCAGTCAAAGACCATGCCAATTATGTGCCATCCCTAAAACCATTAGGTATGGGGTTATAGGAATCAAGGCTCTAGAGTGGCCAAGGAGAGATAGTTGTATCTTATGTAAGATTTCAAACTTACATCTGTATTAAAGTGTTGAAGGTGTGCATAATATGACTCTTCCTGAACAGTGTCGCTCCAAAGCTAAACATCATAAGAGAGAGGCATCGAAACACAGAGCTCCCTATATTAGTTTCTCCATCCCTTGCTTCACAAACTGAATTCAGCGATCACATTGCAATTTTGATTGGTAAATACTAATCATTTACACATTTCAAATTAAACCCACAACTTCAACTTCCCCTTGTTTATGAGAGGGAAAGGAGAAGCCATTGGTACAAAGACCAATTTCCATACTAATAAACAATCTTAACAGAAATATAAACTAGGAATAGCCTAAGGAAGTAAACAATCAAACACTTTTTTTTTAAGTAATTAATGAGTTTTATTAAAGAAGAGCAGTGTTCAAAATGTAGAGCCGCTTAAAGAATTTCAATCATAAATTTAAATGGTCCCCAAAAAATTCATTGTACAACATTCAATTTACAAATTCAGGGAACTAGATTTTGATCTCTTAACTGGTTTCTCCGTGCCTTCAAGTATTCAGCTATTCAAGTCCCTCCAAATTGTCCACATAAGACAGTGAGGAACTGCCAGATGCTACTTATGTTCTGATTATATGTACCTTTCCAGCAGCGCAATGAACCAAAGACGGTGTACTGATTTACAACTAATCTTTCACATATACCGCACCAATTGACTAAGACCATTGATGTGCAGCCTGTTGATGAGGGTTGCTTGCATAAAAAATCCATTTGCTTTCTCAGTGTTGATTTGAAGTGGCTCAGTGACATGATGAGGAATAAGAACTTTGAACCTTTAATTCTCTCTAGAGTAAAAGCACTGGCTGTGGTTCTTGGAACCTACATAAAGCAAGTTATTAGTGGTAATATGGCTGATCTTATTCATTGAAAGAATGTTTTTGGTGCCAAAAAGTACCAAAAAGAACCAACGGAAGGCTTTCCCAGTTATGTCTTTAAAGCGTTTGAGGCAACCACTGTTATTGTACTTTTGGCCTGTGCTATAATCTCTCTACCTTTGGAATCAAACAACATACGATTATCATGGTAAGAGTATTATTGTTGCTGTCATTCTGGTTGTTGTTGTTTCTGCTGTCTGTAACTTCAAGCAATCCAGGCAATTTGAAAAAGTTCTCCCTAAAGAGTGGAGACATTAAGGTGGACGTATTGAGAGATGGGCAGCACCAACATATTTCAATGCACTTGTTGGTATTGTCACTCCTAGTCATAATCACGGTGTTGGCAATTGCAAAAGGTCTGCCTCTGGCTGGAAAACAACTTTTTGGCTTATTCTATGAAATATATGATAGTTGATCATGCCTTGGCTAGGGATCTCTGATTGTGAGACACTGGAGTAAGACATAAGTATCTGCACTGACAAAACAGGTACTTGTACATTAAATGAGATGAAGGTAACAAAATTTTGCCTTTAAAAGAAGCAATGAGAGGGAAGGTACTCCTACAGAATGGTATCAAATGTTCTTGATATATAAAACAAGAAGCAGTTGGTTTAAACACAACCAATACTATTTACAAAGTAGATTCTGAATCACTTGTAAAGATTTCTGGAGCCCTACCAAGAAAGTGACACTTTCTTGGGCTTGTCTTTGATTTGAGTATGAATATCAATAAATTCTATAATCCATGTTAGACTTTGATTCATAGAAAACAGAAGTGAAGTTTCAGTGAAGATGAAGAGTGAGAAGGTTGTTCACGCCCACAAGAAGGGAGCCCCAAGACTAAGGGATATATATTCAAGATACCACATTCTAGCCAGCTTTTAACGTGACATCAAGGTAAAAAGGAAAGCTCTCCCCCCGAGGCCAATTCATTAAATATGAACATGACAAATCAATAGCTATTCCAAAGTAATTATTAGTTTTACCAGGTATAAAAAATTCCAATGAAATTTAAAAAAAAAAAAAAAAAAGTCATTCGTCCTTGAATTTTCATAGGAATACAGTTAAGAAATAAGTGGCCAACAACATTGAGGGTGAATTTCATACATTCAAATGGACAAAGAAGTAATAAATACCATTACTTTGAGAATCATATTTAAAAACTCAAACTTTAGTGGATCAGAAAACTTGCTCCAAACTTGACTAACCAGAATATTAGACCACTTTTAATTTTAGTTATATTTTGTCATATTCAACAAATCAGCAATGTAGAAGGCCCTAAACCTTTGTACTATATGCCCCAATTCCTCCACTTTTTCAGATATCAAAACTACTTAATCCCATTTGAAAGCAAGAGGTTTTGATGGGATTAAGGTAACATCAAAGGTACACCAGGAAAATTATTGGTCTTTACTAAGAGAATTTCTACTTGTCCCCTTAAAAATGTTATTGCTTCAACTAAATATGTTATTGTCCCCTTTAAAAAAAAAAAAAAAAAGACCTTAGGTTATATTATAAGGGGAAAAAGTGCGTTCATTAGAGAGAAGCAATATACATAAAATTGGCCTAAACAAGGTGGCTAACTAAGCACAGAGTATTTAAGAATGTATGATCATATTCCAATGTAGAGAAAAAGAAGTTGATTGGTTTGGTAACAATGTGACTATGAAAGGTTGTGGGCCAAGTGTACTAATTTATAAGTTAATGCCTTTAATTTTGGGTGACTTGGCCCCCACTAAGCTATACATGCCTTGGCCCATGCAGTAACAATCTTGTGACCAGGCCACATATAGTTACAAGCTAACTTGTGCACAAATCACCTCTGACAGGGCTTGTTTTGGGTGACTATTTTATCAACCTAAAGCTCAAAGTAAGTTTTAGTTCGATTTGCAAGAAGGTTAATCAAACTTTGATGGAGTTTTTAATAGTTTAATTCAAGATATCCGCAAAGTAACACACAAAGTAATGCTAATGAACATACCTCAATGACCTAAGTAAATACTAGGAGGCTGGAGTGAGGGCAATCAGGTATTGAAATTGCAACTTGGTCTTTGCCTTTTCGCTCACTTGTTAAGAGCATTCATCATTTCTGCAAACAAGATCACAGTTTCTTAAGTATAAAGATTCTTAATGCAAGTAAAAACATCAGGCACATGTATAAAAGGTCCATTCCTATGATTGCAATATAAAAATTCCCCACAAATTAAATATCTTCTACATTGATGGATTTCATCACAAGAAAATAAAGCATTTAAAATAAAGTGTATTTCCCTTGTACTCTTTATAACTCATAAAGATGATAACATAGTCTGATATAGGGATAGAGTTGTAAATAGCAAACACAGCTGAACAGAAAGTATATGACAAAAAATTGACTCACAACTATATGTGCTACATGTAGGACTTAGAAAACTTCCTAGAGACATTAAAAGCCAATCTTCTTAAGTGGTCTCCATAAAAGGCAAAACCAAAGAATACTTCCTGATGATGTTGTAACAAAAGGGGAAAAAAGAATAAACAAAATCAACATCTAATATAATAATTTATGAATGCTAAAATTCACATATGTATGCATTTACAATGAAAATAATGGAAGATTGAAACATAATCATGAAAAAAAATTGAATTTAACCAATCACCTTTCCTCAACTACCGATAGGAAGCATCATTCTCTGGTGTGGCCTCTTTCTTGAGAGTAATAGCACAAGACAAGCAGCCTGGTCATACTGAAGCTTGATTTAAAGCAAAAATATTATGTTAAAGATAACCACTACATTGATGTTGGTTGAAAACACGAACATTATGTTAAAAAAAAAATGAACATAAAATTAAAATAACAAAGCCACAATATGCAACTTTAAGAGCTGGCATGAGAGAACATTTGTTGCTCTAATCTTAATACTCATACAAATATTTAAAACTCAAAGAATTAGAGATATAGTGCATGATGATTGATCATGCCTTTTTGCCGCGGCAGTCACAGTTATGGTGGTGGCAACTCTGGAAGGTCTGCCTCTATCAGTTACTCTTACATGTGGCATATTCTATGAAATGCTTGATGTCTGATTACACCTTGGTTTGAGAACTTTTTGCTTGTTACGCAATGGAATCAAGCCACACAAAAAAATAAAATAAAATCTTCACTAGAAAAACAGGCACTTGACAGTTAATGAGATGAAGCTAACAGAATCTTGGCTTGGTAAAGAAGCAACAAGAAAATGTACTTCCTAATTAGAAAAAGTAGAAAATGTTCTTGTTATAAGGCAAGAAGTTTTTGGTTTCAACACAGCAAGTACAATTTACAAACAAGATTTCTGCAAGACCTGTTGAATTTAGGAGCCGTACAACGAAAGTACTACATTATTTGGCTATCTTCGATTTAGGTATCAATATCGATAAAATCAAGCAGAATTCTGAGATAATCTAAGTCAAGGCCCTCAATTCAGAGAAAAATAGAAGTGGGGATTTCAAAAAGAGGAAGAGTAAGAAGACTTTATGCACTCTCTAGAGTAAACATCAAAATGATCACCGGTGACAATGAACACGCAGCAAGAGTGATAGCTTTGGAATGTGGGATTCCCAATCTTGATAAGGATTTGAATAATGAAGCTGTAGTAGAACAGGGAATTTTCAAAAAATACTCACCTAAAGAGAGAATTGCTGGTATGAATCATGTATTTATTCCAAGAGAAGAAAATTATTGGGCTTTCCATGGGAATCGAAGGCACTAAAGTGGAAAAGGAGAGCACAAATACTGTCATCCTGGTTGTTTACTTCTGCAGTGACAGTTTTGAGGTGGAGAAGGTGTGTATATAAGAACATTCAAAATTTCATTCATTTTCAACACTTTTTCCTCTTGTCAAGTCTTCAATAAGTTTGACGCTAGGCAACTGGAGAAGAACAAATGTAGGGGTTATTCAAGAACAAGATGTTTTTAATAATTCTAAGGTTTACCATAGTTTTTCAGCTAGTGATGGTGGGCTTAGAGAAGTGGTTTGTCAATTGTCAGTACCGAGAGGCTGATTGGGGGCAATGGGGTGCTTGCATTGGACTTGCAGCTTTGTCTTGGTCAACTAGTTTGGCTCTTCAAGTGTAGTGCAGTTTCTGGCAAGCGGTTAGATGCTCTGCTTCTTGAAATAGTAAATGATAATCAATGCAATAATCCCCCAAACCCATCCCCACAAAAGAAAAGTATCTAAGATTCAGCCAATAATTCCAATAAATTTTTAATATATGAATTTTTGTTTTAGGTGAAGTGAATATTGAATTTAGTGCTAAGGGATATCAATTCAAGAGAAAGGTTCCAGTTAGCCTCTAACATGAGGTATGTTCAAGATCACAAGGAGAAATAACCATTATCTGTATGAGAAGAACATCATAAAAATCATATTTCATTCAATAAGACAATTTATTCTAAACTTGGCCAACTGGAATATCAATTCATTTGATCTTATTTATATATTGTCATTTTTAATAGAACTACAATACAGAAGGCCTTAAGTCATACTAACTAAAATTAAAACAGTCCAAGCTAGGCCTAGAGTAACCTCATGACTACTCCCATATTAAAATCAAATTATATTTCCAACAATTACTTAGCTGGTATACATCTAGTGTGAACTTAGGAGCATCAAATTGTATTTAAACACTCACCTTCAAAAGGATCAATGATTCCAAGAGAGACCTCATTAGCATCTGAGTGACCTTCAGAACTGGTGCTAAGTATTAATAAATTGATAAACCATAGTTCAAAAACACATGTTGAAGAAGAGCAGAAAACGAATGTGGGTCCACCAGGATGTGTGACTATGTGAGCAACATATTAGAAAGAGGAGAGAGAGGTAACAAACTTCTATCTGCTTGTTTTCAAAATTTTAGTTCTAAAAATTGAGCATTCTTTTAAATATTCTACTAATCTGAAATTTTCTTTATAAAAATTATAATATTTTCAAAGAAAATACTTCAATACTTCCATATTCACACAAAATTAAAACCAAGACCTCAACTCCACGTTGTAATGATGTGGGAGGAGGTACAATTTGGTCAAAAGACCATTACCTTATTTTTTAAGTAACTTTGGCTTAAATAATCTAATAACTCTAATCCAGCTACAAGCTATAAGTGACCCCTTGAGTATGACCCATTAGAAATTGATTTGTGTCAATTTAAGAAAATTAAATGCCATATGAGAAATAGAAAGACTAACAAACACATTCAGTGAGCTATGAAAAGCAAAGACTAATTTATTTCATTAATTTTGATTTTTCTTTACATAAATGTCCTTTCCAATTGAATGGTACCCAATCATATTAATGAGTAGTTAATTTATAGTGAGAGAAGTGGCAAAAGCAGTCAATGAGGCAACCAAATCAATAAAACTAAAGAATGAGGCATTCCTTAACACTAGAAAACATTAAAGAAAAACAGTTTCGATGTAATAAACTAATAATAGTACCTTGTCATATTTCTTTGAATTTGAATGACGAGGTTCTCATTTCTTCTGCCAAGACCCTCTTTATTGTTGGGGGAACAGGTAACAATAGACTAGAGTCATTAGACCCAACGCCCATTTTATGAGGCTGTGCACCACATTATTATCTGCAAACAGAAGCCAAAGCCAAAATATCCTTCATTATGCTCTTCCATTCCCAGCCGAGCTTGCAAGCTGGATTTGCAATGAAGTCGATAATGTTAGCTGCAATTTAAAAGATAAATCCTCAACAACCAGCTAACAATATAAGGATTATCTCTAGCACAAATTCATTGGACTATAAAACAAGAAGAGAAATAGCAATCCAATTTTGCAATCTATACTGTATTTTACCATTATATATATATCCATAGTAACATTTTATTAAATACTTAGAGCGCTTACCTTTATACCCTTTACCACAACTTGTTCAAGTTTCTCCTCATTTGCCAATGGCATTGCCCATCTTACTGCTGAGGCTTATCCCACGTCTGATTGCTCTGTCATTCCCCTCTTCTTCTTCATTTTTTTTTTTTTTTTTTTTTCTTTTTTGAGAGGATTCCCCTCTTGATTTCTGACAACCACATCCAAGCCTACATTATTTTGATCACATGATGCATCAAAGTTAAGCTTTACCAGTTGATCAGGTGGTTTGGTCCAAGCACTTTCCCTGTTTTGCTCTTCAGTTCCCCTTGTAGTCCCACGTGATCTCAAGTTAGAGTCATACTGTGTGTTAAGATGATGGGCTAGCTGATTTATGCTTGCTTCAGAGTTTGAAACCAGAGCTTTTTCCCGTGCATCCCAAAGTATTTTCATCGCCATTACTGCATACAGTGTGAATTCATCTTTGGTGACTCTTTCTGCTAGTAATTCCTTTGGGGGGTCAAGTATTTGTTCAATGAACTCCTCTACAGATTTAGCTTGGATCATTTCAATGCGAAAACCCCATCTACCACCATACCACATTCCTTTGGCATAAGGACAACATTGAAATAGATGTAAGACTGAATCTTCTGCTATTTCACAAAGAGGGCAATAATAGGCCTTTTGGGTTTGAGAGTGTCCAACCATCTCTCGCTCGAAGGTAAGAACCTCTGCAGCCACTCTGGATAAAAAAAATTTTAATCCTTCATCCAAAGATGCTTCTTTTAATATCTTATCTACAGTAGAATTCCGAGGGGGACATATGCATGCCACATGGACCCCCCACCTTTTTATTGTAACTTTTGCTTTTTTGCGATGGCAATTTAAAATGTTACACCGAAGAGTAACATCGTTCCGATCACGATCACCTAAAATTATGCGTTTCAATAAGTCATGTCTAACACTTATATAATGAAACCGCATAAAATTTAATGGATCAAGTGAAAATTTCCATCTCGCGAGCCTTTCTTTAAAACCATTAATGAACAAGTAGATGGAACAAGCAAACCTTTCACCTTGAATTGGCACATTAACGTTGTGGAGTTTCACGTTTAAAGCAACACATAAAGCAAATGATGGAAATTTCTGACCAACTGAGAATAATATGGAACGTCCATCACTCTGATGGTTGAACCACTCTGGAACTGTAGTTCCTGGAAGTGCAAGGTTATAACTAGGCCACTTAGAAGCAAAGTCCAATTCAAATCCAAACTCCTGATGCGATGATCCCATATTAGAATAACCACAAGCTAAATTCGGTGGAAGCCCTGTCAGATCTCCAAACTGGAAAGAACCAAAGCTATATATGGTTTGCTTATAGAATCACAATGTTTCATATATCATCCAAAAGCCTAAATGCATAATTTTCCTTGATCAAGTCTCTTTCACAAACTAATGACACCTCAAGTCTTTCATTGGTTAGCTATAACAATAGGATTGCAATTTTAAGTTCAGATGGAGGTGGTAGGGAAACCAACAATTTGTTTGCGAGCATGCTTTTGCAATTCATCCATGTTTAAGAATGCAACAGAAGAAAGATAATTATGTTTTGATCCTGTGTGACCTTTTGCAAACTACTGTGATGGCTGCTAATTATACTCTTAAAAAATTTAATATTGATTAGGAAAACTGAAACAGTTTCAAAAACATAGCCATATAAAGGAGGGTATACATGATTAAGGTAGTCACAACGTGTTGAGGATCCCAAACCCACCGAACAAGTAAATTCGAATATGCAGTCTTTGGATGTTTTTACACAATATAACCTTGTGGGTAGCCAAAGTTTCACTCATATGCATGACTAACTTCTATATCTATTTGAAAGGAAGATCCAATGTAGGACAAAGAGTGAAGCAGTTAGCACAAAGAGTGACCTGACCATACTTCAATTTTTTTTTTTTTTTTTTTTTACTTTTAATTCCTTACCAGATTTGCTAAATAATTGTACTTTCTTATTTATTAGTTTGCTATTTTTCTGGTTCTTAGCACATTGCCTGCTTTGTCTTTTTCTTTGTACTTTTTCATCATAATTGCAGTGGAGTTTTATTTACCTATCCAAAAAAAAATATCCGGTATTGTTGTTGGCTATACTAATAATTAAATTTTTGTTTCTTGTTGGATTATTGTAGGGGGTTGTCAACTATGTAAGCTTTTTCATTAAAGCGATGAAGATGTCAAATATGAAGCAGTGGGATAAATTGAAGCTCTGAAGTATCAATCAATGATGGATAAATACAAAATAATTGTGAAGCAGCTGAAGTAGGCATCAATAGGGTCTTGGCTATTTTTTGTAGTTTGTTTTGGTGTGTTTATGTATGCTGGCAAAACAAAAGCAGCCTAAATGTTGTTACCGTGATGTAACTTTTTGAATATTGATGCCAATAATAGTGATGTATCATAAAATTTATCTTTATGTTAGCTTTTGGTTCAATGAAAATTTACCTTTATGTTAACTTTGATAATCATTGGGTACCAAAGACAAACAGCACCATTGATTAAGGCAGTTGCATTTTATATAATCTAAATTATAGGTATTACGTCAAACAACAACACATTATATATAATCTAAATTTCAGAATTGTGTCCAGGGAAAAAATCTTGCTCAAGCTTTGATAGAATAAGCATTTCAATTTGCAATGACATATTTTCAAGTTTGACAAAATAGGTATTCTCATAAGAGTTTCCATGCTATTGAAGTAGCAACGTAGTCATGCTATTCATGTATATCACCTAAATATGCAATCTATAAAAATGCAGCTTTATTTAGGATAAATAGATGAGAATTATCACCTAAAACTGTAGAATTATATTAAAGACCAAAAAAAAATTCCAGAATTATTTGCAGGTACATACTCTATATCTCCTAAAGCTCCAAAATTATCACCCCCATATGTATGTGGATTACATAAAACATATTATTGTTAATGCCTAGTTATATGTTCTGAAATCCTCCAAGGTTTTTTCTTCTTCTTGGCCTGCATCCTTTGAATTTAAATCTTCAGCACTTGCAGCAGTAGCTATTGAATCTCCAGCACTTGTAGCAGCGACCCTTGCTTCTCCAGCCCTTGTAGTAGTTTCAGTTACAAAAACAACACTTGTAGTAGCAATGGTGTCAACAACCTTCACACACAAAATGAACTTGCCATGATTCTAAAAGTCTTCTTGTAAACACACCCCTGGAAAAATAAAAATAAAAACAAATCCCCTTCTCCCCACTTGTAAGAAATCTAAATAAAAATAAAAAATAAAAATAAGGAGTCCAGCACCTGCTGTTCACTACATTATCAAAATAACAAAAAAAGAAAAAGAAAAAAAGAAGAGAGTCTAGCACCAAAATATTGCCTTAACTAGAACAATATAGCACCTACGCCCACTGGTCTCAGCCATAAACACATACACACTCAAGTGGGCTTTATACCAATTATCAAAATATCCTAATTTTCTATAATAACTCAATCAACCAAAGACTTAAACTAAGAAAAGGACAAAAAGATAGATTGAATACCTCAGAGGTGACTCTTAGGAAGAAACTATTTATTAAAATCAATTCCTTCAGCAAAAACAATGGAACAAAAGCATCATATCCATCCCTGCACCATGAAAAAAAAATTATTACAAGGAATAAAACAAATTGTGAAAATTCCAACTATGAAAAAGCAAATAATGCAGGACACTGCACCAGTTGGGTGAGCTTATTATTACTAAGGTCAGATTAGGTATACTTCCTAGCTAGTAGTGACTGAATTAATTGGTCTAACAGTTTGCATGCAGCATGCACACCAAAATGTTGTTGATAATAATTTCTAATATAAGAATTATGAATTCTTGAAGCACAGATTTGTATAGTTAGTGAAATGTGAGTGTCTGTGCGGATAGATAGATAGTGAAATGTACATACAAAATTGGTATGGATATATACTAATCACCAATGGTTTTCACTAATTTAGAAACAACTTAAACTTAGCTTATCAGGAATTGCAAGTCTCCCAGACTTTGGCTATTCTAGTTCCTATGTTTATAGATCCCATATAAATACATAATCTAATCAACATTCTTTGGGTTTTTTTTCATAAGTGTTTCAACTCGAAATACTACTAGTAATTACGTTGTAATATATAAATGCATCATCTCATTGAAGCATTTTATCAAACAGTACAAGTTTCCTTTCTACATATGAATGTATATGTCAATTTATAAAAATAAATAAATAATACAAAAAAAAAACACATGTAAATAGAAAATTTCAGAAAATAAATTCAAAAAGAGAGAAGAAAACCTTCTTGCAAATTCAGGTGTTAGAAGCAATGAGAAAACTTTTGGTGTCGGTGGTTGTAAACGACGAGAAAGAGAGACAGTTTTGGGCGTTTTTCTGACAAGACAAAGGTTGGTCTCCAGTGACAATGCTAGGCAGTGGCTGTCAAGGTTTGGAGTTGAGAGAGAGAAAATGGAGTCATGGAGGTGCTGATGTGCACTAGTGGTGCCGAGAGAAACAGAGAGAGAAAGAAATGAAAATTTTTTGATTTTATGAAAAGGGGAAAACCAAGAGAAGGTGAGTCTTTGAAAAAAAATTCAGCGGTGATGCTAGGCAGTGGTTGTGGAGCTTTGGAGTTGAGAGAAAGAGAGAGAAGATGGTGGTGCGGTGAGAGAAAGCAGAAATGGAGAGAGAGTTTTGATTTTACTGAAGAAGGGGAAAAGGGTGTTAAAAGTGGGGGGTTTGAAATTTTTCAGGGGTATAAGGTGTGATATGCTGATTTGTTTCTTTTAAACAGATGTCACATTTTTATTGGGCTTAGAAACACCTACTAGGTGCTGATGTAGAGTTCCTGAAACATCGTATACTTTCTTGTGTTAAAGAGGGAAGTCTAAAATCTTGAAGGCATTAAATTAATATTCAAGAAAAATATAAAAAACTCACATCCATGGATCCACCACACCTACCGTGAAGGGAATTAATGTGCAGACCCTTTGGCCAAGGAAGAATATTCTTCAAGTGATAGTTTTGTTTTGTATTCACATCCTTATTGTATTTTGTACTAGTTATTAGCTGATGCTTGGGGTGTTTTTTGTTCTAGACTTTGTAATCTATAATTCTATTTAATTTAAGCTTAATTTTACCCAAAAAAAAAAAAATGAAGAACATTGAAAAAAGTGTAATTTTTTTATTAAAGAGGTAAATGGAGCGGTTTGTTGGAGAGAGGAATAACTTAATGGGGGAGGAGAATTGATTGGGGTGTTATTGCGTTAAGGTAGGAAACCCAAAAATTTTGGACAAATCAAATTATTAAGAATATACATATTTTTATATTTGAGATAGAAATCCAGCTCTAACCTACGATTGATTTTTTATTGATTAGAGTAATAGAAGTTATCAAATTTATACTCGTATTGACCCCACGCCAGTGAGCCTCCAAGCATTCTTAGAGCCTTTATCTACAATAACATCTATATGATTCAAATGAGTAGGAATCAACAGAGATAAAGAGGGCAGATTTCCAAAAGAGAACTAGACCTCCCCCTAAAGTCTCACCCTTAGCTACAAACTTTCCATCAGAACCCAACCTACACCCTATTCTTACCAACCATGCTTCATTTGGCCAAATCTTTGATAAGAACACGATCATGGGATCTTTTTCTCGTAAAAAAGTAACGAGCCCTTGAACTATCTGCATGGGTTTTCAAGCTCATGAAAATGCCAAGCTAGACAAACTCATTGTTCTCAGCGGGGCTGGTAACTGGCCTCCATTGATGTAGCTTCTATAGTCTTGAGATCATATTGCATTGTCCTTCTCCTACTATTCCCTTCCTCTACCAAATTGAAGATTGTTTATCCTTCAATTTCAAAGAACCTTTACTCAACTCATAATTCACATTTTGTTTTTCTTTTCGTGGGTGGGTTACCACGCCAATAGCATATGAATAATGCTAGTACCACAATTTTGTCACAACTTGCCCATGTGGTGAGTTATGAGGGATGGAATAAAAATGGTGGGTCGGTTATTACCACACCAATAGCATATAAATAATACTAGTATCACAATTTTGCCACAAATTGCTCACGTGGCAAGTTGTGAATGATAAAGTAAAAGTAGTAGATTCACAACTTCATCACTCGCAACTCGCCATGTGGGCAAGTTGTGACAAAAGTTGTGAATCTTGAACATGGAACCCTCTATGAGTTCTCCACAGTGGCTTAAAAGTTCTAGCCATCACCTCTATATTAAGGACATGCCAAGTGAAGATGCATTTGCCTCTGATGTTTATTACTCACAACCACCTTTACATCCTCTTTTTTAGATGAGGAGAACTTTGCCCGAAGATTTGAGGTGAACTACATTGACCCTCTTCTTCTTCACTCAAAGAACTAGCATAGTTTCCTCTTCTCGTACTAAGGCCCGTTTGGTTGGAAGTGAAATAGGGAGGATAGAAATAAAAAGGAGAGAAAAGTATTTGGACTAACATATCTTCTATCACTCCTCTGGGTTTTTTTTATAGATCGATAAGCTAATTGTAACACCACAGAAGTGGGTTTTATATTGAAAGCTCAAAAATGTGTTGAAAACACAAGAACTGTTTAGACCCTCAAATTAAAGTTACGACTCGATAATTTTACACTAACTTAATACTAAGTGCGGAATAGTGTAAATGCGAGTGGATAAACAAACAAGCTACTCTAATCCATAATCAAAGCAACACAGCAGTAAAATGGAATTTAAAAGATTAGCAAAGAAAGATGCAAACACAAGATAACACGCTGATGTGTTATCAAAGAGGAAACCGAAGAACTTGACGAAAGACCTCTTCGTCGTCCTCCAAGCGGTAATTGATCCACCAGACAATCAGTTGAGATACATGGGTTAGCAATAAACCCTCTAAGCCTAATCTACCCGATGTACCTAAGCCCTCCAAGCTCCTACTCCAACAAGACTTCTCGGAACCGTGTCTTGTCTAGTTCTTCAAATCCTGCAACAAGCTCCATGTTGCATCTGCGATCCTTGGCTTCTTCCAATGCTTCCCAGCAGCACCAAAACTTCACTTGACACTCTGAAAGGGTGTGGTAAGTGTTTGGGCTATCAACCTCTCAATGGTATGGAAATGGAGAGGTAGGAGTTGCGAAAATTCCATAAGCAAATGTGTAGAGAATTGTGGGTATAAAAATCTCTAATTCTCAATGTGTTTGGCTAGGGTTTTCTCTCAGAAGCACTCCTTAACATTTGTGGGTAATATGGGTATAAATAGTGTAGGTACAGAAAGTGTGTATCATAATGGACAGGCTGGCAGAACAGAGTCACTTTGTGGGATGCTTAGTCGCGAGCTACCCGCAAAAACTCTTCAGTCTTCAATTTACTTGAGTCTTCGTAGTCTCTCTCTATCACACAACCCTTACAATCAAATCCCACATTAAATACAAGGTACAAAAGATTGAATACAATTACAATCAAATTTGGCACGGAATATAAGCCAACAAAACACAAGGTTGTAAATAACAACTTTACATATATCACCTAGACCAAGCCGTAAATAAACTGAGTAAGGCATCAAATTAACACTAACCCTAAATCCAATAATGCATGTTCAATATTATGGTCCCTAATAATACATGAAATAGTGGGACATCCAGGATCTTTATATTTGGTAGGGGTCTTATGTTGAATTAAAGCACTTACTTGCACTGTTAGAAAAGTTGTCTTCTTGACATTGTGCCTCCTTTTAATTTCGCATAAATCCTTAATTACCTTGGCCGATAATGGCATTTGCTTGATGACATTCAACAATGGAAGATTCATTTTTACTTGCCTAAGGTTTTCCAAAATTTTAGGGCTAGAGTCCAATTTCCTTGAAGATTTTAAAGCTTGAGGAATGGTATAGCAATTGGTCTTTTAACAATTTCATCAGTGTTGGACAAGTCAATATCATTACTACTCATGTTTAAATCCTTAGGCTCCTGAATCGCCATTGGAATATCTACATTTTTCCACTTCGAGTAGTAATAGCATTGGCTTGCTTAAGATGTTAATTATTCTTTTCAGAACATTAAGCCATATGTTGACCTCGAGAATTTTGAGGTTGGGATGGAAATTTCCCATTCTCATTTATAGTTAATGAACTAGTCAACTTAAAAATCTAACTCTTTATCTCCCTATTATCTTCAACAAGTTAGGTGAGCAATGTATATCATGCTTTTGATTTATCTTACTTTGAGCCTCTATGAATGCTTGACTGGTGTTCTCAAGTGAATTAGAAAACGTTTTTAGTGGGTGTTTGATTAGAAGGAGGAGAGGAAAAAAAAATTGGTAAGGCCCAGGTGTTTTCTTCCTAAATTGGGGAGAAAACAGGTTAGAAAATGTTTGGACTATAGGTTAGAAAATGTTTGGACTAACGCACCCACATACTACAACATGCTGGGTTATTACTTTTCATGGCTTTTTTTTTTTTACCTTCCTTTGCTTCTTTTCCGTTTTGTCATTTTTTTGTTACATGTCAATTGTTTCCTTTATTTTATTTTATATATTAAATTTCCTTCTTTAGTATTTTTGTCCTATTTTAAAATAAATTTCTTCTTCTTCTTTTTTTTTGTCCTTTTTTATACTTTTCATTCGGTTGGTGTTTTTTTTTTTTTTTTTTTTTTGGTTCATCTCTATTTTTTTTCTAATTTGTTATTTTCTTTTTATTTATTAGGGGGGTGAAAGTAAATTTATACAAACTATATTTTCTATCCCTCCACTTTTCTACTCTCAATCCAAATACCATGAAGGAAAACTAAAAACTTTTTTATCCTCTCTCCATTTTCTATCCACTTACTTTTCCACCATTCCAACTAAACAGACCCTATAACACAAAAGGGAGACAACTGTACTCACCAAAAAAGAGGAGAGAAACATGGTCCAAAACTTAAACTTGTTATACTTGCCTAATATTAGAATGTATAATTCACATACAAGCATAATCATAATAAATGCCGACTAATTACTACTAGGGTAAATTACGTATTTGATCCCTACACTTTACACCATATTTCAATTTGATCCACATCCTTTCAATTGTATTAATTTGGTCCTTAATCTTTCAATGTCGTGTCGATTTAGTCTTTGCCGCTATCTCTTGGATGGAAATTGCTAACGTGGATAACGGCCAAAATAAAAAATTAGTTTAATTAAAAGACATAATTAAACCAATTGTAAACTTTCTTTTAGAGAGGGTTTCAACTTATGGCATCCACTCTTGATGATAACTCTTTATCACAAATCAAGACACTAATTGGTTTTTGGTGTAGACGAGGATTGAACCCCAAATCTTTTATTTAACCATCAGAGACTTTACTAGTTAAGCTAACTGAAACCCACAAACTAATTGTAAAATAAAACGCCTTGCTTGAATGGTACTTAGTACTTACAATTTTGATTTTTTTTTTTTTTAATTTCTTATCATCGAACACAGTTTAATTAGATTTTATTTAGACAAGATCAAACATAATTTAATCAAAATTTTTTGGCTACTCTAGTTGAGCATAATGGTAAGTGAATTCAAATTCTTAGTCATATGACCTATAACAATTTAGTTTTTTTAAAAACTTTATAAATTTGATGTTTTTTTAGGAATTATGAAATAATATAAAGTCAATGAAAACATATGAGTAGTAACATGGAACTGATTATTGGATTTGGGGAGGTTCTTTGTGAACTAGTCTACACTTTTGCCAACACATGAAATAAGATAAATCAGGACATATCTTGTTTTGTCATTGTTCCAAAGCTTATAAGTGACTGATAAACTTTTTTCTTTTCATGCATTATCAAGTCTTCTTCATTATTTTCCAAGGGAAGATGGGTTCATTGTTAGTTGAGGCATGAATGGGCAACTCCTTTTTCGTCAATGAGGTCTTTGGCTGTTGCATCCATTTTTGCCCTTGAGAAGTCATTGATCTTGAGCCCAGCCAATGCGTAAACAAGTTCCAGACACTGAGTGCATTGAAATAGTCTAATGCAAGTAGTATTAAAACATTTGGACCATTTTTCACAGCATTTTGGAATATATAACATGCTAACTGCTAACAAAAAAGTATAGTAGGCTATCATAATTATAACTATTCATTTATGACTCCTTGATTGTATTACTCTTAGCCCTCGTTTTATATCATTGTTGATTGCTCATCTGTAACTGTGAGTTCTGAGCTTTGTGCATTTCATTGTTATAGACTTATAGTCCATATATTCCAAATATATATCCTTGCTCTCTTCAACCACTAGCTTTGCTCTGAAACCATTATTTAGATCTAAGACATAATTGACAAACAACATATATTCCTCTATGCAGATTATAGTGATTTGTAGCTTCAGAAACATTCGTAGTTCAACTCTTAAGGAAAGAAGAAGTAACATTTACAATATATAGAGGCCACAAAACTTACCTTTCACAATTGACCATTTTCCTTTCTCACATTTAACAAGAAAAGAATAAATAATATCCTTTGGGATCCCATAAGAACCATCAGAATACATTCCCATGGAAACCCACGTTCCCTGAATTACAAAGCCAAAGGAAAATTTACAAAAGATAATAATAATTAAAAAAAAAAAAAAAAAAAGAAGAATATAAAAGCAAACAAGTTTTGCATGATCAAATGCTATGTGAGATGAAAGAGAATCAACCTCGGGAGTCCCGAGAACCCAATCACACATATGATCACAAGCAGCACTTGCAGCAGACAATGCACTTGATGCTTTCCGAGCCTTGATAATGGCTACGCCACGCTGCTGTACAGTGTGGATGAACTCGTTTTTTAACCTATGACAGACAAATTTAAATAAATAAATAACAGAAAGGGAAGCAAAGTAAATAGCCTGACAAGGATGCATAGAGATGTGAAGATGGTCAACATAACTTATGTTGTTGAAGACCATGCAAAGAGTTGCAACATAAATATTCAACATGCACCGAAATGTACCCAACGCCAACCTAAAACTTTGGAGTTCAATAACTTTTCAAAAATATAAAGCTAGGTCCTAATATAGAAGGACTGATATGGGTAGTTTTGGATTTTAAATGTGTAAATTTCACATCTTTTTCTATTATTACACCAACTGGTGCAGATGCTCTAACAGGGTGCAAGACAAATTTAAGAATAAGTTTGTTTTTTGATAAGTACAAACTCAGGTATAAAAATTGTTACCACCTACACCCTAAAGATTGGGATCCCTGGGTTAAGTAAATGGCATGTAGGCACTAATTGACAGTGCACCCCAAGCTAAGGAGAGCCATAAATTCACTGGAGCAATTTTGTCTTCATAGATGATCAATCGCTATTTATCTAGACCTTAATCTTTTAGGACAAATAGTATCATGGTATGTAGATGGTCTAAATTTGGAGGATTGAACCGTATGCCTACTCTACCTCCCATTTAAATACTTAAAAGTACTTTATCAACTTATGTCTCCAAATAATTTAAACATTTGAAAGTGGCAAAAAATAAACATGTTGGATATTTTGAGATACCAATGATCGTCAATATCAAGTTCTTTGACTAGTCTCTCTCCATTTGTGGTGGTGACAGTCGCATGATTAACGTCCGGATATTGAGTTGAAGTGTGATTGCCCCAGATGATTACGTTCTTGACATCAGTAACATAAACCTTTATGATCAAGTCGTGTTAGGCACGTGATGTTTTTCTCTGGGATTGAAGGAGCAAATTCTTTCAAGATGAGAGCATTGGTGTTTGCAGGGTTGGCAACAACTAGCAACTACATAATAAAGCAATCAAAGGGCATCAACGTAGGAAACAATATTATTCACACACACAAAAAAAAAAAAAAAAAAAAAAAAAAAAGAAGAAGAAGAAGAAGAAGAAGAAGAAGAAGAAGAAAGAAGAAGAAAACACTTAGGAAACAATATTAATTCAAAAAAATTAGCTGCATAACAGTGATGATTAAAAAAAAAGGAACTCTTTAAAGATTTCAATCTTTCAACATTTGTAATTGTTAGAAATTTGACAATATGATTGATTATAAATAAGTTGGAAACAGACATATAGGAAATCTGGTTTTCACTAAATATGTTCATTAATAAGTTGGAAACTATTAAACTACCGATTGTCCTAAAATCTTAAACTTTTGTAAAGAGATTATGTGGGCTTATTGGGCTTGCTACATTTTATCCAAGTTTCACTTCACGCTTCCTTTTTCTCTCTTCTTTCACTTTCAATTTCCTTTTTAGGCCGCCTAGGTTACTATTCTTGTTCCCTTTATAAGAATTGTTCCTATTTATATGCTACATCAAGCTTATGTGATTTCCTCTTTTTACCCTTGTTCTTGACCAAACACTCTTGTCTGCTGCAAACACTTACTGGTTCAAGAGAGCGTCCATTGCCTTTTGGCTATTGGTGAATGGGTTTAGTCCCACTACCTTTTGACCGTAGGTAGGGTTTTCTCTCTCTCCTCCCCTACTCATCTCACGACAAGTTCTATTCTATTTTGGGTAAAATAACTTCTGCCGTGATTACCTCTCTCTCCCTCTTTGCTCGAATGGTAAGACCTCATGTCCCTTCATGCCTTTTCCTTCTAGCATGCATCATATGGTCCTAGCCAATTGTTACTCGTTTGGCAAAGATGCCTTTCCAATAGAGCATCTCCCAAAAGAGGTTTTGGTAGGATAGTAGGACTAGGCTCTTTCCCCCTCCCCCATCCACCAAACCACACCCTCTATAATCTCGTCAATTATGGGCCCACGTCCCTTGCATTGGTAGGGTTACAGGTTAGAGGTGCTCAGACCACTACATTGTTGTTTTCTCCTTTGTGTTTTGTCTTTTCTTTTACATGCATTTTTTTTCATTGCTGCCTAGCTTTGTCTCGTTTCTTGTAACATCCCAACCCAACTTTATAGTTAGTGTTTGAGTAGTTAATTATTATTTTAAAGCACTTCCTTTCTATAATTAATGGAAGAGTATTTAATAAGCATATTATTATATAATGCCATTGAAGAAAAGTTTCAAAGATTATAAATAACAAAATGGTTAATTGTATTATGAATTTATGATTGTATACTAAGTATGTACAAAATTGTATTAAGTGGTTTAAGTTGTTAGATACATAGTTGGTGTTTTAATTAGGTATGATGCATGAGATGTTATAACATGGTTAATATTGTAAATAAGTAGTCAAGAGAAGGATATAGTGGAAATTCCACCTACACATGCAACTAATTGAAATTCAACACATGTAATGCCAAAGTATCATGGTGACATATGTTATCTTCTTTTGACCCAAAGACCCACACTTGGCCGACCATGCAACAAACAAGCTCCACCTCATTTTTCTTTCTACTCTCTCTCAAAGCAACTAGAACAATCAAGAAACTCTCTCCCTCTCATACCCACGGGTCCCCCAATCAAAAGAAAGAAAAACTCTCAACCCTCCTCTCCCTCTCACACCTACGGGTCCAGCAGCAACAAGGAAGTTTTTTTCAATTCTTCTTAAACTCTTGTTCCCAACTTAAAGCTAGAGTGATTCTAGCTCTATCACTCCAAGAACCCGTGCCTAGGGTAAGGGAAAAATCTAATTCTTTTAATTTACTGTCCATCTAAACTTAATTGATAGTTATATGAATTTGTATATGAGTGTCTTGGATTCTAGAGACAGTTGATTGCCAAAATATGAATTGAGTTATTGTTTATGCTTGCATGTGCTTTTAGATGATAGACTAAGATAAAATCTGTTATGAGTAAGTGTTAAAATGAGTAAAATAATTAGATAAACTTATGAAATTGCTAATTGAGGTGCTGAATGTGTAGTTGATTCAGTAATTGAAGCTTGTTGAGAGTTAGGTAATAGGCACTTCATGAACTTGTTAAGAGTTGCACTCATTCGTTAACTTGTTTAGTCATTATAAATCTTTTATTTTTCTAGGACAGCTATGGGTAAAAGGTTTGTTGGAGATTATTATATAATATATCTAGTATGTGTGTATTAAATTTCATATGAAAATACCATAATTTAATAATTGTTTGTGAGTTTACAAGAAAATGTTGCAAACCTGTCACTGTGACAGATTCTGTGTTCAAACATAATAAATTATGCAATAAATTGTATAATGTGAATTTGGATGCTAGGGATGTTTCCCATGAAATCTAAGACATTCATGGTTGTTATTGAACTGATCTCATAGCATTTGGATGAGTATAGAAATAATGGTGTAATTTATAAATTGACTGAATTTCTGTCAAAACAGATTTGAGTATGATGGATTGTATGATTTTTATTAAATCATGGCTGTAGTATTTACTTATGAAACTGTTAGGGAAAGTACTAGGTATCTAAAGGAGCAATTCTGTAAATTGGCATGAAAATTGGATGTAATTTGTTAGCCCATTTGTATTTTATAAGTGAAGTATATGTTGCTAGAATAAATAGTAAACAGTAAGTGACATACCTAACTTTGAGGACTTAATTCTAAAGTTAGGGTGAATTATTTGAGTTGTAAATTAATATGCTCATCATTTGGTATGTCTGGATCATAGATAAATTTGGTATATCTTGGTTCAAGGTTTAGTACTTAAAGGAGGGGTTCTAAACCATTCTACTGCTTTTTCATGTTGTTGCTTTGCTCAATGTGTTGTATGTTGCTATATGGGTGTATATGGTTATAAGACTATCCTTAAAGGATTTTATGTTTATGCATGCATTATTGCCCTAATCTCAAGCACATTTTGAAATGAAGTTGGCTCCTCTAGAGATATGATATAAATAAGAGAATGATGGTTTCTCTATGGTTTGCTACATCATGTTGTTTGATGAATGTATCTTGTGTTTGGGGAACCTCGTTGAGGTGGGATTAGGATTTTATTGATTTTAAGAGATAGGCTTTAAGATGAATGTGTAAGCTTATGCTAAGGTATAATTGATAGTAATAAGTTTTGATATTTGGTTTAGGTGTTACCAACACCCAAGTCTGAGCTCTTTTGACTGTAGGCTCTCGATTCCTCTGCTTTCAGGTAAGGGATAAGTTATATGGGCATTTGGTAAGTCATAGGGTTATTTTAAAGTATATTATGCATTAGAAGGTTTTTGGTTAGAGATATGACATATAATCATGTTTCAGACAAAGATATGTTCATGAGCTTTTGAAACCTTCTGTGTGTGTGTGTGTGTGTGTGTGTGTGTGTGATTTAAGCATATTGATGCTATTATTAATTTCATGAACATGATGTTTAAAGAAAATAATGGAAATGCAGTTATTATGAAATGTTATGCAAACTATAAATTTCAGTATGATGTATTAGTATGAAATGTTTTTGGATTATGTCCTTTGATGATCAGAACTTGGCCAGTAGGGGTTAAATTACAGGTTTTCCTTGGAAAATGTTCTCTGATTGGCCATTAAAAGTGATGAGGACTCTGTTGTACCCACCCTTGTTGGAAATGGCCAACTTATGGAGGATGCCAACCAACCCCCATGGTTGATGATCTATGTTACGATATGATCCCGGGAATTGCTGGCATTGTAGAGAATGCTGGATGCCTAGCATAGTGGTGTTGGAAGCCTCCCAATTTTATATAGACTTATCAGATATGAACTAACCAATATATTATTTATGAACAACTATGTTAGCTATGTTATATTATGATCATGAGAGTGATTTTTATTGGAATGCATTATAAAAAGTTAAAAGCTCTCGTGAAAAGAAGAAGTTTTTGATGAAAAGAAAAGCTGTTCTATAAAGATAAAAGTTTTTGAAGTTCTTTGTGCTTTAAAAATGAAGTATCTGATGAAAAGGTTTTAGTGTTCTTTAAAGATAAAGCAATTGATGAAAGCTTATGTTACAAAGTTATCAGATATTTGTTTTTATGAAACGTTTTATGACTATGAAAGGTATAATATTTTATAAAAAGTTTCTGATTTATGTCAAAATTACCAATTATCTTATTTAAGTCAAAATGAGTAATTTGTAATAAGAATATATATATATATATATATATATATATATATATTTATTTATTTATTTATATTTATGATTTTAAATAGTCAATATTATATTTGGTGACTTTGTAAGAAATGAAAGAAATTTAGTTTAAAAGATTTTGTAATATTCTTCTGATAAGAAAAAAGGAGAACAATTAGTTTCTTATGAAAAGTGTATAAGTTATAATTATAAAGAGTATAAAATACTGTGCATTAAATATATTCTCCCATCTGAATAATCATAAAATGAAATGATTTTATTTACATGTATTCTTATTAAATTCTGGTGTAATTTACCCTTACTGAGCTGTGAGGGTGTAGCTCACCCCTTTCACTTTTTCAGTCAACAGGATTTATTGTAGAGCAGAGGGAGCCTTAATTGAGTTTTGGGAGAAGATAGTTTAGTTTTGAAAGTATAAATCCTAATTTGGCAATTTGATGATTAGTTTTGTAATATTGTGTATTTTAGGATCTAATGGAAGTTTTGTACCTTAAACTCTTAAAGTATTAAGAGATGTATTATGTAAAATTCAAAATTTGAATAACTAGTGGATTGTGTTATCTCTTGAAGTACATTGTAAATGCTCTGAATATCAAGAAGTAAAGAAACAAGAATGAAAAGAAAGGGAAGCTTTTGTAAAAAGTTTAGTTAGTTCTTGTTAATATCAAGTTTAAACCATGGTTTTCAGACTTGGATTGTTCAATGAACCGTAAAAGGGAGAGGTTCAAGGTATTTAAGGTCGGACCGAAGTCGAACCGTGATGACGTCATAATTATTTCAATAATTTATTAATATAAAAATAATAAAATACATATACAAAATTTAACAATTTTAATTAAAATAATATATAAAGAGGTTAAAATATATTTTAATTAAAGAAAAGACGATATTTTTTTTTGTAATTTATTACAAAAATGATAAAATATCTCTTATATTATTTTAAAAAATTTCAGAAAATTTGGACAACATAATGAATTTTTTAACTTGCTTTTACTTATTTTCAATTTTCTAATGCCAGCGTAAGTTTGCTCTCCATTTTTCATTACTATATTACTTCATTCTCTCTAATCTCTATTACTCTCGCCTTTTTCTCTCTCCCTCCCCTCTCTTGGTCTCTCATTAAACGGTGAAATCCAGTGATATAGTTGACAAATGAGATGAAAGCCAGAGATTGTTAGCAAAATTATGTGGGGGAAGAAAACCGAAAAACCCGTGCCCAATTCCACAAACTAGACGGTTTGACTGGGGTTTGAACGGTTTGTTGCAAAACAGAGAGTTTTGATTTTTTATGTTTAAAAACCCGGATTGATGACCGGTTTTCGGTTAATCCGGTCTGATAGTATGGTTCGATCCGAGTTTTAAAACCATGGTTTAAGCTTGATATTAGAACATCGGTCATGGTCACAAATCCGAGAATCGGTTTAGGACATGACATTTCTTTTTACTTTTATTGGGTCTGGAGTTTTCTCACCCATGTTTCTTTTGTATAGCAGTATAGAGATGATGTGGGCTCATTAGACTTGCTTCTTTTCATCTGGGTTGAGCCCATTGGCTCTTGATGTTCTCCTTTCTTGCTTCCCATAAGTTTTTGCTAGGCCGGCCTATTGGACCTTTATCCTATTCTTTCTTTGTTGGGCATTTTTAAGGCCCATTCTTATTCTTTAAGGAGGGCCATCCTACTGTGGCATTCTCCTATACATTGCCCATATCGTAAACTGGGCGTTGTATCTCTTGTTCCTCATGGGTATTTTCTTTCTTAGGGCTTTTGTTTGGGCCAAGCTTGCTTACTTCCTGGGCTTGTGGGGCATAGCCCAATTGCCTTTCTTTTTCACTTATTAGTCTCTTTTTTAGGCTGGTTCGGGCTTTTCCAGCCTCGGGCCTTGGGTCCATATTAGCAAAAATGGGTATTAATAAGTGCTAACATGGTTTTTTTGTTTTTTTTGTTTTTTTTGTTTTTAAATTTATATATGAATCTTGATCATGGAAATAAAATATAGGAGCATATTGTTCTTGTCCGTGCAATTTATTTGGTACCAATAAAAAGAGACATCAGGGAGCGAGTAGTTCTAGGGTGGGTCTACAAAGCAGTTGTTAGTAATTAGTTATGTGATTATCACAGTTAGGTTCAAAGCTCATTAAATACTAATCCAATCAGTAAGCATACAATAAATTGCCTCCACGGTCACGAGTAGTTATTGGGTGGGTTTACGAAGTAGTTATTAGTTATTAGTTATGTGATTTGAGCCCCGCCAGCCAGATTCAAAGCTCATTAAATACTAATCCAATCAGTAAGCATATAATAAATTGCCTTCACAGTCATTAGATTGTGTTACTCCCAGAGTTTTGTGCTGTAAAAATGCAAAAAAGTCAACAATATAGGGGATGTTTATGAAGTTGATTGCTATTGGCAAAGAGGGTTCTTGGTAAGAATGGGCCAAATCTCTTCATGTCATTTTCCTATATAGAGTGAGAACTGAGTCAATTTTGTCAAGTAGGATAGGATAAGTGGCAATGTAAACCTGTAGATATTTATCTTGTTTACTATTTCTAAGGAAAATGCTAATACGTGTTTGATTGATTTGCACATCTGGAGTCTACTGCCATAATTAATAGTAGTGATCAAACAGAGAAACTATTGTCCTATCCTTTTATGGTTCTTGGAGGGTTCTTGGTTTTGAGAATGGGCCAAATCTCTTTATGCCATTTTCCTATATAGAGCGAGAACAAGTCCATTTTGTCTAGTAGGATAGGATAAGTGGCAATATAACCCTACACATATTTATCTTGTTTACTATTTCTAAGGAAAGGGTGAATGTTCTGAAGCCTGTGCTGTGAATGATGTGTGTATGGTGAGAGGGGCAGAAAAATTATGAAAATTCGTGGGTTTGGTATTTTTTTTTTTAATAACCTGTTCTAGGGATTATCAAAATTGGATGAATGTCTCAGTTAAGTAGGCTAAATAGTTGTGTTAGGCCCAATTTTGCATATGTTTTTCTATTTGGGATTCCTAACTATGAATATTAGGACTCTAGGAGAAGTTTTAAATGCTTCATAATTTGGGAGGGAGTGGTGAAATGATTCGTAAGTGGTAAGGTAGTTGAGAAGATTTAGATTCAAAAATCTACCTTTTTGAAATGTAAATTTACGTTGTTCAGTTTTAGTTCAAGGTTTTATTATATATAACTGAATATACATTTGGCAGTCAAACAAATTCATTGAGAAATTGAATTAATTATTTGATTTTCTTTGTTTTCAAGTAGAATCATGCAGAACACCGAGCTACAGGATGGAAAAAGCTCCATTTTTAGTCCAACAATAATCTGTTGTTGATGTAATTATTTAATATTATTTGCAATACAATATATGTTTTCCCTTTTTGGGGGGGGGAAGCAAAGATAAGTTACTTCATTATTTATCTTGAATTACAATGTTGATTTGATCATGATCATGATCATGAGGATGGTGTGAAATTGATTTTAGAAGAAAAAAAGTATACTGCTAGGATGAACTTTTCACTTTACATTATATTTACATTTGAATTTTAAAGGTACTTCTATAGTCTATGCAAGGTAAGGAAAGGACTGCATACTTTTTCTTAGTATCATGCATCTTGGAAACGTTTATTTTGTTAGTGAAAAAAAGGGTTTAGATGAGTAGTTGGGTAGTTTCAAGTTAAAGTTTAATATGACATATCAAGTCTTATGTCATTGTGGAATCATTAGTCTTTCACCATTGTGTAAACCAAAGATTTTGGCCCTATCTGGTTTTTTTTTTTTTTTTTTTTTCATTACTCGTCACTCGTTACTTAATTTTCGTCACTTATCACTCAAAATACTCCTATTTCTTATACTCACCCGTTTGGCACACATTACTCAACTTGTCATCACTCAAAATTTTCAATTTTTTGTAGGTCCCATACCTGTAACTTGGTCAGAGCAAAGCTATTAGCCTACCTGCGGAAGGTTTTACCCTCATTTTTTCTCTTTTCTCATTACCCGTTCCCTCTTTGCCGTTGTTTTTTCCTGTTGTTTGGTTGGTGAGAAAATAATAAAAGAGAAGTTCAAAATAATTTCTCCTTACTACTACTTTGTTCTTACAAAAAAAAAAAAAAAAATCACACAAAATACATCAAAATAATTTCTTTCTTTTCTTTGAAACATAAACAAACAATTTTGTTGATGACAAATTTCACCACAAACCCATCAAAAACCCACAGCCAATACAAACCCCTGAACAACTACCGAATCAACCCAACGCACCAAACCCCAAACCCACAGCCAAACCAAAACTTACAGACACCATCACACCACCATAATCACATCCACTTCTAAAATCTCAAACCAAATACCAAACCCACACCAATGACCACCACAATCATACCTACTTCTTAAATCGCAAACCAAATACGACCACAATCGAACCAACGGCCCACGCCCACCGAAAACCCACAACATGAAACCCGATCTGAAACCCACGGCCACGACCCAAACCCATAGACAAGACCCACCCCTGCTGAAACAAACCCATAGACGAGACCCACCACCGAAACGCCGGCCACTAATTCAACTCCAGCCACCGATTCAACTCCACCACCGAAATCCACCACTGAAATGCCACACATCAATACCCAACTCCACCATTGAAACGCCACCATAGACGAGAAGAGATAGATTAGAGAAAAACAATGAGAATAGAGAGAAGAGTAAGGAAACGGAAAAGAGAGAAATAGAAAGTAAAGGCAAAAAGACCAGTTAGAGCTGTGCAGGGATGGGACGGGACGGGACACTGGCAGTGGGACCCGTTTATGCTGGAGAATTACGAATTTGCCACTAATATTCCATAACTCATAACTTGAAAACAAGCTTCCCTTGTTTCCGAAGTCGGTAACTCAACTCTCAAAAAACTCAGTTTTGTTAACTGAGTTAACAACACAATAATAAGCCAAACAAGTAGACATGGCAAAACGGGTCAGAATTTTTTGACTCGACCCGAAAAATACCCGACCCGAACCTGATTTTTTGACCCGAAGTAAAAACGGGTTGACCCGTGACCCGACCCGACCCGCGACCCAACCCGAACCCGAATCATTTTTTTAAAACTTTTTTTTTTTTGGGTAAAAAAATAGTAAAACTAAGACAATATTGGTTTAATTGTTTATTGTGAACTTTAAGCAAACAATTGATACATTTACATAACTATATGCAAATTAATTGAAAAATAAATGGTTGAACATTCTGTAATGAGTAAATGTTCTTAGATATCAAATAGCAAAGTACATATCAAGATAATCTGGTTACAGTAGAGTTAAAAACATAAAT
This sequence comes from Quercus ilex subsp. ballota, assembly GCA_032727855.1. Taxonomy (NCBI): domain Eukaryota; kingdom Viridiplantae; phylum Streptophyta; class Magnoliopsida; order Fagales; family Fagaceae; genus Quercus; species Quercus ilex. The sequence continues at coordinate 56,773,485 of CM064918.1, forward strand.
TTAAAATTGTAGATATGTGAGAAATATTCACAAGTGTGAAAATAGTGAAACTAAAGTATCAAATTAGCATAAATTATGAATACTTTAAACCTATTTTTTAATCATTTATGTTCAAAATAAATGGCTTTTCAAAATAAATTATAATATTTCCTAGAGTGTGTGTTGCTTAACAATAATATGATATTCATAAAAGAGACCATGTATAAATAAGTAAGCAATCAAATTTTAAAGTATATCTCAAATTGAAATAGTGTCAACCACAACTGATAATAGATTATAAAATTAATTTTCAAGATTGTAAATTTCTTATATATTTTTATTCTTTATCAAATGAGTTATCCAATAAGTAATTTGTAATTTTGTTTTATATTTGGAATGTTGATATTGTGTAGAAATAAAACTTGTGTATTTGTTTTACTTATCTTTGTATTATTTTGCTTTAGATAGCAATGTTAGGATTTGTATAATTTTAAAATTGTTGAATAAGTATTAATAAGTTTAGCTAAGTTCATTCTTGATATAAGTGGTGAATTCAAAATAATGCATTTTATATCAAGTAATTTGTTGCATAACTTTCCAAATGACAGATACATGTTGTTTTCTTTATAAAAATAAAAATAAAAAAAATTCATGTGAAAAATACGGGTCAACCGAACCCGACCCGACCCGCAACCCGATTGACCCGAACCCGATTTTGACCCGCTTAAAATTACCCGTTTTTGACCCATGACCCGTTTGACCCGCAACCCGATTGACCCGACCCGAACCCGACCTGACCCGCCCGTTTTGCCATGTGAAACAAGCATCCCTACCTATAGGGCCCAATGATTTTGGATTATGAGTTAACAAAACTCAATTTTGTTAACTGAGTTAACAAAATCCAAACAAGGCTTGTCATCCACTATTATGCACATTAAATTAAGCAAGTTTTATTTAGATTGGGAGATGATGAGATATTTTTGAGGTTGGTTTGTATTTTTATAATTAAAATTGTCTTATCAAAGTTAGTGCTAAATTTGATGTCTAAATCTCTTTGATTTTTTTTTCCTGTTAAACTTAGGTTCATGGGTTCAATTTCTTTAGCTGAAGAAGCATTAAGATGAAGGACGTGAAATGGACAACTATCTTGCTTCTCCACCAATTTGCTTCCAAGGAAGGATGATCACACCATTCTCTTTAGCTGGATTTTTTTTTTCAATTGCTAGAAATATTTTTCTCTCCATCATAGTGAATGTTACAATTTCAGTTGTTTAGAATAGGCTTAAAAGAAAATCTATTTGTAAGACAACACATATTTTTATGGATAGCATACTAAGTGTTATATACATTTTAAATTTGAAATTCATACCAAGTGTTATTTTTGAAAATTTATAAATTCAATTGCATTAGCTACATACTTATTTAATTAAATTTATTTAAGTACGACTTTGAAACAAAATGTTTCTCCAAATATTTACCTAAAATTATTTGAATATATTTGCTTTCTCGGATTCTAATTATTTTACGTACAAAATTTATTTGTAGACTCTTACAAAATTTTCATTATTTTTATTTCTATTTTGTTGAAAATAGATGTACTTGTTTTTTCCAAGAACCCGAAAATATATGCACTTATGTAATTCCTGTGCATTTGCACGGGTTTAAAAGCTAGTATATATAATGGGTGAGGATCAATTTTCATTGCTTGAGTGGGAGACTTGGACTAATAATGGGTCTTCTTTTCTTTCAATCAAAAAATTTTAATGGAAATGGAAGACTTTTATTAATGGGTGAGGATCAGTTTTCATTGCTTGAGTGGGAGACTTGGACTAATCATGGGTCTTCTTTTCTTTCAATCAAAAAATTTTAATGGAAATGGAAGACTTTTATTAATGGGTGAGGATCAGTTTTCATTGCTTGAGTGGGAGACTTGGACTAATAATGGGTCTTCTTGTCTTTCAATCAAAAAAATTTAATGGAAATGGAAGACTTTTATTAATGGGTGAGGATCAGTTTTCATTGCTTGAGTGGGAGACTTGGACTAATAATGGGTCTTCTTTTCTTTCAATCAAAAAATTTTAATGGAATTGGAAGACTTTTATTAATGCGTGAGGATCAGTTTTCATTGCTTGAGTGGGAGACTTGGACTAATCATGGGTCTTCTTTTCTTTCAATCAAAAAATTTTAATGGAAATGGAAGACTTTTATTAATGGGTGAGGATCAGTTTTCATTGCTTGAGTGGGAGACTTGGACTAATAATGGGTCTTCTTTTCTTTCAATAAAAAAATTTTAATGGAATTGGAAGACTTTTATTAATGCGTGAGGATCAGTTTTCATTGCTTGAGTGGGAGACTTGGACTAATAATGGGTCTTCTTTTCTTTCAATCAAAAAATTTTAATGGAAATGGAAGACTTTTATTAATGGGTGCGGATCAGCTTTCATTACTTGAGTGGGAGACTTGGACTAATCATGGGTCTTTTTTTCTTTCAATCAAAAAATTTTAATGGAAATGGAAAACTTATTGTGTCACACATATATCTTTAACAATTCATAAAATAGAAAGAAAAAAGCATGTTGATTATATCAAAGTTCGGGGTAACAATTTTCAACTTATCATGGATAAGACACTATTGCTGATATAATAACTTCTATACGCAATGCTGAAATGAATAGAAAGGGAATAGTTCGAATACCATCTACTAACATCACTGAAAACATTGTTAAAATACTGTTAAGAGAAGGTTTTGTTGAAAATGTGAGGAAACATCAGGAAAACAACAAATATTTTTTTGTTTTAACACTACGACATAAAAGGAATAGGAAAAATCCATGTTGATTTTATTACATAATACAAAACACAACCACAATCACTACAAATATTATTGTATATCATTCAGTAACAAATTTCATGAACAATAAATATGTAAATTATATAACATTGCAACAATATACCTCAGACCCAACCAGCCAACAAAAAAAAAAAAAAAAAGCAGTCACAGACCCATTCTCAGCAATATATCACATTCTACAAAGTTTGGCTACTATTTTATTCAATATATTTTTATTAGATGTGAATTTTGATAAATCCATCATTGGATTCATTTTCTTCTTATATCCTCTATACTTGCAAAATTTAGATAAGATCAATAATTAATAACTATGTCATCAATTGGTTGTTTAAATTATAAGTTTTTATAACCTAAAATTATCGATAAAAAATAAGTTTATAATCATATAATAAATAGCATCCAATTGGCAAAAAAATTTACGTGTATTAAAAGAGTAAAAAACTTACAAATTCTTTGAATTTTATTAATACATTAAAATAAATGCATTTGTCATTACTTAATAGTTTGACATAAATGTTAAATTTAGATGAGGTAAAAGCCTAAATGAGAAGGATGTCATACAATGTGCCACTTGGCAAAACTTTATACTTTCCCACATGAGGTCTCACATCAATATATATATATATATATATATATATATATAGATGTGGAGACAAATAATACTTATTTAATTCATTGAATTTGACTCTTGCAATTATGCATTGAAGTTAGTTTTATGTAAAAAATTGAAAAGTTTTTTTGATTCCTAGCTTTCCCATGACTTTTTAGATCCATCCGTATCAATTCAAAGCGTTTAAAGTTATAAATGTATACAATGTGCCATTGATATTGATCTTGAAGTTAACTTTTCAGGCTAGGCTGAAATTATTCTTTGTGGGTAACCAATTAATTATACATTTTTTTTCCCACATGAGACAAAGGCCTAGGCTTTTTTAGGTAGTATATGGTTGATGACTAACTTTGTTACCCATGTGCTGTTGATTAGTGACCTTGAAGGTATCTATGAGGTTGAACTTGAACTGCAATCAGGATTTTTACTAAAATTTTCTCCCATTCATTTTTATTGATGATAATTAACGGGTTAATTCATTAGAGGAATTGGGTGCACTGGGATCCCCATGGAAATATTACTATTTCATTGTTTGTGCTTTCAGAACATTTGAATTTTGAAAGTACACAACTACATGCTACAGAATTCAAAATTTAGAATTATACCAGAAAAATAAATAATTGTATGCGGAAACAAGCATATTTTGCTACACATTTTTTTTACTAGATAGAATTTCTACTCTAACCTAATCTAAGTGTATATGTGTGTGAAATTCCCTCCTAGAGACTTCAACCCCGGCCTTTGTCCCCCACACCCCCTACACAGTTTGAAAAATGGACTCTTTGGCTACATAGTTAAAAAATTAAGGCTAAACAACCATTTTCCCCAAGAAATTATGCATGATTGCATGACACTTGAATAGAACTTAAGCCACCGGAACATTACATGCATCTCATGAGTCATGACCGAACCAGCCCAGGCAGCCTAGATGTACGCGTGTAACCATCTCATAGTTTGGACATGAAATTTTTCAATTTACAAAGGAAAAATAAACATAAAATTTATTTCAAAATTACTTTTTTCAATTGCTGTTCTTACAAATTTATGACGCAATGTTTTGATGATGGGGAGTGTGATTACAAGGGTAAGTCATATTAGAATTAATTTAAAATAAAATATTTAACAACGTAAAATTGGTATGATTTAATTCAACCCATTCTAATATTAGCTATTGGTTGGTTGATCATTTTATTTTAAGCATTGATAATACAAATACATCATAGTTATTCATGTGTTTGTGTGTGTGTATATATATATATATATATATATTTTCCATTCTAACCAGGAAAAAAAGTTTTTTTCCATCTTCTCACTATTTTCTCATTTTATCACACACTACACACATGAAGTAAAATAATTGGATAGAGAAAGAAGTTCGAACAATATTTTAATTGCAATGTGTTCGCTTTTATACGGTGCAATCTTAATTCTATCTCAAAGAAAAAGATATCATCTTAATTAAATTGGCAAATATTCTTTTTTACATATAATGGATAAGTTGTGAAAATAATAAAATAATTATGGGACAAAGTTTGGCTACTATTTCATTCAATATAATTATTTTGAATGTGAAAAAAAAAAAAAAATATATATATATATATATATATGGAATTTTGTGGGTATATCGGTGATGAGTTGTGTAAATGCTGATGGGTTTCCTTTGTATGGGTTTGGTGCTTGTAATTTTCTCTTTGATTCATTGATTTTCCAATCCGGTGGGTTTCAAATTTTGGTCAAAGTATTGGGTGTTTTGAGGCCTCTTCGAATCCTTGACATTAATTTGAGATTACCCATTTTGTATTGTGTATTAAGTTCTACTACACGAGTGAATTTGCATTGATGATCTGAGTTGTGTTTGACAAATTATAATCTTTGAATGTGGGTTGTGTGACAGTATAGGATGGATTCATTTAGAGATACACTCTATGTATAAAGGGTGTCATATTATTTATTGCTTACATAGTATATAATTTTAATGTGGGAATCATGCTTGTTATGTGTTTTCTTGTCCCTTATTTCCATCAATTCATCACCCTCTATATTGTACTAACAGCTCATGTCAAACATCTAAATTGTTGATACTGAATTGTCCCTTATTTGCGAGGAAATTGTAGCTGTTGGGCTTCTTCTAGTGACAGTGAAGGTCACGGTGTACTGATGATCTGAACTGATAGAGACCCACTGCCAAAGTTTAGATGGAGAAGTTGGGCCAAAACCCGTTCCTCTCTTCAAATGGAGTGGCAGACCGGGATGAGAGAGAGTAGCTACTTGTGGGTATGGAGAGGCCAGTTTTCATTGCTTGAGGGGGAGACTTGGACTAATAATGGGTCTTCTTTTCTTTCAATCAAAAATTTTTAATGGAATTGGAAGACTTTTATTAATGCGTGAGGATCAGTTTTCATTGCTTGAGTGGGAGACTTGGACTAATAATGAGTCTTCTTTTCTTTCAATCAAAAAATTTTAATGGAAATGGAAGACTTTTATTAATGGGTCTTTTTTTTTTTTTTTTTTTATGTATGTAAAATTAGAAACCCTACGTCTTATCTCATTCTCTCTTGCGCCGTTTCCCCTTCTTCCTTATCTTTCCTTCCTTCCTTACCTCTCTCAAACTATCACCTTCTCTCTACTGAAAGTCTGAAACCTATAGTAACTACATATATATATTATACAGCATATAAATATAAATATATATATATACACACACACACACACCGGTCAGTTCCTACCTATGTCAGTATCTCTCTCTGAAGAAGCTAATTTCTTCCTACAAGATGGATCATCTTCTCATGAATACACGATCACTCTTCTCACTAACCTACCATGCCATCTTTCTTCTGTTCCTCTCTTTATCCATCTCAAAATTTTCCTCAGCTACCACACTTTCAAACGAAACTGATAAACTTGCACTGCTCGAAATCAAGTCCCACATAGATAGCCCTCTAGCTTCTTGGAATGACTCTTTCCATTTCTGCTACTGGGTTGGGGTCACTTGTGGCAACAAACACCAAAGAGTCATCGGTTTGGACCTAAAAAACAATAAGTTGGTAGGCACCATATCACCCCACATTGGAAATATTTCTTTCCTTCGATCCCTCAACCTTGCAATTAACTCTTTCCATGGTGGAATTCCCTCAGAAGTTGGTTACTTGACCAGGCTTCGAAATTTGAACCTGAGTCATAATCCAATATTGGGAGGGGAAATTCCAGTCAATCTTTCTCACTGTTCCAACCTACAGTATCTTGATCTCGGGTACAGCAATTTAGTACAAGGAATCCCATCAGAACTTGGCTTTTTGTCAAAACTTCAGATACTAATTCTTCACAAAAATCATCTAAGTGGAAGGTTCCCACCTTCTCTGGGGAACTTGTCCTCTCTCCAAAATCTTTCGTTTGCATATAACAATTTGGAGGGAGAAATCCCAAATACAGTAGCCCAAATGAAAAGCTTGACGTCTTTTATTGTAGAAGAAAATCTGCTTTCTGGTGTGTTTCCACCTTCCCTATACAATTTATCATTGCTCACATTGATTGCTTTGAGTTATAACAACTTCGCTAGTAACCTCAACCCCGACTTGGGCATTGCTCTTCAAAATCTGCAGATACTTAGGATTGGAGAAAACCAATTTACAGGAACAATTCCAGTTTCATTGTCCAATGTGTCAGACATTCAAGAGCTTGATATCGCAGAAAATCAATTTACAGGAACCATTCCTATGAGTTTTGGTAATCTACTAAATCTTCAATGGTTTGGGGCTTTTTCTAATCTTCTTGGAAATAACTCAGTTGATGATTTGAGTTTTCTGAGTTCTTTGAACAATTGCAGCCAGTTAAACTTTCTGGATGTCGGCCACAACCAGCTTGGAGGTGAGCTGCCTAACTCCATAACAAACCTCTCAATCCAATTATTATGGCTCCAGCTAGGTGGCAATTCTATTGGTGGGAGCATACCTACACGAATATCAAATCTTGTTAGTCTAACTAAACTTGGCCTGGGATCTAACTTGTTAACAGAGAATATTCCATCTTCAATTGGAAAGCTCACAAATTTGAACGCTTTCTACTTGTATGGAAACAAATTGACTGGGGTGATCCCGTCTTCCGTTGGCAACATGACTCAATTACTATATCTCGACTTGTCCAATAACAGCTTAGAAGGGAGCATACCCACTAGTCTTGGAAGGTGTAGCCACCTGCAAGAGGCATACCTTTCCCATAATAAATTAAATGGCACCATACCCGAGCAACTTTTTGGCCTTCCTCTGGTCGAAATTGATGTGTCTCATAACTCCTTGACCAGTTTTTTACCACCAGATTTTGGAAACCTAAAACTTCTTGTTGCACTAGACGTTTCATACAACAAATTTTCCAAAGAGATTCCAGCCCAACTAGGGGACTGTTTGGCCTTAGAAATACTTTATATGCAAGGCAACTCCTTTGAAGGAACCATTCCCGACCTAAGTAAGTTAAAAGGTATTCAATATCTTGATCTTTCCAACAACAACTTGTCCGGCCAAATCACAAGCTATATGGCTAATTTTCCCATGTTGCAAACTTTAAACCTGTCTCTCAACAATCTTGAGGGAGATGTACCTATAGAAGGGGTCTTCAGAAATGCTAGTGCAATTGAAGTCAAAGGCAACACTGGTCTTTGTGGGGGGATCCAAGAGTTGCATTTGCCTGCATGCCCCATTCAAAGATCCAAGAAACACAAAAAGCATTTTGCTTTTAAATTGATACTGGCAATAAGCATTGCAGCTGCTTTTGGCTTGACATTGTTTTCTTTGATGGCTCTTTCCTGGTTGAAAAAGTCAAAGAAAAAAAGCCTTTCCATTTCCACCTTTGGACCCTCCTACCAAAAGATCTCTTATAAAGAATTATGCAATGCAACTGAAGGATTCTCTTTGGAGAATTTGATTGGTTCAGGTAATTTTGGTAGTGTCTATAAAGGAAAACTTGGTCCAGATGAAACACATGTTGCAGTCAAGGTACTCAATCTTCAAAAGCAAGGAGCTTCCAAGAGTTTCATTGCCAAATGTGAAGCCTTAAGGAACATCCGGCATCGAAACCTCGTTAAGATTTTGACTGCTTGTTCGAGTATTGATTTTAAGGGCAATGATTTTAAAGCTTTAGTATATGAGTTCATGACAAATGGAAGCTTGGAGATGCAGTTACATCCTGAAGATGGGCTCAAGCAATTGAGAAGTTTAAATCTTCTTCAAAGAATCAACATTGCTATAGACGTGGCTTCGGCTTTGCTTTATCTTCATCATCACTGCCAAACCCCTATTATTCATTGTGATCTAAAGCCAAGCAATATTCTTCTCGATGATGATATGATTGCTCATATTAGTGATTTTGGTTTGGCTAGACTCTTTTCGAAATCTGGGAAGGAAGCTTTTTTTAATCAATTAAGCTCAGCAAAGATTAAGGGAACTGTTGGATATGCTGCTCCAGGTAATGTATCATGATTTCACTCAATTGTAAAAGTATTAAAGTATAATGAATGCATCAATAATCAAAACAGGGATGCCCCGTATAGATTATTTATATACATACTTCACCAAATCACTAGTTTAATAGCATTGAATAAGAATTGTTCTTAGTGTATGAAAGTGCTCTAAATTTTTGCAGAGTATGGAATGGGTAGTCAACTTTCAACTAATGGGGATGTGTACAGCTTTGGGATCCTCTTATTGGAGATGTTAACTGGAAGAAGACCCACTGATAAACTATTCAAAGATGACCTGAACCTTCACAACTTTGTTAAGTTGGCATTGCCGGGACGAGTGATGGAGATTGTGGACCATTCAATTTTCAACAAAGCAGGAGAAAATGATAACATGGTTTCAAGTTGGGGTGACTGGACAAGTGGACAGACTGAATGCTTGATATCGGTCTTTCAGATTGGACTTGCCTGTTCAGCACAATCTCCTATAGACAGAATGGACATGAATAGAGTAGCCCTGGAATTGCTTTCAATTAAAAGGCAAATTCCTTTGGAAGCTTAACATTACAGGCAAAGTCCAAGAATAGGTATCCACAATAGTTAATTAGGTTTTTATATTTATTTAGTTATTCTATAGTCAAGAGTGTTTTAGTAATTATATAATTGTTAGGTATGGGCTGGGTTTTCTTCTATTAATAAGTCTTATTTAATTTATGGGTTTATATGTATGGTTTTTTGTTTAATTCAATTTGTAAGTTGTCATGTACAGATAATATTGTAATGTTTTATGTAAGATGGTTTTGAAGAATATTGTACATATATTATAGCATAATGGTAAGTGAATTCAAATTCTTAGTCGTATGACCTATAATAATTTAGTTTTTTTTTAATACTTTATAAATTTGATGTTTTTTTAGGACTTATGAAATAATATAAAGTCAATAAACACATATGAGTAATAACATGGAACTGATTATTGGATTTGGGGAGGTGCTTGGTGAACTAGTCTACATTTTTGCCAACACATGAAATAAGATAAATCAGGACACATCATGTTCTGTTATTGTTCCAAAGCTTATAAGTGACTGATAAAATTTGTACATAAAGTTAGGATGGAAATTGGAAATCCCTTTTTCCTTTTCATGTATTATCAAGTCTTCTTCATTATTCTCCAACGAAGATGGTTTTATTGTTAGTTAAGGCATGAATGGACCACTTCTTTTTCGTCAATGAGGTCTTTTGCTGTTGCATCCATCTTTGCCCTTGAGAATATATCGATCTTAAGCCCTGCCAATGCGTAAGCAAGTTCCAAACACTGAGTGCACTGAAATAGTCTCATGCAAGTAGTATTAAAACATTTAGACCATTTTTCACAGCATTTTGGAATATATAACATGCTAATTGCTAACACAAAAGTATAGTAGGCTATCATAATTATAACTATTCATTCATGAATCCTCGATTGTATTACTCTTAGCCCTCGCTTTATATCATCGTTGATTGCTCATCAATAACTGGGAGTTCTGAGCTTTGTGCATTTCATTGTTATAGACTTATAGTCCATATATTCCAAATATATATCCTTGCTCTCTTCAACAACTACCTTTGCTTTGAAACCATTATTTAGATCTAAGACATAATTGACATATAGCGTATATTCCTCTATGCAGATTATAGTGATTTGTAGCTTCAGAAACATTAGCGGTTCAACTCTTAAGGAAAGAAGAAGTAACATTTACAACATATAGAAGCCACAAAATTTACCCTTCACAATTGACCAATTTCCTTTCTCACATTTAACAGGAAAAGAGTAAATAATATCCTTTGGGATCCCATAAGAACCATCAGAATACACTCCCATGGAAACCCACGTTCCCTGAATTACAAAGCCAAAGGAAAATTTACAAAAGATAATAATAATTAAAAAAAAAAGAAAAAAAAGAATATGAAAGCAAATAAGTTCTGCACGATCAAATGCTATTTGAGATGAAAGATAATCAACCTTGGGAGTCCCGAGAACCCAATCACGCTTATGATCACAAGCAGCACTTGCAGCAGACAATGCACTTGATGCTTTCCGAGCCTTGATAATGGCTGCGCCACGCTGCTGTACAGTGTTGATGAACTCGTTTTTTAACCTATGACAGACAAAATTTAAATAAATAAATAACAGAAAGGGAAGCAAAGTAAATAGCCTGACAAGGATGCATAGAGATGTGAAGATGGTCAACAAAACTATGTTGTTGAAGACCCTGCAAAGAGTTGCAACCTAAATATTCAACATGCACCCAAATGTACCCAACACCAACCTAAAACTTTGGAGTTCAATAACTTTTCAAAATATAAAGTTAGGTCCAAATATAGAAGGACTGATGTGGGTAGTTTTGGGGCTTAAATGTGTAAATTTCACATCTTTTTCTGTTTACACCAACTAGTGCAGATGCTCTAACAAGGTGCAAGACAAATTTAAGAATAAGTTTGTTTTTTGGTGAGTACAAACTCAGGTATAAAAATTGTTACCACCTACACCACAAAGATTGGGATCCCTGGGTTAGGTAAATGGCATGTAGGTACTAATTGACAGCGCACCCCAAGTAGGGGTGTGCAAAATATCCGCTTAACCCGCCAACCCGTCCAATCCGCAAACGACCCGCCTGCCATGTGCGGGTCATTAAGTTAGGCAGTTTGGGTTGGGTGGGTTAGATCCCCAAAATTGCGGATTGGATTGGGTTACGGATTGAAAAATTGCCAACCCGTTATAACCCGACCCGCCCGCTTAATTAATAATTTTACATACATAAAAAAAAATATATATTAGTTGAAATTGTTAAGTATTTAAAGTTAATCAATTCACCTAATAAATTTTTACAGCTAATCAATCATCAATTCCCTAAAGAAAACCGGCCTTCAAAAAATTCCTTAAATAAAATTTAAAAAGTCAATATTGAAACCCTAAACATCTACCTACCACCCACCCCATTTACTTCAGCCGTATATACATTATATTTATACTATTTATATGCTCTAAGTCTCACTTTTTATTCTCACTGCCTACACCTTCAATTCAGCCACTGTTTTCCCCTTTTCTTCTTTAACCTTTTTGAAACCTATTTTATATCCTTTCAATTCTTCACCGACAGCACAAAGGTAATTGCTTATTTGCTTTCTTGTCTTGTCTTGTTTAGTTTTTGTGTCTTTTTTATTTCAGTTTCCATCATTTGATTCATTTATATAATATAAAAAGTGTTAATATATTAATATGCTTATTTCAGTTTCCATCATTTGAAGTTTATTTGTTATGTTGATATGTTATTATTTTGAATTCTTGATGTGACTTTGGGAATGTTAAGACTTTGAGTTCGTTGATTTAATTCTACTATTTTTTAATTTCCTAAGTTGTAAGGCAGAGCCTACTTTTGCTAGAGATGATATATCTCTTTTTCATTGACTCTATGTTTGTGTTAGAATTGAGATTATTCAATGAAATCTACCTTTAGTTTTTTGTGTGCATTAGTTATATTTTGAGATTATCAATAACAAATTGTAGTTTGTGATAATTAAAAAAATATATATTGTTAATGCCAACCTGCCTAACCCGCCTAACCTGCTGAGTTGAAACTGCCAAAATTTGTAACCAATCCGCCGGATTTAGACTTTGGTGGGTTGGTGGCGGATTGGAATTTTCCCAACCCGCTAGTGGCGGATTGGATAGAAATATTGGCCTTTACCCGCCCAATCCAACCCGCGCACACCCCTAACCCCAAGCTATTGCTTAAAAGAATCATGGTAATCTAAGGAGAGCCATAAATTCATTGGAGCAATTTTGTCTTCATAGATGATCGATCACTATTTATCTTGAGGGGAGGGATTGATACAATTACTAGAATCCATAATTTTTTTTTTTTTAATTGTTAAATAATTAAATTCACCATTTCCTAAGAACTTAATATTTTAGGACAAATAGTATCATGGTATGTAGGTGGTCCAAATTTGGAGGATTGAACTGTATGCCTGCTCTACCTCCCATTTAAATACTTAAAGGTACTTTATCGACCTATGTCTCCAAATAATTTAAACATGTGAAACTGGCAAAAAATAAACATGTTGGATATTTTGAGATACCAATGATTGTTAGTATCAAGTTCTTTGACTGGTCTCTCTCCATTTGTGGTGGTGACAGTCGCATTATTGACGTTCGGATATTGAGTTGAAGAGTTATTGCCCCAGATGATTACGTTCTTGACATCAGTAACATAAACCTTTAGTCTCTTAGCTATTTGACTTAATGCTCTGTTATGATCAAGTCGTGTTAGGCACGTGATGTTTTTCTCTGGGATTGAAGGAGCAAATTCTTTCAAGATGAGAGCATTGGTGTTTGCTGGTGTACACAAAGGAGTAGAAGTACAAAAAGTGAAAAGGGATCGGAAGAGTTCTTATTTTTTAATTGAAAATGTCTTGAAACATTTAACCAAATGAAAAAAAGAAAAAAAAGAAAAAAAAGTCTTACAAAGAATCTAGAAAAGTCTTAAAACATTGAACATAAGAAACAAAAAGTCTTTATTTTTAATTTGTTCTTATCTTTGAAGTGGCTTAGGACTTAAAGAGTATTTCAATTCTCTTTTCAAAAAGTGTGCTACATGACAGAACTTCATGCTTATCCACATAAGATCTCTACTTTTATATATATATATATATATATATATATATTGATGACTAGCATTATGCTCAGCTAATGCATGGCTTAATCAAAATTCACATGTAAATAATTTTTTTTATTAATTTACTAAAAATTAGATAATAGAATAGATAATAAAAATAAATGAATATTTTACTTTTAAGTTATATAATTAATGCATATTGTGTGAAATTAAGGTATTATAAAATGCATATATATATATATATATAGAGAGAGAGAGAGAGAGAGAGAGAGAGAGAGAGAGAGAGAGAGAGAGAGAGAGAGAGAGAGCTTTAAGGCTCAATTAATCACCAACGTATATTTAAATAATAAAAACACGAATTTAATAATTAAAAATTATCCAAAAAAATAATTGAAATCATATTTAAGTGAAAACCCCAATTCAATAATTAAAAACAATTTAATTACTAAACATTTAAAATTAATAATGAAAAATTTTGCAAAAATATTAATGACAAATTCAAATTCACATAAGTTTGAAGCAAAGCTTACAAATTTTATTTCATGAGATTGGTAAAAAATAATATACGAAAAAAAAAAGAATAAATCATCTTATGCATTTTAAAAACAAACATATTCATTGCACTCTTTTAATAATATATTACTTATATATATATATATATATATATATATATATAGAGGATTATATTTGTAAGCTTCATTTAAGTTACTTTTTTAAGTTACTTCATTTGTCCGCTATAGGATTATACTTCTTTCTTTTTTAACCTTCATTTAAGTTATTTTTTATTATTATTTATATTTCTTTCATTTCGATACTTCATTTAAGTTATAATTAAATAAGTTTAATCTTTCAATCTCTTTTTTTATTTATGTGAAAAATTGCACGCGCACACACACACACACATATATATATATATTGGTAATAGGATCTTAACCCATGTGCTTAAGGCAGCAAATGAACCAACTAGATTTACTAAATTTTGTTTAGTGGAGCATAAAAATAGAACAATTGATATTAAATAGAAGAATTTTTATTCCCAAAGTGATATGCACAGTGACTACTCAAAACTTAGTAGGTATATAACATAAGAACTAGGCTTTAAAGTTTAAACAATAATTTATGAGAAATGATATGTCTACAACATTTTTACAACAAATTCTAAGTGGCAGGTTGTACCTGGTTGTTATTGTTGGGGCAAAAAAGTAATCTTAGTGTTAGTTTCAAATTTGAAACAATAACAACTAACCACTTGTGATTTGTTGTAAAAATGTTGTAAAATTGTTATAAACGTAGCATCTCTCATAATTTATTGTTTACGCTGTCATTTATTTTACTATATAAATTAAAGAGTGAAACTAATGATACTACAAATTTTATTATATAAAACTTACAAATTCACATGTGAACTTTTAAACACAAAACAAAAAAGTGGCTAAAATTTTATTTATTATAGTATTTTATGGATCAATTACATTCATTATTATGTCAATTTGTAAACTTTTTGTGATAAAAGTTATTTATCTATACTATTATTTAAGGAATTTTCACTATTTGGGTTCTTCATTTTGTGATTCAAAAATATCCCTACACCCAATGTTTGAACATAGATAAAATTGGAGGATAACCCAGAAAAAATACATTTCTAACTCCCATGTAAAACATGGCATACAAAATAGGACCACTCTATCGTTGATTTTCAAAATCAACTCTCCAATATTCCTCCCATTACTGAAAACTCACCCCAAGCCTTTTTCCTTTATCAAGAATTATCTGTTTCTTTTGTCCCTTTTTGTTTTGCAGTTTCCAAACTCTAATATCATGTTTTATTTTTTTCTTTTCTTTTTTTCAAATCTCTTCTTCTTTATTTTGAAATTTTTTTTAAAAATCCTACTATAATTTCTCATTCATATCCTTAAACTTAGACACTACCATATCTTCTTTTCTTTCTTTCTTTTTTTTTTTTTTTTTTTTTTTTTGAAAGGCAAGCCAGTTCCCAAAATAAAAAAACATAAATAAATATCCTCTCCCTTCCCTCTCTTTTTTATTGAGACATAAGTAGAGGTAATTTTCTTAGTATTCATTCTTTTTTTATGTTTTCTTGCTCGCATTTTTGTATGTGTGTCTCTATTTTATATACAAGTTTAAAATTCTAAAAAGATTTTCCTCTAACTCTCTTTAGGTGTTCAAAAAACACTTTTTTTATACTAGAACCATTGTATATTTCAAATTTTCATTTTCTATATAGAAATACAAAGAAAGAACAGAAAATACAGTATAGAAACACGAATTTTTTTTTTTTTTTAAAACACTCTAAACACATGCACTATTTTTCACATTTTTTTGTCATGTCAATTTATAAACCTTTGTAATAAAATTGATGAGTTTTAACAAGAAGCTTAAAACCCCCACCAAACAGTAAGAAATGATTCAAATGAAAGCCCAAACACCAACAAAATCTTAGAAATAAGTTGGTAAGGGCCTTTGATATATAATTAACAAAAGTCGAAACTGGAATTAGGCATAGAACATGTATGGAAATTTGTTTACAAGATACTTACAACTTACAAATAATAAAATAAAACATTTCTTACAAAAGAATCCTTACAAATTTCCATGACTCTACACGTATTTCATAGAGAAGCAGAAAATTCCCCGTACCATCCTCTTCAGAGGAGGAAAAAAAAAAAAAAAAAGGTAGCTGAACGAGAGGTAGTACATATACATAAAAGAGCATACCTTATCACTAATTCCATTTTCTCCTTTGCCTTGCCTTAAGCCACTCACTAATCCCAAACAGAATAAAGTAAAAACCATGACTTTATGATAAAAGAAAAAACCAATTAATCGAGCTTGATAGACACGTCTCCTTTTAACGTAATAGGTTTTATTTTTTTGGTATGAAACTCTCTGAAGAAATCCACATGTTATATGTGTCATCTATCTTACAGCATTTTTTTTATCCCTATCTTACAGCATATTGATCCCTTAGATTGTAGAGGCCCAGATGTTTCCGAGAGAAACAATACGCGTATCATATGCATAAGACAATTATTATACGAGAGGAGGATGTGATCCACCGGATGTGCGTACGACACCTTCTTGAAGAAGTGCAGCCTTAAGTCTCTTCTTTCTATCACTATAGCAAACGAAGCCAAATACCAAACAAAAGATGACAACGGTAATGATGAACATCACCACACTCTCGGTGTCAAATACCAATCTGCGATTTTTAATATCTGATACAAGCGCTGCCACAAACAGGACAATAATGAATATAAATATACACTAACAGACACAAAAGTCTGCAAATTTCCATTTGGACCTCCTCTCATCCATTGCAGCATTATTATTCATAGTGATAGTGGTGCCCAACCTGTTCTCTATATCCCCCATATTTCTTTCCATTTTTTCTTTGTCTAGGGAAAATTCAATAAGATACAATACCAAAGTTGTCTGTGTTCTTGTAATGATCTACAACTGTGTTAAGAATGGTTCTTATAACTGTGTAATAGTGTAAGAATGGTTCTTAAATACTGAAAACTAAGTTGGTATGAAGGGACGGTGCCAAAGATTATATACCTCTATGATATAACCAAAAAAATAAACTGACATGAAAAAGCCATTACCTAATACGGCATTTGTTAACATGTGTGTGGATACAAGCTGCTATATCAGAGAGCTTACTATTTTATTTTAAAAATTTTATAAAAACAGAAAGCTTACTATTAATAAAGAAGAAATGGATGTTGGATTTCAACATAATGTAAAAACAATGTTAAATTTTTTTTTTTTATTTATGAAAAAGTGTTAAATATTTTGGTCCCAAAATAAAAAATGATACATTGTAGTATGTCGTGTGTCTAATAATTTTATTTATTTATTTATTTTTAAATTTAGATATTTTATAAGGAAAGAAGAAAGATATTTTGCAAATGTAATTATTAGAGCATAAAAGTAGAATACTTAAAATGAGATTTTTTAAAAATTATTCCTAAAATGATAGGCTGGTGACTATTCAAAATATAATAGATATATATAACATAAGAACTTAGCTTTAAATGATAATTTTATTGTTTTTGCTTTCATTTATTTCACTATATAAATACTAAAGAGTGATATTAATGATAATATAAATTTTAGGACAAAGTTTAATTACAAAATCAGTTGTAATCTAAGGCTACAAACTACTCTAATAAAATGACGTGTAAAAAATAGTATGTGCGCTGCACATGATTACTTAACTAAACTTAACCCAACAAACCCTAGTTAACCACATCACCTATAAAATAAATAAATAAATAAAAAATAAAAAAAACCTATACGAATACGTATTTTCTCTCTCGCATTAACATCTCTGTAAGACTGTAAGTCTATAATTCAACAATAAATAAATAAAAAATTAAAAAAAAAAACCTATATGGATACGTATTTTCTCTCTCGCATTAACATCTTTGTAAGACTGTAAGTCTGTAATTCAGCCCCACTGGTCACCCCCAAACTCTCCTTTGTCTCCACCACCAGTCACCCTCAAACCCTCATCTGTCTCCACCACTAGCCCACCCTCAAAGCCTTTTCTGTCTCAAAGAAACTCTTGATTAGACTTTGTTTTTGTCCTTTTGTTCCTTCTAGTTTGTTTTGTCATGTACCAGCTTGAGCCTCATGGGCGGCTCTAGCCTTTGAGGTCTTAATTACCTGGATGTTTTACCCAGGTCTTAGTGTTTTTTCTTATACCATTGGTTTGGTTTTCGAAAAATAAATTTCTATCTTTGTCAAATGTAAACTAGCTAGTTTGACATCGTTAGGCCCAAACCTTTTAGAACAATTTTTAGTGATATGGTACACAACAACTGCAGAACAAGTGGTAGCATTTTGAACCACAAACTTTATCACTCACAATAGCTCAAATAAATTCAGCCTAAAGTGTAGACAGAGGAGGGTTTGAGGGTGGGCAGGCGGTGGAGATAGAGGAGGGTTTGAGCCTCTGAGGGTGATCGATGGTGGAGACAGAGGAGAGTTTTGGGGTGACCGGTGGAGGGAGAAGAAAGCTTGGGTGATTGGTGGGGTTGGGTTACTGAGATTTCAATGAGAGAGATATATATATGCTATAGTTTTTTTTTTTTTTTTTTTTTGATAGGTGGTGTAGTTAACTAGGGTTTATTGGGTTAAGTTTAGTTAATTAATCATATGTAGTGCAACTGTGCAAATGCTATTTTTTACACGTGTCACTTTATTAGAGCAGTTTGTAGCCTTAAGCTACAACTGGATTTGTAGCTAAACTTTGTCCTAAATTTTATTATATAAATCTTACAAATTGATGTGTAAACTTTCAAACGTAAAACAAAAAAGTGATTAAAAATTTTATTTATTATATTATTATATGGTATAATTACATTTATTATCATATCAATTTGTAAACTCTCCCGTAATAAAATTGACGAGTTTTAGAAATTTGCTAAGCTTAAAGTCCCACAAAATAATAAGAAATTATTCAAATGAGCATAAACACCAACAAAAAATGAAAACATGATTATTAACATCTATTGTCCTTTCCTCATTTCCATTTCAAGTGGGCGTTGGCCACCAGGAGTACTCTTGTAACTCAATTGATAAATTTTGGTGTTTCAACAGATTGAGAAATTCAGGGTTTAAATCTCTTCTTTTCCAATGATTGCATAATTTAAATAAAATAAAATAAAATAAAAAAAACTGTTCATTAGCCAACTTATTGTCCATATCTGCCATCCCTTTTTGTTTTATTTATTTTTCTATTTTTCCCTAGGTAAATACCACAGTTATCTAATTTATAATTTCACAAAGCTTCACAGGTGTGGAAAGCCATTGATCGAGAAAGCGAGGAAACTAATTGGATGGGGTGCTTGTCTTCAAGTGGGCAATGGAAGATCAATAAATGTGTGGGAAGATCCATGGTTTCCAAGGCTTGAAGGTTTGAAACCCACTCCGAGACACCCATCACTCTTATTCACAACCCCTCTTATGGTGGATCGATTAATCAATCCTACCAACAAAACTTGGAAGCAAGAGAGATTGCTGTAGTTGTTTGATGATGAGTCAATAGTAGCTATTAGAAGAATCACCATTCCT
Source organism: Quercus ilex subsp. ballota (assembly GCA_032727855.1). Taxonomy (NCBI): domain Eukaryota; kingdom Viridiplantae; phylum Streptophyta; class Magnoliopsida; order Fagales; family Fagaceae; genus Quercus; species Quercus ilex. The sequence goes on from CM064918.1 coordinate 56,793,131, forward strand.
CAAACAGATAGATAGGACATGCTCATATGGATGAAAAAGGAAAATTCTCAGTCAAGTTAGTGTACCACCTAAGCTAAGCAAAAAAATCATCCAAGCTCAAATACATGACGGGCTAAAGATGTTAATTTGGAGAATAGGAATAGATGTAGTGTACTATCAGCAAAAGATAGACTTGCACAAAGATTGAGAATAATAGACACAAATGCACATCTTCTTTTATTGCCCAATTACTAGGCGGATTTTGGTATTTTACCCTTATTTTTAAAAAAATTTGGCAATATGCCCCTGTTTTCAAACTATTTAGGTGCGTGCCCCTGTTTCGATATTCGATTACCTTAAAATCGAGTTTCAATTAAATACTCAATTTGTAAAAAATCGAGTTATGCCCGATTACCTAAAAAAAAAAATTGCGCCCCATACTTCAGGGAGCCTTATAGTAACGTTTTTAAGCCCTATAGTGACATTTTAAAACCCTATAGCGGCGTTTTTTCTGCAAATTTTTCCACATGAAGCCTATAGTTGTGCTTTTCTGCAAAAACCCCATACCAGGTTCATGGAGCCCTATAGTGGCGTTTTTAAGCCTTATAGTGATGTTTTAAAGCCCTATAGTGGCGTTTTAGAACTTGATCTCCATAAAGTCGAGTTCCATGCATTTTTTTTTTTTATAAGTTTAATCAAGCATAACTCGATTTTGATAAAATCGAGTATCGAAACAGGGGCACGCACCTAAATAGTTTGGAAACAGAGGCATATTGCTAAATTTTAAAAAAAAATAAAGGTAAAATGCCAGAATCTCCCAATTACTAGAGCCATACGGTTTGGGAGTAGATGGAATATCCGCCTAGGTATAACATGTACTGAGGATATTAAAATAGTTCTTGAGCCACCAATTCCAAGGGATCTTAATTATTGGATAGGGGTTACTACCAGCATCATTAGACGCCATTTGAAGAAGAAAATGCAGCAGACTAGATCCCATTCTAGCTTCACAAATCATTGACGAATCAAGAAAATAGGCTAGGAATCCACCAAAAAAATTCGAGAAAATTCTCAGAGAAGTACTACTTTATTTCAGTTTACTAAAAAATAGTCTTAAAAAGTACATATTTATAGGAGCAAACTAGTCTTAAATTTCTTACCATATCATAAAAGACCAAACTACCCTAAATAAAGTAGTTTTTTTCTTTTGAGAATCACCTAAATATATAAAGTAGCTCAAATAAATAACTAAACCTTTTTTTTTTTTTAAGAATGAAATAAATAACTAAACTTAAGTATGAAATTAAGCGATAACAAACAAAAATAATTAATTACGCGTCCTTCTAGCTTGACTTCTAAATATCCAACTTCTCAAAAAAATCTAGGAATACTTGTCCTACATTATGGAGCCTTTGAAATAACAACGTGGTGTACACAATGGTAGCAAGGTGAATTTAATAGTCAAATTGACTAAGTGTGCATTTGACATGACTTAATTTTGCCAGTTTATTTTACTATTCAGCTTATTTTTGTTACTATTTATGGGTCCCACTGCGATAACAAACAAAAATAATTAATAACGCGTCCCTCTAGCTTGACTTCTGAATATCCAACTTCTCAAGAAAATCTAGGAATACTTGTCCTGCATTATAGAGACTTTGAAATAACAACGTGGTGTACACAATGGTAGCAAGGTGAATTTAATAATCAAATTGACTAAGTGTGTGTTTGGCATGGCTTAATTTTGCCAGCTTATTTTACTATTCAGCTTATTTTTGCTATTATTTACGGGTCTCACTGCACTTTTTGATACTATTCATGGGTCTCACTACGCTTTTTGATATTATCCATGAGTCTCACTGTACTATTTCAACTAATTTTTACCTTTATCTACAGTACTTTCAGCAAAAAAATTTCAATTTTAGCAAAATAAATGAATCCCAAACATACTCTAGTTAGATAATTTTTGTGAGCACACTACTCTCAAGGAGAGTCTATTGGGAAATGGTCATCCACAAGAATTTTAGAGATAGAATAAGCCTTCTCCAAGAGCAATAAATGTGATATAATTTTGGCTTGAGCTAGGCTTATTGATATCGATGACCCCATTGTTGCAGAAGCTCTTGCAATTAATTGGGCTTTATATTTTGCTTGTGATGATGATGAGAACCTCCAAAACATAGTATTGGAAGGGAATTTGAAAGTTTGTTTTCATGCTCTCACTAGAATTTCAAATGAAGTTGAGTGCTACATCTCTAGCTTAATTAGTGATGCTGGGTTTTTGTAGTAAAATCTTTTGTTTTTTGTAATTTTTGTGGAGGTGAAAAGGGAAGCAAATGGTATAGCACATGCTTTGAGCCTTTGTGCAACTTTGTCTTGCCTTCATAAACAGTTTGTTTTAATAGTTTCTCCCTCCCTGCTCAATTTCAGGAAGCAGCTTGGAGAAAATTATGTTTTTTAGGTTCTTAAGTATATGAATTTTAAAAAAATTGTCTCAGAAATAAGTTAGTAAGGGTTTTTAACATATATAGTTAACCAAGGGCTGTGTATAACATGATTTTCCCATTAACCAAAATTGGAACTAGAATATGGCAAAGACCAGGTGTAGAAATTTTTATGCAAGTGTTGTTGAGTATGAAAATTCCTAAATTAAGATGCCTATAGCTTACTAATAATAAAAGAAAAAATTTCTTACAAAAGAATCATGCAAATTTTCATGACTCATAACATAAAATAGTAAAAATGTTCATAGAGAAATAGAAAATTTTAAATGCCATCCTTTTTGAAGAATAAATAAATAAATAAATAAAACCGAAGAAACATTAACTTTATGAAAGGAGCTACATATACTTAGATAAAAGAATTGTCTTATCATTAATTCAAATTTCTCCTTTGCCTTGCCTTAGGCTACTCTCTCATCCCAAACCACACACCAAATAAAAAAAAACCCAACTTTATGTTAAAAACCAATTAATTAAGCTTGACAAACACATCTCATTCTCACATACGGGTAGGTTTTTTGCATGAGACCCACCCTTACGCGGTATCTTCACTCTTACAGCATATTAACCCTATACAGTGTAGAGATCACATGTTTATGAGAGAAACAAACACGTGTCATATGCATAAGATAATTATTGTGTGAAAGGAGGGCGGCGACCGGATGCACGTACAATACTCTCTTCAAGAAGTTCAGCCTTCAGGTTCTTTCTTTGCCTACAGAAAATGAAGCAAATTACCAAAATATAGAGGACCACGATAATGGTGGACATCACAATATCAAGGGCGTTGAATTTGCCAGGATGAGAGTCCGTTGGGTATTCATTCTCAAAATGAAAGTCTATTGGGCGATATTCCAATTCCCCTTTCTTTGCCTTTGAAATCAATAGTAAAACTATTGCCAAAAAAGGCATGAGAAAAATGAATGACAAAATACAACAGCAGCAAACAGTGTGTTTCCAAGTCCAATTTTCCCTCGTCTCCTCCTCAATATTTCCAGCATTCACAGTGGTGCCCAAGTTGTTCTCTACATGAGCCATTTTTTTTCCTTTTCTTTCTTTTTGTTTTTGTCTTCGAAATCTTTGGTTTATACCACCCCGGATGATTCACTAAAATGCCAAAGTTGTCTGTGTTCTTTCTTGGTTTTTTGATTGAAAGTTGTTTGTGTTCTTGTAATCTATAATTGTGCAAGAGTGGTCCTTAAATACTGAGAAATAAGTTGGAATGTACTAACGTTGCCAAAGATGATACCCCTATGACATAACCAAAAAAAGACAAACTAACACGGAAAACCCATTACCTGATACGGGATTTGTTAACAAGCTGGTGGATACAAGCTACTATATAAGAAAGCTTTACTATTTTTTTTTTTTTTTTTTTAAAAAAAACCAACTTCAATATACTTTTCTTGTACATCCACTCAATTATCATTTAATAAATAAAAGATTTTTTATTAAAATACATGGAAAAAAAAAAAGTAGTACATACAGTTTTTTAAACAAGTTTATAATATATTACATAATCAAAATACCACTACAAAATAGCCTAACTTTTGTAGTAGTAAAATTCTTGTAACTCAATTGCTTGACAACTCCTTATATGTCCATGTCATCTACGATTTAAAATTTTAAAGTTTAAACCATGAGATTAGGATTCTTGCTCTAAGTTTTAGAATTTCATGCCCAAGCCCGTTACTGGGCCCATTGCACTCTCTAGAAATTAACATAACCCAATTCTTGCCATTAGCCATATAGCTTAATTGTTAACTCTTGTGTTTCTAAAGAAAATATTTAGGACTCAAATCGTACTCCCTCATTTATCAAATTATCAAATATATAATCTATACTACTATTTTGAGGAACTTTTATTGTTTGACATAAATATTTCCTTGATTCAAAAATATTCATATTCCCTCAAGTTTTAAGTAGAGACAAAACTAAAGGATAATTTGATAAAACTACATCTTTTAACTCTTGCAAAAACATTGCCTATAACATAGAATTAAAACGCCCCAACAACCCACAGTTCCTATCAAAAAACAATTCCAAAAAAAAAAAAAAACCTTCCACAATCCCAATTCTCAATTCCCCATCTTCTGAAAAAAAAAAAAAAAAAAAAAAAAAAAAAAACCTCAATCATACCGGTTATTCAATCTTACCACCTCCACCTTTCTCAAAATATAAAAACTCAATCTTATCCACGAGGCCACATAAATCCAAACCCAAATAATTATTATCCAAAATAATTATGATTGGAACAACCTACAGTTTTTAACATAAATCCATCTGGTATAGTTGCTAAAGATGGTTTTGAGAGGTTTGTTCTTTTTCTGTTTGATACAGTGCTTCACTTGGGACTTTCCCTTCCATTGTGGAATTTAATCAATTGTTGGGTTCCATTGCAAGAATGAAGCATTACTCTGAAGTCATTAATCAAATTAGAGATATGGAATTATTAGGAATTACTCCCAATATCTTTGGCTGGAACAATAGCAGATAGCAATGGTACCTTGGTTTCTAGGCTTGATTATGTTGCAGTTGATCTGTTCTTTCTTCCATTGTGGTTCAACTTTCAATGCGTAGATACATTCAAATGCTTTTCCATGTTAGCGAATGCTCAGATTTTTAGTGTGCCACTCTTATTGAATTAGCTGATTACATCTCTGTGGTTAGGGATGTTTATGAAATTTCACATAAAAAGAAGTATGTCCCAAATGTATATAAAGCATGTATTATATAGCACCAGCAACAATATTTGCAGGGTTATTGATAATAGTAAGGAATATCTTGATATTTCATTCATTTTGCAGGAAAACCTGTGGAATCAATGGTGTTTCAGGGGAGAAAGAAAAAAATTTAAGGGAATGAACATCAATGATGAAGCTGTTATGGCATTCTGATGAAATTTTCTTTGCACTTGCATGGAAGCCTTTAATTTCTTCACAAAAATCTATTAAGGGGAAGCTAAATCAAGGCTTCAATGAATGTATAAGTTGGCAAGGTATTCTTTTAGTGTCAGATTGAAGATTAAAGAATAAAAGATTGGAAGGGTCAGGTTTTATTTGCAAAAATCAAGAAGGCAAAGGGATCAAGGGTCAGGTTACTAATATTTCAACCGAAGTGAAATATCCAAGCTACATACTCTATCATAGCATAGGATTTTCGTTTTTTAGTTGGGATTGTTGTGTAGCTAATATTATTGCCCTTTATTTTATGCAAAGTTGCTAACTGATGTTGTATTCTTGACTATAAAAATTTTTAAAAAAAAAATGATACAAAAAATGAGAGAGAAATATAAAAGAGATTGTTGTAGCATACTTGCAAACTCGAAAGAGCTATATGGATTAGGAAAGAGGAAAAATAAACCATTTTTCTAAGAAGTAATTACGCAGAAGATAAGATCATGTGCAAAAGCTATGCCAAATCTTTTTTGGCACACATTAATAGTGGGTTAGATATTTTAAAAATATGTTTTTGTCCTTAATTTTTTTTTTTTTTTTTTTGGCAATATATCTTAATTAATTTTGGATAATAATAATAGTGTTGAAATTAAGGAAAAATGGACATGAAGAGTCCTATTTAATTGGCCTACTAAAAAATATAGTGCAACTAAGTAAACAACAGATTAATCCCACATTGAAAAATGAGTGCGAGTTAGAAAAGTTTAAAGCCTGTGTTGTGTATCCAAGAGTTAGGCTCTTTTAAATATACACCACTGTCAATTTTTTTAAGACTTTCTTCCATTTTCTCTTGTATATGTGTATTAAAAATACTTAGTATTAAAAAAAAAGACCCTACTAAAATAATAGTCCTTCACAACACCTTATTTATTTTTACACTCCCACTAAACAATATACTAGCCTCGTTACACGCGCAAGCTTGAGTCTCTTTTTTTTGGGTTTAGTGTTATAATTTTCCTATCATTCCAATTTAAGATTTATATGTTTTCCACTAATATTACGCATTTGCAATCTTTTGATACTGCCAAAAGTAAAGCTAGCTCCAAAAAAAGAACACCAAAATAGCATTGAAATACAAAGCACAAATGCAGAAAAGGTGTTTCCAACTTTTCTGAATAATTCATCATTGAAGCTTTTGCCCAGATATCGTACACATGCTGGTTTCATTTCCAAGACAGATTCTCCCCTTAGCAACTGTGCTTTAGCATCTTACTTTTAGGAAGAACGTACAAAATAAGCAGGATAGTATACCCATGTCGCAGATATAGAAAACAAAATTAACAATCTGTCCTTTTTCTTGTTGCTCTGATCATATTTACAGAGCATTGTTGTGAATTAACTAAGTTGGTCCCCCCGCCTTCATATCTTTCTCGCACATAGACTAATATATATAAGTTCTATGTATTTACAAGATTTCTTTGAAGGAGGACTTTAGCTTGTCCACCACAGTCAACAAAGAGGAATTTCCTTCACAAGATTCTGTTAATACCTCGAACCTCTTCTCCATACTGCTTCTCTCCATTGGTGAACCACTTCGGTCAGGCATTTGAGATGTGGTTAGCTTGTTATATTGGATAAGATTCAACATCATTCCCTGTAACAACATTCCACAATAAACAATTAGAAAACTTTCCCTCATGTACTTCTCTAGAAATTGCCCTCTCTATGTTCATTGACATGTAAACTTTCCCTCATGTACTTCTATCTAAATACATTCAGTTAGTTTGACCCACTCATTTTACCAGACTCATCTGGAGTTTGACAGATTTATTAGGGAAAAAAAAAATAAAAAAAGAGTACCTCATGGTGCGGCTTCTGGGAGTAGTCTCGCAATAGAGATTTTACAAGCTTGTTGCGCAGAGATAACTTATCAACAGTGTAAGAGTTAAAAATATAAGAAGAAAGGTGGTGGAGAACCAGTGTATTTGCAACTGATCCTCGAGTTGCAGCCCTGTCAAGGGCACCAGAATTCCATGACTTCAAATAAGCCTCCAAGATACCAGCATTGTCCTGTAAAGAAACCAGTTAAAATTTTTAAAGACATTTACATTAATTTAGGTTAAAATATTCAAAGACATTTACATTAATTTATCATGTAATTTAGAAACTTTTCTGCTCAAAGTAGAAAAATACATGCAATAAGAAAGAGAAGCAGTTTTCCAATTAAACAAGTTGACAATTAGGCATTCATACCTCAACAGGTTCTAGGTATCCTTTGGCCTGGGCAATGCATTTCTCAAGAGGTGGTAGAAGATCAAGAACACGAGCATTAGATAGCATATTCCAGGCCGCAAGTCGTACAGGAGCTTCAACATGACGGTGTAGATAAACTGCTACTTGCCGGGCAAAAATCAAATCACCATAAGATATGGCAGAAAACTGCTCCACAAGAGTTTCAATAAAAGTTGAGTAACTCTCAAAAATCTCAGATTGAAACATTAGGACCTCAAAATTGTTTTTATTCCTAGATTCTGGAAATAAATCTGCATTCCTCTCCAAAATGACGTCAACGCTTATACTGGTCCTCGCTTGGTCAAGAAGTTGCCCATAGATATCTTGCAAAGCTTCATAAACATCCCTGCTCTTTTCATCTTCAAGCACACCCATTCCAACAAGTAAGATTACAGATAAAGAATGGAATTTCCAAACTAATGGAACGCTCTGAACAGGAGAGGGGACATCAGTGGAATTGAAAGTGGAAATTGCTTCAACACCTAAATTAAAGAAAAGTCCACCTTTAGCAACTTCAATCAAACTGTTAGAGTCCTGCACAAGATTTTGTGACTTATCTTTTTGCAGGCCAGCATTCTTACTATCACAGATGGTTGAGAGTGGACTAAGAAACCAGTGCATTGGAAGTGGCAGTCTCTGATGAGCCCACTCTACTACTAAAGAAGAACAATCTTGATTATTCTTATTTGATGTGTCCATGTCCTCATATATGGTATCCAGACCAACACTACCCTCTTTAAATGTTTTATTTCCAGAACTGTTGTGGCCCACATCTTTTAACTTTTTCTTTGTAGACAACCATCTGTTCTTGAAGTGAGAAGCCAATGTTTCACTGAAAACCAGGTAGTCCTCTTCTTTATATTCCCACACAAATGGTTTAAATCTCTTATCAAGGTGGAGAAAACGTCGAGTACAGAGATCAATGAACTTTAGAACAGGGATATGGAATAAAACATTTATTGCCTTTTTCACAATAACCCTATCCCTTGGGCCAGCAGTCAAACATACAAGCAAGGCAGAATTGATCCTTTGCATACTAAAGGTCATTTCTTCAACAGTTGGTGTATCTGCAGAAGACTCAAACTGAAAAGTTTCAAGCAAGTATATGAGAAATCCTGCATCTATTTGTGTCAACAAAACAGCTGCAGACCAAAATCCTCCACCAGAGGCACCCCAGCCGACACCCAACCCTGGAGCAGGGCCTCCCCTGCCAAATATCTCAATGGACTGAACAAGGTGCCACTCTGAAGCAACTAACTTCATAAAAGTATTCAACAGGCTTCTCAATTCAACCATAGAACCCTTAAGTATCCCATCCTCAAGTGTTTTCCCTTCTCTTGAGATGCTATATTCTTCGGAAGAACCATGGATGTTATTCTTGGCTAGCTGGATCAACTTATCAATGTCTACAACAACCTGGACGATTCCATTAAGGCAACATACAGAAGCCAATGATGTTTCATAGTTACTTTGTTGTCTCATATAACATAGTGCCTCAATGAAAGAGCTAGCAGGATGCTCTGAACTATTGGCACCTGAAAAGCTCAAAATTCCATTTTTGACAATTTCGAGTCCAACCTTAGGAACAAACTCTGGCAGCCATGGCACGACTCCACCATGCAGGTTAACCCTATCCTCTGGGATCACCCCTTCAAGCACTCTCGAAATCATGTTCATGACAGCTGAATACACCCACAACAAGGGAGTCAGAGAAAAATTTTGGGTGATAAAGTCCCTCCCTAATCCTTTTTGCCATTCAAAAAGTTTAGACATGTGTGGATCACTACTCAACGCCATCCACTTCATTGCTAAATCAACCATTGGACCAACACAACTCCAAGACCAGACCTCTGTATCATCACCAGCACGCTCCTGAGAAAAGAGATTTGGAAGTCTTCTAGCCAAAGCCTCAAGAACAAGGTATGCCTCCTTAGAGATGGAAGCAAATTCAGTAAGAACATTGTTCTGTATAAGTTTTTCAATTGTAGGTCGATTCAGCCACAAGCACAAGGCAGGGAAAATATCTGAAAAGTATGATATACAATATCCATATTGAATGCAGACCTTCCAAAAACGTAATTGTTCAACCATCAAAGCTGATGAGAGTTTACAGTTTTCTCTTCCTGATTTTATCCAGTGGTCAAGGGAGGGAACACATTGATACAAATGCCATGTCATAGTTCTGAAAGTCCCTTTCTTTAAAAATTCAATACAAGTCTTTCTGTTGCATCTAGCCAAAACCTTGTTTTTTATATGAAAAACAGTACAATAGTATCAGTTTATCTAGCATAAATGCAGGATCACTCACAATCTACTAAGAAACACTATAAAAACAACTCTCCTAAAAAAAAGTAATAAAATCGCTTACCTTCAAAAGAGTAACTGAAATTATTTTTGAAGGATGAATTTGTATGTTATCTTTCATAGTAAATCTGCGGACAACTGTTTCAACAAGCCTTTGGCATTTCATAATTGCAGTTGCACCTGCTGGCGAATGCCTTGCTATTCCAACAAGTATAGAGATTATGCATTCTTCTAAAGCTGTTGTAAGGTCTGTCTGAAACCATTTAAATGAAAACCTTTAGAAACTACAACATGAAGTACACTAAACACTTCAGATTGTGGGAAAACCATTCCTACAGTCACATGAAGCATGATAGAGAAGTTCAAAAGAAACGTGCCAAAAAAATCACAACATAAATGATGCATTTTCCTAAAAATCTTGAGATCATCAACTAACAAGTGAACCCCTTTTTTTCATGATTTTATTGGGCACATCTATTTGATGATTGGCGTGTTTGACAAATATCAGTACAACAACCACATTCACACCAGAATACTCTAATAAAAAAGTTTGCCCTTATTTATTTAAATATGAAAATCAATTAGGAGATATACATTTTCTTTTTTGTGAATAAACTAAGTTACTATATTATTCTCCTTAAGGGACAGTCAAGGTAGTCAAAGGAGAAAGGTGATCTTAAGGCACCTAGGCCTTGTATGCCTGAGGCATGAGGCAAAAAAAAAGGTGCCAAATTCTTTTTGTTCTTGTTTTTTTTTTTTTTTTTTTTCTAAATCATATGTACCTACTACCTAGTGTATTATAATCAAGTGTTTTGAAATATGTTGCATGAAGAAATTAGGTCTATTGATTGATATTAAAATAGGCTTAACATGGTTTAGGCTCTATTACTTATTCTAACAATAGGTTTATACAACAAGCTACTTGATGCGGTCCCTTCTATAAATTGATTAATCGAATAATAAGTTCTACAAGAAGTTTCTACAAATTAATTAATCTAACAACCAATTCAAGCTTCTGTAAATTAATAATCCATTAATAGGTTTTACAACAAGCTTCTATAATAGAAAAAAATAAAATAAAAAACAATAATAATAATAGAAATAAAATAAATAAATAAATAACTGAGGCTCTTGCCTTAGTTCCTTTTTCATGGCTTAAGGCAGTCCCCTTGCTTGCCTGGGCTCTAAAAGCGAGTGCCTCGCTAAAGGTGCCTCACCTTAGAGTGTTAGTGGCGACTAGGCGAGCACCCGGCTTGCCTTTGTCTACCATGGGAACAGTAAAACAATAAAAAATTGACAACATGCACATGTATATGACCATGTGTGTGCTCACTCATGAACATGTGTCACAACATACATGCACACAAAACCAACACACAAGTGCTCACATAAATTGATAAATGACATTGTGTTTAGCTCATATGGAGTTTCTGTGCCCAGCAGGCACCAGATGCCCGGAATTTTCTTTTATAAAGCCCAGAATTCATATTTTTATACCACAGAATTCATATTTGAATACCACATTAAGGGAAAAATAATATATTTTTTCAATATTCATTAAATCCTTTTCAAATTTGACTTAGCAATGTCAACTATCTCATGGTCTCACTTAATTATTTTGACAATAGAGGAAAGATGAGCTAGACAAACATGAAGACTGCCGGAGGAGGAAGGATTTTTATAACTCAGAAGAAGTGTCTGGCTCGCTTTCATAAATCTAGGACAAGTAGCAGAAACCTTGGTCTGTTTAATTATAGCTGACAAAAGTAAGGAGACGCTAAGAAACATCTTTACTATTATCATTTTTACCTCCAATAGATAGCGAAGCCTTGGAAGGATTCCCATCCGGACTAAACCTGCAGCAAAATCCTGTCCAGCAACCACAAGATCATCCTGAATTGTATGCTTTCCCTCAGTCTCATCTTCCACCATATCCTCTTCAACAGGAATAATATTAGAAGGCTTAGCACTGTACTTCCAAAATCCACCATGTAAAAAACCAACATCAATCTCTGGTTTACTTCGGAACACAGGGGCAGTAAAGATTTCCTTCTCATAAGTCGATATTTTCTGGAAACAGAATACATTAAATTGAACTTAGAATAATATTGATAAAAAAAAAAATTTAAATGAAAGTTAAAAAAAAAAAAAAAAAAAAAATTTATTATACCTCCGAGATCTCAAAGAAGTTCTCGTTCACATCACAGCTTAATATACATTGAATAACTTTTGCACAAGCTAGAACTACAGAGTTATGGTTATCATCAAGAGATATCCTATAAATAAAAAAACAATATATATTAATTAAATTGCAACATTTATAGCCAAGGCTCAAAATATGGTTATAAATTAATAAATAGAAGGGAAAAAAAATTAGAAAACCACTATTTTCATAAATAAGAACCATTGTATACCAACAAAGAAACATGAAATATACTTGGACATACATATAAAGCAACAAAAGAGAGCATGATGAGTAGTTTTTTTTTTTTTTTTTTTTCCCCAGAAAAATAATACTATATATTCATGAATTAATGATACCATATAAGATTCATTTAGATTAGGTTTCTTTCCTTTTGTGATCCAGGATATGACAAAATATTCAGGATAAGTTGTATTGCATGTATTTGATGAATTATAAGAAAACTAGTGGAAATCTAGAGAGAATATTATGCCTCTTGAAAATATTATTATAAATGTAAACTTCCCAAAGGCATAGTATAATAACATACACTGATAAAACAATGGAAATCAGCAATATAAGCATTCAGATGGTATTCACCTCAGTGATAAAACAAGCTCAGGTTCTGGGCCAAGTGCAAAAGCCCAGATAGCCTCCCAGTCAGTAGATCTGTCAAGTTTGTTAGCATCTCCCAAAGTAGATCCACCTGGCTTCTGATTAATATTATGCAACGCCTTATCAAGAACTGAGAAGATTAGATGCAAAGCAAGGGCTCGTTGTCCTGGAATCTGAAATGGCCAAACATAGACAAGAATAGAAGAGGAGAACAAGAAAAAAAAAATATAATATATCAGTTGTGATAATTAATATTTCATTAGGAAACCATTTTTGTGAGTAATTTATTACATATCAGGAAAGCATAAATATCTTACATTGCTTGGCTCAAACATCAGCAAAATTTATAATACAGCTAAATCAAACAGAATACCATTCAAAAATCATGCAATCAGAACAATTAAACAATGAGATACAAAATATAGCATAAACTGACCACACTTCGAGTGAGTGCCACAGCTTCTTTGATTGTGTAACCTGATGCACCAGGATCACCCTCTGTCCGCAGGAAGTCCCGCTCTGAAACGTTATCAACACTATGCCTATTCTGAACAGAAATATCACCTAGAGCAAAAGAAATAAAGAAGGAATTGATCAATATCATATTGAGGCATGCATTATTCCTTGATCTTAAATCAAACGAATACTATTGTACTTCACATCATCTAGACAAAAAATATTACTAGTTCGCTAGGAATTTTATTGTCAAAACACATGAAAACTTTTTGACTAAGAAATCAAGTCAAACAAAAATTTCTGTTAATAGGTAAAATAATGATTTTTAAAGAGAAACAAAACTATAAAAACATTATATTAAAAACAAAACTTTTTTGTTACTAGTTAATGCTTTTCGTTTGGAACTATCTCATACAAAAGAAAGTTGAATGGCGATAGAGAATAGTGTTAAACATTTAAAACTTCAAGTTGTAATTATTATTACTAATTATTATTTTGAACTTTAGTTACTCTACTTTTTTTTTATAGTTACTCTATCTTAAGTATTATCACTAATTATCATAAAATATGCTTACAAATACAAAATATACATAAAAAATAAATGAAATTATTTTGATCGGCATGCCACAACTGTGTTATAGACGTGTCTTAACCTTGTTTAAAAAATAACCCCTAGACATCTAGGCAACTGTGTTCGATACAGACATGCTAATCATTTTGCCACGCTTGTGCTTCCTAAGACATGGCCCTACTACAAGGGAGATATACAATGGGACACCCTTAAAGAGACAATAGCCAAGTTGAGCATCTAAGGCTCCAAGTGTCAATAAAAATTAAAAAAATCAGAAGTAGAATACAGCCTGGCAGCTTGTTCCCACTCATAAAGAGTTCCCAAAATGCTGAGCCTTTAGTTGGATCTCCAAATTTCCAAGAATTCTCTTTCTTCAAAAGCATATCCATTCTCTCTCTCCATATACTCCACATCAGATATAAAGGAATGGCCACCAAAATTTCGGCCAGTGTCTTTTTGCCAAAAACCCCTCTCCAACAAGTCAAGGAGTGAGGCATCGATGTTGGTTTATTAAATTGGGCGAGCTTTTGTTTTTAAATTGTGAAGCTTTGGACAGATCAATGGTGTGGGGATTCTCCACTTAAATTGACTTTTCCGAGTGTGTATGAGATTGGATCCAATAAAGAGGCATCGGTGGCCTCTTCTCTTGAACGGTTGGGGATAGAGGAACGGAGAAGGTAGGATGTTCATTTTACTCGGAGACCAAATGATTGGGAAATGGGTGGTGTGGATGATTTTCTCCGTACCTTGGGCTCAAATCTACCTCCCAATGAGAACAGAGATCATATGCGACGGAAGTTGACAAAGAATGGGGATTTTGATGTCCGATCGTTTTACAATTAGTTGAGAAGCCCCTTGCCCATTATTTTTCCTTGGAAAGGTGTTTGGAAGGTTAAGGCTCCGCGGCGAGTGTCCTTCTTTGTGTGGATTGCTGTATGGGATAGGATCCTTACAAGTGATAATTTGAAGGGTAAAGGGATGGATTTTGTCGATTGGTGTATCATTTGTCGTAGTAATGGGGAGACGGTGGATCATTTGTTACTACATTGTGGTAAAGTTTATCGGTTGTGGAGTTTGGTGTTTAGATCTTTTGGGTTTTCTTGGGTCTTGCCTAGATCGGTTGCGGATACTCTATTTGGTTGGTGGAATTGGCCTGGAAAGCATTTGAAATTTAGCTCCTTTATGCTTGATGTGGTGTCTTTGAAGGGAGCGAAATAGGAGGACATTTGATGACATGGAAAGTTTGGATGACTAGCTTTTGGCTTCTTTCAGTGGCTCTCTGTTTGACTGGTCTAGGGCTTGGGGACTCACCTCTAGTGATTCTCTCCCTATGTTCCTTAGCTCTCTCCTATCTATTTAGTATCTTTTCCTTTCTTTTTTCTTTTTTCTCTTCCTTTTCCCTTTGTATTTTTCTCTTTCTTTTCCCTTTGTATTTATCTCTCTGCCTTATGTTTTTCTGCATAAGGTAGTGTTCTTCAATATATATCATTTTTATTTATCAAAAAAAAAAAAAAAAAAAGACTAAATCTTTCTCATCTGAGGTAACAATCTGCAGAACTTGAGATAAATAATATGGTTGGATAAACAATGAAAAGCCATATGATATCATTTAAAAAAGCAAAACAACAGTAACAAGTAGTTGGCCTTACCACTCCCAGGTACCTGGACAAAATCATTCTCAATAACAGTCCCTTCCAAGGAAAATCTTAAGTCCCTTACAGCCTCAACTCTTTCACTCCAGGCACTCCACAACCTGCTACTGGTTGTGCCTACTAACTTCTGTACTTCACCTTTGTCTTGCCTACTTTGTGTATCTTTAGTGTTTGTTGTCAACATACTAGAGAAATCACTGTCAGAATGTGCAAAACCTTTTGCATCTTGGGTATTCCTGTTCTGGGGATTACTCACTTCACCATTGGTGCCTGCTTCTGAGCTTAAGCCATTCTGGATTTTCAGTTTGTCTTGACCTCTCTTTTTTAGTGCTTTTATAATTGCAGGGTCCATTTTCTCCATTATCTCTGCCTGTGCTTCAGCAATCTCATCAGGTGACATTTCCTGTAATCGGGCACAATTCTCAGCATCGATCTGACTCTCAAGAGATGTGGACTCTTGTTCATTACCAAAGTTGTTGGACTTGGAACTAGAAACTATGTTTGATTGCTCTCGCCTTCTTAGAACCTCTGGAAACTCAATACCAGCATTATTGGTTCCTACTTCTGAGTTTAAGCCTTTCTGCCTTTTCAGTTTGTCTTGACCCCTCTTTTTTAGTGCATTTATAATTGCAGGGTTCATCTTCTCCATTATCTCTGCCTGAGCTTGAGCGATCTCATCAGGTGACATTTCCTGTAATCGGGCATGATTCTCAGCGTCGATTTGACTCTCAAGAGACATGGACTCTTGTTCATTACCAAAGTTGTTGGACCTGGAATTAGATACTGTGGTCGATTGCTCCCGCCTTCTTAGAACCTCTGGAAACCCGATACTGTCATATTCTGTTCTCTCCAAACTAATATGGTTGTTTTTGGACACAAATTCTTGTTTGCCCTTGAAGTCAACTGGGCTGGCATCTTTAACATTCTCCTTCAGATTTGGTTGGTTCAAGTTCTCTAATTCCATGTCAGTAACTGAACTAAAACATCCATCCACCGACACACTTCTCACGGCCTCACCAGATTTATATTGATGCCCACAGGCATGTATATTTCGTTCTACATCCATTTTTCTATCTTTTTTAGTTTTCTGAGTGCATAAGAGATTTTCTTCCACTTTATTGGCCATGGATAAATTATCGCCCGGGACAATCTCCCTCCAGCTGTTGAAATCCAATCCTTTTTTCTCCCTCCTCTGCACTGGATTGGCAAAAGGCGCTACTGGCTCAAGGTTCATTAAACTTTTAGCTTCCTCATCATCCTCAGTATTTTCACTATCTTTATCATCCTTTACGCTACCTATTGGACCCCAATGCTGGTTATTAAATTTAAACATCAGTCATTCTCAAAAACAAATAAATAAATAGAAGGTATTCTTTATTCTCAGAATAAAATAAAAAGATACATAAAGACACCTTTGAACCACATTACAACCATAATTCTCAATTTAGTAGCTGAACAAATAAACAGAAATAATTTGTCAATGTTTAGAGCTCCATTTCTATTTTACTATTTTCTTTTTCTAAAAAAATAACCAATGAGCCTTGGCTCAAATAGCACTTGCTCCTCCCATAATAATTGAAGGAGAGCAAGGTTTTTCAAAACCTATTGGGTTTATATGTAACTTACCAGTTAAAAATAACCCAGCTAAGTCAAATTTCTATATTCATCAACTAATCCAAAGTTAATTCCATATATTTCCCACATTTTATCAGCAACCAAACTAGTACTTACTAAAAAACCCCATCTTTCTAGGTCTCAAAGACAATAGTTATTTCTTCCATCCCTACACAATGAAATTTAATTTCACAAATTCTATTCTACTTCCAAGAGACAGAGTACCATTTCACAATAAAAGCTTTCATATTTCATTGCTCTTCGGCATTAGCATTAACTACTTAGCCTGTCAAGGGTAAAAGCCCCTAAATTACCCGGCAACTAGTTCTAGTAAGTGGGATCAATTGTCCATAGGTTTTTCTAACTAGAGGCAAGTCCAAAGGGCCCTACATTATCAAAAAAAAAAAAAAAGCTTTCATTTTTCACCAGTATTTGAAGATCAATTATCACTACTTGGTAAAATAAGATTTTAAATAACGCAATACCACGTACACGTTTTGCCCTAATTCCTTTGTTTTCCGCGTTATTTAAAATCAGTTATCATTCAAGGTAGTACTACCATGTACTCCTCCTGCCCTAATTCCAAGACAAGAAATCCCATTTCACAGTAAAGCTTTCACTTTTTCACCATTCCTTTAACATGCAGCTATCATTCCTTACTAGAATAAAAATTTTAAATAACGCAATACCATGTACACATTTTTCTACAATTCTATATAATAGTAAGGCTTTAATTTGTTTTCCCGCGTCATTTAAAAAATCAGCTATCATTCAAAGTAGTACCATGTACTCCTTTTGCCCTAATTCCAAGTCAAGAAGTCTCACAATAAAGTTTTCACATTTCACTGTTCATTTAAAAATCAGTTATCATTCCTTCCTTACTAGAATAAAATTTTAAATAAATAACGCGATCATTCAAAATCAGTTATCATTCAAGGTAGTACTACCATGTACTCCTTTTGCCCTAATTCCAACACAACAAGTCCCATTTCACAATAAAGTTTTCACATTTCACCGTTCGTTTAAAAATCAGTTATCATTCCTTCCATACTAGAATAAAATTTTAAATAAATAACGCGATACCAAGTACACATTTATTTTCAACAATTCCATATAGTACGGCATTAATTTGTTTTCAGCGTAATATAAAATCAGCTATCATTCAATGCAATACCATTTTCACATTAACTTTAAAATCAGCTATCATTCGGTTTTTTTTCGCCGAAACAAAATTTTAAATGACGTGACACTGAATGAATACACAGGGTAAAAGTGAAGAGAATGGCGAAATTACCGGGCCGTGGGAACGGTGGCGAGCGACGGGGAAAGGGAGGACGGAGAGCTTGGGAGGCGCAGTGGGAGGCGGAGGGTTATCGGAGATTCCTTTCTCGACGATTGAACCGATCAAGCTGTTCGAAACAACGACGCCGCCGCCGTCGTCGCCGCCGATTTGGAGCGAGCTGGCGGCGAAAACCTTGGAGCGAGACGAGGTCTTGGAGTCTTTGCGTTTGGGCTTTTGCTTTTGGTCCATGGCTGAGTGAGTGAATGAGAGAGTGAAAGGTGTGGGGTTTGCGAAGAGAAGGGTTTATGGAGTAGGGGAAAGAAAAGGGATAGGTGAGGTGAGAGAGGTTCTGTGCTCTGCTCTACTCTAATATACTTTCCCGTCGCCCTCAGTCTAAATGAACCATTAATTACTTTATACAGTATAGTATATAGTCTAATAAAGGTTTTTTCTTTCTTTTTTTCTTTTTCTCATAAAAAAAAGTAATGAAAAATGACATTCAACTTTTTAATAGACAAAACTTAATCATCATATTTTATGTGCTGTTTCTTAAGTTTCTCTCTTAAAATTCAGTTATATGATTAATTAACTAAAATATATATTTTTATTTCATAAGAAAAAATTCACATAACAGAATTTTAAGAAATAAATCTAAAAAACAGCACCTAGGTATTGTATTTAAGTCTTACTCCTTTCATATTAATGGGAAAATATATATATATATATATATATATTAGAAACTCTTTATGGAATTGTTTTAAAAATACAATTTCAGAATTTTAACTAAAATCATGTTTTAAAAACATAATTTTAAAATACAGTTAATACTTAATGTGCAATAAAAAGTGTGTAATAATTTTTTTTTTTTGTTTTTTTGTTTTAAATAAACCCTAGTTATATAAAAGGAGTTGGAACTTGGAAGGTCATGTTCAACCTATCACTCGTTCACACATATGAGGTTTCGAAAAGGATGTCGAGAATTTGAATGGTGAGTTTGTGAAAGCTGATATATGATAAGATGAGAAACAATAGGGATGATAATTAAGGGTACTAAGTTTGAATCTTGAATTCATAAAATAGAAACTTATTGATATGTTGAAATTCACATTAAAAATGACTTAAGGAAAGAGTGATTTTTTTTTTGGGGGAGGAAAAAGGGTGATGGTTAATACTTCATACATATATGATAAAAACCTTGTTTATATTAAAGGACTTCGAAGGTCAAGCTCAACCTTAAAACATACAAATAAATAAAGCCACTTTTTAGATACAAGTTTTCAAGCTATCACTCATTTACACGAATGAGTTTATGGAAGTTTTCAACCTATCGCTCATTTGCATAAGAAAGTACATAGCGTATCAGTTATATGTAACCTCTTTCTCACATAGAGGTAGATTCACATGCTCATAACCACCCTTTTTACAATAGAGCGGTTACATATGAGTTTATGACTTATAGTTGTAGTCTAATATACATAGAACTTTTTCCATTTACACAAAAGTGGATTTCCCATATCCATGGATACAAACATTTTTTCATAATTGCTGCTAGATCATCTTATGGTGAGAATAATTGGTTGAAGCCAACTTTGGTTTAAGAATTGACACAATGTTAGGTTTCATAATTGACACTTTTATATACATTATAGAATTATGATAGAATTTCAACTTCTAACAACCACTTTATGATGATATTTCTTCTTATCAAGGTAAGATACCAACCGTTTTTGTCATAAGCAAGTTTCAAATATTAAATCTCATATTTGATAACAAATTTTTTTTACTAGTTAAACTACTGGCCAAATCGGTCATTTACCACTTTTTGCGGAAATTATTAACAACATACCACTGTTTGCAAAATAAGTAGCAATATACCACTTTTTTTAAACTCGAGTTTTTTGGTGTAAATCGAGTTTTAAACACTCGAGTTTCATAACAAAACTTGTGCTGACGTGGATTTTTTTTATTGAAAAAATACCAAATGGAACTCGAGCTTGGTAAACTTGAGTTCGATGCAACACAATACTCAAGCATATCAACCTCGAGTTCTTTGTAAATACAAAACTCGAGCGTAAAGGTCTTTTTTTCTCTTCTATGGTACTCGAGCTTACCAAGCTCAAATTCCTTGTAATATGGAACTCGAGTTTGGCAAGCTCGAGTTCTTTATACTTTTTTTTTTTTCGGATATTCAACAAATAAACATAAACATAAAAATAAGTAATTTTTTTCATTTGAACGCACAAACATATGTTTTTATTTATTTAAATAGAAGCATTGTAAAATATAGAAATTTTAATTTCAAAATATTAATTTTTAGGCCACTCATACCCCTTGTTGATTCATTTTTAACACACTCATCAATTTCTAACTTCCAAGAAGCGTTATGGTCAAATTGGTTAGAATTTTGGGGGTTACAATGAGAAATTAGAACAACATGTAAAATAAAAATCTCACTCCATTTTTAGCCATGGGCACACTAAAAGAAATTTAAGCTACATATTGTTACTTTATCAATCCTGTTCTGAATTACTGTATGGTCAAATGATTGATAAGTATTGCAGAAAGAGTGGACCACTAGGATATAAAGAAGAACTTACGTCTTACCACGTCTGGATATGTAAGTTCTTGACTTGCAGTGTTTCTAAGAAGAATGTGAAAGATTTTTCCAGTACATCTAAATGTTTGGCTGATGATGTGAAAGTTGCTTTAGCAATTTTTTTTCTTGGTGAGTTGTACCACACCATGTTATTGAGTGACATGGTGTGCTACAAACAAGTCATAGAGAGATTCAATAGTGAATTATCATAAATTGTCCCTCCTTTATGGTGTAGATAATGCATATTGTCAAAAAGTGATTGGATGAGTAAGTCTCTTAATGAGCTCATAGCCTATGAAGGTGGTGTGCAACAATACATACTTGATGAGTTTACCTATATGGGTGTGGAGGTGAAGACCGCTTCCTATGAGAGTTTGGCCAACTCTCTAAAGCTTCATAAACATCTAAGAAGGATGCAAGGGCATAATGCATCAAATCTAGAACTCATTTAGTTAGGATGTAACTTGTGTTCAAGATTTAAGCCTTACAAAAGGATCTTGGGTTCAAGACACTAGTTCACCTAGAGTCAATGAGTCCTCACTTGTAAGTATTAAGGCTTCGTTTGGGAGGAGGGAATGGAATGGAATGAAAAAGAATAAAAAGAATCATTTTAGAATATTCTTTCATTCCCTTATTTGGAGTTTTAATGGAGGGAATGAAAATCTCATTCCTTTGTTTGAGAGTTTAAGTAGGAGGGAATGGAATAGGTAAGAGGGAACGGAATAGGTAGGAGGGAATACTCATTCCTCTCTATTCCCTTAAAACCTCAAATTTTCATTCCCCTCAAAATTGGGAGGAATGAGAGAGAATTGAATTAAATTTTATGATTTTTTTTACTAAAACTCCCAAAATACCCCTGTATATTCAACTCTCTATTTTAAAATAGGGGTCTAATAGTAATATTGTCATAAAATGATTCCATTCCATTCCTTCCATGTTGCTTCCAAACAAAATTACTTACATTCCATTCATTTTCATTTCTTTATTTTAAAACATCAAATCAAGGTTACTTAATTCCATTCCATTCCATTCTTTTCCATTCCTTTCCCTTACTTAAATACATTCCATTCCATTCCATTCTTTTCCATTCCCTTATGATCATTCCATTCTCTTCCCTTATGAACTCCCAAATGGAGCCTAAGTGTCGATTCAATCCCACAAGTCTAAGAGTTACATCTTGACCCCATTCACTTATAATCTTCCTTCAATCACTTACAAATTTGAACCATTGTGTGGGACTGTTGGAAAAGCTTCAAATCTGCATCGATTATAGCTAGTGACTTACCATAAACTTTGATCAATATAAGTGGAGTGGTAGGTGAGAATTACACCTGCCAACTCAATCATTTGGTGGGCATCCTTTTAACCCTTCTTATTTATCTCTACTTCTTACACCTACCAACTCAACTTTCACATTATCAGCCAAAAATTTAGATGTACAAAAAAAATCTTTCACATTCCTCTTAGAAACACTGCAAGTCAAGAACTTACATATCCAGATGAGGTAAGACTTAAGTTCTCCTTTATATCTGAGTGGTCTACTCTTTTTGCAATACTTATCAATCATTTGACCATACAGTAATTCGGAACAAGATTGATAAAATAACAATATGTAGCTTAAACTTATTTTGGTGTGCCCATGGCTAAAAATGGAGTGAGATTTTTCTTTTACATGTTGTTCTAATTTCTCATTGTAACCCCCAATATTTTAACCAATTTGACCATAATGCTTTCTAGAAGTTAGAAATTGATGAGTGTGTTAAAAATGAATGAACAAAGGGTATGAGTGGCCTAAAAATTAATATTTTGAAATTAAAATTTCTATATTTTACAATGCTTCTATTTAAATAAATAAAAACATATGTTTGTGCATTCAAATGAAAAAAATTACTTATTTTTATGTTTATGTTTA